>CM070566.1:14954038-15688239 GCA_036346405.1 Phyllostachys edulis
GCTTGGGTACCATTTGCCAAACAGAGTTCCTTGGCGTAATGATTCTGTCTAGGAATGGAGTTCCTTCCGAATAACAAAAGCTTTATGAACAGTGTAATTAGTGTAGAAACCATAACGGATGGTTTAATCCTTGAACAGGAAACTCGATTCAACAACTGACTGCATGTTTCCTAATAACTGAAGTTTTATATTACTAAAACTTGTATATAATCACCCATCCTCTAAAGTCAAATATTTCTACTTTCTCTTTCTATAAGTATCCTAATTTAACACGGAAGACAATAAAACGGGAGCAATGCAAACAACTCTGAGCATACACATCTTAGTTTGAGATGGACCTTGTAGTGCTAGTTTCAAAATTTGTCCTCAGGTGGACCATGTCTAGTTTATTTTTGGAGGGCCCTGACTAAAAAAGCAGGATGATTCAATTATGGAAAGATTTATGCTATTCAATTCAAGAAATTACAAACAGGATTGGAGTTAGAATATTTTAACACTATAAGCAGCTTTCTAATCCTTAATCAAGCCAACCTAGTAGAGTAGTAGTATGTAATACATCAAACCACTTTTGACGTCCAATAACATACTCTCCTCAAATCACCCATCCACTTTTGACGTCCAATAACATACTCTCCTCAAATCACCCATCGCTAAATGCAACCATAAACTCCTCCATACCACAATCACAATCATATCAGAAGTAAATGACATAATTATAACATATTAGTGCCTTTCTTTAATAATTAAGATCAGAAAAAAAAACCATAACAAAAGAGAACACATTTGTCATCATTCAAAACTACAACACTGGAGCTCAAGCAAAACATAATTTACCACTAGAGCCACCAAATACGCATGACCCCTCAAATCTATCACACGAAAACACATCCAAGCTCCAAAATCACCCCAGGCAAATGCATCGAACAGCTTTGTTAACAAAAGCGGAGGGAGGAAACCCCCCAAACTCTAAAAAAAGGTACAGATCTGTATGGAACGACTAGCCAAGTAAAACAGCGCAAGATTCATGCCCGATCACTCCAACCGAAAACACAACAAATGAAGCAGCCGTACAGTTCGGGGTCGCATTTCACCCTCCGGGCACCGATCGCACGCGACACCGAGCCCAGTTACTCACAAATTCACACGTTTCTGATGCGAAAAAATTTGACAGATTCGTTTATACCTTCCGACGACCTTGGCGAGGGTCTGGAGGTAGGTCTCAGTCATCACCTCGCGGAGGGCTTGGGGTCGGGGAACCCATGGTGATGAGCCAGTGATTGTAATCGCACCCTCAAAGAGGATCTCGTCGGGGATATCTTGCCATCGTCCTGTCCAACCTCGTAGTCCCTCCCGCGCAGCCGCCGACGCCGTCGACCGGAACCTGGCGGCGGCGCCTGGGAGATGCGGCTGCGGGAACGGCGGGACGAGGGGGCGAGGGGGAGGGACCGGGAGGCAGCGGCACCGGAGGCGGAGGCGCCTGGGCAGAGGAGGGAAGCGGAGGTGGAGGCGGCGGCTAGGGCTCGCCGGAGGCGGAGCGCCGGGGCCATGGCCGGCTAGGGTTTCGTGGGGGAGGGTGAGGAGAAGCTTCTGGGGTTTAGGGGTTTAAGCGAGGAGGGTGGGTTGCGGTAATAAGGTAGTGATTGCGAGGCTTAGTCCCTTACAGGTGGGGCCAAGAGGCAAGTAGGGCAAGATTGTCAGTGAGAGTGAGAGTAAGGGTGTGGGCTCTTACGGGTGCGATCTCCGTAGGGTTGGGACTTGTGGCTTACAGGTGGGGCCAGTGCCTCTGGTGGGCAGAGCTGGCCAAATGGGCGGCCCGACCAAGAAGACCAGACGGACCTGGTCAAGACGATCCATTTCTGCCACTATTCGTGTTAGGTTGGTCCTACCACTGCTATGGTGATGGCCTGTACTGTTCATCGCTCTTTCAGGATTGTGGTTTGCCTAAGACGGTCTGCTTAGCCTATCGGGTCAAATGTTGCCCGTTTACCCATTTGGCCCAACAGAATGAAAAAATTCAAAAAAAATTACCAAAAAATTAGAAAAATGTGTAGAATTCAGAAGTTGACATGAAAATTGGAAAAAAAATGAGACAACCATATTGAAAATGTAATAGAAATTTATTAATGTTCAAATAGCTAGCTCGTTAAAACATTTGTCATTTAGCTCATAAGACATGAAAAATTGAAAAACAATCCTAGAAAATATATATATTTAAAACCAAAATAAATTTATATATACTTATAAAATGAACTATATAAAATTTAAAAACTACAAAATAAAACCATATAAGTATTAAAATGGAAAGAAAATCATATAGATATTAATAAATAAAAATAAAATTATATATGTATATTAAAAAAGTTGTCGCGGCCTAATCTGTCAGGTTCTGTCAGTGGGCAAGACTATTCAGATCGTCGCGGCTTACTGTCAGGTCGGGTCGCCTGTGCACGGCCGCTATCGCGGTCGTCGGTCGCGTCGAATTCCGTCATGTCATCATGCTGTCGCGTGCAGATCGCCCATCGAACACGCCCGCTTGGCCAGCTCTAATGGTGGGACTCTTAATGCAAATATGGCCCACAGGACCATTAACTCTGGCCACGGCTCCGCCATCTGCTGAGCGTTTGCAGCGGGGCGAGTGGCACTGGCAGGTGGGCCATGTGAGGCTAATCGCGGCAGGGTGTTAAGATGTTTGGTAAAGCTAAATTTTTACATCGAATCAGTTAGTTGGTTTGTTACACCTAATATTCCTCTCCGCAATATCCACGCCCAAAAAAGCAACCTGTGAAACAATAGCATAGAGAATTCCTCATGGTTTCAAGTTTTAGGGCCTCTAGCCTCTTTGATTTCAAGGATTTTCAAATGATTTTTGGAGGATTCTAATCCTAAGGAATTTTTCTTTTGTAAGTTGTTTGATTGGTAAGATTGAAGTGATACAATTCCTATGGAACATTTTCCTATGCATTCAATTCCGCTTAATGCTCTTTAAAAATTCATATGCTTTTCCTATGGTGTAATCAAACACACTTTGATAAGGACATCCCTACTACGACCATGCATTCTACCTCTCCGAAGTTCTCCAAGTGTTCATCCAAGTATTCATGATATACCCACAGTCCCATGACAAGAGCACGAGCCAAAAACTACAACAACAAGTGAACTTGTTCTTTAAAAAGATTATCTTTGATGAGAATTTGCTACTACCTAATTCTAGTGTTTTGTGTATAATTAGGTACGAGGAGAGAACCGAGATCACAGCTATGGAAGAGTACTAGATGGAGCTACTACTTTTGATTGGCAATTAGGAAGGAAGCTTCAGCCATGTGACTAAAGAAAGAATGGAAGAAGTGCCACAAAATAGGAAGTCACGGTCATGTACAAGTTTAACTAGTCATGTTATATGTGACCGTTCCAGTCCAACATGGCGTACGTGCCAAGGACTTGGCCGAAAGTCATCAAGCCATGCACTAAAAGTTTTGGTCAAGCCAGGTGGAGACCGAACCACACATGGATTACCGAACCAAATTTAGGAAATCCAAGTCTTGCTCCAGGTCGGCCCAAGGCCCATCGCGTGCGTGCGTAAGGATCGGCCCAAGTAGCCGCCGCCTTCCGATTGTAAAGGGAGATGAGATATTTTATGAAACAGAGAAATAGATTGTTTCTTCTTGATAGCCGATGGCGCCAATGAAAAATTTTGAGAGTTCTTGCTAATTGAGATCGCTCAACCTTTTCGCTGGAAATTGGGAGCACGATAGGGCTTCGCTTGGTGATCGTGAAGTCTAACGCGTGTTTTTGTGAATTAAAGAGTGTTCGTTTTGCATTGGCAACGAAAGATCACTACAATTCGAGAGGTTACACGTGAGTATCTTGATCCTACGTCGAGAAGATCGGACGACCTTATATCACACTTTGTTGCAAATTTCTATGGTTTTCAATCCGGGAGGATTCAAGAGGCCATGATATTGCGATCCTATATTTATCCTATTCATACATTTTTAGAACCATGCGAATCAAAGATACCCTCAATTCATTATACACGATGTTTAGAATTTATTTTACATTACTAATTTTTCTTTTCTTTTTTGAACGAACACATTACTAATTTCCTAAAAAAACCATGATGTGTCATTTTCCCCGCGAACTTTTTTTTATTAATTAACCTTTTTTATAATTTTTATTTTAAAGTTAACCTCCGACGAACTTTATTTTCAATTCTGACCTCTTTAGTCACACCACTACTTATAACGTGATAAAACACCATTATCACGCCATAGGATAAGTCCTCAAAATAGCACTTTTGGTCATGCCACCACCCGTGATGTGACCAAACCACACTATCACGTCATGGGTGGTGGTGTGACAAGAGCTCCTCCGGATATAGGCTAGCGTGACAGTGTTGTTTTGCTACGTCACAGGTGGTAGCGTGATCAAAAAGGTCAGAATTGGAAATAAAGTCATTTGATTAAATTTAAAATAAAATTAAAGAAGAATTAATTAATAAAAAATTCTTTTCCCTGAGTCGCTGAGAATTTCAATAAGTGGCCAAATTAAAGAACGATTCCTCTTGCCCCCATTCTTTGTTTGTTGTTCTTTGCGTATTTACCCTTCACATTCTCATAGTATTGCCAAGTTTGCAGACATGGCAAGGCGTGACTCTTGCTGCCGCCTCCGGCTGCACCGGCATGGTTTTGTCTGCACTGCATCATATCCCAAACCAATTCATATTACTAATATAACACGTAGACAAGAATGCGAGCCAAAGTAAACAAAAGACACTCATACCGGAGAATCATTTTGTCGTAAAAATCCTCATAAACACCTAATGATAGAGTCTGAAAATATACATACAAAAATGTAGGAACCCAATATAGGAGTTGTTAATTAACCTTATGAAATCATAGAAAAAACGAGCGTCACTTTCCAATCAAAAGTCAATGGCATGCACACCAACTCCAGAGAGGCCATGTACAAATAGAGAAAACTAAAGGGGCTTATATGCAAAAGGGGAGAGGCATTCCGGTGTGGCATTTATTCAAGTATCAATCATCGGAACGGGACAGGATTGAGCACCCAGTCCTGCTCCCTAGTTCTTCCTCCCTCCTCCTGGGACATCCGAATTATCTGAATCTTTGGCCCAATTTTCCCTTACCAGAATGGGCGAATCAGTCGCGCTTCAGTCCATTCTCTACGACCGTGGTTCGCTTCGCCTCCTCGATCAGGTTCTTTCCTTTCCTTTCCTCTGCCTCTTTCTTCCTGTTCCTTGTGAATCAGTGGGGATGAGTTCTCGATTGGGTTTTTGGTCTGGCTTTGATGCGATGCAGAGGAAGCTGCCTCTCGAGGAGGTCTACATCGTCGTGAAGGATTCCGCCGATGGATGGTGAGCTTTCTTTTTCTCCTTGTCAATCCTCCCAGTTCTTGATTCTTGTGGGTGCTCTGGGGTGCTACGCGATGGCTTCTCGGCGTCTTAGTTAAGTCATTAGTACTTAGTAGAAGCATAATGATGTAATACCATACTGTATTTGTTATCTGAAAAGTTCTGGCTTTTGAACTGATACTGAATAAATCAATTAGAGTAAAATACGAAAATATTTTAATTTTTTGAAGAGAGTAAATATTAAAATTTCAACCACTTTGTTGTATGCTCAACTAGCAATATGCCTATTCAAGTGTATCTAGTGATGTGTAGGACTCGGACCACTGGTTAAACCAAGAGAATTAGAGATACCATCTCGCATGGATCTTTATTGTTTTTAATTGCGCTTTGGGCTTGCCGGGGCAGCTGCCCCTGGTCTGCGGGAGTGAACTAGGGATGTACCTACCTTGGGTGTTTGCTCTGGTCGACGGTGAAGTTAGGAAGGAGGACGCTGTGAGGAACAGCCATGGCGGCGGGGGCAGGAGGAAGAAGATGTGCTAATCTGTTGTGCTAAGCAGTAGTGCGCGCTAACCGGTGACTCGGTGTTGAGGCCCAAGAGAAAAAAATTACTAGTCAACGGGATAACCCACCTAAGTGGCCAAGTAAAACCACTGCTCTAGCAGCCAGCACAACAGCCGATGCGATCAGATAAGACTCAAATGTTATGTTAATATGGTGCTTTCTTGTTTTTTGTTAGTATCATTCAAAGTATTGTTTACTTTTTCATTATTCTTTGTTGGACATTTCCTATTAAGATTTTGATGTTTGTCTAAATAATTTAGTGATTTTTTATGATTTCCCACTGTTTAGTTCTGTGGTTGGATGATCTCACTGAATAAAACTATAGGTGGAAGTAGTGAAACAAGAATGTAGCTCATATTCGGAGTTCCAGACAGCCTTTGGAAGAATAACCATGTCACAGGCAGATTTCCCCCATTTTGGATGATGCATTTAACACGAGACTTCATGTTAGAAGTTTGATTATGTCTGTCGAATGTTGCAGCATGCCCTTATGTTTATGTTAAAAGTTTGCCCTGGGTCTCCTGATTTCCTAGTTCCGCCACTGATTGAACTCACTATTCAGGAGTGCGATCAGAGACATGGTTGTCCGTGGTGCTCCTGCAATAGCCATAGCAGCAGTATTATCGTTAGTTGTGGAAATTTTTGATCTGGATTTCACAGGTACACCTGCAGAAGCAGCTTTTTCATTTCCAAGAAATTGGAATTCCTTGTATCCAGGTAAACATAGTTCAACTATTGATTTTTGGAGTTCAGGACAAGTATAATTCATTTACTCATTGCATGCGACAAGTTTGGTCACGTTACTCATGTTCTCCTTTTGACATGGCATTTCTACTTCTATTCATGCATAGCTAATCGATGTTTTTCTGAATTTCCATATCAGCCGGCCAACTGCAGTGAACCTATCTGATGCTGCAACGAAGCTTCAGAATTTAGTGTCACGGACAGCTGAAACTGCAAAAGATGCCAAATCTATCTTTCAGGTGCTAACCTAGAGAAATAATTTTGGTATATCTTCCCGCTCACTAGTAGCTAAGTACCTACATAAACAAATTCATTGTGAAGAATTGTGGCTATCTACTGAATTTCTAGCGGTATATAGTCAATATGTTCTGCAACTTGTGTTTTCTTTGTTATTTTTTATTCTAATCTAGAAGTAACCAACCTGATGACATGAGATGGCATGCAACTGAATACACAAGTTTATAGCGTCGAACCAACTCCTTTTGTAACTGATTATATTCTTTAGGGAAAAATTTTCACCTTAAGTTTTCCTTCAAGCTTGCATCTACTGTCAGAAAATTACTGCATTGTGGAATCAAAATTATCTAATTGTTCGGTGCAGGTTAGGAGAAACAAGAAGAATTAGTTGTCTATGTAATTTACCCAAATTGGACCTTTTTGTGCCAATTGGTGATGGTTTTATGCCAATTCAGGCTGAATCATGTTAGTCTTGCATGTCAATGCTTCACACATTTCCTTAAAAAAATGGTGAAACCCCCAAAGCTTTCCTTTTTGGTTGAGTTTCACTTGAAATTTCCTACAACTTCCCAATTGTTGAGATTTTTGGCTGGTTCCGAGCAGAGTTGTTTGCATCCCACAATTTGTGCTAAAATGTCGCAACTACTATCAGACCGGTTACAACTGGTAACCAGCAAGAGACTAGCAGTGATCACCTTTTGAGGACAATTTTCTCAATTAATAGCACACCGGTTACAACTGGTAACAAGCATAAATACTGATCATCAGAACTTACCAGGTGATTCCCTAAAAAAAAGGAAAAAAAAACTTACCAGGTGATAACAGGTTACCAACCCCTGGCTCTGCCTCTTAGTTGCTGCTCCATTTGGAAACTATTGTTTATTGTTGAATTTTTGCACCCTCATATATGGTCTAGTGCGATAAATTTTAACTACAGACATGATGAGATTGGGTTCCTTCCTTATTAGATGAAAGTGTCGGGTGAAAGATTTGACCTGTATTTACTAACCTGTTTTATTATCCTTCTCCAACCAGGTGTTTATTGAGGCTGCAGAGGCTATGCTAGTTGATGATGTGGCGGATAATAAGGCAATTGGCTCACATGGAGCTGAATTTCTTCGACAGCAGCTCGGAAATTTAAAAAATATCTCTGTTTTAACCCATTGTAATACTGGCAGGTAAACATGTAAATCGAAATGAATTGTTTCTTCTATGTGTGATTCTCAAATTCGTTGTGCAATGATACTTCATTATTTTCTTTCTAATCCAGCCTTGCAACTGCTGGTTATGGAACTGCCCTTGGGGTTATTCGTGCTCTTCACTCTGGAGGAGTTTTGGAAAAGGCCTTTTGCACTGAAACTCGCCCATTTAACCAGGTAGACATTCCATCATTTGCATTATTATAGAACTTCTCTGAATGATTTAGCTGGTCGTCTTTTCTTCCAAGACATTAAAGTAGAGCACAATCACTTAC
The DNA here is from genome assembly GCA_036346405.1 of Phyllostachys edulis. Classification (NCBI taxonomy): domain Eukaryota; kingdom Viridiplantae; phylum Streptophyta; class Magnoliopsida; order Poales; family Poaceae; genus Phyllostachys; species Phyllostachys edulis. The sequence goes on from CM070566.1 coordinate 14,962,426, forward strand.
ATCTCTGACATATAAGTGGCTAAAACACTGAGAATCAATTTAGTCAATTAACCTTTTTTTACTAACTGTCCACGTCATGTATCTGTCTCTCAATCACTAATATTCAAATATATTGTTAGAGATGAACTGGTTACTACATTTTCTTTAGCAGTTGTTCTTAAGATAAGTCTTGCAGTGTTTTTACAGACGTACAGAGCTCATAACAGTTTGCTGCTAATTTGCAGGGTTCCAGGCTTACAGCTTTTGAGCTAGTTCATGATAAAATACCTGCAACACTTATAGCGGATTCTGCTGCAGCTGCACTAATGAAAAATGGGCAAGTTCAAGCTGTAATCGTTGGTGCCGATCGTATAGCTGCGAATGGTAAAACACCCACTACAATTCTTGAATCAATTGAAAACTTAAGATTCCTGTTTCTGACTGTGTTTCATTGTCCAATTTCAAGGTGATACGGCCAATAAGATTGGCACATACAACCTTTCTATCTCTGCAAAGCATCATGGTGTACAATTTTTGTGGCCGCACCAGTGACTTCGATCGACCTCTCCTCCCATCTGGGGAACAAATTGTGATAGAAGAAAGGTCGCCCAAGGAGTTGTTGAACTCTGAAGGTGGTCTAGGAAAGCAAGTTGCTGCGTCAGGAATATCAGTCTGGAACCCTGCCTTTGATGTTACTCCAGCAAATCTAATTACTGCAATCATAACAGAAAAGGTATCTATCTCTCCACCCTTTTTAAATGTTTCATTGTTTTATTTTGCACTTTTGCTATTAGTCTATACGTTGGTTGATAGACTCTATTGACGAGAACGAGAGTTTCTCCATTGATTTACAGGGTGTAATCACAAAGTTTGATGCTGATGGGACTTTCGACATCAAAGGTTTCATTCAATCTGCAAAATAATGCTCTCCAGTGAGGCCCACCTTTGCATGACATGAATGCATTGGAGCATCCGTGATGATAGAACTATAGACAATACGATTGCTCCGAGTGAAATTGAAAAATAAAGTCTTGGTGGCAACACACATGTTGTACTGCGAGGATGACCATACCTTTCTCGAGTTAAGTGTAACATCCCAAAAATATAAACTTGGGATAATTTTATTGAGAATAAATGTGGGAAGTATTTTGAGTATATTTTCAAAAAAAAAAAAATCCTAAATCAATTATTGCATTTGCATACAAACAGTAGACCTAAAAGAATTTCCGAGAAAAATCCACAACAGATAAAATTTTGGAAATTTTATTCAAGTAAGTACACTATGTTAGGAACTTTCACAACAAATTTCATAATTTTGGCAGTTGTTTACTATATTTAGAAATTTCTTCGACTCTCAGCCCTCTGAAATTTTCAAACCAATTCATTTTTCCTACTCACCTTTGGGCCGAAATTGTCGTGGCCCATTTTCTTCACGCACCACAGCCGCCCGTGCTAGCCCGCCTTGCAACCCCGCTCACCCTCTTGCTAACGCCGCGGCCCCACCCGTTAGAAGCCTTCTTCTACCTCGCCCTGCCTTCGCGCGATTGCGCCCTCTCCGTCGTTGCCCCACGGATTGCAACGCCACCCACCGTTTTGCGCTCACCTGCTCCCGTTGCCTCCGCGTTGCGCCGTGCGTCACCCTGTCCGTGCCAACTCTCGTCGCGTCGCCAGAACGCCATTACTGTCGCCCATTTTCTCGTGCAACCGTCGCTATCTCGCTACCTTCTCGTGCCATTCTCCAGTACATAAACCGTACAACGGCGTCATTGTCTTCCTCAGCTTGCCTTTGTTCCATTTTCGCGCAAACCCGAGTTTATTACTCCTTGGTTTCGCGGGAACGCATGCGTCGTTCTCGACGCCGGTGAGCGCGCCTCCGCACCATTGCCGCTCTAGTGAGCATGCTTATCAAGGCGTTGCTTAGGCGACGCCTAAGCGTCGCCTAAGCGGTAAGGCGGCCCGGGGAGTCAAGGTGTCGCCCCGCCTTGCGTTGCCCCCGCCTTGCATCCTCCTCCCCTCGGTTCCTCCTCTCGCTCGCCATTGTCGCGAAAGAAGAAGACCTGAGCCTCCTCCGGCCTGAGAGAGGAGGCGGCGTGGACTAAGGGCGCGGAGGGCTGACCGGCCAGGATCCTCCTCCGCCAGAGACGCTACTTGTTGGTTGCTCGGATCGCCACCTCCTCCTCAGAGTTCCTCCTCTCGACTCATTGTCGCTGCCGCCAGCCTCCTCGGTGCCTCCTCCCTGCTACCGAGGAGGAGGTCACATGACTTGTGGGGCGCGGAGGAGAGAGAGAGCGAGAGAAAGAGGGAGGAGGCTACGAGGAGGCGGAGAGAAAGAGGGGAGGTGAGGCTGGCCATGGCATGGCGTGGCGTGGCGCTTGGCGGGCAGGGGGAAAAGAGACGGAGAGAAAGAGGGGGAGGGGAAGCCACGCGGGCGGCTATGGCGTGGTGCTCGATCAGCGGGCAGGGGGAAGTAGGGCACCGGGCAAGACGTACGCAGTAGGCTGCTGGGATCTTCTGTGGCCACTAGGAATCAAAGTGCATTGCCATCACTATCGCCGAGATCTTCTCGCGATCGCTCTGACTGTCCGCCTTACACATCCTAAGGCGTCGCCTTGCCTCACGCCTTAACGCTTAAAAGGTGTGAGGGGGGTGGGTCGCCTCACCTCGCCTTACCGCCTTAATAACCATGCTAGTGAGTTCTCCTCCCACGGCGTGCGCGTCATTTTGCTCCTTGAGATTCACTCATCCTTCTCCTTTGCTCGATGTAGCCCCAAGAGCAATGTAGCGCAATCGCACCACTTTCGTCTTCGTCTCCGGCGTGCACCCGATCCAAGTCATTGTGTTCTTGTCGTTTCGGTGAGTTTTCTGCAGACTATCTCGCAAGGAATCAAGTCTTCTTGTCATCTTCCCCATTTCGAAGCGTGCGCCATTTCAGAGATTTCCGCCAATCTAGTGAATCCCCGGTCGATTCCTTCGTCCATTGCCACCTTCAGCATGCCCACGAGCTGATGCACGTCTTCTTGTAGCACCTCCATCGAAGTAGAACACCATCACCAAGGGACCTCTCTGCGCTGTCGCTGCTCATCGTTGCCATGCCGCCCAAGACATCTCCAACCTCATCATCATCACCGCCGTGATTGTAGTGAGCCCCCAAACCTCACGCGCACTTCAATTTGTCTCGGGCGAGTAGCTTACGCCATTGCCACTAGCTCTGTCCATGGCACTGCCGCGGAAAACACCTCCGGCTCACCTCTGATGAACCTAGGTCATCGTGCCCAGCCCGCTAGCATTGCCTGGCCCATTGAGTCTAGTGCGCCAAGCCATTAGCCCAGGAGATGTCCCCTACGTGAAAACCACTGCAAGCCCGAGCGCCTCCACCACTTCTCGCTGGCATAGCGTCGCCTCCGACCACCTCTTTTGTCGCTGCTACCGCCCAAAGCATCGCCATGCAACCCTATTTCCATTCCGCCACTCAACGTCGCCATTCGTCGCGTCATTTGCCGCCGGCGAGCTCGCCTTCACGCTCAGTCGCGCATGGCTCTGCTCCTCTTCCTCTCTCTCACTGAAAGTGGGTCCCACTCGGGGTTAGTATTAGCTTAGCACTAATGGCAGTGCTTAAAAGTAACTAGTCACTGACATGTGTGACCAGTCGAAAAGATAAATAAAAAATCTAATTTAAATGTGTTTTAGTAATTGAGTCACTGACATGCAGGACTCACGCATTGTTTTCAGTATTAAAACATGTTTTAGAAACTGAGAGGATGACATGTGGACCCCATGAAAGCATCTAGGCCCCTAAAAATTGTTTTGATAATTAATGATAATATGTGAATATGGGATTAACGTGTTTATTGAGTATTTACAAGGTCAAATCCCGTTGATGAACATGTTGATGCAAAGTGGCATGCAAATGGACTACACGAAGATCTTTTGGCTCAAAGACAAGGTACAAATAGTCTAGGTTCCTTTTTCTATTTTACCGGTCTTAGGAGTTTTGAATGGAAGACCGGATTATAGGATAAACGCTGTACTATTAAGAGGGATCATGGCTAGTAGCTTGATAGCATGTTCTTGTGCCATATGGATCAATTTAGGATCATGCATGCATTTGAATTTAAACTTGAAATTAAATTGAAAAGTATTAAGTGCTTCTGTCCAAAATCGGTAGTACCGCAGTTATAATTGCGATCATACCGCTTGTGTGAGTATGACCGACTCTACTTGGCAAGAGTAATCAGTATTTTGAAGGGAACAGCCAACTGAGTGTTCAAGTGGAACGACTGGCTCCTTGAACGGTCGTACCACATGGCGGTCATTCCGAATTTTAGTTGGCGGTTCAAGAAAAACAGAAGCGATGTAATTTGCCTCAGAATCTCTTATGGAAATCGGTCGTACCGCCCGTAACAATCGGTCGCATCGATGTGCGGTCGCATCAAATTTGTGAGGCGGTTCAATAAAAACAGAACAAGTGTAAATCTGCTCAAAACTCATTTTTGAAATCGGACGTTCCGCGCTAGGGAACGGTCGTACTGCATCGCGTGGTCATTCCGTTTTTTATGTGGCGGTACAAAATTTTTAGAACGCTTGCAATCTTCAGCGTTTTGTGAAACCCTACTTTCGGTCGTACCGCTCGTAGAAATGGTACGACCGGCAAACCTCAGACGTCATGCTTGTTTGCCTATGGTCGTTCCGACTGGGGTGTCCAACGGCTAGTTTGTTCATTTTTAGTATCTGTTCTAGCCGTTGACTAAGCTCATCGGGAGGCGATCGCATCGCTTTGGCTGTTCTGCGGTCGTTCCGATTTTCTCTGAGAAGTTGGGGTTTCGTCCCCAACGGTCATAATTGTTGGTGGGGGCTATAAATACCCCCCCAACTGCTCTTGTACAGGCTGCTAGTGCCCATTTAACATCTCTAGAGCCTTGAGAGCCTTTGCATTCACTCAACACTCAAAACACTCTTGTGCATTCATTGTGAGCTTGTTGAGATACATTCAAGCGCATTCATACTCCTAGTTGATCCATTTGCACTTGAGTGTCGTCAAGTGAAGACCATTGGTCTATTACTCTTGGAGTGTTGCCGCACTCCTAGACGGTTTGGTGGTGGAGCACGGTGATCTCTTCAAAGAAGATTGTGAAGAGGCCCGGTGCAATCTTGTGAGTGGTTCGGTGTTCACCATCACCGGAGCGGAGGAAGAACAACCATAGTGAATCGAGGGAAGGCTTAATTCGTGGAGCCGACTTAAGGTGTCAAGCTTCCTCAACGTGGACTAGTGAAGACCGGCAAGTCTTCGATACCACGGGAAAAACATCGACGTGTCTTTGTGGTTATCTCTAGTCTTTACTTTCCGTATTTATATTTCTAGCCTGTTTATTGTGATTGTTTTGCTTAGTTAGAAGTATAACTTGTTTAGACTAAGTTATTAATTGGCTAAATTGTTAAATTGTTAAAAAGTTTAAAAACCTCCTATTCACCCCCCTCTAGTCGGTTATCCTTGATCCTACAAGTGGTATCAGAGCTTGGTCTCTCATTAGTTTAGACTTAACCGTCTAAGAGAGAAAAGGATGGCTAGTGAGGGAATTGCTATATGAAAGGCTTATTTATTTGATGGCTCTAATTATACTTATTGGAAAATTAGAATGTCAATTTATTTAAAGGCCATGAGTCCAAGCGTATGGAAAATCATAAATGAGGGTTACGTCATGGCCCTTGATCCACTACATCCCACGAATCAAGAGACGCGTAATGCTTATTTAGATGCCCAAGCTATGAATGCTCTATTTGGCGCTTTGAACGCGGATGAGTTCAATAGAGTGAGCAATTTGGACCACTCTCTCGAAAATCCATGAGGGAACATCCACGGTCAAAGAAGCCAAATTGCATAGGCTTCGGATCAAATATGAGACATTCATGATGTTCCCTCATGAAAACATCAATGAGATATATTCAAGACTCAACAACATTGTGAATGAGCTCAAAGGCCTTGTGACTAACATTCTTGATGTTGATGTTGTGCGCAAGATGCTTAGGGCTCTCCCGGACAAATATGAGACGTTGGTGACTCTATTTCTCAACTCACCTGAGTTACCAAGGATGACACCAACGGGGCTCTTGGGCAATCTCATCACAAATGAGTTGTTCAAAAAGGACAAGGATGAGCTCTTGGAGACATCTTTCTCAAAGAAGAAGATCAACGCTTTCAAGGCCAAAGCGGAATTAAGTGATGATGAAGATGAAGATGAAGATTCCGATGAGGAGTATGCACTTCTTGTGAGAAGGATGAAGAGGGTCATGAAGAGACGCCCCAATAGAAGCTATAACTTCGACAAGTACAAGAAGGGGCAATCCTCAAGTGACAAGAAGTGTTATAGCAATATTCGGTGCTATAATTGTGAAGAGAAGGGGCATATTGCTTCCCATTGCCCCGAAAAGAAGGATGACAAAGGCAAGTCATTCAAGAAGAAGGAGTACAATGGCAAGAAGAAGCTCTTCAAAAAACTTCACAAAGACGGCAAACATGAAGCCCACATTGGAGAGTGAGATTCAAATGATGAGTCAAGCGACTCCGATTCCGATGAAGAGGAGTCCCCCAAGAAAAAGGGACTTGTTGGCATCGCCATCAAGGAAGCTTCGTCGCTATTCTCCACTCCTACTTGCCTCATGGCAAAAGGAGATAAGGTAAAATCCATTATTAGTGATGAACCAACTTATGATGAATTAATGGATATGCTTGATGATTTAAATGAATATCTTAGAAAAGAAAAATTAAAATATAAGGTCTTAAATAAAGAATACAATACTCTAAAAGATTCTTATATGGAGCTTAAGGAAGCTCATAACTTGCTTCTCCAAGAGTATTCACATAAGTCTTGTTCTAGTGTAGGAATTACATGCAATATTATTGATAAAATGCCTAGTGTAGAAATTGCTAAGACTAGTGCATCTACTTCATGTGATGACCTACTTTCTATGCCATGTTGCTCTAATGTTGATGCTAATCATAATATTGTTGAGCAAAATGATTCAAAGCTTGTTCATGAGAACAATGAGCTAAAAGAACAAATGACCAAGCTAAGCAAGAGCTTGGAAAGATGTTTCAAGGGCAAGGCCACTCTTGACAAACTTTTGAGTGAGCAAAGGTGCTCATTCAATAAGGAAGGTCTTGGGTATGTGCCTAAGAAAGGTAAGAAGCCGGCAAATATGCCCACAAGATTTGTGAGACAAAATAGTAAGTATTGCCATAAGTGCCGGGAAATAGGACATGTGCAACAAAATTGCCCTAAGGGTAAGACTCCATCTACTGGTATATATGATTCTTGTTATATGCTTAGAAAGACTAAAGATGGTAAAGTAATTGCTCGTTTTGTTGGCACTTCAATTTTAGGTGCTAAAAAGAATGCTATTTGGGTTCCTAAATCCTTGGTTACTAACCTCCAAGGACCCAAACAAATTTGGGTACCTAAAAGAACTTGACTTTTGTTTTGTAGCTGAACTATAAAACCAGTGGAAAACATTTGGTGCTTGATAGTGGATGCACACAACACATGACCGGTGATAGAAAAATGTTCACCACATTTGAGAATGGTCAAGGAATGGAAAAGATCACTTTTGGCGACAATAGCAAAGGAAAGGTATTAGGATTGGGTAAAATTGCTATCTCAAATGACCTTTCCATTTCTAATGTTTCTTTAGTAGAATCATTAAACTTTAACTTGCTATCCGTTGCTCAAATATGTGATCTTGGACTAATTTGTTCATTCTCTAGTGAATGTGTAACCATTTCTAATACAAAAGATAGCTCTTTAGCTTTCAAAGGCTTTAGATTTAGAAATCTTTACTTAGTTGATTTTAGTTCAAGTGAATCTTGTTTAAAAACTTGTTTAATGGCAAAAACCTCATTGGGTTGGCTTTGGCATAGAAGGCTGGCTCATGTTGGAATGATTCAACTCAAAAAGCTTTTCAAACATGATTTAGTTGTTGGCATGAAAGATGTGACGTTTGAGAAAAATAGACTTTGTAGTGCTTGTCAAGCCGGTAAACAAGTTGCAAATTCTCATCCTTCCAAGAGTATCATGTCAACTTCTAGACCATTGGAACTTTTACATATGGACTTGTTTGGGCCAACAACCTATAAGAGTATCAGAGGTAATAGCTATTGTTTAGTCATTGTGGGTGATTACTCTAGATATACATGTGTATTCTTCCTAGATGACAAAGGTGAAACCTCCGGGATTTTCAAAAGATTTGCAAAAAGGGCCCAAAATGAATTTGATTTCAAAATAAATAAAATCCGTAGTGATAATGGTTCCGAGTTCAAGAATACTAAAGTTGAAGACTTTTGTGATGAACTTGGAACAAAGCATGAACTTTCCACAACCTACACTCCGGAGCAAAATGGAGTAGTAGAAAGGAAAAATCGTACATTAATTGAAATGGCTAGGGCAATGCTTGATGAATATAATACTTCCGATATCATTTGGGCGGAAGCTATTAATACCGCTTGTCATGCCATAAATCGTCTTTATTTGCACCGTCTTTTGAAAAAGACTTCCTATGAGCTTCTTGTAGGAAAAAAACCGAACATCTCTTATTTCCGAGTTTTTGGTTGCAAGTGTTATATTTTAAAGAAGGGTGTTCGTCTTTCAAAATTTGATAGTCGTTGTGATGTTGGTTTCTTGCTTGGTTATTCTTCAAATAGCAAGACTTATCGTGTCTTTAACAAAAACTCCGGTTTAGTTGAAGAAAGACACGATGTGCAATTTGATGAAACTAACGGCTCTCAAGAAGAGCATGAGAATTTGGATGATGTAGGAAATGAAGCTTTTAAAAAAAGCAATGGAACATATGCAAATAGGCGACGTCAAGTCCGAAGACGATCTAACATCTTCCACTCAAGTTGAACCACCCACCTCTTCCACAAATCAAGTACAACTTAGTGAAGAGAACAACAAAGAAGATGATCAACCATCCAACCAACCACCAAGAATCCACAATGCAATTGCAAAGGATCATCCAATAGATCAAATATTGGGTGACGTAAGTAAGGGTGTCCAAACTCGCTCTCGTGTTGCTTCCTTTTGTGAACATTACTCGTTTGTCTCTTCTATTGAACCAAAGCATGTAGAAGAAGCACTTGAAGATCCGGATTGAGTGAATGCTATGCATGAAGAACTCAACAACTTCACCCGGAATGAAGTATGGACTTTGGTGGATCGACCCAAAGAATACAATGTCATTGGCACAAAATGGGTCTTTAGGAACAAACAAGATGAAAATGGTTTGGTTGTTCGGAACAAAGCAAGGTTGGTCGCTCAAGGGTATTCATAAGTCGAAGGTTTGGATTTTGGTGAAATCTTTGCTCCTGTAGCTAGGCTTGAATCAATTCGGATATTCCTTGCTTTTGCATCATGCTTTGATATTAAATTATTTCAAATGGATGTTAAAAGTGCATTCTTAAATGGTAAAAATATCCGAACTTGTCTTTGTTGAACAACCTCTCGGTTTTGAAGATCCTAAAAATCCTAATCATGTCTATAAACTCTCCAAGGCGCTCTATGGTCTTAAACAAGCTCCTAGAGCATGGTATGAACGCCTTAGAGATTTTCTAGTCTCAAAAAGATTCAAAATTAGGAAGATTGATTCAACTCTATTCACTAAAGTCATAAATGATGATTTCTTTGTTTGTCAAATTTATGTTGATGATATTATTTTTGGGTCTACTAATCAAGATTTTTACGAGGAATTTGGTGATATAATGTCTAGGGAATTTGAAATGTCAATGATTGGAGAATTAAGCTATTTCCTTGGACTCCAAATCAAGCAACTCAAAGATGGGACTTTCATAAGTTAAACCAAGTACGTGAAGGATTTACTTAAAAGATTTGGCATGGAAGATGCAAAGCCCATCAAAACTCCTATGGCTACAAATGGTCATCTTGATCTAAATGAGGGAGGTAAACCGGTAGATTTAAAGCTTTATAGATCTGTGATTGGAAGCTTGCTTTATCTTACCGCATCTAGGCCCGATATCATGTTTAGTGTTTGCATGTGTGCACGATTTCGAGCAACTCCAAAAGAGTGCCATTTAATGGCCGTTAAAAAAAATACTAAGATATTTAAAGCATTCCTCTAGTATTGGTCTTTGGTATCCTAAAGGTGCTAAATTTGATTTAATTGGATATTCGGATTCCGATTATGCGGGTTGCAAAGTGGATAGAAAAAGCACCTCCGGTAGTTGTCAATTCTTAGGAAGATCTTTAGTATTATGGTCATCCAAGAAACAAAACTCCGTAGCATTATCCACCGCCGAAGCCGAATATGTTTCCGCGGGAAGTTGTTGTGCTCAATTGCTATGGATGATGCAAACATTGATGGATTATGGAATTAAAAATTGATAAAATACCTATTTTGTGTGACAATGATAGTGCGGTGAAAATTGCTAATAACCCTGTTCAACACTCAAGAACCAAGCACATAGATATCCGCCACCATTTCTTGAGAGATCATGTGAGCAAGGGAGATATTGAAATTAGCCACATAAGAACCGAGGACCAATTAGCGGATATTTTCACCAAGCCATTAGATGAAGGCCGCTTTTGCAAATTGAGGAATGAGTTAAATATCATAGACTATTCAAATGTTGTTTGAACTCTTGCCTCATGTTTTGTGCTCCATTTGATGTTACTTGAGTATTTTATGAAAATATTTTTCAAATCTTTTATTAAAAATAGCTATGATCATAAAAATTATGTTCCTATATAGATAATAGTCTAATCTATGCATAATGATCCTTAATGATATTTATTTGAGTGCAAAACTAGGGATCATTTGCAAAATAATCTAAGTTCCTAGAAAATCCAGGAAGCTCTAGGATAATCGGTTCACCGGCGTTATATGCGCGGTACGACCGGAGTTATAATAGCGGTATGACCAAAGTGAACGAGCGATGGCGATGGCATTGGCATTTGATGCGCCACGGATTTTGTGAAGGAAAATAATCGATCACTGTTATTATTCCTTTGCCTTAACTTCCTTGAAGCGGTTCATCCGCCCCCCCATCCGTTTCCTTCTCTTCGGTCTCTCTCTCTCTCTCTCTCGCCCGGGCGCCTCTCAAACCCTTCTCCAAAATCCGTTCAAAATCTCGTCACATCTTTGATTTCTTCGTGTTGCCAGTCTCTCCAGGGTTCAACTCCTCCAGATCTCAAAATGCCTAGGATGAGAGTTGCGACGAGGAAATCCCATGGACCACCTAGAGGGATCGATCATCTCTCAATCCTCCGTCAGCTCCGAGGCAACAACCTCATCGCCGACGTCCCGCTGACTCACATGCGGCAATCTCGCTCCGTTCACCAGAAAGTTGTGCATGGCAAAGGGAAAGGGCCGACATCGGATCTCAAATGAAGAAAGTGAGGAATATTATTCTGATGATGAGACTCAGTCAGAACCAGATTCTCTAGAAGGTACTTTTGATAATTTGGGAGATCCTCCAGCGTCTCCAATTGATTTACGCCTCCTGTCAGCAGATGATTATGCCATCAAAAGGCATGTAAATCAATATCTCTTAAAATCAGACAGCGTACACCCTGGTTTTCACACTGTCTTCCAAGAGCAAGTATATGAGCAGCTGTATGGTCCTAACAAAAAATTCGCAGATCATAAACGGATCAAGTGGACTCATTTAAATACTTTGGACAATTACATAGTATTTATCGGCTCTTTCTTCAAGTAGGTCTTCATGACCTTGTTGCCTTAAACAAAGAACTATGACGACAAGCTTATCGACAGCTTCTATGCCACGATTACATGTCTCTCGACTTGAAATCTATCGATAGATATCGGCCACTAGGTATGTGGAGCACTAAGGAAGAGTTTGAGCAAGTTTTGAGGTTCATCCGAACTTGGGATAAAGTTTTTGAGAGGCTCGCTTTATTGTGTCTCCGCTTGGTGCGATTACTATGATTCTTCTGTCAAAACTAAGTTAGGCACAATCACTGGACTGAGACCAATTCCTAGTATGATCAACAGGATTATTAACCATACCTTCTACCCCAAAAGTGGTAACTTTGATGCGATCCGTGGTCACGCATGGAATATTATTGATAATATTATGAGGGGGATCAAATTTGATGTTGTGGATGTGATACTTCAGGGCATAGTTTCCTCTAAGAATGACATGATTAAAAGGATTTATTATGCTCCGTACATCATGGCATGGATAACAAAGAAAATTGAGTATCATGGTGGATTGGGATCTGTTCACAAGAACTACAGGCCACGAGACGGTCTTCCTCCACGTCGTGATGGTACTTAGGATGATGCCGGTGAGGCTCCTGCTATTGTTACTACTGTTGATGTTCCTGCTGATAGCACTCTTGCACAGATTCTTCAAAATCAGCAGCTCATTCTTAGCTCTTTGCAAGAAATCAAGGCTGAACAAACTGAATTTCAGAATGAGACTCGAGACAGATTACTTGAGATGGAGCAAACTCAGAATGATTTCTTCGATGAGTCTCATAACAGAATGTCTGCACTGATGGAGAGCATGACTGACCTAGAGGGGATTTTGAGGACTCCTCAGCGTTACTCTCGTCGCCCTCCTCCTTCTAGGACATCCTCTGTGCCACCTGTACCCCCTCCAGCTCCAGTTGTAGTGCCAAGATCTCGGGCTCTGATTCCTACTTCGGCTCCTATTGCTTGGGCCAGATCCGCCATCGGCCTCCTCCAGAGGCGAGCCACCACTTCTCAGACTTCGTGACCTCCGGCCCCGAGCCTCGTGATCCCATCGTGCGAGTTGTTTTTGGTACCTTGATGCCAAAGGGGGAGAGAAGTGAGAAGTCATAGCTTTAGGGGGAGCAAGCGCAAGCTTTTGCTATTTTATATGAACTTATATGTGTTAGGTTCTATGTTGGACTTATATGTGCTACTCTTGTGCTATCTATGTGCTTGTAATAGGTTAATTCTGCGTCTTTTATCATGTTGAACTTGTTGGATGCTGTTATGTTCATGTTATTATCTTAAATGCAATCTCAATTATTGTCATATCTTACTATTGCATTTCCTCAAGTTCAAATATGCTAAAGAAACTCCGCCAAAATCTCTCAAAATTTCTACATGTGCTTACAAAATATTCTATCTTTACATGAACATGTTTAGGGGGAGCTTTCTTTAAATGAGATTTAACAAGAAAATAATTCTCATACATTCATTTGTGCTTATCGCAAGAATTGTTTTATTGTTAAGCCATCAAAAGAATATACAATTATAGTATATTCAAACCAATTCTTCTCACATATTATTAGTGTTGTCATCAATTACCAAAAGGGGAGATTGAAAGCATCTAGGCCCTAAAAATTGTTTTGGTAATTAATGATAATATGTGAATATGGGATTAACGTGTTTATTGAGTATTTACAAGGTCAAATCCCATTGATGAACATGTTGATGCAAAGTGGCATGCAAATGGACTACACGAAGATCTTTTAGCTCAAAGACAAGGTACAAATAGTCTAGGTTCCTTTTTCTATTTTACGGTCTTAGGAGTTTTGAATGGAAAACCGGATTATAGGATAAATGCCGTACTATTAAGAGGGATCATGGCTAGTAGCTTGATAGTATGTTCTTGTGCCATATAGATCAATTTAGGATCATGCATGCATTTGAATTTAAACTTGAAATTAAATTGAAAAGTATTAAGTATCATCCAAAATCGGTAGTACTTGAGTTATAATTGCGGTGCATTCACTTGTCTTGCGGTATGACCGACTCTACTTGGCGGTAGTCCAGTATTTTGAAGGAACGACCAACTAAGTGCTTAAGCGAACGATAGGCTCCTTGAGCGGTCGTCTGCGCATGGATCATTCGAATTTTAGTTGGCGGTTCAAGAAAGCCAAAAGCGATGTAATTTGCCTCAGAATCTCTTATGGAAATCGGTCGTACCGCCCGTAACAATCGGTCGTACCGATGTGCGGTCGTACCGAAATTTGTGAGGCGGTTCAATAAAAACAGAACAAGTGTAAATCTGCTCAAAAACTCATTTTTGGAAATCGGACGTTCCGCGCTAGGGAACGATCGTACCGGCCTGCGGTCATTCCGTTTTTTATGTGGCGGTACAAAATTTCCAGAACGCTTGCAATCTTCAGCGTTTTGTGAAACCCTACTTTCGGTCGTCTGCTTCAGAGAAACCAGACGATCGGGAAAATCGGACGCATCGCTTGTTTGCTGCGATGTCGTATCGACCGGGTGTCCAACGGCTAGTTTGTTCATTTTAGTATCTGTTCTAGCCGTTGGTCGAGCTCGATCGAAGTGTGGTCGTCTGCTTGGGTTGCATCTTGGTCGTTCCGATTTTCTCGAGAAGTTGGGGTTTCGCCCTCAACGGTCATAATTGTTGGTGGGGCTATAAATACCCCCAACTACTCTTGTACCGGCTGCTAGTGCCCATTTAACATCTCTAGAGCCTTGAGAGCCTTTGCATTCACTCAACACTTAAAACACTCTTTAGCATTCATTGTGAGCTTGTTGAGATACATTCAAGCGCATTCATACTCCTAGTTGATCCATTTGCACTTGAGTGTCGCCAAGTGAAGACCATTGGTCTATTACTCTTGGAGTGTTGCTGTAACACCCCGGCCTAACACGGAGCCCAGAATGCCACTAAACTAACCTAACTGTCAATTTTAACATCATTTTATAATAAATTACAGCAAGCATACCAAAGATAGAACCCATGCACGGGTTACAATAACACAAGTATAACTATAAAGAAATCATAGACAATTATCTCATAAGAACAAGGCAAGGTAATAAACACAGATCGGCGAAAAAACTTATCCAAGCAAGTCTATTAAAAGAATAACAAATTCCAACCTATCTTCTAAGACTAGCCAATACTATCATGTCTTAGCTTTAAATCATCGATCGATAATGTGAGTTATCATATCCAATGGACCAAGTAAACATGTATGATGTGGATTCAAGTGTGCTAGCCCTTTCCAAGCGAAGCGTCATCAACGGTCACCTAAAAACAACAATAGAGCAAGAATGAGTCCAAGACTCAGCAAATACATAATAAAGCCATAAACAACAGTTTATCAACCATTCTCATACTCAAACAAACAAGCCATATTCTATATAGGTAAAGTTGCACAATTTAACAATTTACTCATATATACGAATGCACCATCATGCCCATGCTCATATGCATCTCATCACCGATCTGGGGTATAGCGGAGTGTTCACCGTCGATGAACCACTCTATCCTTCACTCCGTGAAGTCCCCACCAAGTAGGATTTTTCTAGAGCACTCGGACTAGTCATGTATCTTTCTCACCGAC
Organism: Phyllostachys edulis; assembly: GCA_036346405.1. Classification (NCBI taxonomy): domain Eukaryota; kingdom Viridiplantae; phylum Streptophyta; class Magnoliopsida; order Poales; family Poaceae; genus Phyllostachys; species Phyllostachys edulis. The sequence goes on from CM070566.1 coordinate 14,977,728, forward strand.
CTCATCGGAATAGTTACATGACTTTCTCCTTCGACTCCGGCTCGTGTAACTCCTGTCATGATGAATGTAAATGATGCAACATCTTTAATTATTCATCAACATAATTCATTACGAAAACCTTTCCACTTTCCAAGTAGGCAGTTTGCAAATAAACACCATGTAAGCCAAAGGAGACATCACTCGAATGCCCAAATAAATCACTTCCTTTAATTTTTTTTTTGTAAACCAGAGAGAACCACCATGCCAACATAAAGCCAACTCAAATTGTAAATGACCTCTGTCATAAACACACAGCTCAAACAATAATCAAGAGAATATTTCACTAACGGGGAAGACATTCTTTTCTCATTTTTTTTTCATTCAGAAATAAACTCTCTTAAACCAAGGGATTCCAAATCATCGCATAACACACTAACTCATTTCTCATAAATTGACAACCCCAAGCGTTGCTCAATTCGAAAGCAATAACCACACTCATCTAGAGGGGTTGTTCTATTCCATACAAAAAATGCTCTAGTCCATTCCTCTACCAAATCAATTATTTTGACAAATACTTCCCAATGCACCGCAATAAAGATTTCACCCACACATACATCACCTCAATCCTTTAAGGATATTTAATCTAAAATTCACAGCACACGCACTCATTTACTACACCCAAAGGATGCTATCAATTATTATCACACTATTCAAAATCCACTTTGTTTTACTACTTCTACACTGAATCCTTGGGCCACCAAGGTTCTAGCATTACAAAATGCAAATCCCAAATTCAGCCTCAAGTCTCCTACAATGAACTTCTGGTATACTAGATAAGAAATCCTCGGATCTGATGACTAAAATTCCCATAATTCAAACAATATTCTCAATCATTAATGTTAACGTTCCTCACTAATCAATTAACTACCCAAAACGATTAACTTCACTAATCTTGAACCCTCACTAAACCACACCATTCGATTTCGCCTATACAACCTTGCAAAAACACCATCGCAATCCCCTAACTAATGACCAATATTCAAACTTTTGGTAATTCCAATATTCCACCAACATGAACAAATGTTCTTGGATCACAATCAGTATTGCTCGAACGACCATCATTCTTTTTACATCCAACCCTCTACAAGATTTATATCACGACACCAATTCGTCCTCTAATGCTCCTCATCTAACTTGCAACCCAAGGTTGCCCATGACCACTACTAACCAGTTGTCACTATGCCCTCTACAAGGTTTTGTAAAACAAATTGATTATTCCTTCTCAAAAGAAGAGGCAAATTAAACAATTTTCAGCACACAGAACACGTTTACCATTCGCAGTGCACAAGACCAAGAGAGATAGTCAAATAGCAATGATCTCGGAAAAATAAAACACGAGACCACAGTTGAGGGTACATGTCCCACAAGAAGAAATTTCAAACCTCAACGAATAAGAATAAAACATTGATGTTGAAACTAAAGAAACTCTTAAACGGCAACAACTGAAAAGTTAAACACACTTTAATAAGTTGCAAGCTACAAAACTTAACCCAGCCTCAAATACTTCTACTACACTCTTCCCTTTAACAAAGAAAACAATTTTCTTTGATAACAACATCACTTTGCCAACTCAAACCAGAAGAGCTTTTAAGACCAAAACACATGAGTCACTCAAGAACCAAAAGAACTTTTTAACACGTCGCTATGCTCAAACCAATTTCAGCCACCACATAAATGATGAACTCCAAAAGATCACAAATGCAAAGCTCAAAATATTTCATTTGAGTGATACCACGAAAGACGATCAAATTTACTCTCTTTCTATAAGAATCAACAATACACTCACAAGTCACAATCCCATACAGACAATCTTACTAACATCAAGAACAACACACTCTTAACAAGAATCGTCATAGTCTACTCTTCCACTATATAGCTCTCCAAAAACTCACCAAATTGTTCCATACTATTTTATCATCCCATCCTCAAAATGAAAGTCCACCAAAACTTTACAACATCACTACAACAACCACTTTATTTTATAGGAGATCTACCACACAAATTAAATGCTTCCATCAAAACCTTTTCATCAAGGACATACTATTATCCGACAATTTCACCGTCATGTAAACATAAGTCACCTATTATATCTCATCAGTTCAACTCTTAGTGATGCTTAACACCAAACTTCAACACACAACAATTGCACTCCAATCCATCATTGTTATCAACTGGCTTCATTATGAAGTCTAGTTGCTAACTACTTTCCTTTCCGAATCACAAGAACATTTGTAGACACATTCAACCGTTCCACTTCTAATCTAGCATCTCTTCAACTTTCCCTTCCCATACAGTTAATTTCATCCATTGAGACCAAATAATCCAACAAGTTTAGCAATCTAAACAACTTTAATGGTCAAACCAGTTCAACAATGTTCCACACTTGTTAATAACTCTTTTGACCCCAATTAGGTATAGAAATACTCATAGCCACAGTTCATCAAGAACTACTAGAAAAACAACATCAAATTAATCAACTACACTTTTAAGGATACTAGTTAAGATTAATTATGCATCACGCTACATACCCAACTTGATAACTAATACCATATCAATTAATTTTCTACGATTACAACCTCTTACTTAATAATGACAAGTGTTTTAACATTTTTTTTTCATAAAAGAGAGGCATTAACTTCAACGCTCAAATTACTCCAAAAGAGCTACGTAAGATCAACGTTCCATATGATAAACAACTTACAATTGGTTATTTCCATTAGTGAAAATACCAAGCGAAATAAACAAATCATGATTCCCAACAAGAAAGGCAGAATTCTCATGAAAAGAATGATCTTGCAAATTAACGACGTTCAAAAGAAACAATAACGGATCAACCGCCGGGAGAACAAATAATCACTTTATGGAACCAATAAAGACCAATGGAACACACCAACTGCATTGTAACTGCTATCCAAAGAAAGTTCATAAAAACCAGCGAGTAATCAGAATAACCAAATGCCACTCAAGGAAAACAACAACCTTTCTAAGGAAACTCATCCCCAAACTTTGTAACTAAGTTACCCGAGAAAACCCTTCACCATTCCCATACCACGAACGGTAGTTCAACCTGGCCATGCCCATGGCTACAACCAATATCTCTACTCCTCAACATCGACTATCGTCGCACATACCAATCATGTCATCAAATCACAAGCATACAAAATCATCTCATAACATAAATCAATAATACAACATAACGGAAACGCAAATATAATACTTTTCCCATTCCCATCCTATTGTGCACCAGTGTATCAAATTTTAAGTTAATTAGCCATTAGCAAATTTTAGTTTATTTTACTAGTCCTAAAGCAAATTTTAGCAAATTGAGTTTACCTAAGTTGTTAATCTATTCACCACGGACCTAAAGCCCACTCTGATACCAACTGTAACACCCCGGCCTAACACGGAGCCCAGAATGCCACTAAACTAAGCTAACTGTCAATTTTAACATCATTTTATAATAAATTACAACAAGCATACCAAAGATAGAACCCATGCACGGGTTACAATAACACAAGTATAACTATAAAGAAATCATAGACAATTATCTCATAAGAACAAGGCAAGGTAATAAACACAGATCGGCGAAAAAACTTATCCAAGCAAGTCTATTAAAAGAATAACAAATTCCAACCTATCTTCTAAGACTAGCCAATACTATCATGTCTTAGCTTTAAATCATCGATCGATAATGTGAGTTATCATATCCAATGGACCAAGTAAACATGTATGATGTGGATTCAAGTGTGCTAGCCCTTTCCAAGCGAAGCCATCAACGGTCACCTAAAAACAACAATAGAGCAAGAATGAGTCCAAGACTCAAGAAATACATAATAAAGCCATAAACAACAGTTTATCAACCATTCTCATACTCAAACAAACAAGCCATATTCTATATAGGTAAAGTTGCACAATTTAACAATTTACTCATATATGCGAATGCACCATCATGTCCATGCTCATATGCATCTCATCAGCTCATACCGGTATAGCGGAGTGTTCACCCATCGATGAACCACTCTATCCTTCACTCCCGTGAAGTCCCCACCGAAGTAGGATTTTTCTAGAGCACTCCGGACTAGTCATGTATCTTTCTCACCGACCTCACCGGAATAGTTACATGACTTTCTCACCGACCTGGCTCGTGCAACTCCTGTCATGATGAATGTAAATGATGCAACATCTTTTATTATTCATCAACATAATTCATCTCATTAACTCAATATCTCATTCCCATTAACTAAATTTCGTAATCTCATTCACTCAATGTCATCATTATCATGCATAAGAATAAGCTTAACAAAAGCATAACAAATAGCATGATAAGTAATATCAATGACAGCGGCGAACAACTCGTTGTTCACCACTCTACCATGTACTTGCCTCTTAGCCCTTCGTTTAATGACGAAGCGTGGCACTAGCAGCATGAGGCCACAATCCTGAACAAGCAAGTAACAACACACACTCAAAAACATCATCAAAATCACATCATCACAGCACCAACCCGTCAAACTAAGCGACCTCACGTGATTACGCCAAACCGACCAAAATTAACCAAAATCCACCAGACGCACTATCCGCTGTCCCAGTAGTAAAAAATACTCTAACTTATTCATCCGAACTCCAAATCTAGCAAACCGATACTTTATGGAATCCTTAAGATGATACCTACACTTTTCATGTAGAGCAAATACACTAATTATCTCATTTACTATTTTTAATCTACATATTAAAACGTACTGCCTAAAAGACTACAGTTCCTCTGGACAATAGGCTTACAAAATTCATAATTTGAAATTTAATCATCCGATCGACATGATTAAATATTCTACAGAAAGATATCTAAATTCTCTACAACTCTTTAGTAGATGAAATTCTCAAATTACGCCTCTATGTTACTCGTAAAAATAGTACAACAATACTGCAGACTGACCCGATCTACTAATCGTTTCCCCTAACGAACAATTGATACTTCCCCTCTAATATCTACTAAAATAACTAGAAAACAGAGAGGAAAGAATCAGATCGTTACCACGTGATGGATGCCAAAACTTTGATCTAATCCTCATTTTTTTCCATTCTTCCCCTTCCTTGCTGGTTCTTCCATGTAGTTTTCCCTTCGCCACGTAATCAAGCATGCAAGGAGAAAAGTCACATGCATGCAACTAGCAGCCGCACTTGCATGCAAATCTTTAGCAACACCACTTGCATGCAAATTCGTAGCAACACAAGCACTAATGTACATACATGCAACCAGCAACAATGCTCACCTTTTCCCTTCTATCTCTCTCTTGCTTTTGGCATGCAGTATCCACATAGCATCTAGCACACAGCAGCAGGCACATGCAGCTCCTTCTTTCCTCTCTCTCTCTCTCTCTCTCTCTCTCTCTCTCTCTTGTCAACCACGAGGCAAGAAAAGCTAGAGGCGGCAGCAGCAGCCATGAGCATCTAGCGGCTGCAGCCCAGCGTAGCAGCATGCAGGCGGCAGGAGCACGCAAGCAGGAAAAGAGCAGCACGTAGTGGAGGCTTGTGGTGGCTAGAGGAGACAGGAGACTGGCTCGGCTGTGCAGGCGGCAGCAGTAGAGATCGGCAGGAGAGAAAAAAAATTCGCAAGCTGCGGCAGGAGATGGCGGCACACGCAGAGATGGCAACTGGGGCACGGCAGGGAGGAGGTGGCGGCTGGGGAAAAAGACTATGGTTTTGGTTGGCCCTCCTCTTGGGCCATGGGCCAAACGCCCACTTATTTTTTCCCCATAAATTTCTGAAGTCTAGCTCCTAATTTTCCATCTGTTATTTTTTCTTACTCTTAATCAATAATTGGGATATTACAGTTGCCGCACTCCTAGACGGTTTGGTGGTGGAGCACAGTGATCTCTTTAAAGAAGATTGTGAAGAGACCCGGTGCAATCTTGTGAGTGGTTCGGTGTTCACCATCTCCGGAGCGGAGGAAGAACAACCATAGTGAATCGAGGAAGGCTTAATTGTGGAGCCGGCTTGAGGTGTCAAGCTTCCTCAACGTGGACTAGTGAAGACCGCAAGTCTTCGATACCACGGAAAAACATCGACGTGTCTTTGTGGTTATCTCTAGTCTTTACTTTCGCATTTATATTTCTAGCTTGTTTATTGTGATTGTTTTGCTTAGCTAGAAGTATAACTTGTTTAGACTAAGTTATTAATTGGCTAAATTGTTAAATTGTTAAAAAGTTTAAAAACCTCCTATTCAACCCCCCCTCTAGTCGGTTATCCTTGATCCTACACCCCACCTGTCAGCAGGTTAAAAATCAAATTAGGTTAAATTACTTAGTTAATATTTAATGAGTCTATGACATGTGGGAGCATCCACTGTTTTCGTAAATAAAATTAGAAATAAAAAACCGAGAGACTCACATGTGACATGTAAGAAAATGATTTTCAGAAAAATGGCAAAAATGGCAAAGCCGCTTTCAATATAAAAGAAATATGTTTTCTCTTTTGGAAAGCGTAAATTTCAGAAAATATGCTTTCTGTGGGGACCCTGAGTTAAATTCCTAAGACCTAGACCTTCCCACGGGCAAGATAAAAGAACACCCATGGGAATGACCGTCCCCAGCCTTACAAAAACAACTCTAAGCCTCCAAGAACTGAAATTCAATTTAATTCAATTTAAGTAAGAGGACCCAGCTGAGCTAGAGCCACGGTTACCATGCATACCGCACCTCTGCGCGTGCTACATGGTGACCGGTTCTCCAGCAGCCCAAATCCACACTTAAATGAGTTAATAAGGATTTCAAAAACCTCGGATATGTGTCCCGTGTTAGCTTCTAAGATCAGCGACTAACATGCACATATCCTTAACAACATCATGCAAAGCCAATCCACAAGACATACAATAATATAACATGGTGGCATACAAACATAGGACTTATGTCCATATCTTTTACATAAGTGGCCGACCGGCCAAATTCAAAAGATTAGCAACAAGTACGCAACGGAAACAACGTAACATAAACCAAAGGCACCAGCTAGGTGTACTCATGCCCATAGGCAACCAAGTGGGGGTTAGAAACGGCATCATTCGTTAGCGTCACCAAAGTCGGCGCTAATGAACTGATCAAGCGAATAATCTTCCTCACCTGCAGCAAGAGGACAATCTGGTTGAGTACAAAAATGTACTCGCAAGACTTACACGAAATAAAATTTATACATGCTAGAGGCTGACCAAAAGAGAGGCCTTAGTGGCTTAGTTTTGCATAAAACACACCAATTTTCAACCCTACACATACTAGATTGTAATTGCTATTTAGCAAACAAATTTTTAACAAAAGAAATACAAATGGCAGTGATATATATATAGATCAAACAATACCAAAGTGGCAGCCCACTTTGATAAACTAAATTGCATGAATCACCCTTCATGCCGATACCGAGAAGTAACCCACATCAATTTTAATTTAGAGTCTAACAATGATGTCTCCCGAACCAAGTGATCGTCCGTAACCGTGGACACGTTTATTCGAATAGATTAATCCCTGTAGGGGAGTACAACTTTACCCACACGACTTGATCAGCCCATAAGCCTCTGGAGAAGGACACACTTCCTAACGTGTGCCGGCCAGGGAGATTGAGACTTAGTATTTTTCAGCAAGACGACCCTATTGAGTTAAATCCCCCATGCGAGATGAAACCCCAAACTCAGTACAAGCTACTTATAGAACTTGCTAAGGTGCACGCAAATTGTGTTGGAGATGCCATTGTAATAAAAAGAACAAGTGGGTAACCCCCAACTTGAATGTTAGTATGTGGGTAACCCCCAACATAAGAAAAGTACTCACTTGCACATTATAGTGTTACACTAGATTCCTACGAGCATAAGATCACAATAAATTATGCCCTCACACCACCTGAGTTTCAACCCAACAAGACCTTCCCCTTACTTGACTAAGTCAGCCCCAATCCAGCGTGTGGTAGTACGAGTTTTACTTGGAACAACAACCCAAAGTTCAGTCCTTGATGATCCAGACAAGTCTAACACGGTACCCGAATCTCGTGCACGAAGGCACCCACACTACTAGCACTTGCCCAGATCTAAATCATTTTAAAATGACAAAGTTTAAACTCGAGAACCAGATTCGAAGATCCAGACAGAAAACATAAAAGTAAAGTGATTGGTGTTTCCCACAATTGACAGGCTGACCCTGTCAACCGAACTACTATATCTACTTGACTTGCATGGCTAAGCATTAATATAGAGAGTAGATACACCATCACAAAACATTTACCTTAAGCATAAATACATAATAAGTGGAATTATCAAGGATAGCCTGCAAGAGTTAGGACATAGCTAACTAAACTCACAAAATATCAATACTCCAAAATAGCATGCATGCAAGTATAATTGCAACTCAAAGTAGCTAGAGTGAAAAATTTGGGATCAATATGGATGCAAGATGATGCTTGCCTCGCTGGTAGTCCACTTGCTCACTCTCGGGTACGTACTTGCTCACTTCCGCCAACTCGGAATCTAGAGAGAAAGAACAATATCGAACAAACATCGAGAAAGCCGAAAAATTCAAAATGCTCAAAAATACATGAAATTTATACAGTAGTGCGATTATGATTTTATATGAATTTAGGTGAAATAATTAGTTCAATTGGAGTTCGTATGAGAAAGTTATAGCCTTTCGAAAATCTGTCGGGAGGAAAAAGCTGAAAAATCAGCTTGTTGTTGCTTTCGGCCGAATAGTAGTGGAGATAAAAAAAAACTGCATGGTCTGCTAGAGAATAAAATTTTATGAACAACCCAATTGGATTCATCTCATTTGGAGTTCATATGAATTTTCAAAGTTAATTGAATTTTTAGTGTAAAACTAAATCTTTTCTAAATTTTCTATCGCATTAAAAACTTTTTATACGCGGGATGACCTAGCCTCGATCAATGACAGGTGGGGTCCATTGTACAGTGTTTCCTTTTTCTTTTTAATTTTCGGATAATTCTCTACTGACATGTAGGGTCCACATGTCATAGGATCGGTTCATGCAAATAATGCATGGTCCATGGAGTGATGACTATGCACTTATTGATTTCGGGCCCATATGTCATAGACTTAAAGCAAACTGGATTCTTAACTCCTCCTTGTTTTCAGTTCATGGGCCCACATGTCATTGAAACATAGCGACAATTACCGACAGCTAATGATTAATTTACCCTAATCTGACAACGATTTGCGCTAATGATGAGCCACAGTGTTGGTCATAATTCGGACACAACAGAGAGATCTCAGGTGAGCTCACTGCCGTGCTGGCCACCGGTGATGAGGTTCACGGCAGCGCGGATGGATGCCAGAAATGGGACCCCACGGTCCAAGCGATGCTAAGGGTACCGGCGGCAAGGGCTCCGGCGAACCATAGCGGCGATGCGATAACGAGGAGCGGCGGTGGCGTTTGGGTGCCCATGCCAACTACAACCTGGCGACTCATTGAGCTAGCTAGTGTGCGTATGAGCATCTAGGAGGCCCAGGGAACTCACCGGTGTGATGAGGGTGGTCAGAGATGCGTAGAGGAAGACTGGCGACGAGATCCCGAGGCAGCGGCGATGCTCAATCGTGCAGAAGGTGACCTGAGTAAGGAGAAGGAAAAAAGGAATGTTGGGAAAGCTTAAGGGGATTAAGGAGATGGTGGCATAGCACGCAATTGAAGAATGCCACACCATGCCAAAGATGGGGAAGAAAGGGGCGTCTTCGACCGTAGTTAGAGAAAAACCAAAATCCAAGGGTTCCTATCAACGATTGGGAAAATTGTTTGAGGGGAAGTGTAACAGCCCAATTTTAATAAACAGTAATTATATGCATTTCATATTATTTCTGGAGCATGTGCATAAATTATGCATTTGAAAATTTTAAATCAAATGTAAACCTCTAACTCAAACTAAAGTCACAAAAGAAATTTGAAATAAAAACTCATAAAAATCTATGGAAAACCATTTATTTAAATATTAGAATAATTACCATAAAAGATGAATTTTATCAAATTTAGGAACTCAATTTAACCTTGATAAAAATTCAAACTTAATTAATAAACATCTCCTCTAAGTGAATTTTAAACAAATAAATAAATCATGAACAAAATTTTTAGAAAAATATACATAGAACATAAAATCCTTAAACAATGGCATAAAAATTTACAATATAATAGAAACCTTCTCTAAAATTTTATAATTTTTGAAGCTTGATAACTATACTTAACAATTCACTTATCCTTTAGCCATTTTAGAAAATCCAGAACCCACCTGAATTATTTCAGATTTTACAAATTTTAATTCTATTTTTAAACCCCCGTCGAGTAGGAATTGAATTGAAATCTCACCAAACCCTAGACCCAAACTAGTGGCACTGTTTTGGACTCGAGTCCGACCTGGCCCACTTGACTCGGCGGATTCAACTAGTTGCACCGTACCGCACCCGACGCATTAGGACCGTTCGATTGGGAATCAACGGCCCAGATCTCACGCCTGGTCGGGCGGTCCGAATATCCCGCGCAATCTCGACCGTCCATTCATGATCGGGTGGTCCGAACGTCCCGCACAATCTCGACCGTCCATTCATGATCGGGTGGTCCAAACTAAACCATACCGCCAAGCAATCGCTTAACTTAAACCCAACCGACTTCGTCGTCTCTTTTCTTCCACTAACCGGCGGGCCCCACTCGATCGTCGGCTTGTCTTCTTCTCCAAGCGGTTCCGACGCCACGCAGCCCCTTCGCCGTGGTAGCGCCTGGGACACGCGCCAGTGCCTCTGTCGAAGCGAGCTTGCACGCACGCCACGCCACACCACTAGCCGTCGCTCAGCATCATCTCTATATTGTCCAATCCATCAATTCTTCGCCAGCTCCTCCCGAGTCCATCGCCAAGCTTTTACCAAATGCCGCTGGCCAGTTTCTCCCCTCCACGCAGCTCCGTCGGCGCTGTGCATGTGTACTAGCTCTCCACCGCCGCTCAAGCGCCGGGGACACGCGGCCTTTTCCCCGAGCCAGCATCGCTTTTGTCGCCCGTGTCTGGCCTCATCTTACCCAGCCTTCCTTTCCTTTCCCCTCTCCCCACTTTCTATCAAACTCAAGGAGCAGCTTCGTTCTTAGCCACATCGCCGCCTGGTTCACCCATCTTCAAGACCGCCTCTGGCCACCTTCGCCTGGCCATTTGTCTGGCCGCCTCCCAAATTTTTCCTCCCACTACATGGCCGACCCGTCCTCTCCGGCCTCCACTTCCCCGCCGCCCCTTTTGCCCGCCGCACCTCTAGCCCACTCATCCTCAGATCTGTGCCACCACCCGTGCTGCTCCCCTCCGCCCGCCTCACCGTCACCACCGCGCTCCCACCACGCTGCTGGTGCTACGGAGAGTACTTCTCCATCACCTCTCCCCTTCACCCTTCTTCCCCACTGAGCACAAAGGCGGCCCGATGAGAGCACAAGCCAACCGCGCCATTCCCGGCCTCTAGCGCCACCGACACTGTGCTCGCCATTTCCGCTACTCCGGTGATCTCTTCCTCAAATCCCTCGTGTCAAAAGGTATCCTAGGACCCCCTATGTGTTTCCCCTCACCCAATTTTGGGTTTCACCTGCAGGATTTCGCCGCCGACTCCATCTTCACCGGCTCCGGCCCGAGACCGCCGTTCACGCCGCCCCTCCCCACCGAGCATCTACGGCTCAATCCTTGCGGAGGGAGCAACTGTGGCCTTCCCTGTGGCTTTCCCACCTCCGGTCCAAGCTTTCTTCCACCGAGCGTCGCCTCCTGGCGCCTCAGTCATGTCATTTATGGCGACGTCATCGACTTTCTCGACCACCTCCACCTCTACCACGGCTCCCGTGAGTTCCTCGTCCTCTTGTTGCTCGTGCTCATCCTAACATCTCCTCTTCCACCATAGCGTACAAGACCGTCACCTCTTCCACGCCCAAACCGCCACTGTCGTCTCCCCATCGCCAAGCAACAAGTGCGCCTGAGCCTCGAGCCTTCCCCTGTTCGCCCTTTCTCGCCTCAGGCTTCCTTTCTTGTTTCCATGATAGGTGAGCCCTCACCATTCTCTGTAGTACTCGTGCTATTTGAGATGTAAGCTTAAATGCTAGCAGTATGTATAGAGCCAATACAAGATTAGAATTAGACAATGAAAACCCGATGAAATGATTGAACAAAGAAGGCATTAGATGATTACTTGTTTTATCAATGGGTATAATCTAGTGATTGTCATTGATCTTCTATTCTCTTGTGAACCTTAGTCTATGTATGTATGAGAGGCAAGGATTAGTGAATACATCACCCACTTAGTGCTAACTAACCTAGTGATCGATGTTTCAAACCACTCAATTGATCTCGACAAAAGCTTGTAGTTTGAGTTAGTATGAAGATTAGATGTTAACTTTTTAGTTGAGATTGCAGTCCTATTTTTGATATATGAACAGAGGTAGTGTGAGATTAGTTCAAATGGTTTAACTATTTTGAAAGTTGGTTTTGTAGATGGTCAGTTAGCAGCACCTCCCTTTTGATAAATAGTTGCATAGAGGAGACAAGTTGATATTTGAGCTTGGTCACTATATGTTGTCATCATCCCGCTAAGGCAAATCGAACTAGAGGCCATCCCTCATAGCTAGCTAGTGGTTCTCAGAGTGTTACGTATAAGGTATTGCATTGTCATATGTATACCTAGCACTATGTCTCTTTTAGTCGTGCTTAGATGATTAGTTAGGTGATTAGTGAAATAGTGTTGCATTTGTCAAGTACTTTAGTGAATCAAGTCAAGAAGGATTAGTAGAGATGGTTAGTGACATTTCATTTAGTACCTGTTAATTGTATAATTAGTAATGAATTCAGTAGCTAAATCAAGGAATTAGGTAGAATGTTGTAGTAGGTTTTAGTTGTCTTGTACCCCTTTCTCGAAGATTTTTTCCTAACAGATGCTTGGGCAGAGGTAGTATTGAGATGATTTCTAATGACTTAGCAAATCTGAAAGTTGAATTTGTAGGAGGTTAGCTAGCATCTCTTCTATCCTGGGGATGTCCTTTTGCTTAAAACTTGCTTAGAGGAGATAAGATGATAAATTTGTTAGTAACTTTGCAGTTCTAAGAGTGGTATGTTTATAGGTTGTTTAGTGCAGTCAGTAGGCTTGCTAGCATTTAGGAGGGTTCTTGTCCCAGTATGCTTTGGATCTTAATCCAATAGGTGAAGCTAACTTCTTTAGTGAAGTTTAAGTAATAGTAGTAAAGATCCACACAGTTTGGCCAAGTTAAGGTTTTAGTAAACAAGAAGTTAACTAACTTCACAAACTCATAACTAATTCATTCTAAATCCAAATTGAGTGAAACCAACTTTGTTGGTTTCCATTTCTAATGAACTTTCACTTGGCATAAGTGTTAAACATATTACTGCTACAGAAAATTTCAGAATTACAATTACTTACAGAAAATGGATTACTTTTACACTAGAAATTGAAGTAACTTCAAAATTTCATAGAAAATTCATTTGAACTCTAATTAAACTAAAATTTATACCTAAATGCATCTAGAATCATAATCTCACTAATATGTAAATCTCATGCATTTTCAAGCATTTTGGATTTTTCGGCTTTATCGGTGTTTATTCGTTATCGTATTTTCTCTCTAAATGTCTAATTGCACGAAGTGAGCGATTACGTAACCGAGAGTGAACAAGTGGTATTCTAAACAAGGCAAGCATCCTCTTTGCACCATGTTGATCCCTGAATTTTCGAATCAGAGATTTCAAAATACAAGGATATCGATGCATGCTAATTTTCTAAAAAGTATTTGTGATATGTCAATAGTTAGTTACAACCTGACACTTGAGGCTTACCTTTAATCTGATCATACACTCAAACTTAAGGTAGTGCTTCTATACTAATTACTTATTTTCAGAAAATTGCTTAGCCATGCAGTCTGTAGAACGTTAGTGTTTGGCAAGTTTATCTTGTCAAACTTGGGAACACTAAATGTACTTCATTTATTTTATTCTTTGTTCAGTCTATTTAAATCTGAAACGAAATCAAATTTTGTTTGTTTATACTAATTTTAAAATCCGGACAAGTGGATGCTAGTGATGGTGCCTTAGTGCACGAGATTGGGAAATGCGGTTATCTTGTCTCGATTGATTAAGGACCGAACATTGATCGATTTATTCAAGCCCCAACGCATTTCCACACGCAGGTATGGGCGCTGCTTGGTTAAGTAAAAGGTTAATGCTATTGAGTTGGAAAACAGAAAGTAAGGACATATGTGTTTGATCTCATATCAGATCATATGTTCTTAAGAGGTCGAGGACGTACATGCGCTCCATCACATGTACGCACTTTAAGGGTCCGATTATAATTAATATGTGCAACTAGCACTACTCTACTTTCGTCATTTAATTTAATTTTTGAATCAAGATTCTCGCACAACATGTGGGCCCTCGGTAAGGTGTTCTATTAGTAACTTGAACTCGGAGGGATCACCACACATGGGTATTCCAATCAATAGTGTCAACTTGTTGAAAAACACCAAATCTTAGTTTATCTACCGGCATACCAAAGGCAAGGTGCTATTATTCGAGGTTTACGGGCTAACTAAGTCGTGGGTAAAGATGTACACCCTTACATGGTTTAAAACTATTCAAATAGCCGTGTCCACTGATTATGGACAACGCTTGAGTTGAATAGATCTTTGTATAGATTTTGAATTACCACTTGGTTATGGGTACTATTTCGACATGAGAGGCACTCTTGCAATGTTGTTGATAGTAGTGGACAGCCACTTTATTGTTGTCATTTTTTATGATTACATTCTCTTTTACTTACTGTTTTAGTCCAAATTGATTTATAAAATCGCTTTGTCAAAACTTAGTAAGTATAGGACTAAGATGTATCGCTTTGTGCAAAATTGAACCCTTTACAGCCTTTCTTTTGTCAACCTTAAGCATGTATGAATTCTAATCCTTTGGATAGGTTCTATCAAACACTTTCTTTTTATAGTTTGTGTAAGTCTTGCGAGTACCTTCCGTACTCAGGTTTTATAACCTCTTGTTGAAGGTAAGGATGGTTATTTATGATATGCCCGTTAGCGCCGATCAGAGTGACGCTAATGAGTGAAGCTAATTCTAATCTCCACTCAATAGCCTGAGGGTAATGGGGCCATTGATGGCTTTTGCTGTTTAGTTTTGTTTCCGCTGCTAAATTTTGTTGTGACCAAAGTCACATAATATTGTAAATCCAACCGAAGTGTAATCCCCTATGTATAATTATGTAAATGTTTGCCTTGTATGTCTAATGCAATGTTGTATAAGGATATATGTGCAATGGTCACTGATCTTGGGAACTATTGCATGACATATATCCGGGATCCTGAATGTTGGATTTGTACCTAATTAAGAATTATGCTTCTAGTATGATTTTTAATTAAGGACCGGTTGTTCTTGATTAAGAATTATGCTTGTGGTATGATTTTTAATTCGGTATAAACCTCCAATATTCCGAGGTCCTTACAGGAAGTAAATCTCATGCCCTGGAACATGTGCTGACGCACCTAGGAGAGGAAAAAGCTCACCAGAGACAAGGATGGCGTGGCGGAGCTTCACGCTCCGGAGACAACGACGACGACAAACCCGCATTCCCGTTGCTCCACTGCACGGTGATGTTCCAGGTTAGCAAAAATGGACATGGAGTGCAACGAGGAGAAGGACGGCGGAGAGAACGGCGGACTTACCTTAGAGAGGAGGGAGAAATTGTCGAGAACGTCTGAGTGGCCGAGGGAGAGAGAACGAGGTTTTAAGGGGCTCCAATGAGCGGCAGATGACAGCGTCACTTCGTGGTGGCTGCTGGTTGGGTGGCAACGACGGTGGCGAGACTGGCTGGGATGGCCGGACTGAGCCGAGGCGCATGGCGGCCAGAGCGCTCAAGGCCGAGCTTCCTAGCGTGGAGAAGAAGCTCTAGTGAGTGGGGCCGGGCAATCAACAACAGAGGTAAGCAAGGTGGCTTGGCGGGTCTGGTTCGGGTTAGGTTGAACCGACTCAAAACCCAGTTAGTTGACTAATTTAAATTCAAACCCCTCCATTTTGTCCTAGCGATTTAAAATAGCAAGAAAAATTCAAAAATTCTAAGATTTTGCAGAGAGGTTCCTGGGGTGACCTAGAACACATAACAGTGTTTTTCAAGTGGGTTTGAATTTTCTGAGGGTTAAATTTGTTTCTAAAAATTTGATAAAATTGATATTTATTCATGATAAATATTTTAATGTTTAAATAAATTATTTCCTAGAGATTTTCAAAAGTATTTATTATTGTTTTCATTTGGAGCTTCGGTTTGAGTTTTAAGTTTAACTTCGATTTGAATTTTTTTTTCAAATGCAATAATTTGTGTACATGCTCCAGAAATCATATGCATGCTCATGAGATGCATCCTAATTTAATTTAGTGAATTGGTCTGTGACACATTCGACGCCACCCTTTTCTTATGTTTCAAGATTTTTCAAACCGAGCAAAATTCAAATGTCAATAACTTTTGAATATGAACTCCAAATTGGATTATTTTTTTATAAATTCATCTAAAATCATACTCTTTCTGAATATGCAAAAATATTTGGTTTTTCTTGCTGTTGAATTTATTTTGCTATTTGTGTTTTGTTTTCTTTTCTTTTCGAATAGACGTTCAAAACACAATCGAGATTATCGACGATCAAGCACCCTCATTCTCTGAGCAACCAAAGAAAGGAAATCGCCTCCTTTGACCATGTTGATCCCATTATTTTAATTATTTTGTTTTGTTTTGCAAAGATTGTTATGCACGCGTGTATGTTTGGCTAAAATTGCTATATTTACTCGTAACGGTAGTTGAATCCCTATTGAATGCATGAATCCTCCTTGTGAATTTTTCATCCTCACTATTGTAGCCATTAGGATATGGTTTAGTTATTCAATAACTAATGTCAATTTGGGTATTGCGACTAAGAATATCGAATAGATGCTTAGCCGGGCTCTAGTTTCGCTAAATTTGAACAATTGATGAAAAATGAGTATGGATTTGGGACAATTTGAAATGTTGGTCTAGAGGGGTTACCTCTGTTAGTTGGTATAAAATGAAAATGAAAACTTAGTTTTTTACGTGAGCAAGCTATATTGTGAACTGAGAAGTGTGAGAGGTGTATCTCACAAGTGGATAGAGGGAGATCCTCGCCCGGGTCGATTAAGGACCGTGTATCCAACCTAAGCGTAAGCGTACAACCACATGACTGAACTAGGGTGGTCTTAGCTAATTAAGATGTCTAGGTCTAGCCCTCCATGTTGGTTGGCCGTAGTAGCACGAGCATATCCAGGTAGGTTTGCTCGAAGGGGCTCCCTTCACCTGGGCGTTGGGAACAAAGCTTGCCGATACAACAGTGAATGCCTCCCTGAGACGAAGGTGTATCCAGGTGAAGTGAGGGTGTTTCATTTGCCGGGCTAGTACAAGGTTAGGACTAGGTGATGTAAAGGCTTTGTTACGAACTTTAGACTGCTTACTTACATGTTGTGAGCGGTGGTGTTGATGGATGCCAAACAAACTAGAGAACTCGTATTGTGTGGGTAGTGTACATCTATTTAAATAGCAGTGCTCGCAGTTATAAGCGTGCTAAGTGTCATTTCACCGAGTATAGTCTTTCATTTTGCAAAACAGTTTGTTGGAAAATGATGGGATGGATTGTGATGTGTGTGTACCATGTCTATGGCTGAGAATGAAAAGATGATTGCAACAGAGGAGGGTTGTGATTTACTATGGTTTAAAGTTACATACTTGTTATTTCACTATCTGTCAATTGCTCTTTAAAATTTCCGTTGCAAATTATTACATATCGATATTGCAAATTAAACTTGCTTAATACTGAAAATAACTTATAATGTAGAGCCTCCCTCTTTGATAGCCTTGCATTTTATATTATGTTGTGTTACACTATAAGTCTTGCTGAGTACAAAATGTACTGAATGTTGCTTAAATTGTTGATCAGAGTATGAGGATGAACCGATTCTGGACAACACGTTCTTCACACCCGGTTCCGAAGGGTACGGTGACGGGTCTTGCTAGGGTCTTGTCCTTGTCGATTGCCCGAGGGTATGGATGGGCACACCATTGGACTTTTGGTTTTATTACTACGCTTCCACCGTTCTTCTTTTGATACTTGCATATTAATTTGGTCGGTCAGCATTTTGTAATATAACGTGTTGTAACCGCTTAAGCTTAATGTCCTATTTGTTTTATGTTGTATGTATAATGTGTATGAATATGATTATCAATGTTGTGGATGTGTGTACTAGCCACCGAGTCTAGAACTAGTACAGTACACACACGAGAGCTTCGAGTATTCAAAGCCCAGGGTCCGACATTAGGTAAACTATTATCTGTTATGTGCAAAGAAATCTTAAACATAGTGTTTCACGCAACGGGTTCAAATTTGATTATGTAGATTGTAATCTACTAAAAAATTTACATCTTTTTTACTAAAGGTAGTACTCCATCTTTCACCATACTTATCCAACTATCCTGTACAAACCAAGGAAGCAATCCCTATTTGGAATGATAAATTTCTCATATTCCTTTGGGAATTGAATTATTTCCTATGAAATTCTTGCAACTGCATTCAAAATAGACCTGAAGTTGTTAATAGAATTGGATCATACTTACCCATATTAAACTATGTATGTCAACTGGTATGTCATCTTTCACATTATTAATAGGGCAAAATTTGCTATAGGACACCCAACTTTCGTGATATTTGCTCTAGGACACTAGCTTTTGTGTATTTGTTGAAAGACACTAATGGATAGATAGACTTTTCGCCCACCTTCTATCCTCTTTCAACCGGATATTATATTTTAATGGGCAGAATGTCCTACGACAAAAAGTCATCAAAGTTGTCTTACAACAAAGACAAAATACCATTGTCCTAGAGCAAATGACACAAAAGTTAAATGGCTTGTAGCCAATTTTTCCTATTAATAGTGGGGTCAACCTAGAACATATGTAGCGTACATGGGCAATCAGGTGTTAAAATGCAAATGGCAACAAGGTCCATCAGAGGTAGCTCCTGCGTCTCAGATAGGGGTGGGCGGAGCACCCCATCCACTTCACTTTTGCAAAAAGAAAAAAAGCACAATAAGATTTTTTTCGAAAAAGGACCCTTAAATAATCAATACCCACCACCCTCTCCCTTCCTCATCCCGATGTCGCCACACTTCCTCCTCGCGACCACCGTGACATCCTCTCCCCTCTCGCCCTCGGTTCGCCTCATTCCCCCCTCCACGCCCAGGAAGTAGGGTTACAGATTTGCCACCGCAAACCTGCGATTCCCTGCCCCCTTCCTCCCTCCCTCCTCTTCCCTCGGTTCCACCGCTGCCTCCAGGCTAGGGAACCACGCCGCCCCTCGCACAGTCGCTCACTAATGGCCCAACCGGTTCTATCAGTGTCGGTCCCATGTAAGTCCCCTAGCTCTTGTTTGCCTTATGTCTTGGACTATTCTCTGTTTAATGTGTAGTGCTAAGTTCTTTTTTTTCTTGGTCCAATTTGGTCCAAGAGTATTCTAGTTGCATAATTTATGTGTCGAGAGCTATGTAGAAGATGGTCATAGCCAAGATGATAAGCCCCAAGTGCTACTCCAACTTTGGGTTGTGTTTCCAACTCAAAATCTGAGGTTGTATCTTGTGTTGGTAATTTTTTAATGGATGGAAAAGAGAAAAGATTACAGTCACGTGGATCCTTCAGTCGTGGGCTGACAAGCATGCATGCAACGCTTGAGCCAGTGGGGAAGCTGTTGGTGATATGACCTAGAGGCAATCATAGAGATGATTGTATCACGTCTATGTTTATGAGTTATTGAATAAATGTTATTCAGTTCCTTGGATGAATCATTGGTTATAAGATTGACAAGTATGTGACTTGTCGGTGAAGCTCTTTTAACTTATATGATGTCGTTCTAAATGAATCCCTGGTCGGATGTCACTAGTCGGAACACTAGTGACTCTATCGACCAGCACATGTATTGATTGATGACCATGTTTCACCGGTCATGGATATAGGGATATCGAATCAATAATGTGAACACATGTTGGAGAACATGGGGTTGGATTGACCCACCTTGAGACACTGTTGAGATTGTTATGATTTTATGTGTCGTCAGTTGGTCTCAAGCAATGATGATGTATAATCCTTAGACCTGATATCAGCATGGTTTCCTACATGCGTAAGAGTACACTTTGGAGTTGCCAAATGCTACTCTGTAACTGGGTAGTCATAAAGGTAGCTTTCAGGTATACTATGAAACATACGGAGGAATGTGACTGGTCGGATATGGGATTTGCCCCTCCTAACATAACAGGAGAGATATCTCTGGGCCCCTCGATGTTGTCGGAGAAAGAAAGTGCATGGACATGCCACTAGTGGGCGAAGTGTTCGACCACGTGAAGTTATCTAACACTCTGCCCACTACGACCACTACATCGACGCGCTCTTCGTTGGACCAGGCTGCTCCGACTCTTCTTCCGCTGCTCTGTGCGTCTGGTGGTAACGATCTGTGATCATCTTCTTACTTGGCTTCTTGGTTTACGTGGTAGAATTTTTGAATTGTTGCTATCGTAACTTACCTATATCCCTTCAGAAGCAGCAGCTCATAGGACAAGGGAGGTGGACGAGCGTGTAGTGAGTGCGGGTCACGTGGATAGCATGAGGCCAATTGCCAAGTGCGAGCCAAAAATGAGGGCAAGCCAGGAGAAGAGCCAGAAAGGAGAAATCCTATTCTGTTCAATTTGGGTCTGAATTTAGATATGAATTGGAATTTTTCCTTATTGGTAGACAGTATGAATAGGAGAGTTGATTTTGTAACACCACAACCCAACACTGAGCCTGGAATGCCACTCAACTACATCAACTACTAATCTAAACCACATATTGCAATAAATTCCAACAAGCCAATAACTAACAAAAACCCGTCCACGAGTCACAATAGGAAATATTAAATGCAACTAAACTGCATAAGAATCGACATACTAGATAGCAATATTGAATAAAGAACCAATAGGTAATAAGCAGTCCA
Source organism: Phyllostachys edulis (assembly GCA_036346405.1). Classification (NCBI taxonomy): domain Eukaryota; kingdom Viridiplantae; phylum Streptophyta; class Magnoliopsida; order Poales; family Poaceae; genus Phyllostachys; species Phyllostachys edulis. The sequence goes on from CM070566.1 coordinate 14,998,830, forward strand.
TAAATAATCTAATGAATGAATAAACAGGTCTCAACCAATCACCTAGAATTATTGAATGATTATGAAGTCCTAGAAAGAATAAATCATCATGCTATAATAAACATTCTCATGGACAAGTAATTTCAAGTATTTGAAGTGAGTGCAATTGTTCCATGTGTGTGAGGACCCCAGAATATTGGAGATTTATACCGAATTAACAATCATACCAAAAGCATAATTCTTAATCAAGAACAACCGATTCTTAATTAAAAATTATACTAGAAGCATAATTCTTAACAAGGTACAAATCCAATATTCAGGTTCCTGGATATATGTATCACAATAGTTCCTGTGTTCCGCACCATTGCACATATATCCTCAAACAACATTGTACCATACATACAAGGCATACATTTACATAATTATACATAGCACTTAACAATTTGGTTTGGAATTCTACAATATCAAGTGACCTTGGGCCACAACAAAAGCTAGCAGCGGAAACAAAACTAAACAGCAAAAGACCACCAATGGCCCCATCACCCTCAGGCTATTGAGTGGAAGTTAGAACTAGCTTCACTCGTTAGCGTCACCCTGATCGGCGCTAATGGGCATCTCATACAAATAACCATCCTCACCTGCAACAAGAGGTTATAAAACTTGAGTACAGAAGGTACTCGTAAGACTTACACAAACTATAAAAAGAAAGTGTTTGAAAGATCCTATACAAAGGATTAGAATTTTGTACATGCATAAGGTTAACAACAGGAAGGTTATAATAGTTTCAATTTTTGCGTAAAGCAATACATCTTAAGCCTACACTTGCTACATTTTGGTAAGGCAGTTTTATAAATCAATTTGGACTAAAACAGTGAGTAAAAGAGAGCATAATCTTAAACAATAATCAACATTAAAGTGGCTGTCCACTAATCAAAAAAATTTCATGAATAGCTCTCATGCCGAAATAGTATTCAAAAACAAGTAGTAATTCAAAATCTATACAAAGATCTATTCAACTCAAGCGTTGTCCATAACCGTGGACACGGCTATTCGAATAGTTTTAACCCTACAGGGGTGTACATCTTTACCCACACGACTTAGCTAGCCCGTAAGCCATCTAGAATAATAGCACACCGCCTTTGGTATGCTTGGTACGTAAACTAAGATTTGGTATTTTTAACAAATTTACACTATTGAGTGGAATACCCATGTGTGATCGATCCCGCTCGATTCAGTTACTAATAGAACTCGCCAACCGGGGCCCACATGTTGTGCTTTGGGAATGCCGATTCGATCAACAAATGCAAACCGTGCTCACTGCACATATTACATCGCAATTGGAGCCCTTAAGGTACGTACATGTGATGGAACACATGTACGTCCTCACCCTCTTAAGAACATATGATATAGATATGAAATCAAACACATATGTCCTTACTTTTCTGTTTTCCAACTCAATAGTATTAACCTTTTACTTAACCAAACAGTGTCCATACACTGCGTGTGGAAGTACGTTGGGGCTTGAATCATCCAGTCAATGTTCAGTCCTTAATCAATCCAGACAAGACATCCAAATTTCCCAATCTCGTGCACGAAGGCACCATCACTAGCATCCACTTGTCCAGATTTAAAATCAGTCTAAACAAACAAAATTTGTTTTCATTTCAGATTTAAATAGAATGAACAAAGAATTCAAAAGAAGTAAGAGTTATTTAATAATCCCAAATTTGACAAATTAAGTTCGACAAATACTAACATTCTACAGACTGCATGGCTAAGCAATTCCTAGGATAAGTATTTTAGTATAAAAGTACTACCTTAAGTTTGAGTGTATGATCAGATCAATGGTAAGCCACAAGTGTTAGGTTGTAACTAACTATTGACAGATCACAAATAGATTTTAGGAAATTAGCATGCAACAGTGTCACTGCATTTTAAAAATCTACAGTAGGAAAATTATGGGATCAACATGGTGCAAAGAGGATGCTTGCCTTGGTAATAGTAATAAACCTCTTGTTCAGGTTCTTGCTGCTCAACAGCATTTTCAACAACTTCAGAAGAACCAGAATCTAAAAGAGAAATAAACATCCAATGAACAGCAAGAAAATTTGGCAGAGAACGAAATGTAGAAAAGAATGCATGATCAATGTCTGAATGCATACTTTAGCAACATGCATAAGCTACATCTAACTCAAATAAGGCTAATACCTCATTTTAATGCCTACTGATATTAATTATCAAGAGTAGGGTTTGATATAGAGTTACAGTTTCAGAGTTGTAAAAACTGAAACAGGACAAATTTAAATACACTATAAACAAAAGGTTTCTACTTAAGCTTTAACTATTTTGGGTAAAATTAGGAGTTTAGTTTAACACTTGACATCATTAATGGATAATGATAAAAGAGTGAAGGCCTTTGCTGTTTTATTGTTGGTTTGACCAACAGCCAAGCAGAAAGGGCACAGGTTGCAAAATGATAGTTTACTGATCTGAATCTATTATAAGTTAAACATTTTGCTTACACTAAAAGTATTCTTAACTAGGGTAGTAACTTAACTCATCATTTGATCAAGAACTGATAAGAAATAGAAGAGGGAAATGGTACTGTACATGTTGTCGGGCAGACTGACAACAAGACAGCAAAGTGCAAATTGAGACTTAGGCTGATTTGAAAATACATAAAGTACAAGATTTATTGCTAGGATTAAATCTAATCCTTACAATAAGTAAAACCCTAGAACAACTCCTGGTTAACTCTAATCGGCACGGTTAACAGCAAATGGACACACTACAGATCTTGTCGGTCCATCCGACACAGCAGCAGAAAAAGGGTTTGATCCAATTAGCCGATTTAAAAGCATCCTGGTTCAACAAGATTACTGCTTATGCTATTAGGGTTTAGGATATAGTTTACTATACCGAGAAGTTGCATTAGAATAGTTTGGATGGCTCAGAATCTGGAAAACGATATGAAAGACCGAAAAGTTATAAAAACAACTTTTCAGTAAAAGCAAGATTTGAGCATTATATGCACAAGTGAGTGATTCAAGTGTTTTACTGAGGTTCTTGGAAAGCTCAAGATGAAAAGAATGGAGGTCATAGCTTACCAGCCCGGGTGGGAAAGGATGTATTCAAGATTTTGGCTGAAATAAGAAAGATGCAAACTCCACCTCACCTGCTCGGTCAAGAACGAAAATAATGGAGGGCTTAAGCTATTTGGATCATGATATACGCCCTTGACTATATGAGAGTGAAGAAAATCTCACCGGAGCAAGAGATTTAACCAGGTGATACTCCAGCCGGCTCGGTCAACAGAGAGTGACCACAGGGTTACAACCTACAAATGATACCAAACTCACATCACCAGGTGACTTAAGCACCAAGATGGATAATCAAGAAGTGAGAGCAAGGGATACTTCACTGGAAAGGAACAAGATGAAGGAAGCTATCTCGGTCAAACATGGCAGTGAGCTCAAAAGTAGGGTTTATATAGGGCTTGATCTCCTAGAGCAAGTGAGAATTCTCTAGAATGATGCGGTGGCAATTTTGATGCCAGGTGTCCACGAATATTCGCATATTCACTGTGCAACGCCACCACTCACCCAAGATAACATCGCATGCACGCCCAAGCGAGAGGAGGAAGAGATATGCCCCGCTGACAGGTGGACCCCACTGTCAGTTGCAATCGCACATGCTTGTGAAATGCTCAAAAGAACAACCGCCGCCCGATTTGAAATGGGTGGTGGCGATAAGATGGACAATATAACCTCTAACCGGTATCTAGCCATGTGGACCGTGCGATCGTAAGGGAACGACTAGGATTGACTAAGAGGATCGGAAGGTCCGAAGGTCACAATCCACAAGGACCGTTCGATCACAATCCATCGGCCACACCAAGCTGAGGGTCTTAAGTGAACCCGAGTGCAGCGGCACCACACGATTTAAATCCAACGGCTAGAGGATTATGCGCCTATGAGTTTTGAATCCCAAAAAGGAAGGCGCGGTTGGATTGGAAATCAACGGCAGAGATTGATGGGATGTTGAGGTGGTCCGAACGGCCCATCAATGCAGTCCGTGCGATCAAAATCCAACGGTGGAGATCGATGTGGGGTTCGGACGGTCCGAACGGCCCACATGATCTGGCCCGCTCATTGAGGATCCAACGGCTCGCACGTATCTCAGCTCCGCCATCTAAAAATGGCATAGTTCGATAATTGTGCACCAAGACGATTTAGATCCTGACCAATATTGCATGGCTCTTGGGATGGTCCGAACGGCCCAAGAATCCGTCCGTTCATTGAGATCTGACGGCCACGAATGGAAGCGCGGTAGGATGGGGATCTAACGGTACAAATCGCGTCGTGTGCTTGGATAACCTGCACAACACCGCAGATCTCGTCCGCTCACAAGAAATCGATGGCTCACGTCACGGAAGCTTGGTGACGCCCGAACGTGATGTATTCAGTCGATTTGCCTTTGGGTTGGACCTAGCCACTTGGCTCGGTGGCCGCTAAAGACAAAGGCTTAATTTGGAAGAGTTGACCAGCTCATTTTAATTCTTCAAAAATTTGACCGGTGCTTTAGAAATAGCAAATAAATTTGTAAAAATATGAAATTTTGCAAAAAGGCTACTGGGATAATATATTCCCCAAATAAAATTTGAAACCGCTATTTCTCTTTTAAAATACATAAATAATTCATTTAAACCGAATAGGTTTATTTAAAGACAAATATTTTTCTCAAAGTCAAAATAAGCTTTTAAAATTTTAACAAAAATTATTTTTGGCCAAATTAATTCATTTAGTCTTCATCAAAAATACTTCCCGGTCTTAATACCAACATTGATTGGTATTTTCTTTTGAAGCTTCAAACAAGTTTTGGATTTTTTGCTAGAAATTGGGGAAGTTAGATTGTGACATAATGCCCAGTTTGCCAAAATAAACAGTGATGCTATGAACAGCATCTTATTACTGTTTATTAAAGCTGAGGCTGATACAATGTGCGCTATCCCTTCCGATGCAAGATGCTATCACCAACCACCTAAAACAATAATAAAGCAAGGGTGGGTCCACGACTCAGCAAGTACACAATACAACAGTAAATACACAAGTTCATTAAACATTTAATGCATTATCATAAATCTTGTACTTCTCATTCTCAAATCTCACCAATATCTTTCTCATGAATGCAAATGCCATGATGCACCTCTGTCAGCTGATACCAGTATAGATAAGTGTTCACCCGTCAGTGACACACTTTTCTCCCCCACCTTCGTTAGGGGGTGGTCCCTACCTGTATAGGATTTTAACATGGGGCACGCCGGATTAGCCATAATCATGGAAGTACTCACCGCCCTGGTCCTTATGCAAGTGAATGATGCAGTAATTCATTAAGCAATAATAATCTCACCATGTCATCCCCATGGTAATTCTCATTGTAACAAATCAACAAGACAACAACAACCATCCATTGTTCACCATTATACCAAGCACTTGTCTCTTTAACTTCTAGAAGTCAGGTAGCGGGGTGGTGGCAATGTGCTAGAGGCTGTACTCCCTGTACAAACAATTTAAACATACCCAAAAACACATCACCACAGCACCAAAACATTACACCAATCGCCTTCGCATGCCTACAAAAAATCGACACTTTTAGCTGGATCCTACTGGATGCACTACCCGCTGTCCCAGTAGTAAAATAGCTCTAATTCTCTCATCGGAACCCTAAATCTAGTGAAACATATACTTTATGGAATTCCCAGAAAATTATCTACAACTTTCTAGTTATGACGAACTTCTGAATCCACCGTTTACTTCCCTGTTTCCAACCCGAAGACTATCCCAGAATCTGTCAGGACAGGACACTTCACAATTTTGTATCTTTTTTATATAACTTGAAAAGTAATGAACAATACAAATTCTGGAATCTACTCAAAATTACCTAGCTTATTCAAGTTGTCGCCTAAATTAAATTACTTCATTTACTACATGAAAACAGCCCATCTACATAACAGCCGCCAACAACGTCTGTTTTATGGACAGTGACCTTCCTGAGGCCGTAACGTTTCGCTTACAACTCCAAATCTAGTGTTCTAGACCTTCTGGAAAGCTAATGAAATTCTCCACAACTTTTCTAACTAGCCAAAACCCTGAATCGGAACGTACATACCCTTAATTACCCTCGCAAGGTTCTACAGTGCTGTTCGACGAACTAGGGTTTCTCTAAAGCTATACTTCCTATGATCGAAACGATCTACAACATAATTAAACAATACTCTAAGATCAATCTAGAGATTATCAGATCGATACCCAGGAAAATTGGATAAAGCTCAGAGATGGATCAAGAACCCTAGTCTTCACCTCTTCTGTTCCTTCTGCTTCCCTTCTTCCTTCTCTCTCTCTAATGCAGCAGCATCAGCATCAGCATCAGCATCAGCAAAAGCAAGCAAGTAGCTAGCTGGCAAAAGCACACGTATGCATGCAGAGAAACAACACGGCAGCATGATGCAGCGGCTGTGTAGCATGCAGAAAGCAAGCTGGCGGCAAGGCTAGGGCCTAGCAGCTGTACACTGAAAACTCAGAGACCGGAGCTAGCAACAGGGAAGCAATGGCGCAATGCAGGAGGCAGCATGCAGACCTGCAGACTTATGAGGCGGCAGAGGGCATGCAGGGGCAGCAGGGCAGCAAAACGGGCCGAAAGACCTCATTTCTAATCCCTATTTAAAATTCTGAATTTATTTATCCAAAATTCTAATTTCTTTTTCCTTAATTCTCTTAGTTGCTCAATAATTAAATGGGATATTTCAGATTTGATTCCGATTTATTCCTTTTTATTAGTTGAGTCCGGGTGTGTTTCCTTTTATAAGAAGCCCAGTACAAGTTTTTTTAGTCGGTTTGGATGTCCAAGTCTGATACATCTAAGCACCTGTGTGCACATTGTTTTAGGCCGAGTCCGACTAGGGTACATCGAGTCAGGAGTTGCTTGCGTGTGTAGGGTTGTGCCTACAAGCGCACTGTAAAAGACCAGGGGCGTACCCCATGAAAGAGGAGATCATTTTGCATTAAGAAACATACCCAGAAAATCGCCAGGTTTATGACAGCCATATTGTGTGCCTTGTTTTAATGAATTCTTTCCTATGATTTTATTGTTGCTAGTGACGGAGTCAAAAAAATTTATCTAAGGAGATATGGTGAGAACGTGCCAAATATAAATATTTTATTTTTCTACATAAACAAATTAAGAACTATACAGAATACTTCATCAATCATTAAGAGGACTAAGACTCCCACTAATCCCCTATCTTCGTCCCTAATTGTTGTGCGTGTAATCCAATGCTGTGTTTGGTGTTTACCAGTCGGGTGGGACATCGTCGTATAGAGCTGGGTGTGATGCTTCTAGCGTCGCTTGCCTACCCATATATCTACATTGCTGTTGTTGATTGGTTCTTAATCCACGTGAAGAGAACCAGCCGACTCGGTGAACTAGACAACTTGGTTACCTGCAGTTCTTTTCCTTCGATCGTTACCGCTTTCGTGTGGAGAATTACTAGGAGCCGACTAAAGATAGGAGGCGACCAGGGATGAATAGGTGGTTTAGATTTTTTTTTTTACTAAAATCGAGTTTTATACGGAATTATAAATCAATTTAGTTTTACATAATTTAAAACATAAATCAACTAGTCTTGACTAAATGCACCAACAAACTAAGTCTAAAACAAGGAATACAAACATAAGGAGACAAGCAAGTAATTTAATTCTATGAATGTAAATTACAAGAATATAAATCTCAAGAAATCAAACCACAAGAACACTTGATCTTTTTCCCATAGTGATCGGAAACTTGCCGGTTTCCCCTGGTCTACGTTGAGGTAAGCCCAAACGAATTGCACCGGCTCCACAAATTAAGCCTACACCTCGAACCTACTCGGAGTTGCTCTTCCTCCACTCTGGAGATGGCGAGCACCAAACCACTCACAAACGTCCAGGTCTTTTCACAACCTTCTTTGAGAAAATCACCGACACAAATCCTTCAAGCCGTTTAGATATTAGCAAACACCAAGAGTAACAAGTCAGAGACGCTCACTTGAACTAAATCAAGTGTCTAAGCTCGATGGATACTTAATCCAACACCTAATGCAACACATGCACTAAGATTTTGCTCTCTAAATGCAACACATGCACAAAGGGGAAGAGAAGACTTGCTCTTAGCTCAAGAGGGACGAAAATAGCACTAACAACCTTCCACAACCAGTCATAAGGGGTATTTATACACCCACACAAAGAAACTAGCCGTTGGGGAAGAATCTGCAGAAAAACAGGGAAGCCTGGTCTAACCGCCAACCAATGTCCGGTTAGACTGCCATTACTCCAACGGCTATAAAAATTAGCGTTTAGAGCCTCAACCAGACTGACCACCCACATAAGGTCCGGCCAGACCGGGCCAAACCGGTCAGACTGCTAGGAGACTAGCCAGGCCTCACACAGAGGAGCTAAGCCAACCATAGAAACACCCTTTCTAGAAAAAGCTGGCCGTGGCGGTCTGACCATAGGGCTAGTCAGACTGGCCAATATACAGCGGTCATACTGGTACCCAATCGGTCAGACCAGTTGTAACATCCCAATCTTGGAATGTTTTTGAAGCCTTTAAAAATAAAAATAACAACTTGAATTTTCTTGTTTAAGTTCAAGCTTAATTTGAATTTTCAGAAATCAAAATTATTTAATATGAATAATCTAAACTTCAATTAAATTCAAAACTGTTTTATTTGGTTCTTTGAGTTCCACAGTATTTTTTGGAATTTGCTAGGAATTTTTGGAGTTTATGTGCTATTTATTTTAGCTCGGTTTTCTTTAATCTTTTTTTTGAAATTCAGAAATTCCTTCTTTTATGGATTTTTCCTTTGGGCCATTTTCTTTTTCTTTCCCAGGCCTTTTACTTTTTCCTCCCGGCCTAGCCACCAGCCCGCTTTCCCTTTTCTCTCCCATGCCAACCCAGTCGCGCCTTCTCCTCCTTCTCTCTGCCCATGGGTCCCACCCGTCAGCTTGGTACTCCCCGCTCCCGTTTCTTGCCTGTGTCCGAGCCAAACACATTGCCACCGCCGTCTCCAACCCGGATCCTCCCGTTCCCAGCCTTTTTAAGTGTGATGCTCGCGTCCTTTTCTTCGTGCCGACATCCTTTCCCGAAGCCCTAAGCCGTCGTGCCCGTTGTTGTCCTAGTTGCGCCGGATTCCCTCGAAGAAGCCGCCGCAGCCAAAGGTCTTCCTCACCGGATTGCACCGCCGTCGTTGCTCCTCCGTCCTCGCCATCGCCACTATCGGATTCACCTTGTCACGTTCTATGTGGTGCGCACCTCTTCGTCCCCGGAGCCTCGCCGGACTGCTGTCGCCCTCGCTCTCCCCATTTCCATTCACCGCCTCCATACTCGATCTCACCACCAGTGAGTCTTCTTGCGTCCCGTGTGCATCATCCCACGTTCCCCATTCTCCTCTTCCAATCCCCTCCTTTCTCGCCATCTCTCTGCCGCCGAGGTGCCCCGTCGTCGTCGTCGTTCTTCTCCACCGCCAATTGTAGTCGGGTCGCTATTCCCGTCGCTCTCCGGTCGCCCCATTCATTCTTTTGTTTACCCCTCGCCGTCGCCAACCCCGTACTCCTCTCGATTTCTATCAGGCGTCGTTGCTTCGCTGTAGCCGACGCGCACCCAAGCTCCTCTTCCGCTATCATCACTTCATGCCGCCGCAGCACCGCCTACTCTTAATCACATCCGCTAAAGTCTTCGTCTCCTCGCCGGCATGTCATTTTTGCCATCTCTCGCCACTCCCTCGCTGTCATTCATCGCCACCGCTGTGCGCTAGCGCCGCCGCCTTCTCCTCGTTTCTCCTTCTGCTCTCTCTCCCTTTTTCCCTCTCTGCCAAGCGGGCCACCTTTGTCAGCCTCCTCTCTCTCTCTCTCTCTCTCTCTCTCTCTCTCTCATCCAGCTTGGTCCCACCTGTCAATCTCTTTCTCTCTCTCTCTCTCTCTTTCGCTTACGAGTGGGCCCTACTTGGTAGTGTTAGGGCGCTTGATGCTTTTCACGACCGGATCATCAATATAGGCTTCCAAGTTTCGCCTAGTTGAGGAAGGAATGTCTTTTGCATCTAGCGTTCAAAGAAGCGCCATCATTTTTAGACCAAATGGTATTTTGACATAACAAAATATACCAAATGGTATAATAAATGTGTTCTTTTCTTCATCATCTAGGCACAGACTTATATGATGATAACCAAAATATGTATCCAGAAAACTTAATATTTCACAACCAGCAGTAGAATCAACCAACTAATCAATACGAGGAAGGGGGAAATCGTCCTTCGGACAAACTTTATTAAGATCAGTAAAGTCTACACATATACGCCACTTACCATTAAACTTTCTAACTATTACAGGGTTAGCCAACCATTCTGGGTGATCGACTTCTCTTTTCAAGCATGTTTTAAGTAGCTTGACCAATTCAGATATGGTGACATCTCATCGATAAGATGTGAATCTCTGTAATTTTTGTTTTACGGTTTTTTTCAGGTAGTAGAGCTAGCATGTGCTAGATCACCTCCCTAGGGACTCCAGGCATATCAGATGCTTGCCACGCGAAAACATCTATGTTTGCTCGGAGGAAGGTGATGAGGGCATCTTCCTATGTAGGGTTGGAAGTGACCCCGATGCAAACGGTCTTCGAAGGCTCCCCTGTATTCAGTGGAACTTCTTTGACTTGGTTGTTTGACTTTGGTGCAACTTTAGGCTTCGACTGCTTGGTCGAAGGTTGCCCCTTGCTTGCTTCTCGAGTTGGTATTTGGCCAACCGTCTCGAGGGTTTTGCAGTTTTGCGGTCGCGTGTAATCGATTTCTTAGTCTATGGTTGTGCAGGAGGCTTGGAGATCAACGATGATCAACGGCGAGGATGATCGAGATTAGGCTTCTAGAGCTGAGGTTTAGAATGATCGAAGATGTTGAGTGAAATCAGTGGACTCAAGCATGACGCAAAATAGACAAGGATGACCGAACGAAAAGTTTGATGACGAATTGCATCAAGCGGCGTGAGGGTCGGTGCAAGTGCCATGGTGGTTTCGGTGGGAGCCGAATGGGAAAGACTTGCCGACATGAAGAGAGTCATTGATAAACCTACATGTGGTGAAGCATGTGATTACTTTATGAAGATTGGACTCAGTCTTTGGAGTAGGATCGAGAAGGGCTATTTTGGTAACTTCACCAAAATATCGTATTGGTGACCTTTGGCTAAACCGCAGCGCAAGATGACGCAAGAAGAGGCGATTTAGGTCAAATAAAGATAAAGATCACGAAGAAACGGATTCGGGAAGCTCGGTTCGTCATCTTCTTTGAGAAGCGTGTGTGAGTGTAGACTGTTTGTGTGTGGGCTTAATGGGTGCCCATTAGAGTCTTCTATCTCAGCCTAGCCTCTACTATAAAAGGGAATATCCAGATATGGAGTTCCCAAGTCCCTCTAAGAAAAAACCCTAATTTGTTATTTGGGGATTTTGGGGTAGTTGAGGCTAGGGTTTGTGAGAGATGGATTGATTGTGTGCTCAAGTATTGAGTTTTTGTCCTCCATAGTGTAGTGGTTGTGAACCAATATTTATATCAAATCAATCCAAGCATGATTGCTTCAAGGTGAGTCTCTTCTTGTGCCGGCCTATTTAGGTGGTGGATTGTATCATGCCTGGATCAGGCTAACAGTGGCATGCTTCGAGCCCAACCTATTTGGCTACCTCTAAATATGACAATTTGTCTGGCCGATCGGTCGACTTTTAACCCCAAAAATAAAATAAAATAACAAAACAAAACAAAACACAACACCACACCACACAAAAACAATAGTGAAACGTAGCTAAACATGTCAAGCCATACCGTTGCAGGGGGTAGATTGTACGGCCCAGCAAAGAAACTACGGTTTTGCTAAAAAAAACTTGTGATTGTTTTCTTGAGTTCAAAACAGTCATATTTTGAGCCGTTTGATATGCGTTGAGATGTGTGCTGAGTTTTTTTTTAAGTATGTTTCGAGATGAATGATATCTGATCTTATCCTACGGTTCATAATGTGATTGTTTTAAACCCAAAAAAACAGTAGCAAGTTTTCTAGACAGTTCCAAAAAACTAAGCTAACCATTTTTCCTGAACAGAAGTCATGGCACGCATCTTGATTCCCCCCTCCCCTGTTTTCTGGGTCACGACCTTAAGTTTTTTTAACCTTCACAAAAGTATTATATATTCACATGGACAGCGAGAAGCACATCAGAATATCAGATGGCATAAGTAACAAGTACGAGTTTGTCTTGCATGCTGCCTCACTCTCGTCTCAGAGAAATTAAGGTTCATTTGGTGTAGAAAAGGCTTGTTTGCCGACGACGAGCATCCTCAGTTGCCACAAGGTACTCCTATATGCTTGCTCTTGAAAAAGCTAGTTAGTAATAGTAACTTAATAACTTAATATAAATTGCATGCATGACTAATTTTACTGCATTCCAAATTTTTGCAGAGACGTTTTCCGGTAACAGGGTTCCAAGTTTTCGACGTGACCAACGGATGGCCGGCGACTCGGCGGAGCGGATGCCGCCCATCGACTACGAAGCCCAGGATATGGCCCGCGTTAAATTCTCTTTTCCGGCAGTCCAAGACAGCACCATCGTCATCGGCCATCCATTCTCCTCCGGGCGCAGGAATCAGAGTTCACGAGGGCTACGATCTGAACCTCGCCTCCGGCGAATTCGTCGTCACCCTTGGCCTGGGCACACCGGCCAAGTCACAGAATCTAATTTTAGACATGGGGAGCGACACAACATGGCTCGGCTGCTTGTGCGATGGTTGTACTAATGTCGGCACCAACAGTTCAAGTCCACCCCGTGCTTGATATTTCGGAGTCTTCTAGGTGTTATTTTGCACTACGTCACTAAAATAATGTCATTTCTCTAAATATAATCGAAAACGATATTACCGAACCAATTTTCTCATACCTCTTGGTACTCCCCCAGCGGCTCCTCCATCTGCCTGAGAGGGGGAGGAAGCTGCCAAGGGCCCTACTGCCCTTACAATGTCCATTTCGTAGACGGGTCGTCATCCAGTGGCATCCTCTACCAGCACTCTGACGCTGAGCTCTTCCTTCAAAATTTACCACTTCATCTTTGGGTGCACCGTGGAAGAGATCAGCGTCGAGCGATTTGGCAAGACGGACGGGCTCCTTGGGTTAGGGCAGGGCGCAATGTCCCTGCTCGCAGCCTCGCACAAAGCTCTCCCATGGCCGACGAAAGCTTCTCACGCTGCTTGCAATATCCTGTATACTGCGATGTGGCAGGAGGGTGTGTCATCTTCATACTTCGTAGGGCTCACTGAGATCTACGTAGGCGGGGAGAGGGTTCGTGTGCCGACGACGACTTTCACCAAGAAGGGCACCATCGTCGACTCCGGCACGGTGCTCTCTTATATTCCCCAGGAGGCCTTCGTCGAGCTGACCCACATGTTCTGCCAGGGGGGCGGATTTTACTGTAGCACATCAGGGTGCACAAGACACTAGGTTCAGAAATCATTTTTCTTTGAATATAATCATGTGTATATAATGTGGACATCTCTAGTCCAACATGAGATGACACCTCAAACCACAGTCCAGTTGAACGTGACTTATCTTGCCTCAGGGATCTCTGATCATTTTCGTTCTGGATCCGCCATTGTATTCTGCCATGAGAGGCAGGAGTACCCATCGGCAGACAACATTGATAGGCCCAACTGCTATGATTTCACTAACGTACAAGACTACATCTAGCCACCATCAATCAGTGGCGGACCCAGGATATCCAGAATGGATATTCGAAGTTACAAAAATATTGTTCAATGTAAAATATAAATGTGCACAATAGTAAAAATCAAAGTATAAATTATTCGTACTAATGACAGCATCTCAAATAGTAAAATAAATAAGTGTGTAACTATAGATTATAAGTGCTGAATGTAAATATGTGTCGAATGTATACACTAACCAAAAAATATCAATGGCAAATGAACTATGCATGCACTGATTGTAGTTTATTAAAAAAAAAACAGATTCGGTAAAGCTGACTACATTCAAATTACTGTATACGATAGTATGCTACCATATATATAAACCTGAAATTCAAAAACACCGATTCTTGTCATCTTGCGGCATTTAGTATTTACTTTCTTTACGTAATGGTCCCAAAGCATTGCTGATAATTGACAATAAGATGTATAATGTAGCCAATACATCAAAAGACTTCTAGACCACAAGCTGAGTAAGGCAAGCAAAACAAAGAAACAGGCTAAAGTCACAGGCTTGCACTTTCTTTACAAAGACAAAGAGCAAGGCTTACTGGACATGTAAATCTCGGTAGCGCTCCTTTACAACAATGTTCCAAATTAGGAAAATTAGCATACGAACACAACAAAAGATGCATATAAATTATTAGAAAATAACATTGAATTAATATAAACCTGACAGGTGGGCACTCGGAGTACATGTCAATGACAAGACTATATTTTTCGCTATGACTTGCATAATCTTCGTAGTGTTACCATGCATTACCCAAGTAAGTTACCCAAAAAAATTATCAACAGTAGTATTTAGGGACACATGTTCCTTGTCTAAGGTGATTACTAGTCAAAATTTGAGACCGACCAATAATTCACTAATTTTACACACACAGCAACCGTTGATTGTCTGGTTATGGGAATGATGTTAACATCCAAACACTTGGACCTAAGCCAGTGGGGATAAGCATAACTTTCCTTCCTTTTCATCAAAGCATTGGCAGAAATGCCGCTCTCGGTGCGGTAATTATCCTAACTAGCAGCCCGTGCGCGCCGCATGGCGCGCAGTGAAAGTCCGTTAGGAACATTGAACAGTGTAGATTATGCGTCAACAAAAATAATGGCTGAGTAAAGATAGTTACTTTGTGAAAGATAGACAGTTATTTGTGTGGCTGATCGTAATACTGATGTTCTTTGCAAAAAAGTGTTTTGGCAAAGGACACGCAGACATGTAGCAGGGAAAATAAGCAAAAACTAAGCATAGATGATAGTGCACATTAGTAGGTACCATTGCTATTACAAAAGAGTGCAGAGCACATTTACTACACAGACAAAGCAGACGATTCCTTCTCGAATTTTAGAGGAAACTTAGAGGATGTTCTACGACATAATATATTACATCAAGTAGGTTATTAGCTATTGAGTAAGCACAAAAGCTGCCTAGAGTGTCATTGCACTATATAAAAGCCGAGCTATATAGTATTGATGAGGTCAAGCTAGGTGTCATCGCTAAACCGAAGATCTAAATCTCGCATAGAAAACGGAGAGGCGTTTTTAGGTTCATACATAATAGAATAGAGGAGGTAAATAGGGATGAGTAAACCGACATACGCACTGTTATATATCAATTGTCCGATGCACCGTGAGTCGATCTCAGAAAAACAACAAAGAAATGAGATTTTGATATGGAAAAAGATTATTAATGTCATGATGTAGTTTGTATCCTCTCGCAGAATCGACTATAATTAGAATATTAATTTTGTATGGATGAGTATAGACAGAGTTGTTGACTTTATTGCTTAATGTCTAACAAGGTTATAAAGGAATTTTTAAGCAAAGATGGAAGATCCCTACCGTGCAAACTAAAACACCGAGGAAATAAATTGCTGAATCAAGATCGCACAACTCAGTATGAAGTTGACTTAAGGTACTGACATGTAGGATCGCGATCGAGCAATCTATGAGGAAATTTTACTCATAAGATAAGGTATAACGTGTTGACGGCACCGACATGTAATTTGGCAACGGAGGAAGTACACTATTGCATGGTTGTATTTGGCAAGCGTACTCATAAGATGCACTATAATGTATGCATATGTGGTGACATCTAATCGCCAAGAAAGTATTTACATTATGTAGCATGCTAAAGCATCAAGGAGATGAAAGAATGGTTTACACAATGTTAATGAATCCAAAGGATCGTGAATGAAGAGGAAAACCGAGGTGCTATGGAGCAGTTCGAAGGTAAGTATGTATAATGTAGAAATGGTATATAGATCGAACAACCACCACAAGAATGGATAGGCCGATAAGACTGCTTACCTATATATTCTGCGTTTTTTTCTGCGAATGGGATCGATGTCATCATCGGTGATGTCATGAGGAGCATGTTGTTTGGTTGATCTGTGTTTCAGATATTACCACTCGCAAACAGATTATACGCTTTATTATACCTTTTATAGATGGGTTATAGGAAGGTAAAGATTGTACAGAGAAAGATAGGAATTTTATGAACTCGATCTCGAGCCGATGCTACATCAAAGAGCCTTTTTGAGCGGAGCTGGTTGCACCATGTTCAGGCTTTGTAAGTCGAGATATGATAAAACCAAAGATGTTAGCGACAACATGGTGGTTTAGATAAAAGAAATAGGATAGCTCGTATGAATAGTTATGTAACCTTGCTTTTTTTGCCCTCGAAATAGATAGTCCAATCAAGATGGAGGGGTGTTGCAAGATTCGAAAATAGATATATATGTTGTCGTAATATGTAAGAGATAAGAAAATATGATGAGACATAGTGGTTATGATCGTGCAAGGTAACAAACAAACAATTTTGATGAAACAGGTAGATTATAATGTAATCTATCAAGGAATCTAGATAGATGTAGATGATTATGTTAGGTAATCATATGGTCAGATATATGTCACCTCAGGAGCCAGAGTCTCTTCGAATGGGCTGTTATCAATATAAGCAGCTGGGCGACAATCGCTTGTCGCAAAGATGCACCGATTGGTGTAACTCGGAATAGCAAATTGCCTTCCAAAGGTCAGAATAACACTGCTGACTCGAAAATTTTTTGGGCCCATGGAAGCTCTTTTTCATTATGTTGATGTGCCAAGTGTACTTTGTGCAGACAATCTGGGCAATCTCAGGAGGTATCTCGTCTGTTCCACGGTTTGTTCTAAGGATAGCGCCGACTTGTTTACCAACAACAGATTGACCAATATCTCCAAAAAGTATAATTTCGCCCCGCATTGCACTGGGTCGGTAGCTATAACGCAGAGATTGTATCTATCATGAAGGGAGGTGTACAGGTAAGAAATTAGACTACTGGTAAAAAAGATGGCGTCATAATAGAGAGTAAAAGAACCTTGGTTTGGCAGCTCTGCAAAGACATGAAGAGCATCGATATGATGTGCCTTCTGGCAGTGATTTTTTGTTGCACTTGTTACACGAAAAGAACCACCACGTTTGACCGGGGCTGAGTTTAGAGATTGTGACAGTGCATTCTAAACCATTACGCTGTATAGAGAGATAGCTCAAGCATTTAGCATGTGCCGTTATGGATAAACAATAATGTATTTTTAAAGAGAGGGATCAAAGATTAACCGGAAAATCGAATGGATTGATATCAACTATGTCTTTCAGTGTTTTGTCTTCGTATTGTTTCAGTGTAATTTGAGCGGCGCGCATCTGATCGCGAAGAATAATACGTGTAATCAGCTGAAAGCTTGACTGCAAGCTGTTTTTTTTAAGAGTGAAGAGTAAATAACATATCTTTTATGTATGAACGTGTAGTAAGCAGCAGTGCACCTGTAAGAAGAGTAAAGTTTTTTTCTATGTGGTAAGGTGTGTAGTGAGCTATTCTGCATACCTTGCTGTGATTGCTGCTGCCTCAGGTATGTCTGGCGAAATATACCAACGGCAAGCTGGACCTCCTGATAGACCTTCGTTTCTGTGTAAATGTGAAAAAAAAATAGATGTAGAAACGTATGGGGAAGACTAAAAATGTTGCAAAGAGAATGGTGGGTGCAGATGCACCGAGGCTCACCGAACGGAAAACCTAATAATAAAACGGTAACAAAGTTGCCTATCCGTGAGTTGCAACAAATCAAAATTGCAAGACAAAGTGAAGAATAATAAGAATCAAGGAAAATTATATGGTACCACAACTCGGATGATTGGATAGATATCTCAGAAATTACATTGCATCGAGACACAGTTCATAGTCATGCAGATCAATAAATGAGGGTCAGAGTAAAAGGCAAAATATATGAAGCTTTAATTTTTTACTATCTCTAGCTGTTGTTAAAGTATTTAGGAACGTATTGAGTGTGTAGGAATCAACAAAAAGGAAATAGATGATGACTATTGTAATCTTTTGCTTGTACTATTATAGCGGTAAGAAACATAATTTATGGGGCGGCTGCTATGGTTCGCTAATTCTGTGATTGTGTTATGGCATTTAATAAACAAGCATACTAATTGTTTCTTTATGTGCTACATGTAAAGAGTCTGTTAAGTGGGTATCAGATTTGACATGGAAACCTAAAGACGGAATACCATCACCGTAATAGAGCTTTTTTTTCAGTTTGAACGGCTTCAGACCAAAAAAAGTTTAAAGAAAATGCTCCAGTGAATTTGTAGTTTAAAGTAGTCTCTTGTTTGTACCAAGCATCAATTGGGGCAAAAGCTGTCAACATGAACAGTACCAATGCGACATTCTTTGTTGATAACATAGAATGATTCTGTAGTGCTAACTATGTACAAAAAATAGAAAAGCTCACTACGCATGCATAGAAGCTAGGTTAGGTGTACAGAAACCATACATATGTACGGAATGTAAACCGTAGAGAAAGGCAGAGGCTATGTTTGAAGGACTTACGGCCATATTTTTTCATAAGAACACCCACAAAGAGGATAGATACTGGATTTTTCTGCCCTTTTTCATAAACATATTCATCATCAAAATCTTTTGCACGCTGACCCCAAAGAGTAACTGTGGTTTCACAATCTCTGTAAACAATAAAATAGAATGAGATATCATCTAGAGCATGAGGCATGTAGACAGCAGTAGATGATAAGACAACGAAAGCAAGAAAACAAAGAAGGAAAAAGGGCAAAATCCAAAATCAAAATCTGGAGCGGCAGATGGAGGAAAACAACAATCGGTTGCCTGCATCGAGACCGAATGGCAACCAAAATACAAATCTGCAAATAAGAATGGTAGACAAATATCGATTCACGTAAACATCGACACAAAAGGGGAAAACCAAGAAGGGAAGAGGCAAATGCGCAAGAACAAACAGCCACAAAGAGGACGAAGATACTGCGGCCAAATAGGACTAAAGAAGACGGATCCGCAGCGGGGAAATGAAGAAACGAAGCAAAGAACCACAGCGAGACGATTACCGAAGGACACGGGACAACCAGCAAGAAGAAGTGGCAGCAACGGAGCGTCCGAGACGCCCGAGACGGAAAAAACCTTGACCGCCGAACGGTGCGAAAGGAAACCAGCGCTGGAAAACAACGGAAACGGCGTTGACACGCGTCCAGCGACGATGTCGCGTGGCGATCCAAAAGAACGACGAACGCGCACGTGGCGACTCAAACGGGAAACGCTAGAACGTCGATACAAAGACACGAACGAACGACGGAGCCACCAAAGCGACCCAGGATCGGAGGGCCAGAAATCGCTCGAACAAAATCGAACGGATAAACCGTTTTCTGTCGACGTGGACAAGGCCGCTGTTCAAGCGCCCGGTTTATACCGGCGATCCTTTGTCTACATATTGGAATCTTGGAGTACGTTTGTAGTTAACAAGGACTTTAGAGTTTAGGTTCCTACTGACAAGAATACTCATATTCATAGCAGTAAAAATGAAACGCAAATCCAATCGAGTGGGAGAACTCAAACAATTGCAGTCACTATAGCACAAAGAATCGATATCCTTGACAACAAATTTCTTGCTAACATCTGACGCCACAAAGAACAGAAGATCACACCGTACCAGTTATGCAGATCTATCGTCGGGGATGAGAACTCGGCCGCCGCGACATGGTCTGATGGCTTGTCCGTGTGGAACGCATCAGATGAGGACGCGGCGGGGCTACCGGCGGATACGCTCTCCCACCAAACCCTGGCATTGGCGCGGGCGCAGTCGGTCCCAACCTCCGTATAGGCCTTTGGTTGCGATCCTTGCGAAGGCCGCTGTGGCGGCGGCGGTGGAGAAACAATACGCTTTCTTTCCCGAGGCATTGTCGATTCCCCAAGGTGATGATTGGCGAGGCGCAACCAGCAGCAGCAGAGGATGGGGATTTGGCGGGGGGGCGCGCGAGCCGCGAGGGATTGGGAGGGGATTTGGCGGCGCGCACGAGGGACTTTTGGCGCTGAGTGGAGAAAAAAGGGGAAGAAGCCTACCTTCCCGCGCATAGTTGAGAAACGCAAGAGAGAGAAGAGGGAGCGCGCACAGGGTCGGAAGCGCACCGAATTTTTTTGGCGTAGTCGACGACATCGATACAACGGGAGTTAAAGTCGTCGATAGTTTTTTGGTTTTGATGCTGTAGTCGACTGTGAAATTATAGACATCAATTTTCTCTCTCTTCATTCTCTTTCCTCCACATCATCAAAAATCCTACATGACAATGCTTATAGACAGGTTATATCAGCCTATTGTACATAGCCTTATCTTCCTTCTTGCTGAGTTGCACCAAAAGAACCAGCAACAATCACTTCCATGGGACGGCATTGCATATGTTGGCTGTTTGGTGAAATAGATGATCATAGTAATTCTTTTTAGGAGATGGTCATTAACCTATTTAATAGGCAGAGAGATTCGCTCCCTCCCGCGCGGCCACGTTGCCCGCTTGACGGCAGCCCTCCGCTCACCTCCCGCTCGCCTCTGCGCCATCCGATTGAGCCGCTACGCTGCGTGCACACGGCGCCTTGCGAGTCCTCGCTCGCTTCGCTGCGCGTTTTGTTGCCTCGCGGGCTTGCGCATCGCTTCGACCAAATGGTGCAACGCGCATTTGAAGCCCGCGTGGGAGACGTGCGCCCATCACGCGCCAGCTGGCGCGAACACTCTTCCTAGTAGTAATTAACATATGTTGTTTACGGCGAAGCCAAAGGAGCTACTGCGGTGGCCGGGCATAGGAGACATGCATGTGTTGTATTGACTGCTTCATGAGTAGGGACGGCAATTGTGCCTGATTACCCGTGTATCCGCGGGCAAATATCCTAATAAAGGCGGGTATAGGCGTCTTGCTTTGCTCACGGGTGCAAAAACGGGCACAATTTCTTACCCATCTAAACCGGCGGCATAGGTAAGCTCCACCAGCACTCGCTTCGCCTGACACCGCCATGTACACCGACAGTAGGACCTCCCGAATAAAAAAATAAAACCCTAACCCTGCTCGGTTCACAGCCCCCGCTGCCCACACTCCCACTTCCAGCCGCCACCGCTCTCCTCCCGGCCTCCTGGGCTCCCAAATCCCTAATCTTCCTCCTCCCACCAGATCTCTTCCTCGGCTTCCTCCTCCCACCAGATCTTCTCCCAGCACGCTCCTCAGTCCTCCCTGCCGGCCCACCCGGCCGAACGCCCCCATCCCCCGCCTCCTCCCAGGCAGCGCCATGGCCTGGCCGCGCCCCGTCCCGGCCGTGCTCCTCCCGTCCCGGCCGCCCGCCCTCCCCGGTCGGCCACGTGTCCTCCCGATCCGCCGCCTCCTCAATCCTCCCAGTCGCATGGCCCTCCCATCCCCTTGGCCGCCTCCTTCGCAGCGCAGCCTGTCCCCGGCCGCTAGGTGCTGTGTAGATATGTTAAACTTTACTACTTGGATTAGATCTATACTTATACTACAGCTACATATTTGTGTTAGCTGTTGTGTTCATCAGATCATGTCACTTCACTTTACACTCTGCCAGTGTCAAACAAAGAGAATGAGGAGTATATCACTTTGCCATTCTCTCACAGGATTCACGAAACCATTTCAGCAACTGAAACTACCACTCTGCCAGGATGCCAGTATCACTTTCTACCAGATAGTAGACAGAAACCAATGTGGTTCTGACCAATAAGGTTCATGGTATTTAAGCCTAAACTATATTTAGTCAAAAACTATGTTTATAGATTTCGGGGGAAATCTGGGCAAATCCCGCAACCACAAGTTTTTTCCTTTGAAAGGTTACTGTGAAGTAATATGCTTACATGAAAGAATAATGCAAAACTTTTTCAAAATGGTAGTTTCAGTTGCTCCTTTTCTGCAATTCGATTCAATGTGGCGTTGTTGCGGTCAAAACGGGCGATGTTTTTTTTTCTTCCCCATTTTGGACCTTCAGTTTACGAACTCGATTCTGGTCACACTTCTTTTCCCATTAGAATCTATCTATGTATGTTCTTAGGTGCGATTCACAGCACTGGGGTGTTTCCCCCGGCTTTCTGACTTTCTAATTTGATAGGCTCCGTTTGTAATTGTACTCTATTTCGCTGTTGTGCTAACACTCTCAACTAACTGATTTGGAAGCAGGAAGGCAATAATTTTCTTTCTTTCTTTTGTGCGATTTAAAGGACTGGACGAGCATTAGTAATAAATTTTATGATTGTCGGGTGCAAATAAGTTGCCTGCCAATAATCGATGGTAAGTATATTTGGACATCAGACATGCTAAGTAGCAACAACAATCCCAAATGTTCCACTAGTTTCAGTTTGTATTCTCGGAAAAAAAAATGTTCCACAAATTTTGCTTTCCTTGCATTTTTTAAGAGTTGCAGCACACTAGCATTAGTCATAGACTATGTGTTTCGATCTTTCTGTTAGCTAAATTTCTTGTTTTTCTGGTGAAGAAGGAGTTGAGGGTTTATGTACATGCCTTGAAGACATTGAAGAGGAGCTTAAAGATTATTGTTCAATCTTGATCGTCGACTCTGATTAGTAAACCGTTTTATGGACATGTTTTTCATCTATTTGTTGAATTGTTGTAATTGAAAATTTTTCGTATGTTCCACTCTTGTTGCAAACTTAATTTGTGTATGTGTGAGGAACTATGTCAATTTGTATTTTCATTTTATTTGTTGAACTTGATTAGTTGTTTTGTCGAACTTGATGTGTGATTTGCGATGAACTTTCTTAGTTGTTGAATGTGTGATGCACTATTGACGTGTGAATTGAAATGAACTTGATGTGTGCATTATTTATGTGTGATGAGTATGTCCGCGGGCGATAGATACCCACGGGCGGCAGTGTATTGTTCGTGGGTAAATGGGTATGCCCGCGGGCGACGGGTATGGACAAGATTCTTCGCCCGTCGTCCTTCGCAGACATACCCATAGAGAGAAATAAGGGTCACAGATATGAATATAAACGAGCACTACCCATATCCATCGCGCTCAATTGCCATCCTTATTCATGAGTTACTGCAATTCAAGATTTGACCGTGGAAAGTAAAACCATCGTTTGAAATAAAATAATAATAATGAGAGCAAAAATAGTACCGCCTCAGGACGGGCGCGCCAGTGGAGCTATGCTGTACTAGCCAGCTATGCTTCACAGCTTTCTAACTGCACTGACAGCTTTCTGCATGCAACAACAGACAGCAGCCAGCTCTCTAAAGGTAGCTCTAGTTATCTATAACATAAGTTATATCATCTTTAGAGACAATATTTTTAATAAATGATCTTTAGCATATTTTTTAATATTTATATTTTATAATTTTTCTTTGAAACGGACATACATGTCAACTAGAGTAGATTAATGTATTATGTCTTGTTTCGCGTGCACGATAGTTTCTTCAGAAAGAGATGATATGAGCTCTCTCTTCTCCTCTATCTCCCCCACATAAGATTTTATTGACATAGCATAACTAAGAGACGATAATAAATACACTATTGAAGATGTCCTAACCCACGACAGACACAGACAGAGACACAGATTAAATTTTGTGCCATGTCTAACCTGTCAGCTAACCCGACCACTTGGTTAATCCCGTAAAGAAATTCGGCGCAGCTATACATATCACGTACATTTCCATTACGACGGAGATCCCTCAGATCCAAAATACAAGAAACTGGAAGTTGGAATTTCCCCACGCACGGAGCCATCAGTCATGAAGCCACCCCCATACAAATACAACGTGAATCGTCAAGTGAGAGAAGAGATCGCAAACCATGAATGTTTTTGTTTAGCTGGGCTCACTCATGTCAAGCAGGAGCCAAATGAGTACGGCGGACAGGAGGGCGGCCAACGGGGGAGGGCCCGGAGGGGTGAGCGACCCGGTGCTGCGGAGGGTATGAAATCGGGCGCTGCTGGTGTGGGCACCGTCCGTCTCATGCTCGGGTGGAGATGAGTGCGTCGGCAGGCCGCGGTCCGTGTTACACGAGACGGCGGAGGAACGACGAAGTAAACAAGATCAATCGCAGAGAGACAAGAGATTTTAACGTGGAAAACCCTCCCAATGCGAGAGGGAAAAACCACGGCGCACCAAAGAACAATCTTCACTATATCGGGGTGAGGTTACAACGCAGGATTTACAACTCTAAATCGATATGTCCCAAACGGCGGCTTACGGGATATATATACATCATGGAAACCCTAAATTGACTAGGATCCATACCGCGGGCGCTGGGGCTACCGCCCTTCAGCGCCCCACGGGTGCAGGCCATGCACAATGGGCCGCCAGATTCTCGCCCGCTCCGCCCTAAGCCTTGGCGACAGACCTCACACGCTCCGCCCGTCCGGCCGGCCTAATAGATGTATAGAATTTGGATCACAAATCAACATACTCCACCTTGAGACAAATTCCTTCCTGTAGCATAAATCAATCCTTCACCCTGAACACAACAAAGAAAGAAATACTTTCGGCGCCACACAGCCTCTTGGGCTAAGCTGTAATACCAACTAAGCTTGAGCAAAGCTCAAACTTAGCAACAGGAACTGGCTTTGTCAACATATCAGCATGATTTTCATGAGTGCTAATCTTGCATACCTTTAGTTTACCCTTTGCAACAATATCTCTGACATAATTATATTTAATCTCAATGTGCTTTGTCCTCTCATGAAACATCTGATATTTAGTGAGATAAATTGCACTCTGGCTGTCACAAAACAGATTAATGCAAGAATCAACTCCAGAAGCTCAAGAAACAAACCTTTCAAATTAAACCGACTCTTTACTTGCTTCACAAATAGCCATATATTCTCGCCTGATGGTGGGATACGCAACAACATCCTCGCAAATGTGCCTTCCACTCAAAGACAACCTCCAATGGTAAATACATAACACAGTGAGCGACCTCGCTTATCCAAATCACCAAAGATAATCGAATCAACATAATAACGAAGTTCCTTTTCGCCCTGCCAAACTTCAAACAAGCATCCGATGTGCCTTGCATGTACCGAAAATCCATCGAACGGCCTTCCAATGCTCTTTACCAGATTAGCCATATATCTAATGACCATACTCATAGCATAAGATAAATCCGGACGAGAGCAAACCATGGCATACATCAAAGACCCAACAAAGACTAGCATACGGAACTCGACATGTACTCAACCTCCTCATCGATTGCTAGGACATTGTGAAGTCGACAATTTAAAGTGAGGTGCAATGGGAGTACTAACGAGCTTTGAATCATGCATGTTGAAACGATGAAGCACTTTAGAATATAATTTTCTCGACTAAGAAACAATAAGCCACAAGTACGGTCTCTAGTAATTTTCATACCTAGAATTTTCTTAGCAAAGACCAAGATCCTTCATCTCAAATTCATCGCTCAATCGAGCCTTCAATGCGATGATTTCTTTCTTGCTCTTAGCGAGAATCGACATATCATCAACATATAACAAAGAAATATATAGGTGATCCATCAACAAATTTAATGTAGACACAGCTATCATAGTCCGATCTTTTAAAGTTATTTGATAACATAAATGAATCAAACCTCTTATACCACTGACGAGGAGACTGTTTCAAACCATATAAGGACTTCTTCAATTTGCAAACATGATCCTCCTTACCAGGCACTATGAACCCTTCTGGCTGGTCCATGTATATCTCCTCCTCAAGATCTCCATGCAAGAATGCTGTCTTCACATCTAGCTGCTCAAGCTCAAGATCACGCATAGCAACAATACTAAAAAATGTACGGATTGAGCTATGCTTCACAACTGGGGAGAACACATCATTGTAATCAACACCGAATCGATCAAACCTTTAGCTACTAACCTTGCCTTAAATCTTGGAGGCTCACTAGGAGATAGACCCTCCTTCCTCTTGAAGATCCATTTGCAACGCATACGGTCTTCTTATTTTTAGGCAAGCGCACCACGCCCCATGTGCCATTTTTCTCCGTGGATCGTGCATCTCTTCTTGCATAGTGAGATCCACTTCTCATGATCTCCGAAACAATGGCTTCGAGTAACGAGTCGGCTCATGAGTGTTCTCCACTGCTCAAAGACAACTAAGAGCATAATGAATCAAATTACATTCTTCAATTAATCGGGATCGAGGACCACAACTCCTCTTTTCTCTCGCTGAATTGCAATAGGTCGATCGTCTTGCCGCAAAAGCAGAGATAAGTCTTTGTCAACAAGATCAATAGTATCATCAATAAATTCATCTCCCTGATCATCCACGTGCTCCACCTGCACGCTCATATTCTGCTGCTCATCATCAGATCTGTCTGGTACAATATCTGTGGGTAAACTGTCATTAAACATCACAGATTCATTAAAAACAACACTTCTGCTCATGAAAGTCTTTCTTGTTTCAGGATTCCATAGCTTATATCCTTTTACTCCAGAACCATAACCAAGAAACAGACACTTAATAGCTCTAGGCTCCAATTTTCCATTATCAACATGAGCATAAGCAGTGCAACCAAAACTCTCACCGTGAATAATCGGCAGATGTACTGCACCATACCTCAATGGGAGTTTTCTTGTTGAGTGGAATAGAAGGCGACACTGTTGATCAAATAGCATGCGGTGTTGGCGGCCTCGCCCAAAAACGCTTGCTCATCTTTCGTTGGACAACATGCAACGAGCCTTCGATATGATGGTTCTGTTCATGCGCCACCACACCATTTTGTCATGCGGAGTGTACGGGATGGTGTGATGCCTCACAATGCCTTTCTTCCGCAATAATCATTAAACTCATGCGAGCAAAATTCACCACCATTATCGAGACAAGCGCCTTTACCTTCTTCTCGGCTTGCCTTTCTATCATTACTTTCCACTCTCTAAAAGCAAACAAATGTATCATCTTTACCTTCGTAAAATAAGGCCACACTTTTCTAGAGTAATCATCAATGATAGTAAGCATATAATTTGCACCACCATACGAGGTCTTACGAGAAGGCCCCACAAATCAAGATGTACATAATCAAGTATACCTTTGGAGCGATGTAATTGAGGCATTGAACTTTACCCTCTTGTGCTTACCAAAATGCAAGGCTCACGAAGTTCATCTTACTCGAGTGCGACCATCCAAGAAGTTCCTCTTCATCAATTTCGCCATACCAAGTTCACTCATGTGTCCAAGACGCTTATGCCGAGGTTAGTATTATTATCGAGAGATGCAAGCGGTAGTAAGCGGAACCACGCAATGTACTTCCTCTAAGCACATATAACCTCGCAGAATTCATATCACCAACCATGTAAATGAGAGAACCTCTTGATACCTTTAAAACTCCACCTGAAGCGGAGTACTTGTACCCATCATCATCGAGTGTCTTTGAGGAGATGAGATTTCTTGCCATCCTTGGTATATGTCGCACATTGTCCAGCGTGCGAACCATGCCATCATGTGTCCTGATCTGAACAGATCCAATGCCCACGATCTCACATGGGTTGTCATCTCCCATGCGTACGACATCTCCACTCTGCACAGGCTTATAAGAACTAAACCATTCTCTGTTAATGCAGATATGAAACGAACATGCCGAATCAAGTATCCATTCATCATGACCAGCAACACAACCAGCAAATACGAGAAGGCAATCTCCAGAATCAATGCTATCAGCACCGGAGACAACAGAGGCATTACCTTTGATTTATTTTTACGTTGGTATGCAAGATTCCTCTTCTCCTTATTCTTTACCTTATAGCAATCCTCGATGAAGTGGTTCGTTTTCTTGCAGTACTTGCAGAACTTCTTATCCCTGGATTTTGAACGTCCTCTACCATGCTGGCTCTTGTCGCGATTGTTGTTATCATAGGACTTCGCTCAAATCCTTACGACACCGCAACGCCGCCCTTGGAGGACGACGGCCACCCCGCACCATACCTTTCATCTTCTCCTTACTCGCGCCTCATAAACCTCCGCTAGGGTTAGTTCATCACGGCTTAACAATATGGTGTCACGGAAATTTGAATATGAACTGGCAAGGAGCATAGTAATGAAGACCTAAATCCTCATCAACAAATTTTACCTCCATGGATAACAGATCGCCACGATCTCCTTAAAGATCGATATGTGGTTCAACACCGATCCTCCCTCCCGCAACTTGCGAGAACAACTTCATCTTCATGTGCATCTTCTATGGTGAGATCTTTTGACATGCGATCGATTCCGCTTCAACTAAAGTTCTGCAGCTAGCTTCCACCGCAAAGACTTCTTGCAAGATATCATTAGAAAGATGAAGTTGAATGAGCGATGAGCCTTACGATCTTTACGCTTTCTCCTCAGAGTCCATTGATCCTTCTTCTTCTTCCGAAGCAATCTAGGGCCTCATCCAGATCTCGTGATTGGCTTAGTATCGCCTCATCTTCACTTGCCACAACGAGAATCTCGCCTTGTAGTCGAGTAGCGGTAGATCAAACTTCATCGACGCCATCGCGATGCCGATTCGAAGAACCTCACTCGATACCACTTGTTACACGAGACGGCGGAGGAACGACGCGAAGTAAACAAGATCAATCGCAGAGAGACAAGAGATTTTAACGTGGAAAACCCTCCCAATGCGAGAGGAAAACCACGGCGCCACCAAAGAACAATCTTCACTATATCGGGTGAGGTTACAACGCAGGGATTTACAACTCTAAATCGATATGTCCCAAACGGCTTACAGGATATATATACATCATGGAAACCCTAAATTGACTAGGATCCATATGGGCATGGGAGCTTCGCTTCACGCACTTCTCAGCGCCCCAGGTGCACGGCCATGCACAATGGGCGCCAGACTCGCGCCCGCTCCGCCCTAAGCCTTGGCGACGGGCCTCGCATACGCCTCCGCCCGTAGCCGCCTAATAGATGTATAGAATTTGGATCACAAATCAACAGTCCGCACGGTCAAGATGAGGAGGCGGGAGATGGGTTGCCGGTGGGTGACGGAGGCGCGCTGGTTGCACAAACAAACCAAGCACGTGTGTGTTATGGCATTAATCAGAGTGTTATAGCAAAAAATGGTCATGGCTATCTTCAATTCGCAAGGTATCCGGACAAGGGGATTAATAGCAAGGATGAGTACGATTGTACTCAGCAAGCACTTAATAAGCAAAGTTGATGCTACGAATAATTAAACGCGTCCATCTTCAGATCCTACCTAGAATCACAATAGTTTGAAAATACAAATTTATGTGAGGAAAAAAAACAAGCTCGATTTAAAAATTCACTAGTCACTTGTATCGTGGGTTCAACCCCTAACAAGACTCTTGTAGACTTCAATTCAGGAGATAGACGTGATCACGTTTTAACTCTGTAGAGATTGTTTCGCTTTACCCATGGTAACTTATGACTAAATTACAGGATTCTCATACTAAACTAGGTCTAAATCGGTCAAAAAAGCAATTGCTGATTTGTCCTAATTTTTATATGGTTCTTGATCTTCTGAATTGCTTTCCTTAACTTCCTTTCTTTCATTTTTTTCATTTGGTTCGGCCCCACCTGCCAGCCTCAACCACCACTCCTCTCTTCTCGTCTCCATCTTCCTCAATCTCGCGGTCACTCTCTGTCTCCCACTTTCTCCCTCAAGCTCCATCTCTTCCTCACCTCTCAACTCCCTGACTCGCTCCCCAAATTCACCATCCCCAGCTCTCCCTCACGCACTCTGTCCTCTCTTCTCTACTCTACTCATCTCTCACAAATCCCCACTAATCTGCCTCAGTCTTTACTTGAAGCTCTCTCTCTCTCTCTCTCTCTCTCTCTCTCTCTCTCTCTCTCTCTCTCTGCGCCAGTGTTCGTGCTGCCACCACCCATGGGCGCCAGGTGAGCTCATCCTCCTCTCTTCCTTCAACTCCTCTCCCCGATTCTAACCCCCAAATTTTAATGTTACTGTTGATGCTCTTTTATTATTGCTCAATTGGGAATGATTTGCGAAATGTTGCTTCACTAAGTCCTCTAATGGATGACAAATGTGTATGTGTTGTATGCCTGTATACTTGTACTTCTGTACTGTCATGTATGAGTGCGTGTATGTGTTTGTACTGGCCAAAATGGAAAGGAACCGAGGGGCACCTCTTTGCTTGACGTCGATCGTGCTCACATGCTCGCCTTCTGGTGTCCCTAGCCTTCGACCTGCCTCCCTGCCTCCTCTGTTTTTCTCCTCTTCTCTGCCTCACTTCCCCTCCTCTGCCTCACTTCCCTTCCTCTGCTTCACTTCCTCCTTGCCTCTTGACGAATGGAATTGGTTGGGTTGGATGGGATTGTGCACTGAGCTTCTAGGTTGAAGAAATGTTACTGTG
Organism: Phyllostachys edulis; assembly: GCA_036346405.1. NCBI lineage: Eukaryota > Viridiplantae > Streptophyta > Magnoliopsida > Poales > Poaceae > Phyllostachys > Phyllostachys edulis. The sequence continues at coordinate 15,029,287 of CM070566.1, forward strand.
CCTGAGAAGGGGACGATGGGGAAAGTATCTGTGACTGCGTGCTCTATTCCTTCTTATCCTCTTCTCTTACTTGATGGCTAAAACTAAAAACCATGTGGTTTACTAACTAAATTCCCTTCTTGTGGTTTTGATGTGAATGGTTGGACAATTGCGGCTTTGTGTTATTTTGATTATAATTTCGCCGGACAATGAAACCCAACTAATGTGAGAGAAGTGTTGACTGGTCCTGGGCAATTCGGTGTCTCGATGAGCTAGAACAGATACTACAGTATGCGGGTCTACGGTACCATAATTAAATTATATTTGTTGTTGCTGGATTTTCTATTATCTCTCTTCTTTTTTATTTTCTTTTATGCAGGTGGAGACGGTACAATTTATTATGAAATCTTTGTTGGTACTATTGCAATTCAAAATAGTAGTGTCGTCATGTATGTATAATTTGTTATACACCGGAAAATTGTTGTAATATATACGGGTGTTGTGTTATATATTTGGATTCTGGACTTATTTATTGATTTGTGTAATTTGGACACTTGTGAATATTGTTTTCTTTGATGACTATAAATTCTACAACGATATATTCCAATTCCAGTTATTATTGTAATTAATCGATTAATTACTAATGATTTGTTGTGTAATCATTATTTAAACTTGGTTAAAAATTTAGATTGTTTCAGATGCTGGCCTAAGCAGGGCGGTGAGGGTGTTGGGCTCACATGACAGCGCCATTGTGGCCCCTGGCTACTCACCAACGGTGGTCACAGCCATGGTGATGGCCAGGAGGTCGACGAGGAGGGGAGGTGGAGCGCAACATGTTCGGATCTCTCACTCGGTGGGTGGCTTACTGTTTGTATAGAGGGAGGATTTGGTAGGGCTGTACAACCAGGTGGCGTTCGGAGCATGGACGGTGGAAAATGAGGGATGAGAATGCTTGTTGGAAGTGAATGGGATAGAGGAGGGATTGGGAATGGGATAAGAAAGGGCTTATATCCCACCTGCTGAAACCCAACGGGGAGGTGGATTTGGACCGGGTTTATGGGGGCGCAGATGAGGTGGACAGAACTACCCATCCGCCCGCTGGAGCTCCAACGTCGAGTGCTGATCCTACTACCTCAATACAGAGGATCCTTTTCCGCTGTCCATGTGCCCAGGCCCGCTCGCCCATCAGTGCGTTGAGACCCATCTGCCCCGCGCGCTGGAGCTATGATGTCGAGCCTACTGATCCATTACCTTAATGCAAAGGATCCATTTCCGATGCCTATGTGCCCAGGCCTGCCCGTCCATCAGTGCGTCGAGGCTATTGATCCACTACCTTAATGCAGAGGATCCTTTTCCGCTGCCTCTGTCCAGGCCCACCCGCCCATCAGTGCATTGAGGCCCGTCTGCCCCGCGCGCACCACGCTCGGTCTGCGCATGGAGCACGCCGTAAAGCATCGCTACTATGGTTGTCGTCGATGCCGCTGACTATCGAGGTAGTCGCCTAGGCCACCGCTGGGGTCGCCGCTTGTGGTCATCGTCGAGCCTACCCTCCGTAGCTTCGTTCCATTGTTTTGTTTCCAATTTCGTTACTTGGATGACTAATATTCCTCGATTTGGATCTAGAAGTGGTTGGAACAGACGAGAACATTCCAAGAATATTTTAAATAGGTATGGACGTATGGTTTCTTCAGAGCTTCACGTAGAAGAAAAACGTATTTGATAGAATTTTCACTTTCTTTGACAAAAGATATTTTCGTAATTGGAATTTTATTCTCCACCCCAATCCCATCACAGGTCAAACAAACGATTCGGATTAGAAGTTCATACCTAATCCAAAACCCCACCTCATGACCTATCCAAACGCCACCCCGCGGTCTAAGGCGGTTAGGTGATTCCGTAACTGCAAAATCTTTTGTGGGCCGGTTCGGTTTGGGCGGGTTAGAAGAGAGTTACGTCACCGGGTTTATTCTAGCACAAGACAACGAGAGGAGGCAATAGACGTAATAACCTAGAACACACTCCCTCTTCTTAAAAGCTATCCTACACCCATGATAATAAAACCATAGGAGTATAGAAACAAGATACAAGATTTACAGGGCTACTCTGCGACGATACCTATACAGGGGGGAGGCAGAAGAGATGCAAAGAATTAGTTGGCTGGCCAGCCATCATCATACGGCCCTAAAACAACCTCTAATAATTACACAAGCTACGGGAACCAGCCACTGGGCAGAGACGGTAACAGCGCTCTAGCACTGCAGCAACGAGACACACTAGTGTGGTGGCATCTTCATCTCCGCCGATGTTGGGCCATCTTTGCATGAGCCTGAGCTATCCTATCGGCATACATTGGGAGGCACCTGATCTCGTTGATCTCTTCTAGAAGCTTGTCTTCGGTGATATTATCTGTGATGCTCCTCATTACCTACAGATAACACAAAGAAATTGTCAGAATAATGCAGCAATTCTGCCTTCTCATTACAAAGCTAGGCATGTCTTGCAATATTGAAAAATTCTGTAGAGCTGAAGATTTGGGTTTCATGAAAAAACAGTATATTCAGGGAAAGCAAGCCAAAGATGTCCTGACAGCCGCTTCAAAGTATGCTCTATTGCCACCGCAAAGAGCACAGATATAAATCGGTCAAAATACGGCTTTGAAGGGTTACCTTTTATTGGAGGTTAGCTATGTATACAATATTACAATGTAAGCGAACAAGTCAACTGATTCTGAAATGCAGCCATCAATTTTGCAGTAATAGCAAAACCATTTCAAATGATTATATATACATTTTTCGTATTAAAAGGATCATGATCATATTTGCATGCAACCATATGTGCACAAGTAAATTAGCAAAGACTATAGCAAAGAAAAGGGTATAGGAGAATCAGCCTTGCGGTATGTGTTGATATCATTTGGAGTCGATTTATCTGATCTAACGCGCATGCAGACCCAACACTCCTCTTCCTTGTTCCAAGAGCACTCAACGATCCTCCTGAGATCGAGGATGGATCTTCTTTATCTGCATAAGTTTCAGAACATTAGCATAAATATGCAACAAGTAAAACTTCAACAGAAAAACTCTATTGAGAAGCCAGGTGTATAGTTAATTAATTATTATTATTTTGAAACAGCAGGCCGAGCACATAAGCAGGGAAAGCTACTCAAATTCCAGCATTACAAAAAAGAATAGAAAATAAAATTCATGAGTTGGCCAGAAATTGTATGTCTAGAGCTTGAATACAGAGGGTGATGCAACCCCCGTGCAAACAGAGCAGAAAAGCGAATATGAGAATTCACTATGGTCGAGATTGGCTTGAGTTACTGAGAAGTCTGCAGGTCATTCAGCTAAGAATGTAGTGTCACCAACTAGACATAGGCACATAGCTCAAGGATAATATCCTTAACAATTTTAAATTTGCAGAAAAGAGTATAACACAGATTGCAGGCTCCATCCAAAAAAGGATCCAAAGCTTAAGTTACCATACTTGAATTACAAAAAAAGAGAGTAAAATGCTCGATGTCATGAGAATACAAATTTATGTGAATGATGAGAAATATGTTGTGCAGTGCACAAGATGAAATAAACATGAAAATTGCAGGACAAGCTTACTCGAATACTATCCGAGAACCGCCCAAAAGTTTTTTTTGCCTCTCGTAAAGGAAAACCAGCTGACGATTGTCATTCCCAACCTGCAACAGTTAGATATGACGAAATAAGCCCCACCATCAAAAAATTATCACCACCATGGCTAAACCATTTAAAGCAACAATGTTATGGAAAAAGAGGTAATGCACACCTCAAACAAAAAGTCAACTGAATTCATTTCAGGGTATTTCCACTTAAGAAGACCTTCATGGGTGCGAGTTACATATGGATCATCCCAGCCCTAAAGAATAACAAAGGAAGTGAGTCAGCCAAGACAAAACAAATTGTACTTCTTCAATTGTCTGAAATAAATTGTTCCCAACCACAAAAAAGAATGGCTGATGACAGGAAAAAGTGCATAAATTATTCGTAAACAGCCAACAGGATTTCAAGGCACAGGTAGGGGGTTAAGAAAGTCATGACACAGATTCATATATATAATACTGTATCAAGAAATTTGGCCCTCAATTCTACACCTCTTCAACAAACTTCCAGCTATATATAAAATAACAGATGCATTCACCTACACCTCAGAAATAAAGACACCCATGCTATGACTAAGCACAAAACATGAAATAGCTCCACAACAATGATTCTTGGTGTGAACTGCAAGGTAAATGGACAAACAAATACCAAGACAAATTGCAGCCTACACCCCAACTGCTAAAAGTAAGTTTACAGTGCCGTCACAAACACTTTAATCTGTATATTGATCACGAGTCACGACCCTTTTCATCCTCAGATTACTTCTGCTCTCAGTGATTCATATAGTGAGAAGCAAATTGAAGTGAAGAGGCCAAATGACAAGTTTGCAACATACTGGTAGAAGTTTAAATTGTTCTAAAAAGACCTTATGGCCTATATGTATATAACCAGCATGCACTTTATGCTTCAAACTCAAAAAGTATGTAATATCAATAAGGCGATCATGGCCATAACCCAAATAATGTTAGGTTGGAATGCGCCAACAAGATGAAATGTCAACCTGCTAAGCTATACATAAGCAGTGCGTTTACCTATCGGAGCACTGCATATTTGTACAGGATTAGCAGAACCCAAAAAAAAAAAACAGACCATGATCAAATTGATTGACACGTCAAATGGATCTATCCCAAGCCAAAGCAATAGGCCACAAGCCCACATACTTCAGCAAGTCTTAGTAGCTTGCAATATCAGTGAGACTGAAATGCCAATAATCTTGTCTTTCACCAGTAGTAATTCAAATTTATGTTACAATTGCTAGTTTTCACAAGAGGATGTATCCAAATAAAATATTATAGTATAGTTCAATATAGCTTGTTTTCTTGTTTAAGCATGTATGCGTTGCATCAACTTGTACGAAAAATTCTAATACTCATTTCCAACTTTCCTATACAACCATCGTTAGAAGACAAACCTACCTGAAATATAAGGCCATCAGCATCATGTGAAAGTGATAGAATAAACTCCTTAAGTAATTTTTTTACTGTGGAGAGCAGCCAAAAATCCTTTCTCCTGACCTGGTAAAGTGTCCAAGAATAATAAAATGTACTTCGCAAAAAACATCAAAATGGAACAAGAAAATTCAGCTGTTTTGGTTCCAGGTACCGAAAATAGTTCCATATCATATTTGTACACTGGATTGCTCTTAGCACCACTCTCAAACTGCTTTTTCTCATAATAACGTGGTCAATTATTTCATCTTCAAGTAGTCTCCACCTTTCAGAAAAGGGCAACTGCATACAAAAATATTCCCCAAATTAAAAACAATACTAAGGCCACAAACTACTTTGCATCAAAAACACCTCAGAAATGGCAATCACAGCAGCAGAGATCAAAGCAAAGTGTCAATGGATGGAGAGACTGGCTTCCAAGTAATTCTATAAAGGATGCTCATTCGGTTCTTTTTTCTCTTTTTGTTACTATATGCCATGAATAAAGGGACACTAAAAGTTTGGTAGATACCTTGGTTTTGGACACTGAATCAAGTGCCATCAGATCATATGCCAAGTACCTCCTCTTCAATCCTGAATCTGGTACTGTGTCTATAATCATTTCTCCATCAATCAAGGTCATCTCATGTGGACCCTTCAATTGGCAAAGAAATAAGGTTAACTTTATGGGGAAAAGCACTATGATTTTTCTAGCACAAGAATGAGAATCTTACTTCATTGAGGTTCCTATGGGGAAAGCGATCTGAACTCTTCTAAAGGAAAAATTCCGATCAATCAAGAAACAACCATCCCTCATTATAAGCATCATATATCGGGTTCCATCAGCTTTCCATGTAGCATAATAGTATCGATGTCTAAGTAGTTGCAGATTGTCACTGCATACAGCAAAAGAAAAAAACATTAGGTCACTAGGTCAAAAAGGAAACATAGGGCCAGTATGGACTAAGCCAAGGAACAAAGAACCAAGCTGCTTCCGGTGGTTGGCTGCTTCCGACCGTTACGGTTTTCCGGAAAAACTCGGATAAAATTCGCTTGAATTTGATTAAAAATCAGCCAAAATTTGAAATTTGAATTTGCAAAACCCGGGAAAACCGACCGGGATTTTGGATCCCGGACCGGCGGTAACCGTTACCGCCGGTTATTTTTTCCTGGACTAAGCTAACACCAATTAGGGCCCATTTGGAACACAGGAAGTTTACAGGGCCTTACTTTTTTTCCTCCTTGAAAGAATTATTGTTTTCTTCAAATTAGCAGCACAACCACTCGGCACTCACTGATTTTAGTTTTATGACTTAACCAAGAACTGTCACTTTTTTAAAAATAATAATAAATTTGAGACAGATTTTATGAGCAGATCTAAGGAAATTGATGATATATAAAAAGAAAGTGTCCCAAGCCTTCAGAAAATAAGGAAACACAGACATGTGAGATTCCAAAGGATATGGTGCAAAATTACAACTCATCAAATGCACGATTTACCTACCCTAGGTTGTTTTTTACTAAAGATGTGCAGATTGGCATGTTTTAATAAGGCCTTGCAAAATTTCTATTTCTGGTAAGCCCAGTACATAACATGAATATCATTATATAATACACAGGGAATACCAGGAATCAGGATGCACAAAAATATTAAGAGAAATTTGAGTGACTACAGAAAGTTGGTGTGGATAATTTATTTAATATTGTAAACAATACATGGCGCCAGGTTTACAGTTAGTTGCCTGTTAAGAGAGACTGGATGTGATCCTGAAATTGTGCATGCCCTCTTACCTACAACCAAAGAAAGGACATTATATCACCCTATGTAAGAAGTATAACTTGTTTGGAAGCTACACATGCATAAACTAGCAGAAACAATAGAAGTTACAAAACATGTTAGCCTTAAGAGGAACGTACCAACTAAAAGTCAAGCGCAAAATAGTAGCTATGAAACAGGTTAAAGAAACAGAAAACATGATTCATCTGCCCATTATAGCATGTTCCACCCACATCATACTGCAAAGCAAATACTTTGAACATCCCAGCATTTTCAAAATGTCATAGCTACATATAGGGGCTTTCTATGTCAAGATTCCAGTAGGATTACAGCTTAGATTGGTAAAAAAAGTTAACATGTACGTGCTGACCATGTCAACAGTCACATACTTGCATAAACACTTGCATTAGATTTTGCCTACAAATTCATAGGGCTCGCATTACCTGACATGCAAACACAGTAACACAACATGGATGTGCTCCAGTAAATTTAAGTTATGCATATGAAATTGAAAAGGCCTACTGTGAACAATAGCAAGCAAAGATGGAATTAGTAGTATACAAACTTTATTCTACAAATGGTAACACTAGTGTTCAATGATATTCTCATAGTTCTACAAATGGTAACACTGGTGTTTGATGTTATTCTCATACCCTCACACTAATCTACAAAAAAAAGTGTAGGTTGGGTAGGACTAAAATAATTTACTTACAGGGGGCATTTCAAGCAACCGATAACATACGATGCGAAGAGCATCTTGCTGATCATATGGTACGGCATCTCCTAACACATCATCATTAGTGATGACTTTATCCTCTACCTCAGTCTGCAAGAAACAAAGCGATGTCTCAAGAAACAGAGTCACAGAGAACACCAGAACTATTGCCAATAATGCAATCAATGTTTAATAATGAACAAATAACATTAAGCCGGGATATGGTAAACTACATCTGTAATGTTATAAAATTCAATTCAAATAGTGAAGTGGTAGTGAGAATAATTGAAAATTCCGCACCAATGGTAATTTGTGTCTACAATGAAAAAAAAAAGTGAGTTATAAGGAAGTAGCCACTTGATTCAACACCAAATTACTTGGAAATTTTTGTTTCTAAAGGAAAAATACATACATGTGCTGGTGCAAGATCACCATTGTCATCGTCATCATCCTGCTTAGCTTCACCATTTAAATCAAGATCAGAAGGCCTCTTCCATTCTGGTGTTGAAGGGCATGTTATCATCATATTCTCAGGAACCTCATGATAAAATGAATACAATGCTTCAATGTAGTCCCTCTTATATATACCAGGTGGTCGCTTTTGAACAAATATATTTATTGCCTAGCAAAAAATGACATCAAGAAAAACAGTGGAATTAAATTGAAAAAATCAGCAAAAAAACATTCAGAATCTAGTTGCCCTACCTCAGCAACACAAGAGACATGTGTGCGCATAAGGTAATGAATAATCATGAAGCCTGTACGATTGTGACCATGGGTACAGTGAACTAGAATATATTTTGGATTCTTTGACTGCTTTTGTCGGTCAAGAAACATCATCGCCTGAAACAGAAAAGTTGATACATAAATAGCTTATGGGGAGCTCTTTCTGCAAACATGGTCGTAAATGGCCTACATATGTATCACTATATTCCACAGTAAGAAAGACTAATCACAAACATTGACTGCAGTTGAGGAATATCTCATTAAGAAAACAAGTCACAGAAGCCAACAAAAAGATCTCTACATTTCCCAACAGATATATTATCTCTACATTTTCCGACATATATATTATCAAATTGTGCCCCAGCATGTTGTTCTAGGAAAACAGAAATGAGCATGCAACCACTATGCACCATTCCCATGAACTTATAGTCCAAAGAAATTGGTATACAGGATATAAGAATATGAAAAATGGAGGCAAGGATCATTGAAGTTAGAAACATAATGGGCATAAAGTATAGCACATGGAAAAATAGTTAATTAGTTATATGTCCACACAACACACAACTTGATAATTATCACCTAAGTTAAAAACAGTAGTCCGTCATTAAAAGATAAGGTGCCATGGAGAACCGCTGCAGCATAAACACGGTGCGGAAGAAACAAAGTGCAAATATTTTCGGATAAAAAAGAAATCAAATAATATTAAGAATTAAGCATCAGAATCCTTCTTGGACAAATAAATACGCCACCCAGAGTCAAATATAGTGCAGATGCGTATATCTGAATCCAAATATTGCCATTACCTCATAGACAAATATGTTTACAGATTCATTATCAGGTACAGCATCTCTTCCCTTGCAAGGAATCTAAAATGGAAATGTGTCAGTAAAGAAATGCTCTTCAAAATTCAAGCATGCATTTAAGCTAAGCTCTCTCACCTTGACATGCTTAGTACCTTGCCTAATCCATTCAGCTGGTGAGTAATACCGAGTAGTATTTGTCAAATCAATCACCAAACCTATCTGAAAAAAAAAGAAACTGCAAATTACGATTGAAATAGAATTATCTGTTCATAATAAATGACTAACTAGGAATATATTCATACAAGAGAAAGGGGTTCCAATAATATCAACCCCTTGGTACAATCACAAACAAGAGAAAGTGAAGCAAATACACACATAAATGAGTACAACACGCATGAGTATAGTAAAGCTACAGATAGCATCACCAAGTAATACTTACTTCGCGACCAGCTTTTCTTTGTTTATTAACTACTTGTTTGGACGAATATCTTTTCCCAGGAGGCACCGAGTCATTAAAAGTTTCATCAAGAGGAACTTTGGAAGGTATGATTTTGTCTATTGGCTCACCAAATGCAGGGCAATCCAACCAGCCTGAAATCACACCAAGAAAATATATATATATTAAAACCTACTTAGGGAAAAACAATGGCATAACTAGAAATTACCAAATGAAAAGAGAGAAGAAAGATGGAAAAAGTAATTGTATCAACAATAAAAATATCATTAGAAACTTTTTCAAATATTTCATAATTCATAGTTCATACCCTGTGGTGCCTCTTTAATCCGACCTCTACCAGATTTGCTTTGAGGTACATAATCATTTCTGATCTGCTGAGAATGTGGCCTTGAGCCTTCATCCTGTTGCTCTCTCTTTAATTTTCTGCGCCTCTCTTCACGCTCCTAGTAACAACAGCAAGATTTGCATAAAAAAGTTGTAGCTAACAAGATCAAATAAAACCATTTTGCATGCTTGATATTAAGCAAAACTCAAATAGGGTGGTTACTATTGTTCAAAACCTAAGACTAAATAGTTTAATAACAACTAACAAGAGGTTAGCATAAATTTAAAGAGAAAAAATTAGAATGCACAGCATCTATGCAAAAGAAAGGTGGTCAAAGCAATTTTACTGTAGAACATGGAAGACAGGTTGAACTTCGAAGAAGACCATTGAAATTAAAAAAAAGAAATTTAACATGTATCATGTTATGCCTTTAATGCAGACTATTAGGATTTGTACCTACACAGTCTCAATGTACACATGCATACCAAATGTTAACCATCTCTTTGTGGATGTCCTTTCCTTCAGCTAACAATATTAACCTAGTACTCATACCGAATAACATAGTGCATGGTTTATCTTTCAATTATAACTAACCAGACATCATTAGCTGGCTCCATGTACAGATATGTAGCAAGCAGCATTCTACAGCGAATGAAAAACTATATCAGGAATGGTATGAAGACTGAAGTACCCTTCGCAGTGTTGCAACACCAGACTCAACATGTTCTTCCTGTGCATAATCGACCTCGACAGGTTCTTCATAAGGCTGTTCATCTTCTTCAGGCAATGGTGATGCGCTCAAATCCATGGAGAAGATCATTCAACATCCACTACTTCATATATCCTCAATCGCTTTTGAGATTTGCACCTAACAACAAGTACATACACTCAGACAAGTTGTCTACGGACAAACAAGCATTGTGGAAATTTTAAATTTCCCAAGTCATTAACAGTAAAAAAAAGGCATTCAAACAATTAGTACAAAGACAGCGCAACTTTGAAGAAGGCAGTAGAGATATCGACAGCATAGCAGATCAAAAAAGAAAGGAAATCAAACAAATAATCGGATAAATTTAGACTACACAGCTGAAGGACAAACAAAAGGAGAAACAGTTTAGGAAGAGCTTCATTCGCAAGCATTTCATGCACTTAAAGAAACATGCACTGCATCCTTTCTTATTCAAACTGCAAATAAAAAGTGCACATCGCATAGCTATTAGCCTATTACCCACAATGCTGGGCAGCTCACAGTAGTACACCTACGTTGCGCGGATACTTCCGAAAACTCGTGTGCCGGTATCGGATACTGCCCCGGATACGGATACTGCCCCGATACGCCCAGATACGTATCGGGGACATATCGGCCGATTTTCCTTTAAAAAAATAAAGAAAATAATTACGATCCTTCGTGGATACCTTCCCGATACCTCTGAACCCTAACTCAACTAAGAAAGCACACGCCTCACTCTCTATCCGCACACGCCTCTCTCTCTCTCTCGCTTGTCTCAACACCCGCCACCGCCTCCCCACTCCCCGACCCCGCCCGCCCCGCCTGCCCCACGCCGGTCCTCTCTGCTCCACCCCACGCTGTGAATAATAACCTTCATCTTTTTTTCCTTTATTTTCTTTGAATTCATAATCCATTGTATATTTCCATTTATTTATATTTCCTAATACTGAGTTTGAAACTGAATTTGTTTTTGGTGATAGACTACTTGAGGACTAGCTTCATAACTTCGAGGATTTTTAAAATATGAATTTGATGGTAAATGTAACATGGTTTGCATATTAGCACATATTTGGTTGGTTGCGTTAGATATGCCACCACTAAATAAATATAAGTCTAACTCCTCCGTACAAGGTAAGTTCTACAGCAGACTGTAATATCAGACTGAGAAATGAAGGGGCATTGCCCACTTACTATCTTGTGGCAAAAAGGTAGAAGAGAAAAGGATCAAGCATAACATTTTCAGAAGTGGCACTCCATTAGAAATAACGATAAATTAATCACTTGTCTGGTGAAAAAGCTAAATGTCGAGTAACCGTTGCATCACACATTTATTTAGCACAATGCAGTTTCACTCGCTCATCTCGACTATAAGATGTGAACTGAAGAGAAGTTCGAATATTTAAGTGCATGACACTGATACCACATTTTTGGATACAGAAAACCGCAAACAGCAAGAAAAACAACAAAGTGATCTCAAATGTTCCTCCAGGGGGGCACTGAATTTTTCAAATACAATAGCAGTATACAAATGACTCATAATTCATGCAGGAACAAGCGATATACTTTGGAAGACAAGCCTGTGGTTTCTTGCAGAAGTATCGCTGAAAGGGGGCTAGGTTCAAAAATCAACACAATCGATCGCAGGAACAAAGCAAGTGAGCAAATCAACAAATTGTTCAGACACTATCTAGCACAAGCCAAAACAACCCTCCCGCATATCTCTAAGGGCGCAATTAATAACCCAAAACACAAACAAGCAAAAGGATTGCCACACACGAGGGTTTCCAACACCATTTATTCTTCCAGGCAATCTAGTGATTCAAATTTGTCAAGCCAACTAGGGTTTACGGCTACGGGTCGCAGCCACACATGGAGAAACACAAGAACAGACCCGAGAACGGTGCGGCGCCCGTAAGCCGCGAGACCACCGGCCAGGAACACACCTAGGGTTTGCGAGCCCGCGCCGAATTACCCGCGCCCCGCGCCGCGACCAAACCGTCGAGGCGCACCACGCCAAGCCGACCGAACGCGAGCCCAGGACGAGAGCGAATTCGGTAGGCGTACCTCGCACGCGGCGACGGCGGAGGCGGCGGTGGAGGCGCCGAGGCGCTCCTCCCGGCGGAGCAGCGGAGGGTCGCGCCCCAACCGGCGAGCACGGGGGGCGGAGGAGGACGGGGTACGGGGAGGGGCAGTAGAGGAGGGGGGTTTTGGCGGGGGAGGGATCTGCAGGTTAGGGTTTGGGAGCCGCCATGCGACAGGGCGAGGAGAGGCCGAACCGATTCGAATCGAATCGAGTCGAGTGGAGGGGAAGGAAGGGAGGAAGCGGAAGTGAGTCGAGTCGCGGCCCAGGTGGACACTGGGCACGGGGCTTGTTTTTATCTGCCCCTCCCGCGTGCGCCCGGTGCACCGCGTGCGCCCGTGAGCCCGCCACCCCGCGCCCGCGCCCAGAGCCGTCGCGCCGAGCGCCATTCCGCTCGTTTCTCTTCCAAAAAAAAAAACTGTCAGTTCGTTTCTCTCAAAAAAAAAAACTCTCAGTTCGTTCGTTTTCCTTGTACGGCTGCCCGCTCCAGCTTCCGTGGCACGAATTAGGCAGAAAACTGCTGAGTAACCGTCGTTGGTCAGTTAAGTCCGGACGATTATCTCGCAGATAAGCGTAGAGTCATTTAGAACAAATCAAGAACACAAAAACAGAATAAGAGATTGAACACAGAGATATGATGGGACTTCGGGCTTCTCTTTATTGCTCTTCAATAATGATCAATTACAATGAGGGGTCCCCTCTCCTTTATATAGACTACTGGAAACATGAGGTGTCCAATTGGACCAGGACTCCTGGTCCTAGGCCCGGTTTCCTAACACTCCCCCTTGGACACTCATCCGACATATTCATGCCTCGTCAAAACTCCATAAAAACCCAGTGGAAAAAATTTAGAGAAAGAGTACATATCATACGTTCCGTTGTGTTGCACGAATTGTCTCATCAAAAACCTTAACCGAGAAACTTCAGAAAAACTCGTCAAGGGAAAAAGAGTACAATACACCCAATTTCATTTAATCTCCAGGATTTATTCTTTGGGTACTCGATCTTCGTGATCAAGCTTTAACAAAGAGTTTGTCAAGATTCTTCCCCTGAATTCTGCAATTCTCTAAGTCTTATCATTCCAATTCCACGTATGCATCTTTCAAAGCTAGATGCTGTGAGTGACTTAGTGAATACATCTGCTAGATTTTCACATGACTTAGTATGCAGTATTTTAATTTCGTCCATCTTTTGCAATTCATAAGCATAGAAGAACTTGTGGTTGATATGCTTAGTTAGGGGACTCTTCACATAACCCATATGCACTTGTGCAACACAAACTGCATTATCTTCATAGATAATAGTGGGGTTTGCGCGGTATTCAATCCACACGATCACTGGATGTGGTGAATCATCCGCGAAGCCAAGAACATTCTCGTGCTTGACCTCAAATAAAGTGCTATAATTTCGAGTGGTTCGTCAAGTCGATACAAGACTTTGCTTAGAACGATTTCCATGAAATTGCAATTCCACCACACAGAATACATAGCCTGTTTGCGACTTAGTCAGATCTGGTCCGACAGTACCCAAGATCTGATAGCCATCATAAGTTAGGTCTTGGTTCTTCTCAGATAATGTATTCCAAGATCCTTACTTCCTTGGAGGTATCGAAGACGCCCTTATTCCCTGCCAATGTCTTTTGGTAGGTTCTGCACTATACCTTGCTAGAAGGTTCACTTCAAATGCAATGTCCGGTCTAGCACAGTTTGCTAAATACATGAGTGCTCCAACTACACTCAAGTATGGGAATTCCGGTCCCAGGACTTCCACTCACTCTTCTTTAGGTCTGAACGGGTCCTTGTCTTGCTGCAAGGATCTCCCGACCATTAGCACTTTCGAAGGGTATGCCTTTTCAAATCCGAACATTTCTAACACTTTCTGAGTGTAGGTTGATTGATGTACTAAAATCCTTCAAAGGTATGCTCAAGTCGCAAGCCTAGGCAATATTTGGTTTTACCCAAATCTTTCATTTCAACTCGACCTGTAAGTGCTTGCTTTCTTAATATCTTCCAGGTTCGATGATATTCAGATCATCTACATATACCGAGATTATACAAAATTCATCCCGAGATCTTTGTATAAATACACAGGACAATTCTCATTGTTCGTGTAGCCTTTCTTGCAGAGAAAGTCGCTTAGCGATTATACCACAATCACCTGATTGCTTGATACCATACAAAGGACTTTCTCGAGTTGCACAATCGCATGTGTTTCTATTTGCACTATCTTGGTTTGGAATAGGATACCTTGAGTACCTTCATGTAAATGTCCGAATCCAAGTTTCCATAAAGGTATGCGCTACTACATCCATCAATTTCATTTCCAAATTCAGATTTACTGCCATTGAGATTAAATATCTAAAGGTAGTTCCGCCCATGACTGGGGAATAGGTTTCTTCATAATCAACTCTTGGTCATTGGGGTGAAACCTTGTGCAACAAGCCTTGCTTTATGTCTTACAACTTCATTGTTTTCATTTCTCTTTCGAACAAATACCCATTTATACCCTACGGGGTGCACATGAGGAGGCGTGAGGCTTACAGGCCCAAACACCTCTCTTTTATTCAGATATTTTAATTCTGCTTCTATTGTCTCATTCAAATCTTTCCAATTTGATCTTTTCTTACATTCAGCGAGCGATGCAGGCTCTAGATCAAGATCGATGATTGTGACAATTTTCTTTGCAAAATAAATATCGACATTGGTCGTTGTTCTATTCATAGTTTCTCTCGTAGTCATTTAATTTATAGCTATTTCTTCATAGGGCTGTTCTCGCTAATGCTTCTACTCGCTCACCATTGCTTCCAATTATGGGCAAGTCCCTTTAGTTTTTCAACTCCGACGTGCGCACACATCCATGCCGATGTCTCCCTCGTGGGAATATTCAACCGGTATGCCTTTTATCAAGGTTCCATATCGATGCTAGGTCTCAACCGCCCTTCTTATTCTTAGAACTTCAAAGGATCTATGTCAAGTCCTTCTTATCCTTTTTCACCAAAGCGCCCCTTACATTTGGGATTCGATGGCCGAGTTCTCGCCCCTTTATTCTTAGGCCTTTGGACTGGATTAGGGACATCTTCAATTTTCTTTTGGTATTTCGACCCTCTCCTGCATTGCGTGCGAGCACATGCGACTTGGTCACGCTTCTTCAAATAACAAAAGTGGTCAGCAGAATTGATTCGCTAAAGCTTGCAAATCAATTATCTTTGGACTTCTATTTGCTTCACTAGTGCGCGAGTCATGTGCATGGATTCGTGGCTTGCCATGTTATTTTCGACATTGTTTATCCAGAGGTTGATTTCTCCCCTAATGACGGAAATTATCCTCATCAAATATGTCGACAATGGCCAAGGTCAGATGCAAATCTCCAAATATAGGGTCCAGACACTCGATTATGAATGCTATCTCATAACCAACGATATCCTAGACTTTCTGAGAGGTCCTATTGCAGATTCATTGCGGTGGTATAGCTACATAAACCTTGGAACAAAACCTTCGAGAGATGAGATTTTTGTGTCGACCTTGCGCTAGTTGCATAGGTGAATGGATGTTATATGCCGACGCGGTCTAAAATTGATGAGAGTTGTCAAGGCAGATCACGTGTCCCCAACATGTAGTTGGTAATTTACATTCTGCAAAAGTGATCGGGCAATAAGTTTAATTCTTTTAATTAATGCCTCTGCTAGTCCATTCTGGGGGTAGACATGCGGTACTGAATGCTCAACGGTAATTCCCATTGCCATGTAATAATCATCAAATGCCTTTGAAGTAAATTCTCCGGCGTTGTCCATTTTGATGGACTTCACGTGATGATCAGAGAAATTATTCTTAATTTTAATTATCTGTGAGATCAGCTTTGCAAAAGTGTGGTTTCTCGTAGACAATAAGCATACATGCGACCATTTCAAGGAAGCATCGATGAGCACCATGAAGTACATAAATGGCCCTGACAGGGGATGTATAGGACCGCAAATGTCTCCCTCGATACGGTCCAGAAGCGAGGATTTTATCCTTTACTTTTGAGTAGAAGGTCTAGTAATTAATTTCCCAAAGGGCACATGCGGGCACACAAAATCTTCTTGATTTGGAAAATTCTTTACATTAACATTATGTCCCTGAGAATTGGTAATTATATTTCTCATCATTCTAAGACCGTGGCCTAATCTATCATGCCGAGATGTAAAAGTTCAAAGCTTCTAAAAGTGGTTTTCGTGATGCGAAGATAGGTTGCGTGTGCCTTAATATTAGTGTAGTATAGCCCAGATTCATATGAAGGAAATCGTTCTAATACCCTTTTTCCATGTTCTTCACGCTTTGTAATGAGGAGGTATTCTTTACCATACTCTTCTTCAGTCTCTACATGGAGACCGTTAGCGTGAATATCCTTAAAGCTTAAGAGAGTTCTAGTCGATTCTGGGTACAACAAGGCTTCTTCAATGACCAATGTTGTGCCTATCGGGAGTATAATTGTGGCTCTTCCTAAACCTATTATACATGTATCGCTTCCTGCGATTGTCGTAATACTGCCAGCATTCTTGCTGATCGACCGGAAAAATTTCGTCTCTCTTAATATGATATTTGTTGTGCCGCTATCCGCTAAGTACACTTCCTCTATAGGGCGTCACACGTGTTCTGATATATAAAGTATTTATTAATATGGGGTAGAAAGCAATCCACACATAAATAAAATACTCCAAACAGAACATAACTTGCTTTTATTAATACGGGAAAAGTCTTGCAGGACTCATTATGAGAGTGCAATTCTTTGCTCTCCTAAAGCTTACAACCATTATTCAATAATTCAAAGTTCTATTACAACCAAAAGCTGCAAATGACTATAAAATCTAAGTGCAATGCGGCACTAGATTGAATCAATGAAGTATGAATTAACTTCTCGATCGACTGTTCTATGTCCATCTTCTTCTTCGTCAACTGATTGCCGCCATGCGATGTCCAAAGAGGAGTGATGGGGGTTTCTTCTAGGTCTGTCCACATCCATGGATGCAACCAATGAGTATGGATCCTCTGTGCCTGCAATGGCGAGGTGTGTCTCATGCTGTGCTTTGCCCTTCTTCGTAGCCTTGAAAGCATCAATCACGTGCTGCGACTCACGGCAAACACGTGACCAATGTCCCCGAGTACCACATTTGTAGCAATTTTGGTCCTGCTGACCATAGGGCTTCTCATCACGCTTCTTATTTCCACCCTTCTTGGCTTGAGCATTTTGCTTAATCTTGCGACCATCACCCTTCTTGCCTCTTTCTTTTGAGTGAGGCTTTTTCACCTTGTAGCTGCTAGCGTTGACTTCATGGCCAACTTTGCTACTAGGTGGCTGTGAGATATAGTTCTTCCTTAGAACCTCATCTTGAGCTTCCGTGAACTTGCATAATGTCAATCGATTCAGATACTCCTTGTAGCCATCTTGACGGTAGTTGCGCATGGATTGCACCGCATTTGGGTGAAAGGTAGAGAGGGTTTCTCAATCTTCTCGCCTGCGTGATTGCCTTACCACAGAAAGTCAAGATTGGTACAAATTTCAGGCAAAGCATAATTGTACTCCCCACTATTTTATAGTCGCAAGTAATATTTCGACATCCGATGCCCAAGTCAAGTAATTGCCCGTCATTGGCGACTCTTCAACTCCGGTTCAGTAATGCCTACCATCTCGCACATTCATGCAAAAGGTGTATAAGATTACCGCCGTAACTTGCATATAATAGTTGTAAAAGTTCTCATAATGTTCCCGTATTATTCTATTCATTTTTCATGATTTACTGCTATTTCCAATTATTAAAAGCAATATAAACAATCACAGATAATCAAAAACAGCAAATACAATAAATAAATTGCATAGAAATAACAATAACAAAGTTAAATATGCTTCAAAAGTACAAAATATGCAAAAATTGGAATTCCCGAGGCCCTTTTCTGCTGGAAAAATGACTTTCGGCGAATTCTGCAATTTCCAGGGGTTAAAACGTGAAATTTTTCAGTTCAGAGATAAATTCACGTAATTTTCAAATTTTCGGAGGGCCTATTCGCAAAATTGGGATTTCTTTTCCCGTTTTTTTTCTTCTGAAAATTGGCCGACCCATCCGGCCCATACCGCTTCATACACCGGTTGGGGTAGGGGAAACCCTACCCCTGTTCAAGTCTCGATGGCGGCACCTATTGGCGCATAAGCTGCTGATAACCGGCGCTACAAGCGGCGGCGGCGTTCAAAGGCTACGACAGTTACGGTTTACGCCTTCAAGATACGGGCGGCAAGGCCAGGGCAGGTTCATTTAATTGCGAAATGGGTGCGGCGGCTGGGCATATGCAGGCGAGGCGGTTGCAGGATACGGGCGGCTTCGCATAGCGCGACGGCGCTCCTACGCTCGGGCGACGCCCAGCCAGCGGCTAAGCGGCGGCGAGGCGGCTTAGGTGGTGCGGCACGACGGCGGCGACCTGCGTCTGTGTATACCGTGGCTCCAAGCCATGCAAATTTAGTGCGGACCGAGTGTACAGTGCAGCCAAGGGTCTGCGCTCAGTGGGCTGCGTTGTTCTTGACGACGGCCGGCCATAATATTTTTAATTACTGTTTATGCGATGTAATGTGATGCGGTACAATACAGTGCAATCATCATCGGTTCTTGCGTTTAATCTACCCATTGACATTGTGTCGGCGACTTCAAGTCGACTCACAATAGATTAGAACGGATTTGCAACTTCCAATCTATGGTACAATCGACATCCAATCTTTCGTGCAATCTACCCATCGATATTGTGTCGGCGACTTCAAGTCGGCTCACGATAGATTAGAAAGGATTTGCACCATAGAAAATCAATCTAGAAAGCGAATTTGCAGAATTGAAAGCGATCTAGAAAGAAGATGATTCAATCTACGAGTGTCGTTCATCGACAGTTACCTTTCGATCTGAGTAAAGTAGGCCTAGAACTAGGCCGGAGTCGATCGTGCTGATAACGTGTTGAGTAACTATCGCTGGCCAGTCCAGTCCGAACGATTACCTCGCAGACAAGCGTAAAATCGCTTAGAACAAATCAAGAACACAAGAACACAACAAGAGATTGAACACAGAGATATGAGGGGACTTCGGGCTTCTCTTTATTGCTCTTCAATAATGATAAATTACAATAAGGGGTCCCCTCTCCTTTATATAGACTACTGGAAACATGAGGTGTCCAATTGGGCTAGGACTCCTGGTCCTGGGCCCGGTTTCCTAACAAAAATGACTTCAATTATTCCTCTTTTTTTTCCTGCTTTTGCCAGGAGATAACTAGCGTTTTTCCTTCTTTCCGCTTCCAGCCAGAGTAATCGAATCAAGCTTTTCCAAACAGGGATATCTCAAGAAAGTGGTTAAAGTGGTTGGTAGAGTTTCATATTTTTATTTTCCAGATTCTGATGCTGATTATTTGATAATCCACTTCTCTAAGAATCCAGAGTTATCTTAAGAAAGTGTTTAGCTAGTAGGTTGGCTCTAAAAACCATACGAGAGAGGATTAGAGATAAATAGACCATGTTACAACATGTTGTAATACTTCAATTGTATTTATGTCTTACTCCTATGTATTTGTACACAAATTAAAGAATTTTTCTCCAAATTTGTTAAGATCATATGAATGTATATATGTTGTATTTGTACACAATATTAGATAACATTGCATTTACACTTCTTGATGGATTACAACTGCTGAAAAATAACGAGTTGATGCATGTACCATTGATTGTGTACAAATAATGCAATGTTTAAGCTTAATATTTTAAGTAATGCAATGCAATGCAGTACAAGCATGTCCCTCGCTCTGAGTTGTCTGTTCAATCAAATAATTATCAAGTTAAATTTTTGCACCGAGAGTATAAGCAAATTTTGTATCGTTTCACGCCTGCGATAGATGAAACATCCATCCGAGACCATCTGCGATAATCACTAAGAAAAATAATGAAACCAACAAGCAGTTATACGTAAGTCAGATATCGACATCGCAGATGGAGCTACAACTCTTTACAACATGCAAAACCCAGCTTAAAAATCTAGAAAAAAATTGCGCAGATCATCAATAGAAAACCACAGGAACTCCCGGACATCCTAGTGGAGAGTTGTAAAGCAATATTGCTGATCACAGTAGAGTTGTAAAGCAATATACTGAAATAACATCAATATCCTTTCTACTGAGTCACATTGGAGTTGTAAAGCAATATTGCTGATCCCAATTCAATTCTGGTTGATTTTGTAGTTGTTTCTTCAAGAGAAGAAAAGAGACAAAGATATACTGAAAATTCCATAACTCATACTGTTTTTGCTGAAAATGGCTGCAAGGGCAAGAGCTAGTACCGGTAGCTCTGCACAAAGAACATGTCTGAAAACCTTATGCGGGAAGCCCACAACCATTTTTAGGGGAAACAATATCATCATTAAATGGAAAACACAGTCCTACATTGTAAAATTTAAATAGAGGAAATGCAAAATAGAAAACACAACGCAACTTATTATTTCCTATGCTCCTAATGTAATTGGGGCAATAGTTCATCTAAGCTAGTGTATGCAATAGAGTACACATACAACAAAGTACAAGATCACATTGTATAGAGATCTAGTGTATACAACATATTCTCATCCATGAACCGATGAACATATTCTCAAAGAAAGATATAAGGGCGGGTGAATATTGACGAGGATTAAAACCTCTATGTATTATCTTAATACATAATAAAAGGCCATACGTCTTCATGGTCGTAACCCCTAAGGCTAACGACCTCACGGGTCGTAAGGATTCTAGAGGTTACATAAGGGTACCTGGTTGGACAAGGTCCTCACCTAGTCTTCACTGTAGTCGCTTCTAAAAGCTATGAACTGGTATCTATAGCTGATCCCAAGTATATTCTTACCGTACGATGAATATAGCATGTATTGTATACTTCATATCACACGGTTACATAGTCCTAAAGACACCGACAACAACAACGATACGGTTGAGTGTCTCTAAGACACTTAACCACGAAAGCGCTTAACACATCGTTAATCGAGCCTCGCTTCGACCAACCGATCATAACGCTTCACCAGAGACGCCTTCTCCAGGAGTGACTACCACCTCTTCGGAAGTTATTTAAAGGTGGAGCACAGAAGACCAAAGGATCGGAAAAAGAGGCACACAAAGAGGCAGCACAGAAGACCAAAGGATCGAAAAAAGAGGCACACAAAGAGGCAGAAGGATATCGAGAAGCACATCGATAATCAAAATTTGGTCTGAGACAAGCAAGACAACATCATCAGATTAGAGCATATCAATCTTCATATTCAGTGTAATTAGGATTAATCCCTAGTTGGGTCATAAGCACCCCCTGTAAATCCAGTTCATATCAACAAAGAGCGGCTCCATTCTATCCCAGGAGATATCACGTCATTTTCATCTTTTATTTCGTAAGATCGGCGACTCGATCGTCGGCAGCTGGCGCCGTCCGTGGGGAAGAAGACGTAAGTTTCTTAGAGAAACTCTCCGCTCATCAAATCCTCGCTCACTCCTCGTAATCGCTCATGCGACTATGGACGGAGTTTGGGACGAGGAGAATTGGTTCAACCTGGCAGACTACTCCAACCTCGATATGGAAGGATAGATCCATGCCATGCAAGAAAACGGCATGTCATCCTCCTCTCCTCCTCCTCCGCTGGTTCGCACGTCGCCGACGTTAACGAAATTGACCGAATGGATGAGGATCAACCACTACGACAAGTAGCGCTTCCAGACATTCCGACCAGCTTGGAATGTCCAGAAGCTACTCTAAGCCTGGTCCTTCCGACCAGTGAAACAGGTGAAGAAAAATCAGCACCGCCACTCGAGAATCTTTATACTCTCGATGAAATCATAGCTAAAAGGTACTCACAAACAGCTTCTGGCAATTCCAGGAGCCAACCAACATCTGGTAACGGTGTCGATGAAGCCTCCACTGGTCGTAGGCCAAGTGAGGATGATAAGGCTCAACATATGATCGGCAGTCCGCCGGATCAGGCTGAGCCCACCAAGAAGGTCTTAGGAGGTGCTCATCTCCATCCGCTCTCCATTGTGGAAACTCCTAGTAGAAGCACTGGAAGGCTCTCCATTAGTTACAATGGAAGCTCGTTGGAGGATCGCTGCTGGAGGCACGAGGTCAATACGATCGGAGATGCAAATCAAGATGCCTTGCACGGTCCTATACACTCTCCCATGCCACCACGTGTTGGTGGAGATGTTACGGGCCATCAAGCGCCAACTTCTGGAGGCAACAGAACTGATCGACGTCCATCAGTTAACTCGCCTGGCACTACCCTACCAAGAGTAGCTGGTCGGACGGAACAAATCCGGAGGTCAGGGGAAGGTTCAGACCTGCGTACACTTACTACCAATATGAACCCCCCGAGACCCTCGATAACTGCACGAAACCTGCAACGTGTTCAAGATATATTGAATAATTCTAACCCTGTTCTAGCAGAAACCCCAGGTTTTGTACAGCTCGTAGGCCAAGTATCGGAGATTCTACAACAAACCATGCAATGAATGAGCGTATCGAGAACAGAGGAATTAAGGAAGTCAGACCATGACTTCGTCCCAATGCTCCTCCCTTGGTAGAGGACAACATAGTCGTGTTGGGGAACAGTCAATACCAAGGCCTCCTCGATGATTCCGACCAAGGAGTCATAAGAGAAGAAGGTTATTCTGTAGCCACCGCTCACCACGCCGAGAAGAACAATCGCTGACTCGACAATCTCCGACATCATCTAAATCAAGCAGAGACGGTCGAAGGCATCATACCAATGTTCACGATCGGATCGGCACACCGAGCTCCAACGTTCCAACCCTAGGAACCGGTCTCCGACCGACATAACCGCCCTTTCAAAGAAGGCGTCATGAATTGATCACGGTGTTGTCGAGCCTTCTCGCAGGCTCCAAGTGCAAGCCAAACAGTTCCGACCGCCAACTTGGACAAGTTTAATGGGACTCGTAACCCATTAGAGTTTCTCCAATATATACCACCACCATCGAGTCAGTGGTGGTAAAATATGATGGTGTAAGATCGAGGAGGCCGACTAGAGGGGGGTGAATAGGCGTTTGAGAAACTTCTTTGGCTAAAACCGATTTCTAATGCAGAAACTAATACAAATACGGTTTTGCACAATTAATGCCTAAATCAACTAGGTTCAACTAAGTGCACCAACAATACAAGTCTATTGATAAATAGCAATTAAGCAAGGACTTGTAAGCTATTCAATATGATCAATGTAAATAGCACAAAGCTAGGAAAGCATTCATACACAATGAATGTAAATGCAATAGTGAGGCATAAGAGATCAAACCACAAAGACACGCCGATGTTTTATAGCATGGTGATCGGAGACTTGCTTCCCTAATCCACGCTGAGGCAACCCCAAACTAATTGGACCGGCTCCACTTAATTGAGCACCCGCCCCGAGGTAAGTCCAACCACTTGGACCGGTTCCAAATCGAACCAACACTCGCTTCCACTAGGGTTGCTCTTTCCTCCACTTTGAGATGGCGAGCACCACACCACTCACAAACCGGGTCTTCTCACAAGCTTTTTGAGAAGATCACCGACGACGACGCCCACGCCCGCCTAGGTGTCTGCAAACACCAAGAGTAACAAATTTAGAACTCTCACTTGAACTAATCAAGTGTCTAAGCTCAAGTGGATACTCAATCCACTACCTAAGGCAACACATGCACTTAGGGTTTGCCTCTCAAGCTCACTAAGTGCAACACATGCACAAATGAGAGTAGAGGGCTTGCTCTTTGCTCAATGGAATGTTTAGGGGCACCAGCAACTTCCCCACACACGGCCAAGGTGGGTATTTATGGCCCAGACACAAAAAACTAGCTATTGTGGAAAAGTTTGTTGAAAAATCAGCACATGCTTCATCGTCGCATCGGGCTAATTAACGGTCAGCATCGCCTGTGCTCCAACGACTATAAAAACTAGCCGTTAGACTATGTCCGGTCGTACCGCCAACCAAGATCCGGTTGTACCGCGTTGCCCGATACAACCGTCCAAACACCATGGGTCATACCGCTCCACAAAGGAGCAACAAATGCAACTAAGTCCCAAAAATATACATTCGAAAAATTAGAACCGCCACATAGAAATCGGATCAACCGATGTGCGGCCATATCCGCACCAAGATCCGGCCGAACACTAAGGCCGTCAGATCGCCTATAACACGCCGGTACAACCGATTCAAGGGTTTCTCAAACCGAAATGACATGCTCAAAAGCATCTCCTGGAAATAATGAACCGCCAACAAATAATCGAACGACCGCCTACTGGTCATTGCGTTCAAGACATCGGGTACTCTGTTCTCAATCGAGCAACACATGCTCAACAAAAGTGAGTTCCGCTTATACAAGAGCGGGTATTATCAAGAATACGTCGCATGCTGCATACAACGCAGCAGGTTCAATTGATTTTCTTGAGAAGACAACAGATTGCATTCACTTCAACTCAAATTGCAAAACACATTTGCCAATTTGATGCGCAATGCAAACAAGGGTTCAAGTGGGATTCTCAACAAGTTGCAAAACACATTTGCACACTTTTAGAATCACACCACAAGGAATAAGGTACATGGACTTACACCATTTGCAAAACACATTCACAAACTTAAGTCACATGTTACAAGGGTTATCCATGAGTCACAACTATTTGCAAAACATATTCGCAAATACTGGCAACATGTTAAGATGACCTAGAGCAAACATAATGAGCTATCAACACATGACAAACTCAAGCTACTAGTCAAGACCCCTCTTAATAGTATGGCAACCTATACTAGCAATCATGTCTTCCAACCAAACACGAAGACCGGTAAAAAGACTAGGAACACATCCTTAGCCCTAGCTAGTCATACCTTTGCCTTGCACGAACACTTGAAGCTTGATGACGCACATCCTCACTTCAAGTCCGGGTCATTGACTCGAATACTCATCGACACATGATGAGTTCTTCACTTGACCTTCATCAACACATGATGAAGCTTCACTTCGGGATCTTGACTTGATGCTCATCAACACATGATGACATCCTCTATCCCGAGTCTTGATATACATCAACACATGATGCACTCTTCACTTGACCTCCATCAACATATGATGGGTCTTCACTTGATTTGATGATCAACTCATGATCATCTCCTCATTTTGAACATCATCAACACATGATGATCTCCTTCACTTGACTTCCATCAACACATGATGGAACTCCTCTTGACTTGATGACCATCAACACATGATATCATCCCAAGTCTTCATTATCATGGAACCTAACTCGCTTATCCAACTCATGAAAATGTTAGTTCCACAAAGATGATTACCATTAATTACCACAACATACCATTAACTCATTAATGGTGGGACAAGATACCACAATCTTTCCTCTTTCGTAATTGATGATAACCACTTCAATAACAAATAAATTGAATGTAGATAGACAATGAGTATATATCAACTACACAAGTCTTATATACTCTTATGAATATATATAACTACATAGGTTATATATACTCAAAGGATATATGAGCACACATGTCTCATATACACACATGAATATATTAACTACACAAGTTAAATATATTCATGATATGTGAGTACACATGAACTACACAAGTTATGTTATACTCACATATAAGTATATTTAAACTACACAAGTCTTTTATACACACATGAATATATTAACTACACAAGTTAAATATATTCAAGAATATGTGAGTACACATGAACTACACAAGTTATGTTATACTCACATATAAGTATACTTAGACTACACAAGTCTTATATATACTCACATGAATATATTAACTATGCAAGTTAAATATATTCAAAGAATATGTTTCAAAGTAAAGATCCCAAATATGTGGAAACAGGAATATGGATCAATACTAATGAAACCTCAAAATATAGAGTGAACTCCCCCTATATGTGTGCATACATGAATATGTAATAAGAACATATGCACATGTTCAAGATAACCTTTTGGTGGGTTCAACCTATATCTTGGATTCGATGAATGCAATAATATATAAGAACTATGAAGTCGAATACATACCTCTTTTGTTCTTTATATCCAAACGAGACTAATCAAGAGGTAAGGTAAATAGAATAGTTAGTCTCACGAATAGATTTATCATTATAAATGCATACCTGTTTGGATTTTCCTTTTGTTTATCCAATGAATTGGATTTGTCATTAATCACATGCATGCCTTCATGATTATTACCTTTATATCCAAATAAGACTACACAATATGTATATCAATAAAAGTGTTAATCTTACAATTAGATTTGTCATTAATCACCAAAACTCTATTAACACATAATGGCAGGTCTAAATCCTTCAGATGGCAAACTATCTGCCCACCGTGCTCGAAGGGTCTGCCTGGTCGTGGTTACTTAACCTAGCGGTTGGATCAATCTATACTTGGGAGCAACTCTGCGCCCTTCTAATTGCCAACTTCCAGGGTACGTACGACCGCCCTGGAAAGGAGGACGACCTCCACCGAATCCGGCAAGGCTCTGATGAGACTCTCCGTCAATACATCAAGAGATTCAGCCATGTTTGTAATTCCATACCAGAGCTCGCAGAATCATCTATTATTCAGGCTTTTAAAACAGGTCTGAGGAATCGACGGTTTACGGAGGATATAGCAATGAACCCTCCATGAACAATCGTCGAACTTTTCGACATGGCCGACAAGTACGCCACCGCTAGCGAAGCAATAGAATGGTGTGAGGCCATTGATCGGAAGGACAAAATTCCCCAGCCTGGCTTGGACAAACCAGATAAAGAATAAAAAAGCTCTCAAAAAGAAGAAGAACCGCAGACCCGATGACAAAGAAGTCCTGGCTATCCCTGAAAAGTTTACGAAGGGTAAAAAAGGCTATACCGGTCGAGGCAAAGCAAAAGCTCCAACCGAAGAATTCCAGAAAAACAAGAAGTAGTGTCCACTTCACCAGCAGGCAGGGCACGACCTCCGCACTTGCCGAGCCTAGCAAAAGAAATCGAAGACTATTATGCGTGTAAAGGACCATTTCTGCAACACTGAGAGCTCTAAAAACGAAGTTCCAAAAAGACAAAGATGGCGACGAAGAAATGGAGTACCAGGAGCCTCAACACACGATCAATATGATCTTTGGAGGTTCTTCTTCATACGAGTCGAGGCGTCATCTGAAGGCCATAGAGCGGGAGGTCAACCTCGTCGAGCCTCCGATCATCATCAAACCATCAAAGTGGTTGGACACAACAATCTCCTTCAAAGAAGAAGACCGCCCATCCATTCAAATTTCGACCGGTAGGTTCCTATTGTTGTTGAACCTACTATTAATAATCGTAGGGTTAATCGAGTTTTGATAGATGGTGGTAGTTCCTTAAACATTTTATTTATGGAACTTTAGAAGACATGCAAGTTCCCAAGTCCAAGGTGAAACCGGTGAAATATGCCTTTCACGGATAGTCCCTGCTCCACCGCTAAACCGCTAGGACAAATTTCCCTCTGGCTATACATTGAAGACTCGACAACTTAGAATAGAAAAGATCTCATTCGATGTGACAGATTTTGAATCCAAGATACAATGGAATCCTTGGTCGACCGGCCTTAGCAAAGTTCTTGATGGCCACGACTACTAAGTTATCAAAGTCCGAAAATGTCGGGACGAAAGGAGTCATCACGCTCGAGGAGATCGTAAAATGGCTCACGTGTGTGATCGAAAATCCTTATAACTCGGGTCGATGAACTTCTGACTAGAGAGGCTAATCCATCTACCGTGCAGGTCAAGCACTCGAGGCCAAAGATGATGCCAAAGCCATCCGACCAGACAAAAGAGGTACCACTCGACAAAGACGCTTCTCCGGACAGCACCAAGTCGCCACTTGGATCAGAAACACTTGACCCATCTACCAAGAAGATCTCCGGTCGGGCAAGACTTGACCCCAAATAGGAAGAGTCGCTCGTCTCCTTCCTCTGAGCAAATCAGGACGTATTCGCCTGGCAGGCGTTCGACATGCCCGGAGTCCCCCGGGAGGTGATCGAGCACAGACTAGCTCTCCAGCCTGACAAGAAACCGATCAAGCAAAAGCTGAGGCATTTTGCACCTGATCGGAAGGAGGCAATCCAGTCGGAGATTGACAAGCTCCTTAAGGCTAGGTTTATTCGTGAAGTCGACCACCCTCAGTGGCTCGCCAATCCTGTCATGGTTAGGAAAAATAATGGAAAATGACGAATGTGTATTGACTTTACAGATCTTAATGATGATTTTCCCCTTCTACGCATTGACCAACTTGTAGACTCTACTTTCTGGTGTGAGTTACTAGGGTACCACCAGATTAATATGTAAAGAAGATGAAGAGAAAACTTCCTTCATCACTCTATATGGCACTTATTGCTATGTTAAGATGCCATTTGGTCTCAAAATTTGGTGCAACTTTTCAAAGGTTGATGCGAAAACCTTTAGTCCACAGATAGGTCGAATCTAGAAGCCTCGTTGATGATCAGGTCGTAAAGAGCACCAACGCTAGCGATCATATTCTCGACTCTACAAGAGATCATCAACAACTTGATAAGGCATAACCTTAAGTTGAATGGGAGAAGTGTGTGTTCGGAGTTTCTCTTCGAAAACCGGTCGGTTTCTAGTCTTGGCTAGAGGTATTGAAGCAAATCCAAGAAAATATCGACCATCGACGGATGCACCTCCGACCACTTAAGAAAGAGGTCCGAAACTAACCGGTTGTATGACGTCGTTAAGTCGTTTCATAGCAAGGTTAGGAGAAAAAGGATTACCTTTCTTTAAGCTTCTTCGGAAACATGGGAGTTTCGAGTGGACTAAAGAGGCAAACGATGTCTTTGAAGAACTTAAGAAGTACCTTACGAGCCCCCCGATTTTAGTTTCTCTAAGATCGGGAGAAACATTGCTAATTTATGTGGCTGCAACGTCACAGACAGTTAGCAGTGTGCTGGTCGTAGAACGGGATAACATCCAACGACTAGTATATTATGTAAGCGAAGTCTTACATAGACCAAAGGAAAGATACCCACAGGTACAAAAGTTGTTATATGGTCTCCTTATGTCTTCAAGGAAACTGAGGCATTACTTTCAGGCCCACAAAGTGGACATACCAACCGGATATCCCCTTGGTCAAGTCCTTGGAAACAGGGAATCATCAGGACGAATAGCAAAATGGGTGGTTGAGCTAGGGGCGTTTGACCTCCATTTCATCTCACGAACAACAATCAAGTCCCAGGCAATAGCATAATTCATTGCCGAATGGATAAACCCTGAACCCACCCAAGGGCCCGAGTACGAACACCACGAAGAGTGGATAATGTATTTTGATGCTTCCTTGATACTAAAAGGCTTAGGGGCTGGAGTTGTCTTGATATCCCCTACCGGCGAACACGTCAAGTACGCCATCTAGTTAAATTTTGCTGCCGCAAACAACGTGGTAGAATATGAAGGTTTACTAGCAGGACTCCGAGCAGCTCGTTCACTCGGGATTCGCAGATTACTAATGAAAGGCGATTCTCAACTAGTAGCGAATCAAGTAGGGAAAGAGTATCAATGCTCGAGTATCAAGATGCCATCTTATCTGGCGGAAGTACGGAAACTCGAAAAGCACTTCTTCAGTTTTTAGATCCAACATATTCCTAGAAAGAAAAACTTTCTAGCAGACTAGTTGGCACGGATAGCCTCCACAAGGTCGACTGTCCCGCCCGGAGTTTTTTTCGAGCAACTCGATTCACCCTCGGTGGTCGAGCCTTCCGAGAACATACATGATTCTCTACAGGTTGTACAAACCGACCGTGAAAACATGGATGCTCCACATGTCGTTGACGGTTGGCGTTGTCACGATCACGGTAGAGATTGGATGACATCGATCTACAATTATCTTCAGCATGACATAATTCCAGAAGATGATGTAGAGGCTGATCGTCTAGCACGAAAAGCCAAATCATACACTCTAATTGAACGTATCTTGTATAAACGAGGATCTCATGAAGTGTTGATGAGATGCATATCTCAAACGGATGGCATTAAATTGCTAACCGAAATCCATAAAAGAGTTTGTGGAGCACATCATTCCTACAGAACACTGGTCGGTAAAGCCTTCAGGCAAGGATACTATTAGCCAACTGCCCTTCATGATGTGAAAGAGCTCGATTTGAAGCGCGATAATGTCGGCTTCAAAGCCGATAAGTACATCACGGGCACAAGCCTTGCAGACAATTCCTCTTTCCTAGCTTTTTGCAACCTGGGGACTGGACATTCTGGGACCTTTCCCAAGAGCACCCGGGGGCTTCGAATTTCTCTACGTCATGATTGACACGTTTACAAAATGGATCGAAATCGAGCTTGTTGTTAAAACAACAACTGAGGCCGCTAAGAGATTTCTCACAAAAAATGTGGTCACACGATTTGGTGTACCCAGTCGTATAATCACAGACAATGGTGCCCAGTTCTCCAGCGGCCAATTCCAAGAATTCTACGATGAACCTGGTATCAAAGTTCATTTTGCTTCTCTTACTCATCCGCAGAGCAACGGAGCAGTTGAGCGAGCTAATGATATCATTATGCAGGGGATCAAACGCCGAGTGTTCGACTAGTTAATCAAACGGTCAGAAGCTTGGGTTCAAGAACTCCCGTCTGTATTATAGGTCATTCGAACCACGACCAGTCATGCGACCGGTGAAACACCATTTTTCTTGGTTTATGGTGCTGAAGCCATACTTCCTCCAGAACAAAAAAATTGGCTGTGCTCAACTGATTGTTTCAATGAAAACAATCAGAATGAACGACGACTCGACGACATCTATTTCGTTGAAGAACGACGAAATCAAGCCTTGGTACGATCCGTAGTCTATCAACAAGCCATGCGGTACAACCTTGCAGCCTCGCTGTAGGTGATCTGATTCTCAGACAAATTCAGAACAATTAAATTACAACAAGCTTTCTCCTAAGTGGGAAGGTTCTTACACTGAAGTCACCCGACCAAGTTCTGTATGACTAGCCATGTCGGACGGGCAAGTTTTGTCAAATTCTTGGAATATTGATCAATTGCGTAAGTTCTATGTCTAAATCTTTTGTACATTATTTCAATTCTTTTTCATTTCATTAGTACATTCATTCATTTCTTTTCGACGAGTGATATGGTTTATATATGTATGCCTATATTCTGGTCACCTACTATTGTTTATTTGAGATGGTCGGAGAAGACAATTTTTCTCTCCGATATCCTTTATTAGGATCTCTGTTAGTTTTTTGCAACGACATCTGTGTCATACGCTGTATAGGTTCTAGTCGTGATCATTTCATGAATGATTCCACGCGCGACCATACAAGTAAACAGAGCATAATGCAAATAACTTCATGTAGTGCCTTATACTGTTAAGATTATGAAGACTATATTTCTTCATTTCAAAATTCTATTCTACTCTTGTTTGGCTACTGGTCGGGACACGAAAAGCCTCCACTGGAAGGAGCTTCCTAGCGACGGTTCTTTTCTTACGATCGTCGCTGTCAGTCGGACTTGAGCCTGAGCACGTTTTGCGAAATGTTTTTCTATATCTTCTGTTCTTAGTAGTATTCTCCGACCAGCTTTGGGTTGTATATATAAATACGATCACTTATCGTTTTTTTGCATACATTCTTGCATTTCTACTTTTGTAATCCCAACAAATCTTTTTTCCAACCATGTACAGTTTTGTTTGGTATTTCGATTATGACAAACAAAGATCTATAACTAGTTGAAATCATACACTGGTTCCGACCAAAATGATTTCCAAGTATTGTTACGATCGGTTTTGTCTTATGATCAGTATATGCCTTCAAAACAATGGTTTCGGCTTTTATTCTCTTTCTTGGCTAAACTGCTTGTCTAGTAAGGCTCTTCTACTACAAAGCAGTCGGGGGATAGGAAGTATACGAGAATTTCAAAAATTCAAAAGGATAAACAAAAGACTTCTTGATGGCAAAAGTTAAGTTTTATACATTTTATGATTCTTATATTACAATGTCCTACTCGTATCGTCTCAAGACTAATTATCGCTTGATGGAGATCCGACATCCATCTCCTCTACAACTTTGTCTCCAAGCAGTTTTAGTTCTTTCATAAACTTGATCGTCTCATCAAGCAGGCAGTTGAAGTCATCTTCAACGGCTTGGAGATCAATGGAGGAGCCGGAAGCCTTCAGTTTTGCCAGCGTAAAACTAACTCCATTGCCAACACCTTCTTTCATAGTCTGAGCATAATTCTTTCGAGTAGTCTTAAGCAGACCACTGAGATCTTCTAGAAGTTGGCCCAAGAATTTCATTTTCTCTATTGGATCTCTTAAGTCAGGCATGCTTGATCCTGATCCCATATCAAAGATCGTCTTTGTAACACCCCGACCTGGGAGGTCTCTAGGCCTAGCTGCAACAGGACCCAGGAGATCCGGTCGAGGCTAAACCAGGAGGTATGCTAGTCTGGGTAACGACCTGACCAGAGACTCACCCGAGAGGTCCTCCAAGTCCTCCCGGAAAGTCCACCAGGACCTCCCAAGAGGTCCAGCAGGAGCTCTTGGAAGTCCTCCAGAACCGCCCAGGAGGTCCGGCAAGACCGCCTAGAGGTCCTGGGAGAGTCCCTGAGGAGGTCGTGGAGCCAAGGGGCGCCCCAAAGACCTCCCACGGCTAACCTAGGGGAGGTCGTGGGGAACTGAGGTCTCCTCAAGACCTCCCACGACCAACCAGAGGAGGTCGTGGAGGGCCAAGACTACCCTAGGACCACTCACGATCAGACCTGAGGGTGGTCGTGAAGAACTGCGGGCACTCCAAGGTCCCCTGTGCAACTGAGCTAGTCCTAAGGATCAATAGCTAGCTCATCACGGCATACAAGAGTGGTAGCATACACTTCAACGAGATCTTTATTAATATCAACAAAGTTGTTTACAAAGGGGAGGCATACAAGTCGACAAACCAGAACACAGCGGAAGATAAACATAAAGGCCATCCGATACACCACAGGCAATCGGTTGGAGGGTGCATCCTAGTCGTCCAGGACCACTTGGTCCATTTGCCACACTCATCATAAGGCTTCCTTCCTGCTCAAAAGATTATTTCAAGCAAGAGTGAGCACAACAACCGTGCTCTTAAGTTACACCGATCAAATAATGAGAATGGTGTGAGAACAGCGTAATTAGATTTAATCGCCAGAGCGATAATCGTTAGTTAGCGATAATAAACCTCGTATTAGCGATGCTGTTGTTGATAGTATTGTGATTGTTGTTAAGTCGTTAGTTTGTAGTCGGCATGTTGGTTAGTGGGTTTCGTACGCGAGCATTACCCTCTCTAGTCAGCAGAACCAATAATCCAATATCTCATCATTGCATCATTCATCCATTACAATCATCCATTCAATCTCAACAAGCAATCACAAGTTTCTTTTGCATTCATCATTTCAACAGTAGCCTCAAGTCATATTTAAACTCGCATTCCATTTCATTAGATAAATCAATCAACAATAGTATAGTTTACAATAGGATCTTTACATCAATCAATTTGGAGCGTTATAGCATTCTTTTGGCAGCATACAACATCTCAGTATCCATTCCTTCCCTGTTTTTCTGGTCAAAGCAAGAACTCCAAGGACCATCTCCCCTGGAGCATCCCTCTGCTTCTCTCACCCCTCAAAAGCCTCACCTCCATGACTCAACATAATAGCAGCAGCAGCAGCTCAGTACAAGTCCATCTCCCATTCCCTTTCCACTTTCAACATCACACCACCAGAGCAGCTCGCAACAACACACCAGCAGCAACGGAACTAGCTCCTTTGCACAAGTTCATCCCCCCTCACCCTCACAAGCACCACAGCACAACACCTCCTCCCAGCTCCATAAAAAGAAAACAAGCTCACAAGCATTCACCCCCACAACCATTTCATAGCACCAGTCGCAGAATTCATCTCCCCAAGTCTAGCACACAAGCATTCATCTCCCCATGGCAGCATAGCAACATTCAACCCCCCAGCATAAACATCCATTCCCCTTTCCCTCATTCCATTCACAGCAAATTCACAGCTCCATTCACCATCATCCATTTCTTACCTTCACCTCCACCTAGCAGCAACAAGCCAAGGAGCCAGGACCCCAAGCAAGGAGCCAGGGGCAGCGGCGACGACCAGGCAACAAGGTGGCAGCAGATCATCGGCGGCACCAGCTCCATCCCGATCCATCACCATCCGCACCCCTCGATCATCGTCAACCCCTCGCAATTCATTAACCCAAAGAAATATCAGTCTCCAAGCAGCAGGTAAGAGCAAATGCTTGGTGAGCTCTAGTGAGTCTTGAACACAGAAGCGTAGAGCGAGCGAATGGCGGCAACTGCCTTGGCGCGCCCGATGGGGCGAGGTCACTGAGACGAGCAGGCGTGGCGGGGGGTGGCTTGGGGCGGATCTGGAGCGAGGGCGGGCGGGCCGTGGGGACCGGAGGCGGACGTCGGGTCCGGTGGGGTGGTCGGCGGTGTCTTGGCGGCGCCAAACCAGCAGGAAGGAAGGAAGGGAGAGGCCTGGTAGGCGGCGCGGTTGAAATGTGGCGTCAGCGACAGGGCCAGTTAGCATCGCATGCCATGGCGGCTCTGGGTGGGGCGCTGGGCAGGAGAGGGCAGGAGCATGGCGGCTCGGGTGAGGCGTTAAACACCAGTGTGGGCAGGCGTGGCGGCGGCTTATGAGCAAGACGGCAGGAGGCGGTGAGACCGTGTGGCAGTAGGCGTGGCGAGAGGCAGCCGGCCGAGATGGGACCCTGGAGGCGGTAGATTGAGAAGGAGAGAGAGATTTGAGAGTGAGGAGTGAGATTTGAGAGGAAGAAGATAGGTAGCAGTGTGGGTGTGCGTATGCGCGTGTGTTTGGGGGGGTGGGGGGGTTTGAGTTCGGCCAAAGTGAGTGGGTGAAGAGAGAGAGAGATTAAGGTGGAAATTAGGATTAGATTAGAAAGTAGATTTAGATTAGGGAGAAAATTAGGATTCGGTATCTTTTATTTATTTATGGTAATTGATGTGTATATTCAGTAGCTGTTATTAATTAATTAACCACTAGCTGTTTAATTCTTGCTGTTAAATAACTTAACTTGGATCTCGTCTAAATTAACCAATTTGCAATTAATCTGTGATTTAAAATTGCCAGATAGGTCAAGTAGTCGTTAATTCTGTTATTTAATAGAATAACCAGCTTGTGTAGCAACTTTGTGCATCGCGAGTCTTTAGTCGGTAGTCCGAGATATTTAATTATGTTAGTTTAATCGAGTTAAGCGTGAACCGGGTTGTCGACCGTAGTGTGCGTATTCGATAGAAGCGATTATTTTGTGGGGTGCTAACTTAGTGCAGATCTCGAAAATTTTTAATTAAATTAATTTGTGCTAACATTTAGAAGTCACTAACTTAGATATTTATTATATCACTCAAAATCAACTACATATTTACTTATATCATTATTCGTATTTCCGTATTGCTACAGAAGACGTTCCGGCACCGACGGAAGTAGTTGACCGAGTTTCAATCGACATCGACACATCCCTCGATACTGAAGGCACGCGATCCTCTTGAACATGAATATAGTTAATTTAAATGTAAACCGTATCTTGCATTATTATACGTATTGCACCAAAATTGTTTTCCCCAAAACTTAAATGAAATGAATGAGATGAAGATGACTAAGATGAATATGAATGATATGAGAATGATGAATGAGATGAGAAATGATGAGAGAAAGTAAAAAATGAGAATATTATGGCTGGTAAAGGGGACCCTTGGCAGGCAAGAGATGAGGCAAGGAAGTGGGACCGTTTACATATGGTTAAAATATAAGGACCAACAAACTCTTACTCGGTCAGATGCCGTAAATTCAGTACCAACTATTTTCCCGTTTCGGTGGGCAAAAAATGCTACCCTGTTACGTGACTATGCTCTCCATTATAGGTAAGTAATAGGTGTGAGTGTGTGTGATGGAGGAACCCGAACCGTGAGGAGAGATCGAAGTGGGGATCCAAGGCGCTATAAGCGCTAAGGTGGAGTGTTGGGTGCGGGATAGAAAGCGCCCCAACCAATATTCTTTGGAACTCGGTGGAGGACCTGATGCGCTCAAGACACCGCGGAAAGTAATGGGTGGAGAAATTAATTCACGTGGCGAGAAAAGCGTTACGTATTTTGAACTCGAACTCGCATCAAAGGAAATGCGGTGAACCTGTTTATAGAGAGTTCGAATAGCTATGGGTAAAGTGGTGCAAAGCACAAGCGATGCTAAATAAAATCATGAATTCATGCCGGTCTCCAGGATTGGAGTCTACGGGAACCACAGGGGGTCTATCTTCTCTCCGAGTGACTAGTAGTGTTTTTAGTATTAAAATCTGCCACCTAAATGTTTAATGAGTTATTTTCTAAATGAGATGATTTAGAAATTGTGATAAAGATTAGAGACAGTGCATCCTGTGCATTCTTTGCTATTAATGCTTGCTGAGTACACTCGTGTACTCAACCTTGTTAGTATTATCCTTTGTAGATCCTAGCTCGGTCGGGAACTATCCTGAGTGGAACGAAGGAATTGCAGGTACTGATGCAACCGCAGGAGGAGAAGGCGTTGACTACAAGAACCAGGGCGAGATGGGCGCCATACTTGACGCAGGGGACGAGTAGGCGGCCGGTATTTCAGGGTGGTGAGAGAAGCGGAGAAGTCTCTTTCGATACTTGTACAAGACTTGTATTAAGAACCATAACCTTGCGTAGCTATTACTGGAATAAAAAAGTACAGTTTCTATCTTATTGTTCTGCTGCGTAACCCTGGTAAAGGCTTACTATTCGTTGGAGCAGTGTTCTACTGAGCAAACGAATAGTAATCCGTATGCCTAAGTGTGATTACCCTTGGGGGTAATGACACGGGGTGTCACAATGACATGCATAAACGGATATTCAAGGAAGGTTTAATACGGTCGATTTGCATAAAGCCAAGTTTATTTCAAATACAAGTACTAAGTTTCAAGGCAGTTATACAATATCTAAAATTCATTTTGTAAATCTCAGTTTTCAGTTGGATAACATTCATCATCAAGATGGTGAAGGATACCCTCCTGTCACAAAGCTCCCCGCCCAACCATGGGATAGACATCCCAAAATCAGTTTATCCAAAACCTTTGCAATCAAAACCAATATCTAACTTTGAGTGGCTTTAGCTAGCATGTCCATGACCGTGGACACGGCTATTCGAATAGTTTTCACTCTGCAGAGGTTGTACACTTTACCCACATGACACGACTTCTCTAGTTTGTTTGGCAACCGTCGTTGCCACCTCACACTCCCTTTGGTGAGAGGTCTAGAGCACGTGACAAAGCCTTTACAATGCATTGCTCCACCGCAGTCCATCATCGCTAAGGTTTCACCCCCTTTGGACTACCCATCCGCAGGGTTCAAGCCCCCTCTTGCGCCTGGTGGGACTATGAAGGTCGTAACATGACTACCCACAGACCAACACGATCAACCACGATGGAGCTTTGCAAATTAATTGGCCAAGTCCCACACCCCATTCGGAGACATGTGGTTGCGGTGAGGCAAAGCCCATTATATGCATAGCAAGTTGCGGCTCAAAGACCGGTCCTCAAGCTCGACTTGGCGACCACCACAAACCCTTGGACCTCAACCTTACCGAGATTGAGTCTGCATAAACATTGCACCGGTAGAGCAAACCACTTAGCCCAAGTCCAAATCCATTTTCCTTTTCTTTTGCTTTCAAAATATTTACCAAAACCTCCATGACAACCCAATGCCATAGTTTTAAATTATTTTGACAGTATTGGTCATGTTGGTAAAATTCCCCCGAATCAAATACTTTTGGTCTAAGCAAGACTAAGCATAATATTTCACAATTGCTCCTAGTTCTCACTAATGTAGCAACCAGGTTTTCCTATGGTGACAATATGTTTGATTCAAGGTCAATAGGGGCCATACAAAGGATTTAGGTATAGCTATGAATTTAAAGACGGGTATTGAAATAACTTAGTAAATTAAGCATGCATTAGTATTTAAAACAGAACATATATAGGGTGAAATAATGGGTGCAATATGATCAAGAGTGTAACTTGCCTCCCG
This sequence comes from Phyllostachys edulis, assembly GCA_036346405.1. Lineage (NCBI taxonomy): Eukaryota > Viridiplantae > Streptophyta > Magnoliopsida > Poales > Poaceae > Phyllostachys > Phyllostachys edulis. The sequence goes on from CM070566.1 coordinate 15,068,069, forward strand.
CTTGAAAGCTTTACAGGTTATCTCCCTCACAAAGCTCAGGCTCACCAGCGACGTCGAGGTCTACACAGGAACAAAGCAAGGCAGAAAAAGGCAACCAAGTAAGATCCAAAGAACTCCAACAACGAACCAAATAGCAATGAACAGAGCAAGAGAACTAAGGAAGGGCCCTCAGGAGGAGGTCCAAGGTGCTGGCCGAAGGAGGTCCGATGGATTGGAGAAGAGGTCCCGAGAGCTGGTCGAGGAGGTCTGGAGGTTTGAGGGAGGTCCAGAGAACAAGTTGTAGGAGCTAGAGAGCTAAAATGAGGGAAATGCAAAGGAAGAGAGTTTGCCCAAGCTTATAAGGCTAGAGTTGCTGGGAGGTCGGTGCTCACGACCTGGGTGGTCGTGTGTTGCTTCCAAAGAAAACTTGTCTACTTATGTATTAGTTTTTATCAACTTATGCTTTGCAATCTACTTATTGTATTTCCGTTAAATGTTGCTTTCTGCAAAACTAACCATATAGCTGTTCCTTGTCAAGCTTTGCATAAATATTATGTGCATACATTTTCCCTATGACTTGTTAAGTACATTCAAAGTACTCATGACTTGAGCTCTCTGGTTAATCAGCAGCCGAAGACCTCCCTAGGGGCTCTGAGCTCCTTGGAGAAGGTCTCTTTAAGGACCTTGCGCACTATGGGACGTCCTCCACTTGATAGCCTGTGGGCTTGTCGACTGGTTTCCACGCTTTAAAGTGTTTCGCTGTAGGTTTTCTTTTGTTCTTTGCCCCCGCGTGGCACCTCCGTAAACAAGCTTGACCATAAGGTCATTTGTTATATATTAATTTGTCTGCTTCATCTTTGGCTTGTTGTGTATGGTTGTGATGACACCGATGTTGAGTCTGTGCGAGTTAGCAACTGATCCTGGGACTAGCTCGTTGTGCACAGAGGCTGGGACCTCCGAATGGTCATGGCAGGACCTCCGGGTGGGCCTTTGAGTCTTCCTGGGTGGTCCTGGGAGATTCCTCCGGGTGCTCCGGATCAGGTCCTCATAAAATGCAATGGAGTGGCTTCATTTTTGTATTTTTCAAATTTTAGTACAAGAATATTTGGAGATTATCCAAAAGAATAAGCTAGCATTTCTACTGTTACTCGATACATATCAATTCTGAAAGCGCTATCAAGATCATGTTAAGATATATATATATATATATATATATCAAAGCTAAGCTAGAAGGCTCAAGATAAAGCGATTAATTGAATCGATTTAAGCAAATCTTCAAATTTAGCAAGTTCATCAACAGAGATCCTAAGGTGATAATGGCCATGTCAGAATATCAATGTGAGATCAAGAAGCTAACAATGACCATTCTAGAGATAAAAAGTCCTAAAGTGAATCATTATGCTCAAGGTACCTCAATCACCCAATTTTTAACAACAGTTTTTCATTTGTAATTAAAGCTGACGTTGATTAAAGGTCTATCTTAGTGAAGAAGATCCTAAACTAGGAGCCATCCATAAACTCTTCCTAAACTTCAACCAGGGCGACAAATCTTGCTGTTCATGTCAATTTTGGCAAGCAGTCCCTACGAGATCGTCTGGATCATCAAACTATCTCCAAGTTCATATTTTTGATCTGTAGTCTCGTGAGAATAGTTTGGCATAATTTAACCACATGAGAATCTTGAAATTAGATTTATTATTATTATTTTGCACGAGAGCAATTTTAAATTCACAAAGGAACAAGAAGCTCAAGAGATGTTCAATTCTAGATTTAAGAGCTAACAAAGCAATTTTGACAAGGCCAGTGTCATAAAAAGATTACTAATTGTGCAACTAGCTAAAAGATCCGTAAATTACAATTTTTAGTTCAAGTTGTCTTAAAGTTATTGCTCATTAAGCAAAGACTAAGCTACACATGTAAAGCATGATAATTCTAGCAAGTCAAAGAACTAGACATGACATTGAGCAAGAATTGAAATACTAAAGCTCAAGAGGGTAATAAGCAAAGCTTCATCAATTTTAAAGGACAAGCAATAAAACTTCTATTACAATGCATTTTTTGTGATTTTTATATGAATGCAATATGATACAATGAGATGCAAGAAAAACTCAAAAAGCTTAAAAAGATAATAAAAAAAGATCGCAAGTTCAAAAAAAATAAGGAAAGATCAGATGAACAAGGAAAGCTCGGAGAGAAACAACTCCCCCTCAAACTAACCCATAGGGATAAATTACTCTTAACTCGCTCCTCAAGGTGGCAAACCTAGTTGGGTCTAAAGGCTTAGTGAGGATATCAGCTAACTGAGCCTCAGATTTCATAAATTCTAGCACGATATCACTCTTCTCTACATGGTCTCTAAAAAGTGATAACGAATGTCAATGTGCTTGGTCCTAGAATGTTGCACATGGTTCTTAGCAATATTAATGGTAGAAGTGTTATCACAGAGAAGAGGAACACTATCAAAAGTTAACCCATAGTCCTTTAGGGTGGACACCATCCACAGAATCTGACTACAACAACTAGCGGTAGCTACATATTCAGTTTTCGCAGTGGATTGAGCAACAATGGACTGCTTCCTAGAAGACCAAGAGATGAGAGAAGTGTCTAAGAAGTGACAAGTGTCTGAGGTACTCTTCCTATCTAACCGACAACCCGTAAAATCAGAATCAGAAAACCCTCAAATGGACAAGGAGGATGAGTAGGAATACCAAATGCCGTAGTAGATGGTAGAGTGAAGGTACTTGAAAATGCACTTGACGGCTTGGCGACGGGAAGTCCTCGGAGACACCTGAAACCTCGCACAAAAACATACCATGAAGTGGATGTCCAGTCTTGTGGCTGTCAGGTAGAGGAGGGAGCCAATCATGCTGCGGTACTCGCGTTGATCCACGGCTTCTCCTTCCTTGTTTAGATCCAAAGCAGTACAAGTTGCCACGGGAGTGGGGATCGGCTTGCAGTCACCCATCTCGAAGCGCTTGAGAAGATCCTTGGTGTACTTCATTTGATGGATGAAGATCCATTCCTTGCATTGCTTGATTTGAAGCCCCAGAAAGTAGTTAAGCTCTCATATCATACTGATCTCAAATTCTCTCGACATGGTCTCAGAAAATCTGAAAACAAGAGCATGAGAAGAACCACCAAAGATAATATTATCTACATAAATCTGAGCAAGCAGGAAGTCATTGCCATGCCTAAGAATGAATATGGTCTTATCTACCTTACACATCTCAATGTTATTCTTAAGTAAGAAGGTCTTAAGCCTATCATCCTAGGCTCTAGGGGCTTGCTTAAGACCATACAAGGCTTCGGATAGCTTGAAGACATGATGTGGATGCTTAGGATCCTCAAAGCCTGAAGGCTTCCTAACATACACTTCCTCCTCTATATAACAATTCAGAAATGCACTCTTGACATCCATCTAATACAACCTAAAGCCCTTAGAAGCAACAAATGCAAGTAGAATGCGAATGGCTTCTAATCTAGCAACAGGTGCAAAGGTTTCATCAAAGTCTAACCCCTCAACTTGGCTAAAGCCCCGAGCTACCAATCTAGCCTTGCTTCTAACCACAGAACCATTCTCACATTGTTTGTTTTTGAATACCCAACTGGTTCCTATCACATTATGATCACTAGGAGGCTATACTAGGTTTCAGACCTTATTTCTCTCAAAGCATGTGATATATCACATGGTTCAAAAGAAGCAACAAATGCAGAATAGGAGTAGAGACTCAGATCGAGATACTTGGAGTGAGTGACTCGCTCATAAAGATGACCAATCATCTGATCCGAAGGATGACGCCTCTGAATGTGAAGTAGAGCGCCCGGGGGAGATAACTCCTCTTCGACTTCCGTAGGTACTATTGATGATGAAGATGCAGTAGAAGCCTCAACTGAAGGTGAAGTAGTGGAAGCAGGTACTTCAATTCGATCAGGAGGTGTAGCAGTAGCAAGCGGGAGACAAACATCAGCTTCATCCTCATCTTCATCTACAAAGATGCTCTCTGTCGCCTGTGTGTCACTTGAAATATCTGATCTAGCTTTAGGGTTAGTCTCATCAAAAGTGACATTGTATGTCTCCTGAATAATGTTAGTCTCAACATTAAGAACCTGAAAACCCCTCGAATGTGCAGGATAACCCAGAAATAAACCATCAGAAGTCCTTCACTCAAATTTATCTAGGTTTCTTGTCTTGAGAATGAAACACTTGGCTCCAAAAACTCAAAAATGAGAAACAAAGGGTTTTCTGCCAAACCGAAGCTCCTATGATGTCTTGCCCAAAGACGGTATCAAGAAGACGCGATTGGTTATTTGGCAAGTTGTAGCAATAACTTCGGCTCAGAACCTCCTTAGAGTGCTATACTCATCTAGCATCATCCTAACCATCTCAACTAAGGTTCTGTTCTTCCTTTCTACCACGCTATTTTGTTGAGGGACGTGTGGAGAAGAGAACTGATGTTCAATACCACGCTCAGCACAGAATAAGGCAAATGAGGTATTCTTGAACTCCGTGTCATTATCACTGTAAATCGCTCTCAAGGCACCGGGGAGTTCAGAAGCCAAGCGAAGAACAAGATCATGAAAATGATAAAAAACTTTATCCTTCGAAGCAAGAAAGAACACCCAAGAATATCTCGATAAATTATCGACTATGACAAGAATGTACCATTTGCCACCGGCTGACCAGACCCTAGTTGGACCAATAGTATCCATGTGAAGCAATTGTCCTAGTCTATCAGTCATGACCATAGTCGATGAAGGGTGTGAGGCGGTAACTTGCTTGCCATGCCTGTAGGGTGCACATACAGCATCCTTGATGGCTTTGAGTTTAGGCAAATCTCTCTTGAGATCAAGGTTGCTAACTCTCATTAGATGATCAAAACCAATGTGCCCTAAATAACGGTGCCAAAGCTAGAACTCAGAAGAGGATGCAATCAAACACTTGAGAGACCCAACAAGAGATTCAGAAAAATCAGCTCTAAAGATCCTACCAACTCTAGAAATCTCAAAGACAAGCTCACCAACTGAATCAAGCACACAATAAGTATTTTTCTTAAACCTAGTCTTATAGCCATCATCAAGAAGCTGCGAGATAGAAAGCAAGTTGTACCTTAGCTTGTCCACAAGGGCGACATCCTTCAGGATGAACTTGTCGTTCACCCTGATCCATCTAGTTCCTTTGATCCACCCTTGTGTGTCATCTCCAAAGGTGATGAAGTCATCACTTGTCGACCGCGTGAAGGAGGTAAACCATCTTGAGTCTCTGGTCATATGGCGTGAACACCCGGAGTCGACGAACCACGTGTTCTTCCCCCTTCCGCAGCGATCCTAAAAATCAAAGCATAGAAGATCGATGTGTCTCAATACTGGGGTTAGTTAAACATGACTTGAGAACCCAGTACTGAAACACACGTCTACAAGAAGTATGTAACTGCTAGCTTTGATCCTACTTAAGGTTCTATCATGAACAATGCTTATACAAATATGAGATGTATCCTGTCTAGGAACATGATGATGATGAGCATGTGAAACAAATCCTAGACTAGATTTCTTCTTTTCCAAATGACCATATCTCATGAATGCTCCAGGTTGATGAGATGAAAGTCTAGCAAGGTTTTCCTTAGAATTTTTCAATCTACACCAACATAACTCAAGCAAATGCTCATCTTTCTTGTAATAGGTGCAATGGTACTTGATACCACTAGGAGATGCACCTTTTGACTCAGAAGGTGGTTGGGCAAAACCTGCAGATTTGAAAAGAGTTTTTGTAGGTTGGGTTTTGAATTCAACTAAGCCATTTTCCAAGACTTGAATGACATTTGGCTTGGACTTGTCTTAGGCAAAGTTATATCCTAACCCTTGTTTCTTATAAGGAGTTTTGGACTTATCAAGAATAATGTTTAACTGTTTCTTACCTTTAGAGAATTTTTCTAATATGTTCTCGAGGTAAACATTTTCTTTTTCAAGGTTAATACATGATTCACAAGTTTTAGCCTTAATGGCTTTAGCATTCTTCTCCTTATGAATAGCAACTTCAAGCTTAAGGGCTTCACATGAAGCATAAAGAGTAGAATTAATTTTGTCCTTAAGCTTGATATACTTAGCTCTAACTGTCTCTAACATGTTGTTGTAGGGGTAGCCCACCGGCCCCCATGACCCAGCAAGCACCATAGTCCCCGGAGGCCACGCAAGGGCCCCGAAGGGGGCTTAGAGGACACGCTAGCGGCCCCAAAAGGGGCCCGGATGACGCAACAGGTGCCCCAGAGAGGACCCGAAGGACACAAAGGGCCCTGGAGGTAGCCCCAGCAACACCTCGTGGGATCACCTTAAGGCAACATAGGGGCGCGAAGTCCCTTGGCTTGGAGCCGCCCCGCAAGATGTGAAGGGTCGAGGATCATCACTGGGTGCACCAACTAGGGTAGACCGGGTCCAAGAGGGTCCACGACGTGATGAAGGCTATGCGTAGGGGGTAGAAAAAGCCCCTGCAGTCCCTACCTGTAGGGGACCTTTCTAGGGGTAGAGCCGTAATCTCTTATCCCCTTCTGTAAGGCAATAAAAGACCACCTTCCCCCATGTAATAGCCAGGACCGAATTTTTCGAGCAAAGCAATATACACACTCCACCTGACACCTGGTCCCCTCTACGAGGACTCCCCAGTCATTCCTAGGCATCGGGGATCCCCCCTCTCTTATTGTTTAGTCTTTTTCCAACGACAGTTGGTGCCGTCCGTGGGGACTGGCAGTAAAGCTACGAAACCCAACTCCAAAGCACCAGCATGGCCCCTCAGAGGAGGGCCAAGCCCAAGGTCTCAATCGCCGAAGCAGCCGCGGCAGCCACGGCCCCTAGCACCCCGAGGGCCAAGCGAAGTAGAACCTCCGCAGCAGCGGCGCCTCCCGCCCAGGCCGCGGAGGAGGAGGCGAACAACTCTACGCACGGAGATATCGTCGGGAGCGACACCCGGCCCATCGAGGCATCCCTCCCCGCGAACCACAGGGGCGAGCCTGTCACCTAGGGCAGCGAGCGTAAGCCAAGAGTCATACGAAGCCCTCCAACGAGATCTAGTGGACCTACGTAGGGAGATGGTAGGCCTCCGGCATCCACCAGAGAGACAACCCTCGCGGCCCCGCTCCGACCCTTGCCAACTGCTGGAGCGGAGGTCGCCCCTTCGGCTCCAGTGACCGTGCCTCCCGCCTCGCTACTCCGCGGGGACCCTAGCTCCCCGTTGAGCGCTAGGTTGGAGACGGCCCGCTGGCCACAAGGCTTCAAGATGTCGGAGGTCACGCCCTTCAAGGGGTGCATGAACCCTATAGAATTCCTCTAGGTGTATGAGACCGCTGTCGAGGTGACTGGAGGAGACGACACCATGAAGGCAAAAATTGTCACCCTCACCCTCATGGGTGTAGCGCTGACATGGTTCTTCACCATCCCCCCACTCCATATACGCGTGGGAACAGCTACGGGACCTCATCCGCAACAATTTCCAAGGAAATTACACGGAACCGAAGGACGCGGGGCACCTGTTCGTAGTAAAGCAGACCCCCAGTGAATCCCTCTGCAGCTTCTTTAAAAAAAATTGCGAAGGTAAAATGTCAAGTGAAGGGTGTCAACGAAATCACCGTTATAAACGCAGCCACATGTGGGCTCCAAAAGGTCCCCTATCAGAAAGACTGGCCCGCAAGCTGTCTGCACGGTGATAGAGCTCTTCGATAAGATGGAAGAGTACACCCATTCAAGCTCCTATTCGGCGATAATGCCATGACTCTGAAAGAGTTCACGGTCCGGTCCCACCGAGCGATAGCACAGGCCGACCCACAAGGATGGGATGTCTCCCTCGACCTCCTCGGAGAACAACGCATACATACCATATCAACCATGGGCAAGTAGAGCGATGGCGTTGCATGAGCATACAACAAAAGGTCAAGATTCGTCCCCTGGCACTCGGCGACATGGTCCTCAAGTGGGCCGCAAATCCCACGACTACGGGCAAGCTGGAGTCCAAATGGGAGGGGCCGTACATCATCACCCACAGCACGCGGGCCAGCTCCTTTTACATCGCGACACTGGAGGGTCAGCAGTTGGACCATACATGGAATGCAAAGAATCTCTGAAAGTTCTATCCTTAGCTCTTATGAAAAAACCGGCTGCGCCCGGGAAACCGCCCTTGCCGCCCTTGCACGGCTGGGGGCATGTACAAAAACAAATGTACCTTTTGGCATTTAGCCCGGGTTCAATGAAAAAAGCAATAGCTAGGCCAAAACAAAGCCACCACGTATGGCCTTCGGCCTCAGTGCACACCGATGCCCTCCACGGGCATGAGTGTATAAACAAAGCCACCGCGCATGGCCTTCGGCCCTAATACACATCGATGCCCTCCGCGGGCATGAGTGTGTAAATAAAGCCACCGCGTATGGCCTTTGGCCTCGGTGCACACCGATGCCCTCCGTAGGCATGACTGTGTAAACAAAGCCACCGCGCATGGCCTTCGGCCCCGGTGCACATCGATGCCCTCTGCGGACATTAGCATATAAACAAAGCCACCGGGCATGGCCTTCGGCCCCGGTGCACACCGATGCCCTCCACAAGCATCAGTGTATAAATGAAATCACCTCGCATAGCCTTCGGCCCCGTTGCACACCGATTCCCTCTGCAAGCATCAGTGTATAAAGGCGCGATGCTTCGCCTCCCCCTCGCATGGAATTAGGACTCCCCCGGAGCCCTACCGAAAAAGTATAGGGGACGGCACGAGGCTTTACCGTCCCCTCATAAAGAATTAGGGCTCTCCACGGGCGCTACCTAAAAAGTATGGGGGACGGCGCAATGCTTCGCCTCCCCCTTGCATGGAATTAGAGATCCCCCAGAGCCCTACCTAAAAAGTATGGAGGACGATGCGAGGCTTTGCCTCCCCCCTCGCAAAGAATTAGGGCTCCCCCGGAGCCCTACCGAAAAAGTATGGGGGACGACGCGATGCTTCGCCTCCCCCTCGCATGGAATTAGGGCTCCCCCGGAGCGCTACCTAAAAAGTATGGGGCATAGCGCGATGCTTCGCCTACCCCTCGCAGGGAATTAGGGCTCTCCCAGAGCCCTACCTAAAAAGTATGGGGGACGGCGCGAGGGTTCGCCTCCCCCTCGCAAAAAATAGGGCTCCCCCGAAGCACTACCTAAAAAGTATGGGGGACGACGCGATGCTTCGCCTCCCCCTCGCATGGAATTAGGACTCCCCCGGAGCCCTACCTAAAAAGTATGGGGGACAGCACGAGGTTTCGCCTCCCCTCGCAAAGAATTAGGGCTCCCCCGGAGCACTAGCTACGAAAAAGTTGGAAGGCGAGGCGGGCAAGGATTGTGTGTTATTCAATACAAGCTCAGCATACACAACATACAATGGCCAAAGAACGCGTCTGCATAATAAAAATACAAATACGCTCAAAGATCAGAAAGGCGAGATACAACATGACCACATCAAGCATCTACGTGCACAAAATCCCATGGCTCCGCACACAGCACCCATTTGAGTAGCTCCTCGGCAGACGACCAGGTAGCCATGAACTTCAAGTACTCCCTCTCCGCGGCCCACTCGTCTGACGCGTCGAATGAACTTGTCGACGCAGCCTCAAAAACGGCGGGCGAGGGCAGAGGTCCCTCGGGCGCAGCCGCAACCCCTCTGTGCTCCCAGAAACCCCGTATCTCTTCACGCACCCTCACAACCTTCCTCGTGCGGAGGCGGAAAAATGTTTTCATAGAACCATCCGGATTGGCCTTCTTCCAACGCTGTCACTTAGTGTCATGACATACGATGCTCCAATAACACACCTTTAGAGGTCAAATCGAGGAAGCCCACGTTCGTCCTTTGAACCGCGTGATGGGGCAGAGATCTATCTCAACCGCCGCCTTGTAGGGAAAGGCCCTCGCCCGATGGTGCGGTGGAACAAGATCAGCCCATCCCGCGTAAAATAGAAACCAACAACATAAAACAACACGCACAGGAGCAGCCGAGGCACTAAAGCCATCTCCACAGCCTTTTTCCATTCATAAAACGGTTCATTACAAAAGTCAACTCCTCCCTAATGCCACCCCGACGCGCATGACGGAACCGGGGCGAAAGAAAAAAAAACTAAAGCACGAAATAAAAGAACAATGCTTCACGAAGAGAAGCGGAGGGTCACACCTTGCCTCCGGTGGTGGCCCCCCGTTCGGCCGCTCCATCACCATCCGCTGGACCTTTCCCTTTCCTCTTCTATGCCATGGCTGCCTGAAGCGAATCCATTGTGGTGTCCCGACCACGTGGCGTACAAAAGTCCTGGGCAAGGACGTTGCTCGCCCTTCGCACCTGCTTCTGGCCGGAAGCAATCTCCGCCATGGAAGCCACAGGCACAGAGCGCACACCAAGGGCGTCAACATGCCCGCACCCAACCTACTATAGAGAAATGAGGGCTGTTGTCCATGCCGCCTTTGCACAGTGATTGCCGAAGGCATGAGCGGCCAGGAGAAACACTTCCCTCACACGATGGAGATGATCCAGTGTCGCATCTATCTGGCTGACGGTGTGCCTCCAGGGCGGAGGCACGGCGCCAAGCTCGGTCATAGCGCTCTCCATGCATTCCATCGCCTCCAAGGTAGCTCGCGACACGGTGGCCGAAAGTTTCTACTCCACCGCAACCTTTGCCTCGAGGACGGCGTGAACACCTCGCAAGGCCTCCACCTCCTCTTGTAGAGTGCACCGCTGACCCTCTAGCTCAGTAACCCTTGACTCAAGCCCCCTTGCCTTCTCAGCAAGAGCCGAGCGCTCGGTGCCTAAGGATTCACTCCGCGCATGCTCCGCGTCAATTTGCTCCTAGATCTCCATGTAGCCGCGCTGGATATCCCTCTCGAGCACGCGAGACAGCATCAAGGTCTGCACAAAATGCACCGTCAGTACTACAAAAGTAGGACAGAACTGTCGGCATATTCGAGCTTACCCTCATGGCATTTTCCTCGATACACCAGAACATCCTCTCCACGGGCATGTGCCGGAAGAGCTCGGACAGGTAAGACGTTGCAGCAAAGCGAGCCGCCTCCTCGTAAACAGCCGTCGCCCCGGTGCTGACCTTAAAATCTAGGGTGCACAGCGGACCAACATCTGCGATGCCCACTGCTTCGGATGCACCGACAGCCGCCTCGGCCTGCTCGGCGCCCGAGACACCCTCCGACGTTTCGGCATCAGAGTCGTCCTGGTGCCTCCCAGTGCTGGAGCCCTCAACGGACCCTCCGACCTCAAGATCGCTTCCACCGCCATCGCCTTCTTCGATGATCTGCCTTGTTGTGCAAGAACAAGTCGACCAAGAGCAAAAGAACAAAACAAAATAAGGGGGGAAGCAGCGAGACGAAGCTAACCGATCGTGTCACTGGCCAAAGGCGGGCTCCTCCACCCAGGTATCCTCGGTACCCAGCGATACACCTACGAAGGCGTCCCAATGGACAGTTCTTCGAAGGGCATGCTCGCTATACCAAACGAGCTCGCCACCACCTCCGTAGCACCAGCCCGTGGAGCAACCGCTAGCGACTCCGATGAAGAGCTCGTCGAGCTGCTTACTTCCTGAGGTGCCCCAGGAACTCGCGACACTTTCTTTGAAGCGGGACCTGTCACGTCTCCCCGGCATGGCTGGAGCCATTCGCGCCTATGGTCCCAACGGCCTGCAGGGGCACCGCACTGATCGACATGTGGCCCTCCAACTCCTCCGAGCCATGAACCCGTTTCTTCTTCCCTGCGTCGGGATCCGAACGCTTCGCTGTCGGGACCCAAAAATGCAATTCTAGACCTTCTGTGTATACACTAGTCCAGGATCACGCTAGTGCACACAATGTCAACATATATGAATATCGATCCACACAAGACGATTAATAACATAAATGAGTAATTTGATAAACAAATAATGGTTTTGACCTTATGGTCGAGTTTACACTTATTAAGCCACACAAGGCTGACAGAGAATTAAATAGCAGTGGAACAGATAACTTCAGCGAAATCTGATCAATTCGCCACAGGCAACCGACTGGGATCGAGACCCTAACGATCAGGCACCTTTGCTGAACTCCTCCTCGAAAGCAGGCGAAGACTCCTGTTCTGTTGATTTGATTTAGCAAGCATGAGTACACAACCGTACTCGCAAGTCATACCATAGAATGCAATGTATAGATGCAGGCTTATTCCAAAGGAATGGCTTCCGTGGTTCTTTTGCAGAAATGCAACATTTGCAATTTGAATATGAATAATAGATTGAAAGCATAAAACATAACAAATAAACAGTATTAATTTTAACAGTTTGATTTCACAAAGACACATAGCCTAAACAAGTTATTTACACACTCATATGACTTAGATCACACAGCTCCCCCTCCCAAGTGTTTTATGAAAACTACCCCTCGTGTGAAATCCCGAGCATGTCCATGACCACGGACGCGACTATTCAAATATATTAATTTAACACTCTGCAGAGTTTGTACACTTTACCCACATGATACAACCAGTGTAGTTAGCACTAATAATAGCAAAACGTTTCAGAAACTTCATCTCAAGCTTTGACACTCCCAGTGTGCTTAACCATCATACCAAACTATACACAGTGATTGGTACAACACACACCGTTGGACAGGAAAATGGCGAACCGTCTCGCGATGTAACTACTTGGTAGCACACCTCCACCCATGCAACACAACCTAACCTACTACCTGAGTAACAATGTCAAGAATCCATAACTTACTAAGTTAGGCCCGTCCCATCAAGCATGTGGTCCTACAGTAAGGCTCAGTTCAATGACGCACAGAGTTAAGTCCTTAATTGACCAAGGCAAGACTTCCAATTTAACTACAAATCCCTATGCACACAGTTTATTATTCCCGTGCACACAACTCCACCCAAAGTAGCATACAGTACCACTTGCCTCCGTCTAAATCCTTTCCCACCCTGTTGGTTAAGTGCAACACATGCCATCAACGAGTAATAGCACATAGTACACACAGTTTTACCACTTAGTTCCATAATCACTTAGTCAAGTATATAATTGCAACTCACATGAAATGATGACTCGTAGCATGGCTAAGTAGACTAATCGTATCTAACCAACCCACGTTGGAGCTATGATAATACCAACTAATTAAACCAATCTAGGGTGATAAAATATTATGGCATAACAATAGACAAGATGGATATAACAAATTGGATTAATAACTAAACCCAAAAACATTTAAATAAATACTTAAAGTAAATGCAATAATTTGAATCAATGTATTTTGAAAACTAGGTTCAATATGATCAATGGTATAACTTGCCTTGAAATAGGTCTAGGTACTGATATTGCTCTTGAGGTGCTCCATCTTCTTCAAAGCTTCCCGAAGTATCGACGTCTACTCGCAAACAAAGCAAATAAGCAAAACAAGTAAATAATAGAGACAAAAAACTCTAAATATCAAATAAAAATCTCAAATAAATAGATATTGAATTTAGATGAATTTTGAAATTTGAATGGGCTCAATTGGAGTTCGGATGCAAAAGATATGGGCTTTGGAAGATTGAATCTAAAAGAAAACCCTAATTTTGGAATATTCCAAATTTCTGAATTATTTCTTAAAAGAAAAATCAGATTATTGTGCAACGATGACGTCAGCAAGGGACCCACATGTTAGCTTCATGGCACACGGTGAACCGAGTTCACCGAGCCTTGGAATCTGAAATTTGGCTTGGGCGCCACACGCAGCGTCTTGAGTGGCACCACATAGGGCGACACGCAAGCAAAGGAGTGAATCTGGCCGAGGTGGGCGTGACGCGATCGCCACGTTTGATCGGCGGCGGCGGCCGATTCAGATTCTAATAGCAGCGGCGAGCAGCGGTGGTTAAATCGGCGATGGGAGGTACCAGGAGGTAGCCCAGGTTATTGCGCACCTGGCAAGCTACTTCCGAGTGGTAGAGGTGGACGGTGGCGACCGGCGGTGAGCTCGAAGTGGCGGAGTAGTTTCGGGTTTTGTCGGATTCGGCTCGAGTGGCGTTCCGATGATGAGAAGGGGCGCTGGAGGTAGCCCAAGCAGTGGAGAAGACGACGGTGTGCTCCACGGAAGACAAAGCTTCAAACGGTGATATTTGCAGACTGGCTTGGTAACTGTTGTTGTACGAGAATTCTGCATACGAAAAACTCTTATCCCAACTATAGCATTAGCTAGAGCACAGGCTCTCAACATGTCCTCCAAAATTTGACTAACTCTTTCAGTCTGTCCATCTGTTTGAGGATGATACGCGGTACTGAAATTTAGATGAGTCCCTAAGGCTTCACGCAAACTCTGCCAAAAACGAGAGGTGAACTGAGATCCTCGATCTGACACTCTTCTTAGGCACACCATGCAAACTGACAATCCTTGATATATATAATTCTGTAAGGCGATCTCCTAAGTAAGTGGTTTTGACTGGTAAGAAATGGGCAACTTTGGTCAAACGATCAACTATCACTCAAATTGAATCGCAACCCGATTGAGTCCTGGGTAAACCGGTAATGAAATCCATTCCGATCTCTTCTCACTCCCACTCTGGAATCTTCAAAGGTTGTAATAGACCTGCTGGTTTCTGATGTTCCGCTTTTACCTTCTGACACACGTAGCACAAGGCAACAAAATCTACGACTTCTCGCTTCAGATTTGACCACCAAAATTTATTCTTAACATCCTAGTACATTTTAGTACTACTAAGGTGAATCAAATACTTTGAATCATGGGCTTCCTTCAAAATTAGCTGTCTCAAACTATCAACATCTGGTACGCAGATACGTCCATTGATCCACAGTAAAGCCTGATCATCTTTGGTGAAGTTTTTGAATTTTCCTTCTGCCATTTTGAGCTTGATATCTGAAAATACAGAATCCTTTGGTTGAGCTTCACGAATCTGCTTCTCCAAAGTAGACTGCACTTCTAGACTGGCTACAAATCCTTCAGAAAATAACTTCTAACTTCAGGTTCTGAAATCCCTCTTGAAGTTATGAACAAACCTCTTTTACTTCCACAACATTGCAGTAGCTCTTACGGCTTAAAGCATCGGCAACTACATTGGCTTTACCAAGATGGTAATGGATTCTAAGATTATAATCCTATATTAACTCCAACCATCTTCTTTGTCTCATATTCAAATCAGACTGTATGAAAATATATTTCAGGCTCTTATGATTTGTATATACTTTACAGCGATTACCGATGAGGTAATGACGCCAAATCTTTAAAGCATGCAAGATGCAGACTAGTTCGGATCATGGGTAGGATAATTCTCCTCATGAGGTCTTAATTGCCTGGACGCATAAGCAACAACTCTTCCTTCTTGCATCAGGACATATCCTAATCCTTGACACGAAGCATTACAGTAAAATATCAAAATCCTTACGAATATCTGGTAAAATTAGTACTGGTGCTGAAGTCAAGCGCTTCTTCAATTCTTGAAAACTTTCCTCACAAGCTGGGGTCTAAGTGAACTTTTTCTCCTTCTTCAACAACTACGTAAGAGGCTTAGCAATCATTGAGAATCCTTCAATGAAACGGCGATAATATCTTGCCATTCCCAAGAAGCTGCGAATCTGAGTGATGGTCTTGGGTTGTTTCCAATGCAATCATTGCTTTAAGCTGCAGGGTCAGCTATTACTCCTCATTTGTCATCATATGACCAAGGAAATCAACTTTCTTTTTAAATCACACTTACTGAACTTAGCATACAACTGATGCTCTCTGAGTTTCTCTATGATTAACCTCAAATGCTCAGCATGTTCTTCTTCTGACTTGGAGTAAACCAAAATAATATCAATGAACACAACTATAAACTTATCCAAATATTCCATGAATACTTTATTCATCATGTTCATGAAATAAGCAGGGGCATTAGTCTAGACCAAAAGATATGACTAAGAACTCATAATGTCCGTACCGCGTTGAGAAAGCGGTCTTCGGTGTATCCTTAGGACAGATCTTCAACTAATGATAACCTGATCGCAGATCGATCTTTGAGAACACTCCGGTTCCTTTCATTTGATCAAACAAATCATCGATCCGAGGTAATGGGCACCCAAATGGCCCTAACAATAAGCTTTGGTGAACTAACATTCCTAGCAAACACATTGCCATTCATATCCTTCCTAAGCAAATAATGATCATTATAGATGATAGGCTTAGGAGTAATACCTTTGGGACATTCCTTACAAAAATGTCCTTTCTCCCGGCAATTGTAGCAAGTTGGACTTTTGCTTCCCTTACTTGTCTTCTTATCTTGCTCAACACCGGTTTGCCTCTTCTTTAATGACATTGACTTGTCATCTATTTGATTTGGGCACACCGAGGCAATGTGACCATTCTTCTTGCATCCAAAGCACTTGATATTGTTGAATTGTTTTCCACTTTGCTTTGAGACGCTCTTCACCTTTTTCTTGGCAATGAAACCAAGTCCTCTCTTTTCATTCATCTTGTTTGGGCATATGGAGGCAAGATGTCCCTTTTGATGGCAATCAAAGCACTTGACATTCTTCGTGTGTCTTGCATTGTGCCTTGTCTTGCTATTTTCTTTCTTCTTCTTGGGAGTGAAGCCAATTCCACTCTTATCTTGCAATCACTTTTGCTTGCTCAATATTTCATCAAGAGTGGCTTTTCCTTTGTAGCTTCTTTCCAAGCCATTCTTCAATTTTGTGACTTGGTCCTTGAGCTCTTTGTTTTCCTCTACAAGATTAGTCTCAACAAGCATAGAGGAAATAGAAGCATTTTTACTAGAACTACAAGACATATCTAGCAAGTCATCGCATGAAGTGGATATGCTAATTTTAGATGAAATGCAAGGATTATCAACTACACATGGCATATCATCTAATAAATCACATGTAATGCCTATATCCACTTTGGGCTTATTTAGCTCAATTAGGAGAAGGGTTTCATGTTCATCTTTTAAAACATCATAATTATTTTGAAGTAAGTCATACTTTTTCTTCAAAACTTTGAATTTTGAAACATCCTTTCCTATATACTCATTAAGCTCTTCAAGCATATCCATCAACTCATCATAAGAGGGCTCATTATTATTTACCTCTTTATTACCTTTAGCCATAAAGCAATGAGGCGATGTAGATGGAGTTGAGGTCTCATCATCGTCGGAGCTAGAGATTGAGCATTCTTCTCCCGACGTCCATTTTTCTATGCAATCATCACTTGTGGAAGTGGACATTTCATAGTGGTCATGAAGATGGGTCCACATCTCATGAACGTTCGTGAGATTGCATATGGCATCAAATATCTCTTTACTCAAAGCACTAAATAAAGCGTTAGTTGCTTAAGCATCGAGATGTGAGCATTTCTCTTCCTCAATAGTTTGAGCAAGAAGATCATTTGAGGAGAAAAACCCACATCTACAATCCGCCATATTTTTGGGCTCATGGCCTTAAAATAACATGACATGTGGATTTTCCAATAAGCATAATTTGTGCCATCAAATAGAGGTGTCTCACCAATATACACTAAATCACTAGTCGCCATCCTTTACTCTCTAGACGGTTAAGTCTAATAAAATGAGAGACCAAGCTTTGATACCACTTGTAAGATCGAGGAGGCCGACTAGAGGGGGAGGGTGAATAGACGATTTTAAAATCTTTTGGCTAAAACCGAGTTTTAAATGGAATTGTAAATCAATTCGGTTTTGCACAATTAAAGCCTAAATCAACTAGTCTTTACTAAGTGCACCAACAATATGAGACTATATAAATGATAGCAAACATACAAAGACATGTAAGCAATTTAATTATAGGAATGTAAATTGCACAAAGTAAATCACAAGAGAGCAAACCACAATGACACAAGGGCGTTTAATGTGGTGTTAGGAGACTTGCCGGTCTCTCTAATCCACGTTGAAGTAAGCCCAAACTAATTGGACCAGCTCCACGAATTAAGCCAAACACCTCAATTCCACTAGTGGTACCTCTTTCCCGCTCCGGGTAGGTGAGCTCCAACCTTCACAACACGCCGGGTCTTCTCACAAGCTTCTTGAGAACACCGTCCACGACGCCCATGCCGTCTAGGTGTCGGCAAACACCAAGAGTAATAAGCCAAGCCCTTGCTTGACTCACACCACGTGCTTGAATGCACAAGCTCAAGTGGATCATAATCCACCTCTAGATGCAACACATGCAACTAGAGACCTCTCTCCTTGCTCACAAGGTGCAACACATACACAATTGAGAGGAGAAGCTCATATTAGCTCAAGAGAGTGAAATGGGATGCTAAAGGTTGCCTCTCAACCGGCCAAGGGGGGTATTTATAACCCCTACACTAAAAACTAGCCGTTGGGAGACAAAACAGCCAAAAATTAGCAATTCTGAGACTTGGTGCGGTCATCTTTGCACTCACAAGGGCCGGTACAACCGTTCTGGGCGGTTGTACCGCTCTTTTCATGGTGGTTGAACTGCAGCTCAAAATCAGCACAGACGACACTCGGTAAAAAGGTCATAACTTTTGACTTCGATGTCGGAATTGAGTGATATTAGACTCTATGAAAAGCTTATTTAGAGGGCTACACAACCCACCTATTTAATTTGATCTCAAACAAATTTTATCAAATCAAAAAACACAACTCCAAAGAGCCACAACCATGGTCTAAGTCCAAAGTATTAGCAACAAGCAATCTTAGACCGTGCCAAGGGAAAATACATGAATCCCAACAATTTGCAAAACACATTTGCAAACTTAGATCATGCCACAAGGAGTAGGTACATGGACTTCAACTGTTTGCAAAACACATTTGCAAAGCATAGTCACATGCTACAAGGATTAAATGCATGAGCCTCGACTATTTGAAAAACACATTTGCAAATAATAGCATCATGCCACGGAGAGCTAGAGCAAGTGAGATTGAGTTATCAACACATGACGAGACTCAAGCTACTAGACAAGACCCCTCTTAATAGTATGGCAACCTATACTAGCAATCCGGTCTTCCAACCAAACACCAAGACCGGTAAAAGACTAGGAACACATCCTTAGCCCTAGCTAGTCATACCTTTGCCTTGAGAATCTTCTTGAAGGTTGATGACACACATATTCACTTCAAGTCTGGGTCATCGTCTTGACATGCATCAACCCATGATGCATCCTTTACCTGACCTCAATCAACACATGATGAGTCTTCTCTTGACTTGATGATCAACTCATGATCATCTCTTCTTCGAGATCTTGATATGCATCAACACAT
The DNA here is from genome assembly GCA_036346405.1 of Phyllostachys edulis. NCBI lineage: Eukaryota > Viridiplantae > Streptophyta > Magnoliopsida > Poales > Poaceae > Phyllostachys > Phyllostachys edulis. The sequence continues at coordinate 15,087,264 of CM070566.1, forward strand.
GATGCATTCTCTTCTTGAACCTTGACTTGATGACGATCAACTCATGATGCCATCCGAAGTCTCCATTACCCTAGAACATAACATATTCATCCAACTCATGAAAAATGTTAGTCCCATAATGATTAACATCAATTATCAAGATATACCTGCAATAATGCTTCTAAACAAACCGTTGAAAATCCTGGACTGATACTACCACCAACCAAGTTGCGGTACTACCGCTTGGTTCGGTCGTACCGCACGAAGGAGTGGTACTACCGATTGCAGGGTTTCCAAAATTGCCGAAAAGACACGCTCTTTGGAAAATACGTACTGCCTTATAAAAATCGGTACAACCGCAGCGCGGTTCAACCGTTTCTCAAACGCGGTACAACTGATTATCAAAGAGAGCTCCGAGCCAAAATTACATCGGTTACGGTTTTATCAAACCGCCAACTAGAAATCGGATCGACCGCAATGCGGTAGTACCGCTAAAAGCGATCGTTGCCGCATTAGCGCTTCGATTAGCGTAACCGGTCAAAACCCTAGTACCGCCAAGTATAGTGTGGTCATACCGCTTAAATCGGTACAACCACCAGTTTAACTCCGGTACAACCGATTTCTGACAAATGCACTTAGAGCTTTCAAACTCAAATTCAAATGCATGCATGATCCTAAATCGATCCAATTTGCACAAGAACAAGCTATCAAGCTACTAATCATGATCCCTCTATTCTCATGCATTTCCATTACCATGTCGCCATCCATAAACTGGGACTAAGCCTTTAAATATCTTAGCACACACATGTTAGTCCCACAACACAATTTCAAATAATTGAATATAAAGTAATATAAGTATATATGAACTACACAAGTTTTATATACTCAAAGGATATGTTTCAAAGTAGAGATCCCCAATATATGTGGATAAAGAAATATGGATCAATACTAATGAAACCACAAAACATAAGTGAACTCCCCCTAAATGTGTGAATACAAGAATGTGTAATAAAAGCATATGCACAAATTCAAGTTAAACTTTTGGTGGAGTTCAACCTATATTTTGGATCCAAGGAATGCAACAATATATAAGAATATGATGTCGAATGCATACCTCTTTGATTTTCACCTTTTTATCCAATTGAGACTGAGCAATATGTATATCAATAAACGTGTTAGTCTCACAAATAGATTTGTCATTAATCACCAAAATACTCCATTAACATATAATAGTGGGTCTAGATTCTTCACCTGAAGGGAGCCCCAGGGGCACCTCGCGGGATCGCCTTAAGGCAACATAGGGGCTGAAGTCCCTCAGCTCGGAGCCGCCCCGCAAGATGTGAAAGGTAAGAGGATCCCGCTAGGCCGCGTGCACCAACCAGGGTAGACCAGGTTCAGGAGGGTCCACCACGTGATGAAGGATATGCGTAGGGGTAGGAAAAGCCCCCGCAACCCCTACTTGTAGGGGACCTTTCTAGGGGTAGAGCCGTAATCTCTTATCCCCTTCTGTAAGGCTATAAAAGGCCACCTTTCCCCATGTAATAGTGAGGACCGAATTTTTGGGCAAAGCAATATACACACTCCACCTAACACCTGGTCCCCTCTACGAGGACTCCACGGTCATTCCTAGGCATCGGGGTTCCCCCCCTCTCTTATTGTTTAGGCTTTTTCCTACAACACATGTCATTTACTTCACGTTCACGTTCTGAGCAGAAAGAGCAAGTGCTAGACTCAGCCTTATTAGAAGCTACCAACTTGTTAGATTCTAAGCATTTTTCACATGGAGTAGTTTAAACCTCAATTAACTTAGTTCTAGCATTTTCTAGTTTGTGCAAGGCAACATCATGAGCATTTTGCAATTTAGCAAGTTCAGAGTATAAAGCATGGCTGGATGAACATTCATCTGCATCAAGATTCTTAGCATTCACAAGTTCTAGCGTCAGATTATCAACTTGTGATTCTAAGTCCTTATTCCTAGCCATGGTGAACTCTAACGCCTTATCCTGGCTAAGTAGTTGCTCATAGATGGTATCGCATCTAGCAGAGAGAACTTCATAGGATTGAGGTACATCATTGATATAATCGACGTCGACGGAGTCGGCCATGAAGTACATGCCGGTAAAGTCCTTTGCCTTCCCTTTCTTCTTCTCTTGAGGAAGCTTCTCCTCCTTGTCCTCCTCGCTCCCAGAGTCCACATTGCTCATGGAATGTTCTCCAAAAGCGGCAAGAATCCGGTGAGCGGCCTTCATGAGCTTGGCAGCATCAAACTTGGACTTGATCCTTTGAGGCTTCTTCCAAGCTGGCCTTTTTCTCCTTGTGTTTGCTCTCCCCTTTCAGTTTGGAGCAGTTCGACCGGATGTGGTCAGAGCCCTACACACTCATAGAATGTCGCAGGGCCATCTCTCTTCTTGTGTTTCACATTGTTATAGGCCCGTGTGAATTTTTTGGCTAGGAAGACTAACTCAGGCTCAAGGATAGTCTTAAGTTCTTCTTCATGGATTGCAAATAAGCAAGCAAGTGAAAATCTAGAGGAAGTTTCAGAAGAGCCATCAGAAGTTCTCTTGAAAGGGCCAGCTACTAAAGCCATATTCTCCTTCTTGGGATGATCAACCCTCGTGATCTCATGAGTTTTGAGCTTGGCAGCTCCAAAGTGAGATTAGAGAGATTGGCATTCTCCTCAATGGCAGTAGCCTTCATCTCCCACTCTTGGTGTTGATTGCAGCCAAGAGGTGGCTAGCATTCTTAGACTGAGAATACTCGATGTCGACCTCTCTCAACTGATTGAGCACCTTGTTGAAGTGAGTAAATACATCATCGATGCTCTCTCCAGGATGCAGATCGAATTTGTTGTATTCTCGCTCGAAAACCGTTTGGCGTACTTGCTTGATTTGGGACGAACCCTCATGGTAGGTTTCGAGGGTGTGCCAAATCTCATGCGCGGTCTTAAGGTGACAAATTCTATCATACTCCTGTCTACCAAGCCCGGTATATAGGAGATTCTTTGTCTTGTGGTTGTTAGCCAAGAGGGCTGTTGAAGCCGACGTAGCGACCTCGGACAAAATGAGCGAGGCTCGAACAACCTCCCATATGGCTTGACCTTCACTCTGAAGGTAGACACACATGTGATTCTTTCAATAGGCATAGTTGAGCCCATCGAAGACATGCAGCTTGGTGGAGTTCTTCTCCATTGCTAATTTCAATAACCGGTTAAGATCAAGAATGAACTAACCGGGCTCTGATACTACTTATTGGACCGAAAAGGTGACTAGATGAGGTTGAATAGGAGCACCTTGTCTCTTTGTCACCTTGATCGGTTTGATGCGGGGAAAGGGGATGCCCGATCTTCACGACGAGGATCGATGATAACTTTGGATCCGTGCAACACGACAAACCGATGGCGCCAACCATGTCCAAAACAAACAACTCGCGACAAAAGAATTCGCCCAACCACACGCTCGTGATCCCGTCTACCGATCACACCAAGTGTGTCGCATTGCTCTGCAAAACACAAGGATTCACAAGAACGACGGAGCGGCTGTGATTGAAACTCCCTATTCTAGTGGGGCAATATTGCTCAAACCCTAGAATCAAGAGTATATTGAAAATCTGAAAATATGTCGTTCCCTGTTACACGACCCTCGCCAGCCCTTTTATATGGCTGTACACACGCACACAAGGCCGAAGGCCATCTTGACTTGGTCTTGGTCTCGGTCTCGGCCAGCGGCCAGAACACACACGCAACCAGCGGCCAAGATACACACGCAAGGATCTCACGAAACCGGGAAATAATTGTCACGTATGCATGCATAGTTTCCATACATGCACAACACAGCATGCATAGTTTCCATACATGCACAACACAACATGCTGGTTGGTTCTCACGCCACTAGAGCAATAAATGTCACACATGCATCTTTCCATGCATGCACAATGCATCTTTTCTTTAATTAGCCGATTTGCATCAGGTGAACATGCTGCATGTTTGAGCATGTTCGGTTGGCTGCATGTCTGAGCATGTTCGGTTGCAGGCATATAACTTCATCGTCAAACACAGATTTGTATTAACAGCAGTATCTTCGTTCATTTGATCTGATACAGTCTCCCATGCTTCTATACGTATAAAACTGCACACACACAATATGAGACTATTAGGCAGTAACATATATTCATTATAATCAAGATTAAAATTAGTTAGGAGCGAGTTCACCTGATGATAAATTAATTTAGCTCGTGCTCGTGTAATCGGTCCAATCGGTGGGATGTCCTCATCATCCTCCCCCTCTTGAAAAGGAGTCGTCCTCGACTCTGATTCTTCCGGTCCAAAGAATGGTGATAAATCAGCAACATTAAATGTAGAACTCACAGCATAATTGTCACCCGGAAGTTCTATCTTATATGCATTGTCATTGATCTTCTCAAGTACTTTGAATGGACCATCTCCTCGATGCATCAACTTGGACTTACGCTTGTCTGGAAAGCGTTCTTTGCGTAGATGCACCCAAACCAAGTCACCTGGTTCAAATAACATCTTCTTTCTTGACTTGTTCGTCTTCTCAGCATAGTAGCGCGTCTTCTTTTCAATTTCTTCTTTAGTCTTCACATGAATTTGCTTCACATATTCAGCACGCTTTGATGCCTCCATATTAGCATGTTCGTGTAGCGGTAGTGGTAGCAAATCAAGTGGCGTAATTGGTTTAAACCCATACACCACCTCAAACGGGCACAATTGAGTAGTAGAATGTACCGCCCTATTGTACGCAAACTCCACATGCGGCAAACAATCTTCCCACTCTTTTAGATTCTTCTTGATCATCGTTCGTAGTAGCATTGAAAGTGTTCTATTCACCACCTCCGTTTGTCCATCCGTTTGTGGGTGACAAGTTGTTGAGAATAACAACTTTGTCCCAAGCTTGGCCCACAAAGTCTTCCAAAAGTAGCTCATGAACTTGACGTCACGATCCGAAACAATCGTCTTTGGCATGCCATGCAATCTTACAATTTCCCTGAAAAACAAGTCAGCTACATGCGACGCATCGTCGCTTTTGTGACAGGGAATAAAATGTGCCATTTTAGAGAACCTATCCACAACTACAAAAACTGAATCCTTCCCTTTTAGTCCTAGGCAATCCTAAAACAAAGTCCATGCTAATATCCTCCCAAGGTACACTAGGAACAGGAAGTGGGGTATATAAACCATGTGGATTAAGTTTAGATTTTGCTTTGTGGCATGTCACGCATCGCTGTACAAACCTTTCGACATCACGCCTCATTTTAGGCCAATAAAAGTGATCACTCAGCATCATGAAGGTCTTTTCTCTTCCAAAGTGTCCCATCAATCCACCCGCATGAGATTCTCGCAATAAAAGCAAACGCATGCAGACGAATCTGGAACACATAATTTGTTAGCACGAAATAAGAACCCATTATGAACATGATACTTGTCCCATCCTTTTCCATCTTTGCATTTAGAATATGGTTCTGAAAATTCATGGTTGGAAGCATATAAATCTTTCAAGCTTTCTAATCCGGGTACCTTTACTTCCAATTGAGTTAAAAACACATGTTTTCTAGATAAAGCGTCAGCTACCACATTCTCTTTTCCTTTCTTGTATTTAACAACATATGGGAAAGTTTCAATGAATTCTACCCACTTAGCATGTCTCATGGGTTCAGTTTAGCTTGGTTTTCAAATATTTCAAAGCTTCATGATCCGAGTGGATAACAAATTCTCTAGGCCAAAGATAATGTTGCCAAGTTTCAAGCACACGCACCAAAGCATACAATTCTTTATCATACACAGGATAGTTCAATTGGGCACCTCCTAGTTTCTCACTAAAGTATGCTACGGGTTTCCCTTCTTGCATCAAAACACCACCAATACCTATTCCACTAGCATCACATTCAATTTCAAAAGTCTTAGTGAAATTAGGCAAAACAAGCAATGGTGCTTCAATTAAACGTTTCTTTAGCTCTTGAAAAGCTTTTTCTTGTGGTGCACCCCATTCAAACACAACACCCTTTTAGTTAACTCATTTAATGGGGCAGAAATGGTGCTAAAGTCTTTAACAAAACGACGATAAAAACTAGCAAGACCATGAAAGCTTCTGATTTGACTAACATTCACAGGAGTAGGCCAATTCTTAATTGCTTCAGTTTTAGATTCATCTACCTCAATACCTTGTCCAGAAACAACATAGCCTAAGAACACAATTTTATCAGTACAAAAAGTGCATTTATCAAGATTAGCATACAATTTCTCATTTCTAAGCACTTCGAGCACTTGTCTAGTATGATCAATGTGCTCATCCATCGTTTTGCTATAGATTAAAATATCATCAAAGTATACCACAACAAATTTACCAATGAATGTTCTTAAAACATGATTCATCAATCGCATGAATGTACTAGGTGCATTAGATAAACCAAAAGGCATGACTAACCACTCATACAATCCAAATTTAGTCTTAAAAGCAGTCTTCCATTCATCACCAAGTTTCATCCTAATTTGATGGTAACCACTTCTCAAATCAATTTTGGAGAATATAACAGCACCACTAAGTTCATCTAGCATATCATCTAACCTAGGAATAGGATGACGATATCTAATGATGATATTGTTAATGGCACGACAATCAACACACATTCTCCATGTACCATCTTTCTTAGGAACAAGAATTACAGAACAGAGACAAGGACTAAGACTTTCACGTACATACCCTTTCTCAAGTAGCCCTTGCACTTGGCGCTGAATTTCTTTGGTCTCCTCCGGATTGATGCAGTATGGTGGGCCAGTTTGGAAGTGAAGCGCCGGGAACTAGATCAATTTGATGCTCTATTCAGCGCAATGGTGGAAGTCCCGCTGGTATCTCCTCCGAAACACATCCTCAAAGGCACGCAAAGAGAGGAAACACCACTAGGAAGAGAGGTTAAGTCGTTAGTTGAAAGCAAAATAGTTGCATCTTTGTACACAAGCACAAAGTGCATCTTTGATGGGTCATTGCTCACATCTCTCAAATCTGATTTTGTGGCTAACATAACCAACCCTCCTCACTCTTACTTTTTCTCTCATATTTGGCTTGTGACTCTCACTCACCGATGGGTGGAAATCACTCTTTTCTTTCTTTTTACTCTCATTTTCAGCAAGCTTCTTTTGCTGAAATTCAGCATGTATTTGACTAGGAGTCATTGGATGAAGCTCCTTTGTCTTTCCTTCCACTTAAAAGCATATCTATTGGATCGGCCATCATGTTGCACACTTCTATCATATTGCCATGGCCTTCCCAACACAAATGGCACACGGTCATAGGCACTACATCACACTCAAGCGGTGTCCTCATAATCTCCAATCTTGAAATTAACATGCACCACATCTTGAACCTTCACATCCCCACATTCGCTAAACCATTGCACATGATATGGACGTGGATGTTTCAGCTTCTTTAAACCAAGCTTCTCACACAATTCAACGCTAGCCAAGTTATGACAACTACCTCCATCAATAATAAGTTTGATTACCTTGTTGTTTACCTTGGCTTGTGTTTGAAACAAGTTGAATCGCTGCGGATGTGCATCTCCTTCTTGTGCAAGCATGCTCAAATTTTTAGTGACTACTAGTGCCTCTCCCGTTTCATAACTCAACACATCAATCTCATCATTGTCATCGGATGCATTTTCATATTTCTCATTTTCATGACTGGGCTCAACCTCATCTTCACTTGCGGATTCAAACTCTCCATCTTGTCACAAGCATGACTAGGTTATTGGGACACTCCTAGCTATGTGCCACGCCCCAAACACTTGAAGCATTGAATTTCTCTACTCTTGGTCTGTAGCATTAATTGAAGATGTAGGGATGGAGCCACCTTCTTCTCACTTGATGTAGGTGCTGATTTTGCAATCGGAGAAGAACGAACATTAGTATTTGAACTAGTACTAGTGAAGATGTACCTCGTCCCAAAGCCGGAAGCGTGCTTTGGTGGAATTAGATGAAGTTGATGGGGCTTTCAAGTTGAAAGATGCTGTCCTTGGTCTGGTTTCATATCTTCTAGCATTTGTTTCTCCGCCTTTGTCGCTTGATGCACCAAGTCAACAACGATCTTGTAGGGTCGATATTGCACTATGCGCTTAATGTTTTTATTTAGGCCAAACAGAAAACGCGCAAGTGTTTGCTCTTCATCTTCGTGCACATGTGCCCTAATCATAGCTTGCTCCATCTCCTTGTAGTATTCCTCCACTGAGCGACCTCCCTGTCTCAAATTCTGCAATTTATCAAAAAGATCACGTTTATAAGTAGTAGGAACAAAACGTGCTCTTAGCTCTTGCTTCATTTCAGCCCATGATGCAACTGGTGGTTCTCCATTATCTTCTCTTTGGTTCAATACTTGCTCCCACCAAATCAATGCATACCCATCAAACTCAAGTGACGCCATGTGTAGCTTCTTCTCTTCTGAATAATTGTGCATCCGGAATATCTTCTCTACCTTGAGCTCCCATGTGAGATATGCATCTGGATCGGAAGCACCTTCAAATTTGGGAATATTGAACTTGAGCTTCCCAAATTTTTCCTCCACGTCTTTCATCATCACGACGGCCATGGCGTTGATAGTTATCATTGCGGTGTAACCAAACGTCGCCGCGAAGTCCTCAATGTGGGCAGCACCGCGCGCCCACGGCCATGCCCACATACGGCCTCTCCTTGGCCATGGTCAACGCCCAAAACACCTCTCCCCACGCATGGGAAGGGGTGGACGAACCGCATTAGCGGCGACTCGACCGCTTGAGCTTCTCTAGCGAATCGTGCGACCCTCTCCTCATCGGTCTCATCAAGCTCAATGCCTCCTTCATGTACACCAACTGGGCCTCGCTCTTTGCGAAGCTCCTCTAGTATCTCCTCCTCAAGACGCTCATGTTGTCATTCAACCGAGTGTTGAAATCATTTGTGAGCTTCTCAAGGTCACTTGTGTAACATATTTGGTTCTCCTTCTTTCCTCGACATGGTTAGTGCAAACAAAGAAAAACTATATATGTGGATGTGGAGATTTTATTTGTGGAAATCACTCAACCTCACCTTCTCTTACCGATCAAGTTCTTATCGTCCTTGATAGAATTGAAGAGTCGCACGCACTTTGGTGACGGTGAGACAACACAAGGTGATAGATTAAGCTTAATTCAATTGCACAAGCACCGTTAGACAATGGCTTATTTGTGGAGCTTGGAGGAAAAGTGTTTACCTATGCAATCTGAAATTTCTAGATCTTTGTAAAGCTAGGTAACAATCCAAACTAGAATTCAATGCCTAGTTCTCGATCCGTAAGATATAAGCGAAGAACGAAGCAACTCACACGCATAGCGATGATGGAACTTAGTGCAATCAAAGGAATGAGCTAAAAAATATAAGTGATGAACAACTAGCTCTTATTGCACAAGTTATAGAGAGACGCTAGCTAATTGCTCAATGATATAAAATAGGGCACAAGATTGCTCAAAACAATGAAATAGCACAATCTGAAAATAGATACCTTCTAGGTGTGCTCACAAAAGAATGTCGGCCAAGCACTTTTTTTTAATTCTTTTTTTTTGTCTCTTTTGTTTTGTCTCTTTTTTTTTCTCCTCTTTTTTTTTTTTTTTTTTTACTCGCCAACAAAAGGTTCACAAAGAGTAGCACAAGCCCTTTAGGTACATCCAAAACTCACAAGCTAGATTGTGCAATGAGATGAAAACAGCAAAGCCCTAGAGCAACATCAACAAGCTAGTCTCAATAGGAGCAAAGTATTCACAAAGGATTGAAGTGGCTTACAAAGATATCTGAGTTTTTTTTTTCGAATCGTCACGCTGGTCACATCTTGTAGTGTGAATGAAATCGCGACCAGAGCAATCCCGTCACAGAGGTTTTCCCAACGCTTTTTTTGTTGGCATCAGAAAGCACAAAGACTATTCACGACACCAGATAGGGATGCATGCATCGGTGAGCAGTGAACAGAGATCTTGTAGCAGAGTCAAAAGGCGTGGCGCCCTAGCGTCTTGTACTCGGTACTATAGCGGTTGGGCAATGTCACCCAGGACAAACTGCAGCGCAGACCGCCGGCGAACGGAACACGCCTTGCTTGAGATCAAAAATAATTCCAGAATAAGACGCCTTTGTAGCTTATGATGTAGCAGATTGATTTTTTTTTGGTACCGATTAACAGATTGAAAATCAAAAATTAAAGCTACGCGAAGGACACAAAGATCAGCGACTAAACACAGTTTCTAATGGATTGAGACCTAACGAAACTCATAAGAAATAACAGATTGAAACTACGGGCTAACGGATTTTTTTTTTGGCTTTTTGTGTATAGGAAAAAAAATTAGATCTAACTAGGGGTAAATGATCCTACCGTGGCAACCGAGGCTCTGATACCAGATGATGCGGGGGAAAGGGGGGGATGCCCGATCTTCACGACGTAGGATCGATGATAACTTTGGATCCGTGCAACCTGACAAACCGATGGCGCCAACCACTGTCAAAACAGCAACCTGCGACAAAAGAATTCGCCCAACCACACGCTCGTGATCCCGTCTACCCGATCACACCAAGTAGACGTGTCATTGCTCTGCAAAACACAAGGATTCACAAGAACGACGGAGCGGCTGTGATTGAAACTCCCTATTCTAGTGGGGGCAATATTGCTCAAACCCTAGAATCAAGAGTATATTGAAAATCTGAAAATATGTCGTTCCCTGTTACACGACCCTCGCCAGCCCTTTTATATGGCTGTACACACGCACACAAGGCCGAAGGCCATCTTGACTTGGTCTTGGTCTCGGTCTCGGCCAGCGGCCAGAACACACACGCAACCAGAGGCCAAGATACACACGCAAGGATCTCACGAAACCGGGAAATAATTGTCACGTATGCATGCATAGTTTCCATACATGCACAACCAAAGATGCATAGTTTCCATACATGCACAACACAACATCTTTGGTTGGTTCTCACGCCACTAGAGCAATAAATGTCACACATGCATCTTTCCATGCATGCACAATGCATGCTTTTCTTTAATTAGCCGATTTGCATCGGTGAACATCTTTGCATGTTTGAGCATGTTCGGTTGGTCGCATGTCCGAGCATGTTGATTCTTGAGCATATAACTTCATCGTCAAACACAGATTTGTATTAACAAAGCATATCTTCGTTCATTTGATCGTCTGATCTCCCATGCTTCTATACGTATAAAGCGCACACACACAATACGAGACTATTAGCGTTAACATATATTCATTATAATCAAGATTAAAATTAGTTAGGAGCGAGTTCACCTGATGATAAATTAATTTAGCTTGTGCTCGTGTAATCGGTCCAATCGGTGGGATGTCCTCATCAGGATTCAACACGATTTTCACTCCAATAGCCGTGAGAGCTATGAAGATCAATATACAAGCACAGCGGAAGACTTGTACTGAATCCAACCAAAACCCCGAAGAAAATAGACCAAAAACACCAAAAACTCAAATCCAAATGAGTTAGGCGGCCAAACCTCTCAAATGGGTGGTCTAACCTTTGTCCTAGCGGTCAAACCTCTCACTAGGGGCGGTCTGACCTCTAGCATGATGAATAGTATAATCAGCCCGAACTCAAAATCACAAATTAGTCTAACTTTTGATCCACAACTCCAAACTTTACGAAACTTGAAACATACCTTCTCTAGGATGTCAGGAACCTGTTCCAATCATGGATTGTAAAGATTATTGCCAAAGTTCTTATCCTTTTCCGTTTGAGTGAAGGTTGCTTCAAAACCGAGTCAAAACCAAAATATGATCCAAAAACTTGCTCGTGGGTAAAAGATGATCAAGATGATCCTAGTTGCATTTCCACATATCACAGCAAGCAAGATCCAGGCTAGAAACCAAAGGATCAAAGAAAGCCCCAAAATCACAAAAGAGAGAGCAAGAACAAGAAGTGACTCATCTTGAGAAATCTTGCTTGGATTGATTTGAGATTGATGTTGGCTTACAGTCACTCCATCCTGGAGGACAAAAGCTCAACACTTGAGCACACAATCAATCCAACTCTCTAGAACCCTAACCTCTCCACTTCCCTCTCCTCTCCCTAAACACAAACAAGGGTTTTTCTAATACAAGGGTTGGGAGGTGCACAACCTGCACCCTCCTCTTTTATAGTGGAGGCTAGCTTCTAGAGGAAGACACCTAAATAGGCACTCGTTAAGCCCACACACAAAAGGGTTTCACTCATGCACACTTTTCAAAGCACCGTCTTCATTTTCTTTTGACCTAAACCACTTATTCTTGCGTCATCTTGAGCCGCGGGTTAGCCAAAAGCAATCAAGGCAGTATTTTGGTGAAGTTACCAAAATGCCCCTTCTCGATCATTCTCTAAAGATCGAGTCCAATCTTCATGAAGCAATCCCATTCTTCGCCACACGTAGATTGATCAACGACTCTCTTCATGTTGGCAAATCTCTCCCATCCAGCTCCCATCGAAACTACCATGGCACTGGCACCGACCCTCGCGCCGCTTGATGCAACCCGTCGCACTGAACTTTCCGTTCGATCATCTTTGTCCATTTTGCGCCATGCTTGAGTCCACTGACTTCATCCAGCATCCTCGATCGTTCTGAACCTCAGCTCTCTAAGACTAGTCCCAATCATCCTCACCGTTGACCGTCGTTGACCTCCAAGCCTCCTACACAACAAAAGACCAAGAAATCTATTCCGGGAACAAGTTCTTCACAACTTGACCCACGTTAGTCAAAACATGCATCATGCAACACGTATGCACTGAAATCCATGAATTTGACCTAACCAACGAACATTGCTGCCAATGATTGCAGGGCGTGGTCAGACCGGCCTTTAGCTGGCGGTCGACATTTCTCAGAGAGTGTTTTTGAGCAATTTGGGTTTAGGTACGACCAGTGCTCGATGCAGATAGACTGTGGTGTGACCGAGTTTTTGTTGGTGCTCATGAGAAGGTTGTAACATTCTAAATCTGGAGTTCATTTGAAGCCTTTTAAAATAAAAAAAACAATCATTTGAACTTTCTTATTAATTAATGTGAATAATTTAAACTTCAATTAAATTCAAAACCATTTTATTTGGATTCCTTGAGTTCTAGAGTACTTTCTAGAATTTTTTTAGGATTTTTTGGAGTCTATTTGCTATTTCTTTGAGCTCGATTTTATTTTCAATTCAATTTCTGAAATTCAGAAATTTCCTTTTTCTGGCTTTTCTTTTGGGCAATTTCTCTTTCTTTCCGGGCTTTTCCTTTTCCCTCCGGCCTTTTTCTTTTCCCCATCGGCCCAACCCGTTCTCCTTTTCTCTCGTTGTAAGATCGAGGAAGCCGACTAGAGGAGGGTGAATAGGCGGTTTTAACAATACTTTTGGCTAAAATCGATTTCTAATGCGGAAGGTGACAACAATTCGGTTTTGCCTAATTAAAACCTAAATCAACTAGTCTTTACTAAGTGCACCAATAATATAAGACTATTGATAATGATAGCAATTATAGAAAGACATGTAAGCAATTTAATTCTAAGAATGTAAATTGCAATAGAGCAAAGCACAAGAAGGCAAACCATAACGACACAATGATATTTTATCGTGGTGTTCGGAGACTTGCCGGTCTCCCTAATCCACGTTGAGGTATGCCCAACCACGTTGGACCGGCTTCACAACTTGAGCCAACACCTCCGAGATAAGTCCAACCACTTGGACCGGTCACCACTCGAACCAACACCTCGATCCACTCGGGGTTGCTCTTCCTCCATTCCGGAGATGGCGAGCACTAAACCACTCACAACCGCCTGAGTCTTCTCACAACCTTCTTTGAGAAGATCACCGGTGCAACTCCTCCAAGCCATCTAGGTGTTGGCAAACACCAAGAGTAACAACTCGGAGATGCTCACTTGAACGAATCAAGTGTCTAAGCTCAATAGATACACAATCCACTACCTAATGTAACATATGTACTTAGGGTTTGCTCTCTAAGCTCACTAAGTACAACACATGCACATAAGCGATGAGAGGGTTTGCTCTTTGCTCAACAGAATGGGAATAGCACCACCAACAACAACTTCCACAAACCGCCAAGGTGGGTATTTATATCCTACACACAAAAACTAGCCGTTGGAGAGAATCTGCTGAAAAGTTAGGGAACCCCGGTCTGACCGCCAACCAATGGCCGGTCAGATCGCCCTTGCTCCAACGGCTATAAAACTAGCCGTTGGACACACATCCGGTCTGACCGCCAATCAATAGCTGGTTAGACTGTACCAAACCAGTCAGACCACCAGAGGGGCGATCAAACCACTCCATAAAGGAGCAAGCCAAAACCAGAAAAACACATTCTTTGGAAAATACGAACCGCCAACAAAAGATCGGTACTACCGCCTTGCGATAATACCGCTGAACAAATGCGGTCATACCGCTGACTAGTGACTGGTCAGACCGACCAACACATGGTGATTAGATCGACACTCCACCGTTCAAACCGACTGACATGGGTGGTCAGACCGCCCACTGCCAATAAAGCTGAAAACAGATTAAACACCTTTCTTCAACTCAATTTGCAAAATACATTTGCCAATTGACGCAAGATGCACATAAGGGATGAATACAAGATTCTCAATAAGTTGCAAAACACATTTGCCAACTTTTAGAATCAACGCCACAAGGAATAAGGTACATAGACATAAACACCCAGACCGGTAAAAGACTAAGAACATATCCTTAGCCCTAACTAGTCATACATTTGCCTTGCACAAACACTTGATGCTTGATGACGCACATCTTCACTTCAAGTCCGAATCCTTGACTTTGATATGCATCAACCCATGATGCATCCGTTATTCCAAGTTCTTGACTTAAATATCATCAACACATAATGATCTTCTTTACTTTAGAATCTTTGTCTTGAATGTGCATCAACCCATGATACATTCTTCACATGCCCTCCATCAACACATGATGTATTTTCTCTTGATTTAATGGTCAACTCATGATCTCCTCTTCGAGATCTTGATATGAATCAACACATGATCCATTCTCTTCTTGAAACTTGACTTGATGGCATTCAACTCATGATGCCATCCAAAGTCTTCATCATCGTGGAACATAACCTATTTACCCAACTCATAGAAAATATTAGTCCCTCAACATGATTGTTATTAATTACCACAACATACCATTAACTCATAATGGTGGGTCAAGATACTCCAATCTTTCTCTCTTTGGTAATTGATGACAACCATCACAATTGCAAATAATTAAATGTAAGATCATATGAGTACATATGAATTACACAAGTTTTGTATACTCATTTGATATATTTCAAAGTAATGATCCTTAATATATATGGATAAAGAAATATGGATCAATACTAATGAAATCACAAAACATAGAGTGAATTCTTCCTAAATGTGTGCATACATGAATGTGTAATAAAAATATATGCACATATTAAGTTAACATTTTAGTGGAGTTCAACCTATATTTTGGATTCGAGGAATACAACAAGATATAAGACTATGATGTCGAATGCATACCTCCATGATTTTCACATTTTTATCCAACTGAGACTACCAATAGGTTTAATAATAAAAGTGTTAGTATCACAAATAGATTTGTCATTAATAACCAAAATACTCCATTAACTCATAATGGCGGGTCTAGATTCTTCACCCACGTGAGTCCACCTCCTTCCTCCCTTCTCCTGTTGCCGGGTGGCCCTGCCTATCAACCTTGTCCTCCTCGGTCTCTTGAAGCTGCACGCAGCGCCGCTGGTCTCAACTCCGACTCTCCCTCCCTGGCCCTTTAAAAGCGTAGCCACCTGTGTCATAGCCTTCGCTTCTTCTGTCTCACCCGAAGCCCTAAGTCGCTGCCCTTGAATCCACAGTCGTTTTGTCGGATTTCCGCCAAGACCCCGCCACCCGTCGTGGTGTTTTGTCGCCCATTCTATCACCAGTGTTGCACCTCCTTCCACACCGCCACCGCCGGATTCGCTTCATCGCATTCTACGTGGTGCTCGCCTTCTCTTCGCCCATGAGTCCTCGAGTCGCCGCCTCCACCTTCATCCTCAAGTCCAGTCGCCGCCTCCGCACTTGTTCTCGTCGCCGGTGAGCCCCTATGCCTCCTCGTAAGGCCACCTCGTCCGCCTCATTGCCCTCTTTCGATCCCTCCATCCTTGTCGCCTCCGCTGCCGAGATGCCTTGCCACCGTCAACCTTCTTCTCCGCCGTTGATCACCGTCACGCCACCGTTCCTGTCCCTATCAGATCGCCCCAAGCTTCCCTTCGTGTTCCTTGTGTCATCACTATCCTCATGCGCTCCTCCATTTCCATCGGGCGTCCTTATTTCGCACACCCATGAGTCACCTCCACCATTGTCATTGCCGCCACCACCTCATCATCGTTCTTGCCGCGCCACCGCCACCCAAAGAACCCTCACATCCCTAGGGTTCCGTTTTTGTCCTTCACCACTGCTCTCTCGCCACCGTCGCTATGCGCCAGCACCACCAAAGCCGCCTCCTTGTTCTGCCCCATGCTTTTGCTCTCTCTTTCTCTCTCTCTTACAGGTAGGTCCTACCTGTCAGCCTCCTTGCTTTTCTTTCTCTGTCTCTTTCTCTGTCTCCTAGGTCCGACTTGTTATCAACTCTTTTTTTTTCTCTTTGTCACTTACGAGTGGGTCCCATTTGCCAGTTTTAATTTCTTTTTCCTTTTCAGCCGAGAGAACATTTCAGGAATATTCTTTCTTCTCTGTCTTTTTCCTTTTCGACAAATCTTTCGAGAGTTTGTTCTCCTTCGTCTGAACTCCGATTCAGTCCGTTCAAATTTCTAAGTTCATCTAAAATCGAGCCCTTTCTTTTAAAGTTTGTTTTGCTGTTTTTGGATTTATTTGTGCTTTATTCATTGTTTCTCCCTCATTTAGACGATTTGTTTTAAGGAGTAGGGGCAAGTTTCGAAGATCCAAGTATAATAACTGAGCAAAACCAAGGCAAGTCTTGGTCCTTTGATCATTAACCTATGATTTTAAAATTATATTATTTCATATTAAGTTACATGCTATCTTTATATCAAATGCTTATAAGAATAGTTAATCACCTATTTACCGTTATGTCGCCGTTGATTATTCGAATACATGAATCTTTTGTCACCACTATGCTCCACCCCAGGTTCCTAGGCATCGGCTCGTCCGGTGGCAGAGATGATATATAAAGGCGCGGCAGGGCTGTGCACCATCTGCCTCGGGGAGTTCGTGGCCGGCGCCGCTCTCTGGCGCGACCCCGGGTGCGGACACTGCTTCCACGCGGGATGCGCGGAGCGGTGGCACGCGTATCCCTCTGGATGTCGTGCTCGCTGCCTGCGGTGCACTTGCTCAGGCGAAGTGATTTGCTTCTTCTTGTACGTGAAATTTGGTTCAATCATCGTTCCATACTTGCCATTCTTTGTATGTTTTCTTTTCCAATTAAACCATGCTACTTCACTGCGGTTTTTCCATGCCTAAACTGGTTATGCTCGTAGCTGCTAATATTCTCTGTTGAATGTGCAGGTTAGTAGACCGGCTACTAGCTGCTCGATCGATGGAATGACTCAACGCGGTGGCAAGCTAATAAACAGCTTTCAGAAGATACATATCCGTGCTTCCTTTTGTCTATGTCAATAATTCAACGGATTGGTGTTGATTAACACAACTGATCGTGCTTTGGCATTTGTAGAGAACTTTTGTGTTCTGCTGCCTATTTGACTATTTGGAGATGGTGCGATAAATTGCTCATTTGAATTTGATGGTGAAGGAAATAGTTCCACTGGTCATTTTCTATAATCTAATTTGATCGTGAAGGAACAGTTCCACTTATCACTTTTTTACGGTGATCAATTCTGGCATTTTTGTCTGCATGCAGTAACAAGACTAGATAACAAAATCCATCGAGTACTGGGAGTGTGCTTCTGTTTTTTTTACCGTGCTCATCAATTGTGTTAACAACTAATTTAAGGTGAAAGACATGCTGTACATCAATAATTCGTCTGAAGATAATGTGCTTCATCTGTGTTGAAGGCAATATGCCCCCAATACATTCACTGAAAATGCTTTTATAACACACCTGCTAGGAGTTTGCCTCTATAAAGGTCAAATCAATGGCTCTTCAGTCAGGGAAAAGCAAGTCTTAAGGTATGTACAAACGATTTATTATTTGAATTAGATTCCTGAATCTTTTCAAGATGTTTATAGTGAAAATGAGTATCTTTTAAACATTTCATCCTTTATATGTAGCCAAGTTATCCCAAGCAAATGGTTTTGCCCTGCTGCATATTGTTTTTACTCAAAATATTGGAAGAACCAAGACTCCCAACATCAAAGAATCTGGAAGGAGCAGCTGAGATGTACATTTTTATGTGTGATTCGTTATTAAGATGATTACATGTAAATTATAGACTTATACCCGGCCCTTGAGTACGTAGGTTTCTATATGTCCAGGTGATGCTCACGTACGCAAATAGCTTACTCTCACTATTTCGAAATTACTCTTTGCTGCATTAGTTTTCTCCAATCTTCCATACTTCCTATTTATCTAGCATGTTTTGCTAATTTTGCAGATGATACAGCGGTTGATGAATGCGTTCATTGATTCTACCCAACTCTGTACGAGGATTTCTTCGTACTAACGTAGACTCTCGTCACATATTGGCATTCACTTCGAAATTAAGCATGAGTGTAAAACTCGAATGTTTAGCTAGATCTGCATGTCAGCTCAAGGGGTTGGTTAGCTTATCAAAGTTATTTGTGTTTGTGTGGAAGTGGGATCAACGGCGAACTCCCAAAAAATCTTATTTTGAGATATTGCTAATTATTTTTCTTACAAACTTCAGTCTCTGTTCCTTTTTAATGTCTGTGCACTCTGTTTTGTCATGTTTGCATAAAAAAGGTATCGAGAAGTCATTTTGGGTCTGATCCCATCCATCCAAACAAGCTCACATATAAAGGGTTTGTTTGAGTAGACAGGATTAGAACCAATACTTCCGAACTGACACAGAAATTGTACTACAATCTATATCCAATCGAAGAGAACGGGGCTAATCCCTTCCTAGTTCATATCCTATCCAAATTAACTAAGTCCTGGGTGTCACTGTCAACCACATCTTAAAAAGAGAGGAACAGTAGCGTGAGGTGCTTGGTTTGCACGGGCTTCTCTATTCTCTCCCCTCTTTGTACTCCACCTCGCTGCCGCTGCGATTACATCCAGTCCATGATTACTGGCCGGACATGTCTTAATCAAGTCTCGAGCCCACCCAATAAGCTCCAACTGACAGGCAAAACTAGCTTTTTTACTAACAACAACTTGCACTTAATTAACTCAGCCGGCCGTAGAATTCTATAGCTAATCATAGCACAGCAATATCTTCATTGTTAATATATGGTGTGTAATAAGGGGGGCACGCACGCACTGTCGCAATCAAGCCGTTATGCCATTGTCAGTTTTCCAAGTTCTGAGCTGCAACCTATATATTTATGGAGACTGATGATAGCAACGTGGTGAGCATTTCCAGCCGCACGATGAGAAGATGATTGCAGTGCATGCACGTGTGTGTAAATTATCCGCAATATTCCGCATGGAGTTTCCATTTTCTGTGGAAATTTTTTATATGCTTAGTAGAAAGACTTACATGGGAGTATATATATAGTCAAGTGTTGTAAATATATTAATATATCCCGATTATGTGATAAATTCTAATTCTTTTGATAAATATATGTCGGACCCGGATTTCGCAATCCCGAATCCTCTGTGAAAAATATTATGCTATTTCCTGGATCAGTAGATAGCACTCACAGACATATTGCTGAATCATTTCATATATAGCGTAAAACCATACCATTCATTAATTTAACACATCAGAGTTTACATAGACCGCATTGGATCAAGTTTTACAATAAGAGCCGAACATGCCAAATTGATTACATTACAAAAGTAGCGGAAGCGACAACGGAAGCAAAAGGGCGAGAACACATCTCTCCACAGACAAGCGACTAGGGAAACCCGTGTGTGTCCGATATTACCCGAAAACTCAGATAATATAGGATGCACGCAAGCACCGACGGAGTTAACTACACTGAGGCGGGATTAGAACATCTAAAGACTAAACTACGCCTCATCATCTCCTGGGCTTCCAACTTCTGGATCCTCGTAGTAGTCGTAATCTTCAGGATTTCCTGCTTCTGAGGGTTTTGGAGGAAAAAGCGAGAATGAGCACAACTTCCGTGCTCGTGGGCCAACACACAAGATACAATAATAATACATGCAAGGCCTAACAAGGATGGCTCGAGTTCTTTTATTTGCTAAAGCAATGCTTTCAATTATCATAATTACAAATTTCTATCACTTAGCATTTTAACCAAATTGTATTTTATTAAAGAGAGTAATTGTGCAATATTTATATCAACAGAGGTTACCTCCACCTTTATGATTATTTGATTGGAGCTACCTTCATTTATTAACACCGCTGAGTTCGAAAACCCAGGAAAATCCAATCTCAGGGCTAGGTGAGCCCACTACATTTTTCATACCACCCACAAAGGTTTTTGAAATAGAACTAACTCTAGTTAAGTTCCCATATTCGCCTTTGACCGTAGGCGCGGCTGTTTAAACAGTTTAGACTCTGCAGAAGTTGTACATTGTACCCACAAAAGACAATCATACTCGTTACCCCACATGATTCCTTAGTCATGTAGTTGAGCGATTGTCACAATAACCTTTCAAATTACCCCGCCCCTTCCGTCATCTCACCCATACGGGGTGTTCCCACTTGTGGTGGGCCCCATAAGTTGTGCGGGATGTTTACCACCACGACTAGCGTAGTTGGTAACTTCACCATCGGTGTCCCTTCCCAGCTCACGCTTGCACTTCTTCGCTCCTCCATTAGTGAGATAACTTTCAGGGTCCAATAAGCTTACTAAGCCAAGTTGCACTTTGCAGACTTGTGGTTGTACTTGTTTTACACGGGAGGTCATGACAAGATAAAGTCTTTAGAGTTATCTGGGCGATTTATTCCATATGCCATTCACAACCGACATTCTTTGGGCTACATTAGCACCCACCATCATACCATTCATCATACCATCCGCCCAGATAGTAACAACAAGTTATATGGTCTTTGAGGAGTAAAATACATCAACTCAACCATCTCAATCATTTACCCACAATGACTGCCCAAAACCACTTTCATGGTTAAAAGATGATGATTAGGATATTTAATGTCCTGGTACATAAGCAAGACTAGCATGTCGCTTAAGTACAACCTATAACTAGTAATTACCATATAGTTACTAGGGCGCCAAGGAATAATGGATTCAATTATCAAAGGATGACTTATTAATTAATTAATCATCAACTGGGTATTTTAACTATCTTAGGCTTTAACATAAATTTAATTAAAGAATTAAAGCATACAATTTTGGTAATTTAAATGAATATAATTTACATAAAATGTAGGCTCAAAATGATCAAAGTATTGACTCGCCTTGGTTATAGGTAAGAGAGTCTTGATAGTTTTATGCTTGATCAAGTTGGAGATCTCCCGCGTCTTCGAATCCTATTCGGACGAACGTATCGGAAAAGGCACAAACAATCAAAGAGAGCAAATAAATACAAATAAAATAACAAATAAACTCCAAATAAAACAAGACCAGTGTCATTAGCAAGATCTTGAATTCACAAAATTTTAGAAATAAATTTCATAATTTTTGGAGTTACGACGAGGGAGAACGGGACTTTCGAAGTTTGAATTGGAATTAAACCCTAAAAGAAATACCAGAAAAGGGGGAGAGAGAAAATATCCGATAGGAGGGGCCCATGGCGCAGCCTCACAGGTGCACGGGAACAGCCATGGACCGAGTCCATGCGTGGGCTCGCGTGAACCAGCCATGGTTGGGCCCACTTCGAAGGGAGACAAGGGGGGAGAGAAGGCCAATGACATGGGGGGCCACATGGTGAAGACTCAGGGCAAAAATCAACTCATCCCCATTCTATTTCAATCGGTCATAGAGAGAGGGGAGTAGAGGGAGGCTCAGGCGGTAGGGAGGGCGGTGGCGGCATCAGCGAGCGGCGGCGCGGGGAGGCGGGCCGACCAGCAAAATGGAGCCCCACAAGGGTAGTGGCCTCACTGGAGGTGGTGTCGTGGCGGCGAGAAGGCACCAGGGTGGCGGCAGAACTGAGGCGGCAGACGGAGTGGAGGAGGCTTGGCATCAAGCATGGGTGGCACGGGGAGGAGGGTGACGCGCATGGGCATGGGCGTGGGGCGTGGGGAAGTCGGCGGGGTAGTTCGGGTGGCTTGGGGGTGGCCGAGTCGGCGAGGCGGCGGTGGCCGGAGGCGGAGGAGGAAGAGTGGCAGTGGCAGAAGTCCTCGGCGGCGGGGAGGAAGAATGGTGGTTGTGGATGGACTCCTTGGCGTCTTGGGCACCTCGTGACGGGGTCGCCCAGGGCAGGGGCTCACCAGAGCGACCGATCGGCGACGAGGCGCTGGTGATGGCGTCTGGTGCTTGGGGCACGGCGCGGCTGGTTTGGGAGGGAGGAGGAGCAAGGGGGCAAGGGGTGCCCTGGCTTTATAGCCATGTGGGCATCGCGACCGTTGAGGCTTCGAGGGCCGAGCGTGATGGGGCGGTGTTAGCGCAACACGGCGGGAGCAAGCGCAGCGATGGCGTCACGGCGTGACTTGGGCAGCCAAGCGGTAGTTGGGCGTCGACAAAGCGGGTAGCGGCAAGGGGCGTGAGACGTGGGGTAGAGGCGGCAGAGCGCTAACTAGAATGGCGACGAGGCGAGGTTGGTGCGTGCCGCAGGCGGAGCCAGAGAAGTGGCGTGGGCGGCATGGTGTCACGGCGTGACCCAGGTGAGCAAGCAATGGGACAAGGCAAGGAGAAGGGTGTTGGAGTCGCGAGCGGCAGAGGGAGCAGGTGGCAAGGCACGGGGTGGCAGGGAGCGCTCATGCGCAGTGGCAGGGAGGGTGCAGGAGCATGGGCAAGACCCAGCCGGGGGAGGAAGAAGGGGCAGGCACGGGCTGTTGGGCCAAGGAAGGCTGAAAGGAGGAGGAGGTGGGTCGACCAAGGGAGAGGAGATGGGCCGGGGCCCAAGGGAAGGAAATGGGTTGAGCCCAAAGAGAAGGGGGAGCAAAAGAGAGAAAGGGGCCCAAATTTGAAAAAGGGAATTCAAACTCGAATTTTGAATTCGGGAGTTGCAAGAAGGTTTGAAACACAAAACCGAGCTTAGCTGGAAGCTAGAAGATTTGAAATAACCAGTTAATTTGGAATAGGGTTTGAAATCAAGAGCCGAATGTAAACATTATTCCCGTCCAAAAA
Organism: Phyllostachys edulis; assembly: GCA_036346405.1. Taxonomy (NCBI): domain Eukaryota; kingdom Viridiplantae; phylum Streptophyta; class Magnoliopsida; order Poales; family Poaceae; genus Phyllostachys; species Phyllostachys edulis. Next base: position 15,110,582 of record CM070566.1, read on the forward strand.
CGGGACATTACAAATCCTATCCACCTTAAACGGAATCTCGACCTTGAGATTCGAGCTACTCGGATTAGACAGAGAACGTACCTCTCATTACTCTTGAAGCTGCTTGGGTCTCTACGGCGGCAACATGGTTGACATGGCCTTGGCTTTGGCTTGGCGTGGAAGCGACTCTAGATTCCTGCGAGGACCGATGACTTTTGCTTACAGCTGAAGTCTGGCATCGAGTTAGTGTGGCTCTCAAGTTGTACTCCCTCGGGGTGACTAGTTGAGGGCACCTGTTAGCAAAGTGTCACTTCTCTCTACAGTTGAAGCAATGAAGATGAGCTATCGGATTTGCTGCTGCAGGCTGCCTGGCGGAGCAAGGAGCACGGTAAACATTCTCACTGGGGCGTGAGGTTGCGACTGGGGTAGAAGTTGGAGTTGGAATTGGAATCCTTGGTGACGGGGCGGCTAACTGCCTGAAAGACAAGCTGCCCTGAAAAGCTGATCTTTGTGGAAAGCTGTTTGGTAGCCCTTGAAATGCCATCTTCCTTTTGCGGCTAACATCCGTGGTTGTCCTCTCATTTTTCTAGCACGAGGGCTTTGTTGAGTAGGTGGTGGAAGCTGGGGAAATCATGGAGGATAAGCTAAACTCTCATGTCTTTGTGCATTCCTTCCATGAAGCGATCGATCTTTTCCTCTTCATCAGCTACATCATTGGGAGCGTAGCGGGCAAGCTGGTTGAACTTGGTTAGGTATTCATTAACTGACATCTGATTCTACTTGAGAGCTCTGAATTCATTTTTCTTAATTATCATTGTGCCAGTTGGTACGAAGTTAGTTATGAAAGCGGTTTTGAATTCAGTCCAAGGAATTGTCTACCATGTGGGTTCATCTTCATCAAGTCAGACTTTCAAAGAATCTCTTCTACTAGTGCGGGGTCTTCTTGAGCTCCTATCGAGATGCGCTTCTTCGGGTTCTTCTGCCTCCTCCTCCTCCTCTTCTTCTAACACTAGACTGTCATCACCTCGGACAGCGAGGTAGTTCTCCTACCAGGCAGCGTCAGCTTCTTTTAGTTTATGTGTGGCAAAGTCCACCTTGTCTTTGTCCGAGCAGCGGGCAAGTTGAAGTTTCTTCTTAGTACCTCTGAGCCAGTCTTCAGCTTCCAGGGGTTCATTTGCTACAGCGAAGGTGAGGGGTCTTGTTCTGAGGAAGTCTGCAAGCTTGGAGTTGCGGTCGGTTGGTCCAGTTTGCTGATTGTTTAGCAAGGCATGAAGAATCTGAGTCTGTTAGAACATGACTTGCGCCATTGTTGGGTTTGCTGGTGGCGGGGGAGGTAGATCTTGTCCTTGGACACGACCACGGCCATTGCCACAGTCTCTTCCTCGGCCTATTGCAAATGCTCCACGGCTTGGGACGGCGGCTCTTCTTGGTGGCATCTGAAGAAATGTTGAAGCTCAGAATGAGGGCGGGAGTATATGAGGGTTACTAGCCCTCTAGAGCACAACAAAAGAACTCAAGCAAAACGAGGAGACGAAACAAGTATGATACAATAGAAAGTCTAGAGTGGCTATATTATATTAAAGGAGTTAGGTGTTACATGACTCCTAAAGCATAACATATAGGCCATGCTAAGCCACGACACAAGATACAAACACAACGCCTACAAAAGAGGAAAAGGGAAGTGCTTGCAACCAAAAGACTGCCTAGCAAGCTATGACGACCCACCCTGTGATACAGTCAAGGGTCCGGGAGGACCACCCTTTTTTTTTGAGTTGCGGTACTACCCCACTGAGGCGGTAGCACCGCTTGATGCGTCCCGAGGAGGTCCACCAGACCTCCTAAGAGGTCCTCAAGACCTCCCGGAGGTCTTGGCCAACACCACAGTAGCACCTCGCCACAGATCACAGAGAGGTCCGACAGACCTCCCAAGCTAAGTCCGTGAGGACCTCCTAGAGGTCCCGCCTTGTGCATCCGAACTAGTCCCAGGACAACTGAAGCTAGCTCACACAAGAACACAAGCTAATATCACATCCACGAGGTCAAACAAAGATAAAGGCATAAATTAAACTTAATATAAAACAGACCTTATGGTCAAGCTTGTTAACAAGAGGTCCGCCATCAAGGCTTACAAAATCACAAGGACTTACAACCGCCACAAGGAGCTCTAAAGCCCCAAACACCAACAAAGACGCAGTTAGACCATCCAACAAGCCCACAGTCTTTGGGTGGAGGACGCCCTAAGCAAACTGGATCATCAAGAACTCCTCATCAAAGAGGTCTCTGACCGCCTCGCACTTGATCATCTTCATAATCTGGACATGGGGCTTAAAGCCATGAGTACTTTGAATGTACTCAGCAAGACACAGAGAACAAAATGCAATAATATTCATGCGGGGCTTACCAATTGAGAGCTGTATGATTAGTTTGCACAAAGCCAAGTTTTGACAACAATAGCATAGATAGATTGGAAAGCAGCAAGTTAAAGCAATAGTACATAATACATTTGATTTTTAAAAAGGTGGTATGAGCCAACTCACAGCCACAACCAAATGGGGGAGGTCTGGTCACACCCATGACCAGATCCTCGCCCAAAAACCACTCTAGAGCACCCACTCCAGAGGTCTAAACCAGCCCCTGGACCACTACCCGAGCCAACCCTGACCCCTCTGGAGTCGGCCAAGGTCTCTTCGAGGCAAAGCCAAGGTATCTCGCTGAAGTGTCCAGTGGCTCCAACTTTTCGAAACAACTACCCCTTGCACCATTTTCACTGAGCATGTCCATGACCAAGGACTTGGCTATTCGAATAGATCTTACACTGCAGAGGTGTACAACTTTACCCACAATCCACGATCTCTCTAGCGGGATGGGTTCCGTCACCCTTGCTCACTTAGAAGGTGAGCAGATCTAGAGAGAGCAGCAAGGCCTTTACAAAGCTTTGAACCGACTCGAGCTGCCCGCTAAGGTTTTCGCACCCCCTTTGGTCTAGAAGTCCGCAGGTTATGGGTGCCCTCTTGCGCCAACGAATCACACGCCAACCACAACAGCTCCAAGCCAACCCATTGCTAATTATTCACCCTGCACCACCCCCATAAAGTGATCTTGTGGTTGCACTGATTGGCCCAGATCAACAGAACGCAAAGTTAAGTCCTTAATTGTGCTAAGGCAAGACTTCCACAACCGAGTGTGCCAAGCACCCACTACTCACTCCCTGCCTTCTTGCCTCAGCAAAACAATTTATAATTACCCTTGCCAAAAGACCACCCAGTCTTGGCACAACAATTTTTAACCAAGTGGTCTCACACCATAGTCAACACAACTTAGGCATCCTGCCATAGCTGCTCAACAGTGGCACCAACCACAAATTCCATAAGTTATTAGTCAAGATTATTAAGGATGAAACATGATTCACCGTCCCACGTTTTCTAGAGCGAAGCAATACATAACCTACGGCCCCATGTTGGCAAATAACAAGGGATACCAACAAAAACCCAGCCTAAGGCTTACAAGGTGAACATGACAACATGACTTGAGCAAGTTATGAGGGAGGCATAAAAACAAGCAGGGAAAGTAACTACAGCCCAACATTTTCTTATAAAGATAGCCATGCATGATAAAGTAAAACCAAAATACATTTGTAAAGCTGGGTTCAACATGATCAACAGGAGGTCTGTGGCTTGCCTTGGTCAAGCAGTGGAGAACCTTCGGTAGAGAGGGCTGGATCCAAGAACTCTTCGAACTCGTGATCTACACGTTCGCAAAAACCAAATAAGCAAAACCACACTAAGCCAAAGAACTTCAAAAGACTCCAAGGAACACAAACCAACTCAGCAAGAAAGGAAAACCAAGAAGCTCAGCACAGCCTCAACGAGCTCCTGGGGAGGTCTTGCGCAAGGAGGAAACCAGGCGGAGGAGGCAAGGAAGCAAGAAATGAACCAAAGGTGGCAAGTGAAAACCTGCCCTGGCTATATATAGCCAGAGTTGGTAGAGTGCACCAAGAAAGAGGTTCAATGACGTGTTGGCAATCGGGGCAACTAGGGCAGGGCTTGCCCTAAAAGAATTGAAATAAGGTACCTCAGATGTGACTGCATTTAATGTGACCCGACCCCTATTAAATGCGCACAGAGTTCTGAGGCAAGAGCAATAATAGCAGGGTTGAGAGGGCTGGCAAGTGGGGTCAGTCAAAAGGATGCACCACTGGTCAAAGAGGTGGCCCCACCGCAAAGGTCGCCCCTGCAAAAGACCATAGGGAGGTCCTGGACAGGAGGTCCAAAACGCTTAAAGGGGAGGTCCTGGAGGGGAGGTCCAAGGACTCAAAAGGAGGTCCTGACACTCAGATCTTCACAAGGGAGGTCTAAGGGTCAAGATCTCAAAGGGGAGGACCTTAACGGTCCAGATCAAAGGGTGTAGGGAGGTCGTGACGAGTAGATCTCCAAAAGGGAGATCCAACGGTCAAGATCTCAAAGAGGAGGACCTTAACGGTCCAGATCAAAGGGTGCAAGGAGGTCCTGACGAGTAGATCTCCAAAAGGGAGATCCAACGGTCAAGATCTCAAAGAGGAGGACCTTAACGGTCCAGATCAAAGGGTGCAGGGAGGTCCTGACGAGTAGATCTCCAAAAGGGAGATCCAACGGTCAAGATCTCAAAGAGGAGGATCTTAACGGTCCAGATCAAAGGGTGCAGGGAGGTCCTGACTAACAGGGATACTCTAGGTTAGGAGGGTGGTCTTTACATAAGACCAGCAAGGATCGAGGAGGTGGTCCTTGCAAAACAGCCAGGAAGAGGTCCTGTGAACAAAGGAAAACGCGCAGCCAAGCAGAGCCGTTCGATTGGGATCGGGCGGTCCAGAAAGGAAAGGAACGTTCGGACCATCCAAACGTTACCTCACGCTTGAGCCGCCGATCAAGATCGGATGGCGCCAAAACAATGGGGCCGTTCGACCGAGCGAAACGAACCAATCGAGACTAGGCCGCCTCGATTCAAATTGGACGGCTAGAGGGAAAGGGACGTTCGACCAAGCTTAACGTGCCCTTAGGATCGGGCCATCCGAACAAAGATCGAACGGTCCTAAGGTGATGAAGGCAAAGCCTCAGCGATCTGACCATAGAGCCAAAGATGGGTCCAAGCGCTAAGGAGGTCTTGGACCTAAGGAGGTCGGAACCTTTAGATCCAACGAAGGAAGGACCTGGACGGCTAAGATCTCCCAGAGGGAGGTCCTGGCGGACAGATCTAATCCAAGGGGAGGTCTGAGCGGTTAAGATCTCCAGAGAGGAGGTCCTAACGGTCAGATCTCAACAAGGGGAGGTCTGAACGGTTAAGATTTCCAAAGAGGAGGTCCTAACGGCCAGATCTCAACAAGGGGAGGTCTGAGCGGTTAAGATCTCCAAAGAGGAGGTCTTAAGGGTCATATCTCAACAAGGGGAGGTCTGAGCGGTTAAGATCTCCAGAGAGGAGGTCCTAACGGCCAGATCTCAACAAGGGGAGGTCTAGGCGGTTAAGATCTCTAGAGAGGAGGTCCTAACGGCTAGATCTCAACAAGGGAAGGTCAGGCGGTTAAGATCTCCAGAGAGGAGGTCCTAACGGCCAGATCCCAACAAGGGAGGTCTGAGCGGTTAAGATCTCCAAAGAGGAGGTCCTAACGCCAGATCTCAACAAGGGAGGTCTGAGCGGTTAAGATCTCCAGAGAGGAGGTCCTAACGCCGATCTCAACAAGGGAGGTCTGAGCGGTTAAGATCTCGAGAGGAGGTCCTAACGCCAGATCTCAACAAGGGGAGGTCCGAACAGAGGGGGAGATAAGAGAGAGAGATCTAGATCTTAAAGAGATTCAAACCAACAAAGGAAGTTAGAAGAGAAGAGATAAACCAGGGGCACACAAAGAGGCTTTGAGGACCAATGTTTCAAGGGCAAGAAGACACAACAGAGAGCCACAACCGGCAAAGAGCACCAATAAGGAGCTTAGTTAAGGTTTGATTAATTCAAGTTAAACTCTCCAAATTTTCAAAATATCAAGTTAAGCTTTGGATTCTCAATAAAGCCAAATGGTTACTTTTATTTTGAAAACTTGGCAAGAACTTAAGAGAAACAGGACGTTACACAAGCACTGCTATCTAACCTAAACTAAGCCTGACTACTCCAACACGACGATGAAGATCTCGTGGTCGAACTCTCCCTCCTGGAGAGGCAGGAAGTAGTGGAAGGGCGATTTCAGCAGAAGATCCTCGTGCATCCGCTCAAAGTGTGCAGAAGCGTGCTACGCCTTGGACCGCCTGAGCACCTGCCTGGGGTCGCGGGTCTGAAGGTGTGAGCGATGAACTCACCCTCTCTGGCATAGAGGAAAACCTCCATGGCCCACGACTCTTGGTCTAGGGTCTGGGTCTTTCAGCTTGCGGCAGTAATCCGGGTGCTGCATGAGTTGGCGGAGAATGTCCACGAACTCGCCTTCGTCTTCTTCGTGAGAGAAAAAGTCCCACGGGCCATCGGACGACGGGGTTGCCATCTACAATTTTTGAAACAAAAGAGGGAATCAGAACTGAGTAAAACTCAAGTGAAGTCAAGGTAAGTGAAGAACTAAGACAGATGAGTAAGAGCAGTAAGTACGCTATATTTTGCTCAAAACTTTTCTTAGTTTTTGAAAATAAGACTCAAGTCCTTAGGCTCAGCCAGTCTAACTAAGGCTTCTATAGTCGTATGCTATGATACCAGCCCTGTCGGACCCGGATTTCTCAATGTCGAATCCTCTGTGAAAAACACTGTGCTATTCCCTAGATCAGTAGATAGCACTCACATGCACATTACTGAATCATTTCATACATGACGTAAAACCATACTATTGATTAATTTAACTCATCAGAGTTTACAAAGACCACATCGGGTCAAGTTTTACAATAAGGGCCGAACATACCAAATTGATTATATTACAAAAGTAGCAGAAGCGACAACGGAAGCAAAAGGGTGAGAGCACATCTCTCCATAGGCAAGCGACTGGGGAAACCCGTGTGCGTCTGATATTACCCAAAAACTCAGATAATATAGGATGCACGCAAGCACCGACGGAGTCAACTAGACTAAGGCGAGACTAGAACAGCTAAAGACTAAACTACGCCTCATCATCTCCTGGGCCTCCAACTTCTGGATCCTCGTAGTAGTCGTAATCTTCAGGACTTCCTGCTTCTAAGGGTTTTGGAGGAAAGAGTGAGAATGAGCACAACTTCCGTGCTTGCGGGCCAACACACAAGATGCAATAATAATACATGCAAGGCCTAACAAGGATGGCTCGAGTTCTTTTATTTGCTAAAGCAATGTTTTCAATTATCATAATTACAAATTTCTATCACTTAGCATTTTAACCAAATTGCATTTTTTTAAAGAGAGTAATTGTGCAATATTTATATCAGCAGAGGTTACCTCCACCTTTATGCTTATTTGATTAGAGCTACCTTCATTTATTAACAACACTGAGTTCGAAAAACCAAGAAAATCCAATCTCAGGGCTAGGTGAGCCCACTACATTTTTCATACCACCTACAAAGGTTTTTTAAATAGAACTAACTCTAGTTAAGTTCCCATGTTCACCTTTGACCGTTGGCGCAGCTGTTTAAACAGTTTAGACTCTGCAGAAGTTGTACACTGTACCCACAAGAGACAATCATACTCGTTACCCCACATGATTCCTTAGTCATGTAGTTGAGCGATCGTCACAATAACCTTTCAAATTACCTCACCCTTCCGCCATCTCACCCATACGGGGTGTTCCCACTTGCGGTGAGCCCCATAAGTTGTGCGGGATGTTTACCACCATGACTAGCGTAGCTGGCAACTTCACCATCGGTGTCCCTTCCCAGCTCATGCTTGCACTTCTTCACTCCTCCATTAGTGAGATAACTTTCAGGGTCCAACAAGCTTACTAAGCCAAGTTGCACTTTGCATACTTGTGGTTGTACTTATTTTACACGGGAGGTCATGAAAAGATTAAGTCCTTAGGGTTACCTGGGCGGTTTATTCCATATGTCATTCACAACCAACACTCTTTGGGCTACATTAACACCCACCATCATACCATTCATCATACCATCCGCCCAGATAGTAACAGCAAGTTATATGGTCTTTGAGGAGTAAAATACATCAACTCAACCATCTCAGTCATTTACCCACAATGACTGCCCAAAATCACTTTCATGGTTAAACGATGATGATTAGCACATTTAATGTCCTGGGACATAAGCAAGACTAGCATGTCGCTTAAGTACAACCTATAACTAGTAATTACCATATAGTTACTAGGGTGACAAGGAATAATGGATTTAATTATCAAAGGATGGCATATTAATTAATTAATCATCAAATGGGTAATTTAACTATCTTAAGCTTTAGCATAAATTTAATTAAAGAATTAAAGCATGCAATTTTGGTAATTTAAATGAATATAATTTACATAAAATGTAGGCTCAAAATGATCAAAGTATTGACTCGCCATGGTTATAGGTAAGAGAGTCTTGATAGTCTTGTGCTTGATCAAGCTGGTGATGGCGGCTGGTGCTCGGGGCACAGCGCGGGCGGTTTGGGAGGGAGGAGGAGCAAGGGGGGAAGGGGGAAGGGGTGCCCTGGATTTTATAGCCGCATGGGCGTCGCGGCCGTTGAGGCTTCGAGGGCTGGGCGTGATAGTAGTAACGTCGGTATGACGCAATGAGCAAAGCAGCAATGATGGCGTCTATGGTGCGACAGGTGACCAAGCGAAAGTTGGGCGATGCGACAAGTCGGGCAGGTAGGCGAGTGGGCGGTGTAGACGCGTGGCAGGGTGGGGCACAGAGAGCTGACGACAACGGCGACTTCGATGGCCCGGGCTGGTGCATGCTGCAGGCGAGGCCAGAGGTGCGGCATGGGCGACATGGCGTCACGGCGTGACCCGGGTGAGCAAGCGATGGGACAAGGTGAGGAGAAGGGCGCTGGAGTCGCGAGCGACAGAGGGAGTAGGTGGCGAGGCATGGGGTGGCGAGGCGCTTCGTCTTGTGGTAGTAGGAGGCACAGTAGCGTGGGCAAGACCCGGTCTGGGAGGAAGAAGGGCATGCAATTTCTTTGGGCCAAGGAAGGCTGAAAGGAGAAGGTGGTGGGTCGACCAAGGGAGAGGAGATGGGCTGGGGCCCAAGGGAAGGAAATGGGTTGAGCCCAAAGAGAAGGGGGAGCAAAAGAGAGAAAAGAGCTCAAATTTGAAAAAGGGAATTCAAACTCGAATTTTGAATTCGGGAGTTGCAAGAAGGTTTGAAACATAAACGCGAGCTTAGCTGGAAGCTAGAAGATTTGAAATAACTAGTTAATTTGAAATAGGGTTTAAAAATCAAGAGCCAAATGTAAACACTATTATCGTCCTTATAAAAAAGGGAACAAAAAAACAGGTGTCTTATGTACAGATTTGCCGCCAATTCATTTAGCGACAGGAGCTTCCCGTCAAACTCTCCTGTCGCCAATTCATTTGGTGATAGAGCTTTGTCGCCAAATGAATTGGCAACAGAGTATTGTTGGACCGACAATCTTATCGCTGATTCATTTGACTGATAAATTCATTTGGCAGATAGGCACGTGGCAGAGGTCTGTCACCAAATGAATTGACGATATAAGCCTATTTTTGTAATTTTATTAAACGAGTATTTATTTATGTAATTCTATTAAAAATATATTATTTAATTTTGTTTTCCCAAATTAGCTACCAGCCTACATATTGCACAATCTGTTCATCCTCACGAGGGATGAATTGTGCAAGTATGTGGTCTGTACATCTTGGGGGTGAATAGCAACCCTCTTTCGAAAGCGCTCATCACAAATTCCCAATTCTGTTAAGCTGAGTATGGAAATAGGTTGACAGGCACAGGTGAAGAACAATTCACACAATTAATTCCCAACCAGTGGCTGATCCAAGATTAAATCTTAGGTATAGTGGTGCGTCGCTACCTCACCGGACTGATTTTCCTCGTCGGGCGTGCTGTCATCTCGCTGCGCACCGCTAGGGTTCAGTTGCTAGGCTCTCACTCACTGTCTCAATGCAGTGTGTCGCTCCACGAATTAATAATATGTTCAAGTTCTCATGTTATAATTACTTTATTGCTCAACTAACCTTTTTTAGAGAACACGCTAGTGCTCAATGGACTAATAAAATGAATCATTTTGGAATATGCAAACATCCTAGATGCATTAAGCACTCATGTTACTCATTTAGGGTGATTGTTTAGTAGAACTTTGGAAAGAACAAATCAAGGGCAGAGAACACCATGCATAAACTTAATCCATAAGTATGGTATAGAATATTTCAATTAACTACAAACTACAGGGGAAATCAAAGGTGATATAATCTCATTTAAGAAATTTCTACAATAGAACCATCATAAATAAAATTAAGGACTTGATCGAAGTATCCATGACTAAATAATCAATTTGAGGTGGCCATGGAGATTTGAGAGGAACATTTAATCACTTACTACCTCTTTGTTGTTGTCGGCCTATCGCTCTGCCATAGGTGCAGCTCGCTTCGCTCGAGCACAACCCGCCCACTCAGCCACGCCGCACGCCGTGAGCCCACTCCACCGCAACGCCATGCTAGGGTTCGGCAGCAACCCGCTAGCTCCGCGTTGCCTGCCCCGCTCTACCGCCGTGTTGCCCGTACTAGGGAGTTGTCGATTGGGGGCTAGGGCTTTGGGAGGAGGCTGGATGGGGAGTTCCTTGCCCTCCTCAGCTCCTCGCCCCCTCCAGCCTCCTCAACAAAGTCGTCGCACCGCCGCTCCTCCCCCTCTCCACTGGATCGTGTCGAGAGGCGTGAGCTGCGCCCCTCCAAGCTGATGACCGACACCACATGCCACCACATGCCACCACACCCACACCAGTGTGCCACCTCCGTGCGCTGCCTTAGCCCTACGCCCTTGCGTTGCCCACCTGTCCACCCTGCCTCCTATTCCCCTTGCCTAGGGTTGAAATTTGGGGGAAGTGGGGAGTATTGACTCTTGATGGGCCTATGGCATGGTGTGGCCATGTATGGCTGGCAAGAGGGGAGTGGGCTATGGGCTTGTGGGTTGTGGCATTGTGGCATGGTGTGGCAGTCGACACGAGCTCGATGTTGGCAGCTTCCATGGCAGTCGAAGGCCGAAGGGGAAGGGAGAAGGAAATTATCGGCACCTAGGAAGAGAGGGGTACCGGCAGCGCGGGTCACCTCAGGCGGCCACTCAACCTTGCCCGATTACTGGTCTGCCCTGTTCCCAACCAAGAAAGAATGGAGCTCCTCCTAGGATCAGGAGTCAATATTGTTGGTCAGATGAGCACAACCACTAGAACTTCACTGGTCCAGATGTGCGAAGCTCCTAGGGTGGATACCCAAGTCCAAGAAAATTGTGTAATGAAAACGGCATCACTATCTCATTGGAGTGATACCTGACGCCAAATTTGAGTGCTTCAAACCAACTATTCGACAGAGACCCTCCGCACTCACTCATTCACAAATGCATAACTGTGTGTCTGTGGACTTGAACCACCGTCGTAGATCCAATGCTTCCCATAATCTAAAAAATTGATAATTTTTAACCTACATATTAGCCGTGCATAGTGTAACTCAGGGGTGGACCCAAAAAAGACTACTCAAATTTTAGTTTTCAATGAAAGAATTTAACGTCGCCATTTTGTGCCAAATTAATCAACGGAGAAGCTCCGACAGTTTACTTGTGTCTTTGCTTATTTTTTGATCTAAGTCCGCTACTGGTGTAACTCTATAGCTTGAGAGAAAATAATATGTAATTGGTACCTGAATTTGCTGAAATTCATTTATTGCATGTATGGTCCATGTGGAACTGGTCTATGAGCCAATGAATGACAAAAACTACCAGGGGTTTAGATGTGTCTTGTTGCTCCTTAGCCTGAGAAGACACTCGAAATTAGAAGTTGGTCTTAAACCAAATCCACCACACTTTTCCAGGTGTTAACTGAGAGTTGATCACCAACCAACAATTCCCACACATCCCATCCAAATCTTGCACGGTTGGTTAGAAGCACTATGTGCCAATTCTGAAAATTTTCAGATGATGCATGGGTTTGAGCAAGCAAAACTATATCGTTTCAGAAATTTATCGGACTCCACTGATACAACAGGTAATCGCTAGTTACCGGATATTTCGGCAAAATTTCAGGCAAAATTTTTAATTGAAATTTGAATATTCAAATGTAAAGACAAAATTTATCTAAATTTGAATTTAGATGAAAATTAGATAAACCTGATTTTTTTTTGCCTGGTATGAAAATTTGTCAAACCCTCTGATTCCATGGGTTCGAGACCCTGGCTAGAATTGGGCTTGGATTGGCTTGGCTCCTAGGATAAGTGAGCTAGGATTTTGAGATGGCACTGTGACATTGATGAGCCGGCATACTCCAACTCTGACCTCCAACCGGACAGCTTGTCCTTGTGTTCACACTGGCTGGACTCAAGCAGGATAAGGTCTATACGTCACAAATTCTATCTTGGGACAAATTTTGACGTTTTTTCTAGCTGAATCTTATCTATCAACTGGTAAAAACTTCAACCACTATCCACTGCAGATCAAGGATTCAAAAAACGGTTCTTATGAGATCAAGATCAAGATCATCACCACTAATAATGTGCTTTATGAGATCTCATATAAATGCCCTTTATGAGCATTAGGAGAGATTAACAACCTTTTTTTTATATTATATATATATAGAGAGAGAGTAGGGGGCTCCCCTACTGTCACTTGTAAAAAAAGTACTAGAAAAATCGAGTTCATTGACAGTAGAAGAACTTGGAAGGTATGATAATGAGTGGAACTATCTACTTTGACAACTAATAAAATCGTAGTACGTAATTAGACATATTAGAGCATGTATAATAGTATAGACAATTGCTATCTATAGCAACTTTTAATGTCACCTGTAGATAACACTAAAGACAGCTTATACAATAGTATAGACAGCTGCTGTCTTTTTAGTTGTCTTTATAGAACACACAATCTTTTAATGTTTTTCTTATTTTTCGTGATACAGTCGACTACAGGACTGTAGACATCATCTTTCTCTCTCTTCATTCTCTTTCATCTACATCAGCAAAAATTCTACGTGACAGCGATTATAGACGGCTGACTTGCCCATTGTATATGCTCTAAGAAAATGCCACAATGTATGGACCCCTTTAGCATCTATTGGTGGGATCCACACCCAAATAAAAACTGTCCCTCAATCCTCTTCTCTCCCCATGGAACTGGTTCTTACCTAAGCCTCCATTCCCCTCTTATCTCCTTTAAAACCCTCTAATTGCAATGTGTAGTACCACTTTCTCCTCTTCTCTCTCCTCTAAAACCCACTTTCAAAGCCACGTTGCGAATGCTTTAAGGTCACCCCAAAAAGCAGGGAAGTGTTGGGGCCAAGAGCAGGTGCTAATGTTTCCAAACTCTTTTTTGCTCGTAATTTTTAAAAAATGAAACAAGAGCTAGGCCTTAATATTAAAGAAAAGAAAGCCAGAATCAGACAATGAAATTGAAAAAGAAGAAGAATACTTCGAAGCAGAGGTTGATGTGAAAAATTTATCTTCCTTTTATTTAATTATTATGCAGCCAATATTGTGCTTGCATTTACTGGGAAATAGATAAATGTGATAGTATTTTCTTCTTTCCCCTTCAAACTCTTATACTCTTTCATACAAGAGGGCATTTGGCTTTTCACTTTTGAAAAGCATTGGCAACTTCTTTTTTACCGTACCAAAAATATTTTACTAGAATCTGCAAAGATCTTCTATAACTAACTCGATCACGTAGCTCGCCACAGGGCAACGGAACAATTCAAAATTGTCCTGATTTATAACGATTTCTGTAGTGCCAGCTTCTATATGTTTCATAGTGCTTGTTTTTTTCTAGAACTATATTGTGTTTTGTTTGTCATTTTGTTGCGGTATTCATTGTGCATCACCAATCATGTAGTCCCTTTTGTTATGTATTTGGTAGTGCTATGCCTCCACCTTTCGTTGCCAACATGAGCCTTTTTTGGGTCTTCACTCAATCAGGCCAACGAGATGACCACAAGAGAGAAAGCATTAACAAAAGGAAAAGCCAAGGAAACAAGATGAGAGAAAACAAGAGAGCAAAACCGAAGAGTTTTTCAGAATAAACAAGCCACGATAGAAGAGGTGACATCGCAAACCAAGAAGAATTGAGCAAAGAAAAAAAGCGTTCCACAAGTCTTGATTTCGAGTCGCTTCTTCTCGTGTAGTCGTGGCTAGTGTGGTCTATTTTTTTTTACAGGATCTAGCTTCCCCTTTTCATTTTTAATATTTTGCTTGCGTATCTCTTTCCCGTCTTTAATTGATAGGCAGAGCTTCTATCTTTGTTTAAAAAAAACAAGAAAACAAGAGAGAGGTAGAAGAGAGGTGGACCTAAATAAATAAAATAAAATGAAATGAAAACAGCAGGACACCACCAAAACGTGGTGTGGTCGCAGCTGGATCCTGAGCTGTCATGCTGTTGGCATTAGTTCATTAGTTGTTTTTCTCTTCTCTGTTTGGTCACTCGGCCCCACTACCCAATATGGGCTGCATAAAGAAGGCCACCCATGTTGTTCTGTCACATGTACCAACTGCCTTGCCTTGCCTTGCCTTGCTAGCTCATGGATATTCCTTTCTTGCCTCTTGTTCCATGTGGATTTGGAGCTATGGAGATGGAGGGTAAAATGTTATGTATACCATTCTTCTACTGAGTTATAGCACTTCTTTTATAGATAGTCACCACGTAAAATAAGCTACGAATTTTCAAAGGTCTCCTGACTCGTTTCAAATTTAAACTAACAAAAGTACCTTTTGTTGGTATATTCGACATTAACTATGTCAAGCAGTGCCATGTTATCCTGTGTGCCCGGTGTGAGGATTTAGAAGCAGGTGAAAATACTTGTAGATAGCTATCTATATTTTTTAGATGCTACGTTTGACACCACGTTAACTAAAATTGTTGTAAAGGTCGCTTTTGAATTGAATTTTGTCGGCCGACAGTTTCATTTATTTTGTGTTTTGAATCATTTGTAAACAATTGACACAGATGACTTCCTTTGAGTTACTTGGTTGTATGTCTTTATGACTAATGTCTTTTAATCAAACCATTGATACATAACAAGGTAAGGAAAAGGTTCTCCTGAGATATATTATTGTAATTTAGCTTAATCTAATGTGCTCTAGCCCTTTAATCAATAGCAAACACATTGTTTTCTTATAGGCTAAACTTCTAATAACAAAGAAATCCCATTAACCGGCGGAAGCAAATTAATCTGAACAAACTTTGTACCTTGTACTATCCATCATTTGTTAAGCTCATAATGTATAAATTATACAATGAGTCCTACAAATTTAATATGCCAAATCATGATAGTATTAAATTGTTCAGACTTGTCAACCGTCCATAAGTATTTCTACAGCCTAGTATAGATAAGAGATATTTCTATGGGCACTGGCGAGTACCCACAGCATTTCTCTCGCCACTAGTATTGGGCTATTGGCCACCCGCTTCCCCACATCGGGGGAAAATATCCTCATCAGCAGCACGCGCCGTTGGATCATCAAATCCAACGCCTGTGATTTGTCCAAAATTTATGACCCTCCTAAATTTCTCCAAACTTGTAATGTTTGTCGCCGTTGCAATATATTAACTAACGACACTACTTATTTGATTTTTCTCCCCTCAGTATACGATTTCTCCATTCTTCTCCTTTCTCCCCTTCTCCTCTCTCCTCTTCATAAGCTCTAATCCCCAAAGATTAGCACCGAAAAATCGGAGATAAATCTGAACAGTTGTAGATTAGTATCAGGGCTTGATTACGGCAATCGGGCTGGGGTCATTGGAAGAGTCGCAGCCGAATTGGTAAGTATTTCGTGGGTTTTTGGTTTTATTTCTGGCTCCAATTCTTGGTCGGGTTTGCTCCTGTTCTTGATCCGCCTCAATTCGTACTGTTCGTTTTCGATTTGAATCTTTTTCATGCGTTTCGTCGTCCAATTTACATATTCCAGCTCGTTGTTTGATGGATCCTGACCATTTCCTGGTACCATTCGATGCTTGCGCTAAGAAAAATCGAATCTTTGACGCGAATTCACCGTAAAAATCCGATTTTTGGCACGCGCAATTGCTGAGATCTGTGGGTTGAGCTGTGAATTAGCCAGCCTCGATTCGATGCAAGCTCGTGGTAGTTTAGTGTTAAATTTGCTCAAATCTTGAGTTGTTGTTTACTGAAGAGATGTTTGTTCTTTGCAGTTTGGTGGAGCAAATGATGATGGCGAACGCGAAGCTCCAGAAGCAGGCGCTGCTGCCGCCGCGCAGCCCGTTCCCGACGGCGGCGTCGCCGTCGCCTTACGCCGACCGCGGCCCGATCGCCCGACCCCAGGATGCCACGCACCATCGGCAAGGGCATGGCCACGGGTACCACCAGCGCACGTCGTCGGAGAGCTTCATTGAGGAGCAGCCGTCGTGGCTCGACGACCTGCTCAACGAGCCCGAGTCACCCGTGCGGCAGCACGGCCGGGCCGGGCACCGCAGGTCGTCGAGCGACTCGTTTGCGCTCTTTGATGGAGGTGCTGCCGCCGGCGTGTATGCCAATGGTTTTGAGGGGATGGGGGGAGGAGGGCAGCCTGCGGCGTGGGGTGGCGTGCAGGAGTACTATGCCAAGCCAGGCTCGTTTCGGAGGCCACAGGGCCGGCCATGGGAGCAAGGCATGCCGAATTCGGTTGGTTACAGGCAAGGTGGGGCCCCACTGATGCCAGCGAAGGAGAAGGTTGGTGGGCATCACGGGCCACCAGCACCGAGTGTGTTGATAGATCATGAGCATGGCATGGACAAGAGAGCTCCTGATGAGGCAGGGCATGATCAAAAGGTTGGGGCAGATAGGAAGGAGGGTGCGCCGCCGAAGTACACACAGTCGGAGGCGGACACCAAGCGCGCTAAACAGTGAGTCTGATTTCTGTTGCATTCATGCTATCACTTTCAAGACTAGTGTTCCTATTCTAGAATTTCACACTTGCGAACCATTAATGGCAATAACCCAAGACAAGCAATCCATTCACTGTAATTTTAAGCACATATAAAAAGGGCCAACCCTTCACTGTAGGTTTGCTTAGATTTTACTATCTGAATATGGTTGTGCAGATGTTGCTATTTTGAAGTTCTTTGCGAGAAAGCAAACAGTGTAGTCATTGAATATATCTTCTGTATAGCTGCACGGCGCATTTGATCATGGTGGTCACCAGATAGGATAGTGCAAGCATGTATTCATTTCATACATTAGGTTGACCATATCTATGTTTGTTACTTAATAAACAAGTAGTATTGAACAGGACCTACAGGCTTGAAATGTGTGTATGCTGTAACGTCTATGACTATATGTGCATAGACAATGGATAGTATATTAGATGTGGCCTGTGGCAACATAAATGCAACAGTATTTGAATGATTTTTTAAATTTACAACTTGATGAGCCTTAAATCAGATACCATCTATAAAACTATCAAAAATCCAGAATGGACAAAGTGCTTAAATTGCGTTGTTATATTGGTCAAAAGTAACGAGCTATGCTTTCAGATGTTTTATTTAAATTAGGACATCATACATTTCAATCTTGCCATATCTGTATGTTGTTGCAGTCATGCTTAAACAGTTTCGTGTTTTAATGCATCTAAGTTGCTTTTTTTTATCGCTTGCAGGCAATATGCTCAGAGGTCCCGTGTTCGAAAGCTCCAGTATATTGCGGAGCTTGAGAGAAAAGTCCAGGCATTACAGGTGAGCTCGTGAGAACAAATGGTTTTTGACTTCTGTTCCACAATTTAGTATTATATTTGACACAGAAAATATTCATGTCTGAATAATGCAGTCAGAAGGGATAGAAGTGTCTGCTGAAATGGAGTTTCTTACTCAGCAGAATATAATGCTGGACTTGGAAAATAAAACCTTGAAGCAAAGGCTGGAGAGTATAACTCAGGAGCAACTAATTAAACGCTGTAAGTATACTCCCTTGTGTTTTGAGTTTTCTTATTTTGGAGTTCTGCTATCCAGAAAACTGCTAATAAAATCATTTTGGTAATTGCATTAAGTTTCACTGAGATATTAATCACTATAACCAACATGTACATGTTTGCTTCAGACATTAACTCAAGTACAACTCTTCAGTTAACTGTAGAGACACCATTGTCATGTTCTCTTCATAGTATATATTTTTATGGCACTGTACATTCTGTGACGCTAATGAGGACCTGTAACATGCATTTCTTGAGTAAGTTTGAGGATCTACTAAGCACAGGCATAAATAATTTTCGAAATAATGTCTTGTCGATAGTATAAAAGTACTCGAAATATTGACAACGTTCCTACTCCGAAGAGATGCCTTTACATTGTACTGTTTTCTCAGTAAGATGTCTATGGTTGAACTTTAGGCCGAGCTATTACGAGAAAAGTTTGGTATCTAACTTTTAAATGAACTCAATTGACAATGTGGCCATTCAAATACATAACATGCCACTGGTTGTATTTAATAAGGTCTGTAAATGTTATTAACTTGTTGTAGCTGTTTTACTTACAAATAGTGAATGCTAGCTAAGAAACTGGTAACCTAAGGAGGTTACATTTCTTAAAAAGAAGTTAAGAGATTGCTGCCGTAGTGAGAAACTATGATATGACGCCAACATTTTCTGTGCAGTGATTCAGTTCAATGGGTGTAATGAATTGCTTTACTGAAATGCTGAATACCAGCTAGTAAATTGTTGTTCTGATAAGAAATAATAAAATGGTCTGAGCATTTTTCCTCCAATGTTGCAGTTCAACAAGAGATGTTTGAGCGGGAAATTGGTCGTCTCAGATTGCTGTATCAGCAGCAGCAGCAGCAGCAGCCACCACAGCCTTCTGCTCATGGTCGTAGTAACAGCAGAGACCTTGATTCACAGTTTGCAAACCTGTCTCTGAAACACAAAGACCCCAACTCAGGGCGCGACGCTGTGTCTGGGCCTCTTCGTACTTAGTTCTTTTCAGCCTTTTGTTCTTGTGAGTTCCACATCAGTTGCCACCACTCCTAGACCACTCTTTGTGGCTGTCAATCTGCATGAAGAAAGGAGCAGCACACTTGGAATTGCGCCCCCATCCCAGGGTGAATAACACTGGAAAGGCTAATAATTATGGATCTGATCTTTATTCTTTCGGAATATGCACCTGGCGGTCATCCTCAGCTCACTTCCATCGTTGATGATCGACCAGTCGGAGGTGTTTAGGGTTTTCCTTGTAGCTAGATGCTTTTCTTGCATCATTGTACCATTTCGGATACTAGGGTTCTAATTTGTTCCTGTGGTCTTGTTTGCTGTGCTGTCTTCTTCATGCATCGTAGCCATGTCTGGATTAGTCTGCCTTATCAACGGAATGTGGAGCACTAGTCAGCATCTGATACAGATGCTTTGAAATTGTGCCACATCCTTGAGAACTGTATGTTGTATGATTGGTATTCAATAAGCTAGTGCAAATGAAGTATTAGCGTTCTTCAGAGTTCAGACCATGATGTTGAAATGCTGCTAAGTTCTCTGTGAAATTGTCAATTACTCATCAGAACAAGTAGTTCACAAATTTCGCATGTGCGCATTGCTACTGTAATGAATTAAACTTTGCAAAATGCAACTAACAGAATTTGTGGCGGCGTCAGTGGTTGTCCTTAAAGATTGCTTGTAGGCATTTCATGTAAAATGGTTAAACAAGTTTGATTTACATCATGCATCTTATGAAATGATTCTTACAAGTTCACTGGATCTAAAGTTTGCTGTCGGAGCCTCTGTGAGACTGTAATCCAAATTCCAAATGCGATTCATAACACATACTAGAAAAAAGTATTTATCAACAAACTGCAACATTTCAGCGTTCAGCTAAGAAAGCTAGTAACAGTACATGGACTGATTACAGCTCTAAAGACACCTTCTAAGCATTGATGAAGATTGAAGAGCTCTCTGACTCACCACAAATAACTTGAAGAGCTCTCTGACTCACCACAAATAACTGATTTTACGAAAACCTCCTTAAAAGACACAAATCACAACTAATCTGCCCTCCAATAATAAACAGGTTACACACAATGTGTAGATCCCGACAAACAGCGGGCGCCCAAAAACTTCATTACTAGTTCGAATCAATGTCCATTTGTTCTGCAGGTTTCTTTGATCTAAAATCAGCCACTAAGTTGTCAAAAGTCCCTCTAACGTGCTGGCACATTGCCATCAAGTCCTGTAAAGCATCTTTCAATACATCCTTTGCTGGATCTCCTGCCAACATAATCAAGACGCATCAGAGGGTGAGCACTTTCTTGAGGAGATTAGAAGAATAATGAAACTGGTAGTGGCTAGTGGGCAATGCGATGGCATCCATAATTTTGGTATATGAGTCATCTTTACTTTGAACAGAAACATCAATTAACTGTTTTCTATTAAAGTAACCCGTCAACTCCATGAAAGAAACAATATTATCTGATATTTAGATATATGGTTTCTAGAGGAAAGAAAATCTAACAAGTTTTCAATACACATCGGAGTAGAACACTAGGTGTTGGAAACTAACTATGTACTCAAGAATTCAAGATACAACTGTAGGAAGTAGCACAGTTAATGTGATTCTTGCAAACTCATTCAATGAGAATTCAAAATAAAGTATGTCTCAAAAACAACAATTTCAGTCCACAGTGGTTAACAAATGAAATATCAGGATCATATACCACTTTACAGTACCTGTAGTCTGAACTCTTATGTTGACTTTGTTGTCAGCAGGATGAGGGATGCTATATCCACAAAATGCTACCCTTGGGCTGTGAGGACAGAAAAAAACCACAAAGAGAGAAATGAGAATCTTGAATTCATATATTCACATTAGTTTCTAGTTTCTAAACATCAGATACTATTTGCAAGGCTTTAAGCTTGTTGTAAAAGTACAAGAGAAGACCTTTCACACTTTTCTGAACTCCAATACAACCAAACAGTTGAGCAAAAGAATATGGCTTGCAATCATGCATCTCGAGAGTTCACTTGGAAGTTATACATGTATTATATTTGTTAAGCATTAAATAGAATCAGTGGTCCCTTAACATTGATTTAAAACGTTGTATAGTGTTATCTGCAGTGTGTAATGCTGACTGAAAGTTCATGCATATGACTAAACCATCCAATAACAGAAGATTAGTTTCATAATGGTGATTTGCGAGGGAAACAGAAGATTAGTTTCATAATGGTGATTAACCAGTGCCTGACATATCAATAAATGTGCCTAGGATGTTTGGTATTATAATCCTAGGGTGTGTAGCTTACGATTTTTGTCGGGACCGGATTCGCAATCCGGAACCCTCTGTGTGTATCAGCACTAGCCCCTGGATAAGTAGCTAGTGCATATAATTACATCATTGAATATCAAACACATATCTCGCAAATGTAAAGTTATTTCATAATATTAAACAATACGTAAATAGACCATACACTTGACTTACACATGGGCTGATCAGGCCAAATACCTTCAATATCTGCAGCGGAAACGAAATCAATAACATAGCAGGTGGGACCCTCAGGATATGCCATAGACAATCGACAAGGCCTCATGACCTAGTTCTTAGCCTCTTCGATTTCCAATCTTGTCGAACGCAATTAAGCGTCCACAGAGCCTTCTTTTTCACTTACTGAATGATATTATTGAGCGAGTGTGAGTATACAGCCGTACTCCACGAGCCAACACACATAATGCAATTATAATAGATGCAAAGCTAATCAAAGGAATGTCTTGAGGTTCTTTTATTTGCATAAAGCCACTATTGACATAGATTAAGTAGTAGACAAGTCTTGAGACCTAACATTTTGACTAAACCAATTTTAATGAAATTAAGAGTGTTGTATAATGCTAGCGAAGGTTCCATCCACCTGCTAACGGAGAATAGTTCCCAAAGGTTCCATCCATCCACGAGTAGATAATGGTTCCATCCACCTTATGCTATATCATTTTCAAGGCTACCTCCACCCAACAATTCCGGGCTGCATCCACCTGACAATTCCAGGGCTGCATCCACCCGACAATTCCATCCCACCCACAAATGATTTTTATAAAACAGAGACTAACCAAGCAAGTTCCCACGTATCACCCATGATCGTGGGCATGGCTATCCAGACAATTTTACACTCTGCAGAGGTTGCACATCTTTACCCACATGATACAATCAACTTATACTGTCAACACACAGCCTCAGATGTGCGACGAAGAAGATTATAACGAGGCCTTTACAATGTCTTATCTCAGTACCAACCCGCCCATATAGGCCGATTCCTTCAACACTGGGATAGTGTCCTCGTAAGGCCACCACCAGAATGACCCTCGTGTTCCTGAGGATCATTTTCAATGAAGGGCCTAAAGTTGTGAGAGAAGCCCCTGGACCTCCCGCTAGACTAACCAGCACCGTGAACTCAGCGTCTTACCGAGTGGCCTCTTTCGCCACTTGTGTCATTCAAGTCCCTAGACCCCCCGCCAGACCGACCTAGGTAGCGTGGGAGCGGGGGAGGGCCTTGGGGGACAGGCAGACAAGGATCTCCGAGATCACTTGTCAGCCTCCACCCCACATGTTCTTCCTCCTCCACTCCTTGTTCTTCACCTTCCTCCTCTTCTCTCCCTCTCCTCTAGATCTCATCCCCCATGGTTTCTCCACCCCACCACCTCCTCTTGCTTCTCCTCGATGCTAGCGTCGCCTTCCCGCTGATTCTGGCGAGTGCTTTGGGGACGTTGACAAGTGCATCTGCGAGGGGGCAGAGTGCAGTTGACGCGGAGGTGGATGCAGCGCCACCGAGTGGACGATGTCGACGAGTGCGGGAGCTCCCACCGTATAGCGACGCAACAACGCTGTTCATCCAAATGGGCGCGTACGAGGTGGGCAGGAGTGGTGGAGGAGGGGTTGAATAGGCGCGGTGGAGGCGACCATGGCAACCGAGAGAGAGGAAGATGGTGAATGGTGGCACGGGCGATCAGAAAAAAACCCCTACCAGAATCGCCGGTTATCGATACGTACGGGTCCGGAAGGAAAATCCCAACCGGTTTTTCCGGGTTTTGCAAATTCAAATTTCAATTTCTGAAATTTAGCCGGTTTTCAAGCGAATTCGAGTGAAATTCAACCGGTTTTTTTTTCCGGGAAATCTGGTTACGAGCCGGTTACCAGGCGGTTTTTTTCCCGGCCGCCCGATGGGATTTGGTCCAGTACCGGCTTTTGGATCCTTGGGGGCGACAACGGCTCAGGAGGAGGAAGAAGAAATGAAAAGAAAAAAAATAGATAAATCAGCTGTTGACTCAGCTGTACACGTGCACGTGACAGGATGCCATGTCAATGAAACTTGTATACATAGATGTCACATCAGCAAAACCGAAGTGGTTTTGGTCTCAGGGGGTAAAGTGAACGGTATTGATAGTTGAAGGGTGTCCAATATCCAATTTTGCAATTCAAGATTTAAACTTAGACTTTCGCAAGAGTTCAAGGGTGCCAAATGGATATTTTTCCTTATTTGTTTTACAAAAATAACCCTCAGTCGCTAGCCCACTAGGCGACTAGGCCCAACCGGCAGGTGGGCCAGCGATTAGGTGACGGGGGAGGCCCAGACACGCGACCAAATCGCAACTTAGGCCTTGGTCTGATGTGGACATCCCGATTGGACCAATTACACGAGTAAAGGCTAAATTAATTAATCAACAGGTGAACTCGCTCATAAATGATTTTAATCTTACTAATGAGAATATGTTACTACCTACTAGTTCCATGTTTTGTTTGTGTAGCTATACACATATAGAAGCATGCAAGACCGAGAACAATGGAGCAAGAAGCATTGAACAAGATATTTGGTAGCCGTCGCTTGGAGGTTTGGTTGTGCCATGCATGCATGCATGCGTGTTACGTGAGGAAAAAAAGGAAGCTAGCTGTTATCTCCAAATCAAAGAAATCAGCATGCATGTTCCTTGCTGGAAGGAAATAGGAAGGAGGCAAAGAGACTAGGAAGGAGCCGCGTGGGAGACGTGTTGTACGTGGAAAGAAAGAAAGGAAAGGAAGCCTGTATTTGCAAGATTTTGGAGAGTTTCTTTTTCTGGGTGTGTGGCCGAGCGGAGCGCATGTGGGCCAGTATTGTAACTTCTGCTATATGTTGTGTGTGCATCGGCACGGGGGTCGGATGTACGTGCACACGGGATAGATAAATTAGGAAATACATTATTCTGTTAAGATAGAGAGAGTCCGACTAGATTTTTTGGCCGTAGTGGTGCCGAGACCACTACGAGATCGACCAAAGGGCTGCGGCTCTATATATTCTTGTATGCACTGTTTATTTGAGGGGTACCACTAATATGAATTTATTATTTTTGAGACAGATCTATACGCTTGTTCTTCCTACGGTTTGACATACAGTGCAACCTAGAGGGGAATTGAGCGTTCTCAACCCCGTTGTTCTTATGATTTCTTGTGTTTTACAGGAGCAGCGATACGTTTACTTTGTGTGGTCAGATAGACGGGATCACGAGTGTGTGGTTGGGCGAATTCTTTTGTCGCAGGTTGCTGTTTTGACAGTGGTTGGTGCCGTCGGTTTGTCAGGTTGCACGGATCCAAAGTTATCATCGATCCTACATCGTGAAGATCGGGCATCCCCCCATATCATGGTCTACCACGTGTCTTAGTAGCGAGTTGGTGGCACGACTAAGGCCTGTGCCGGGCACAGTTGTCGGCCCAGAACGCGATTTAGACCAGTCGCAGATCAGGCCAGAGACTAAGCACAGTGTTAAGAAATAATTTAAATAAAAGTAGCTTTAATTTTACGAAATTAAATAGTTGGAAGAGTTGTTTGTGAATAATTGCTGGAGTTTGCTAATCGCAAAATTACTAGGACTTAGCATAAAGAGGATACACCAAACACAAGTCGGGTTTACAGCATATCGAACCAAGTAGCAACATGTTTGAAGTAAAGGTAGCTAGCAACAAACGAGATACAACCATGAAATGGATTACACAAATTGACCACGACGATAGGAACAAAGCACTCCTAACGTGGGCACAGACTGTATCAGGTATCAACTCCAGCTTTGTTAGCTGCAACATGTCGCCCTCCACTAGTTGTACTATCTTGACCTACCCGACCCGTTATGCTTCGTGCACTTGTTCTTCCTATGCCCGTAATCTCCGCAAAGGATATACCTCTTCCCAGGGCCTTTGGCTTCAGACACGTCCATATCGTTTCGGATACGATGAGTCTGCCGACGGCCCTTGCCACCCTTCAGCAAGTTCAAATCAGGGACCCATCCTATTTTGCACATCGTCCTCTGTGAAGTTACCAACAACACGGAATCCACAGATCAACCCGCTCCTAGTCTGAACAACATTTTCCTTCATGAAGAAGCCTGACATATACCGCGCAGAGTCCATCTTGATCATGCCACATGCAGCCAACACATGAGCATGGCTTATGGAGTAGCATTGACTTGTTACACGTGCATTGACAAGTGTTGTTGCCCTCAATCGCGATGGGTGTCAAGCGGCTGCCAGTCGCGCGAGGGTCGCGCGACTGAGTGTCCACAGGCCTCAGTCGTATGACATGCGCACGAATGTGGGCTGGCTAGGCTCAAATCGCTGGCTCACCACGTGATTGGGCCTAGTCGCCTAGTGGGCCAACAACTGAGGGTTATTTCTATAGAAAAAGTAAAATGTGGGTTATTATTGTAAAACGATTTAAAAAATGGTTTATTTAGAAAAATAATTTTGTAGCTTACTATGTATACTCTGAAGGTCATGACTAAGTTGATACTCTAAATACACTAATACAGGAACATAAATTGATGGCATATTGAAAACTATAACAACAAATCAAGATGGTTGTTTGCACTATTACCACTTAAGCTTTTTTTATCTTTGTAGTTTCTGGTGATCAAAACCTGAAGTGGATGAAATTAGAGTATTCCACTTGCTGCCTAGGAATTCAAATAAAACTAATATAATCATCAATAGCTATTCAGCAAATACCAGATCTGGCACATTACAAAATCACAAAATACATCCCAAACTTACTATCACTTTCCAGATTGTATTACCCTCCTGAGAGCATCCTCAGTATTGGCACAAACTTTGCTTCAAATGTGAACTACTCTACCCCAGCTTATGACAATTGTTTGCCTGAGGCTGAGCTACACTGTCATGTGCGGTGATTCATCCAATCATGACCCCCCAAAGACAGCTTGAACTTGTTTGATGATTCCCAAAAGCGAAAACAACAAACTCTGGCAGCAAGAAAATTTATTTCTTTTAAAGGCTCATTGCAATAGGAATAACATAGCTGCAAATTGGCGGCAGAAATCAGGGTCACGGTTCAAGTTACAGCTAACAATTCTAGTTCTTCACATCCTTGTGCCAGGATTTACAGCCACATCGAGTAAAAACCATATGGCGTTGATGACCATGGTCCTAGAAAGGATTCATACTTGGCCATCTTGCCCCTTGCTCTCATAACCCCAAAAATCAAAACCTTGGTTAGTAAATGGCATTTTATTCGCAGTTCCTATTGAATTGGATGTCCAATTGCTCTACCCAATCAAGTCACTCACTAAATTGATGGAATCCCATAACAAATCCACCATGTCTATCCTTATTTCCACTGTAGCCCAACATTGCAAGAAGCTAGAAACAGAAAGTACTGCTCCCAAGAACGCTATTTTTCTTCTCTAATCACACTTCCACCGTGCAATTAGCCACAAGTAAAGATGGATGCTTTTAGCACAGGGAAACGAAAAAGAAAAGAAAAGAAAAGAAAAGAAAAGAAAAGAAAAGAAAAGAAAAGAAAAGAAAAGAAAAGAAGAGATCAAGAAACCTCACTCACTCCTGGTTAAGGACAAATCTGGCGGAGTTGGCAAGGGTGTGATCCTCATCCATGATGGAGAAGGTCGACGCGCTGGAGTCCGTCACCGACCCGTGCTCCATCGCCGCAACCCCCGACTCGAGCTGTTCTTACAGAGCACGACCAAGAACTCTCCCCCTCGAAGGAACGCGGACAAGAAACCTTGCAAAGAAGGGGAGATGGGAAGAGTCCAAAGAAGAAATCAGAACAACAAAAACCTAGCTTTACTCGGAGCTCAAATGGGAGGAACAGAGGAAGAAGAAACCTTGGAGGAAAGGGGGAGAAGAAATTTCTCGCGCGGGAGGTGCGATGCAGGAAGCGAAGCACGGGGTCGGCGGCGGCGGCGCTGTGGATGGGAGGCAATGTTTACCTGGCATTGGCAGGGCTTCGACCTGCAACCACTTCTCGTTGCCGTCGGATTGCAGCCAAAATTATGCGTAGATGATAATCTAACGGTTAGGATAATAGCCTTGCTTGGGCTCTCTATCTCTCTCCCATAAAATTTATTTTTGTGTCTTTCAACGAAATTTATCCTCCCATTTTTCGGGGGAATATACTAGATATTAAATTAATCAATAAAGGGGTTTTTAAGGCATTAGGAATTTTTTACAGACCAAGCATATTTCAAACCATTAGATGATTATCTCAATATTCGTGTAACATACTAAGGGCATGTACAATAGTATAAACAACTGATATTTGTAGCAACTCTCTATGTTACCTGTAGGCAGTACTATAGACAGCTCATACAATGAGTTGTTTTTTCACTTGTCTTTATAGATGATATAATCTTTTAATGCTTTTATGGACTTAAGATATTTCTTTCTTGGTTCTGGTGATATAATCGACTACAGAGTTATAGACAATATATTTGTCTCTCTTTATTCTCTTTCATTCATATCATCTTAAATTCTCTGTAGCAGACACTATAGACGGTTGATATACTTATTGTACATGAACTAAACCCCATGCTTCTCACCCGCCGTATATGATTTGCCCAACTACCACATCATCGGCATTGGCTTGCAACCTCTACTCATTACCGTTGGACACTGCCTACACACGTTGCCCCACTAACTCGTCGTTCGTGATCTCCGACGGTTGGTAGAGCCATCAGAAGGCCGCAGCCGCGACCTCGAACTCCCTTCACAATGCACATTGTCTCTGGCCGCAGCTTTCCTTGACCTAGCTCCTAACACTACTACTGTATCGCATTTGGTCCTGTGCCTAGGCCTCTAGTCCGATTATAGAGCGGGACTAGGAAATCGGACTAAATGTCTCACCTTTAGTCCGGGTCCCGTGCCCGGACTAAAGGTCGATTTAGTCCCGGTTGGTAATACCAACCGGACTAAAAGGTCCAAATTGCCGGAACTAAAGGTCGATTTAGTCCCGGTTGGTAATACCAACCGACAAAAAGGTCCATTGGCCATTTGGTCGTTTTAAATCTTGCTGGTATTACCAAACCGACTAAAGGTGTTTTTTTTTTTTTTTGTTTCCATTTCAATTCATTATTGATTTTGGTTTTACAATTACATTAGGTTTTCAAATGCGTATTCTTATTTGCTAATATATGTATACGCCCACATATAATTTAGTTTGGAACATTATTACACACAAATAAAGTATGAAACTATATATATTATGGAGCTATATATATGTATAATATATATATATATGCACATAAAATTTACAACATTATTCATGCATCCTTGGTATTTACAACACAAATGTTGTCCTCCACTTAAATGTCATACAAATGTTCGTCCTGGTTTGGCTTCAATTGTTCATCTGGGTTAAAGTAGAACTTCGGTCTTGGGGCTTGAGGACATGCTCATTAAGAAATCTGCGATTGTCTCTTGAATTCCTTTGAGGCGGTCCATATCCAACACCTGTTCCTTCAACCATATCTCCTTCAATTTGCATTAAACGAAAGAAGTATTAATATACATAAGATTTATTTAATAGCAACAAATAAATAAAATGGATTTATTATATATACTTGTTACGTACTTTTCAAGATCTGTAGATGGGTTCTTTTGCATACACCATGAGGAACTCGCAAACGTAGTATCCACACAAATTGTTGCTGGTGGTCTGCCAGAGAACCCATCTGCACGATATAAAAAGATTACTCTCGCTATCCCGCGTGAGTCAAGCATGATAAGGTAAAGATGCGGGAGCTAGTACAACTTACATCCAATCGGTGTGGATCAGAAGTGGCGCTTTCAGATCCGGACGGTAGTGAACTAACCAAGCCCAAACCCCGCCTAATAATTGATCGTTAATTAACTATTGCGAGTTAAAGAGCAGAATAAATATTTAAAGATCGGGTTACCCCGGATAATGTCTATCATATCTTGGTAATCTTCCGCGGTTTTCTCAACGAGTCATAGATTAGCAAATGACCGTCGGAGAGATCGAAGACAATCAAGATCCAAAGGAAAGTCGATTTGTTTATAGAGTCAACATATATATCTTTATGTTGGATTGAGTAAGTAAAGTAAAATGTGCACATGATAACAACACTCACCCAAAGTTGTAGGGAAGAGTATAAATCTTTTGTTCTTTTGGTTGATCAAGAACCTCCGAAATTCCTCTCCGTTTGAGGTCTCCATTGATCGTAGGGAGTGTTTGGGTCCTTGAATACGATATATGGATCAACGAAACCAATGTTCTTGTCCTTTCTACGTGTGAGGTCTCTCATCATGTCTCTGCATATGTATAGACATGCTAGCTAGTGTGAGGATAATTACTTATACATATACATATGCTAGAGTGAGATTATTAAAAGAAAGAATCACGCATGCACAAAAGCGGTGATGAGAGATTTGTCTAGAGCGCTCATGTGGCATAGTTGGTGTAACTCATTAAACCGAACCATTATAATGTCATCGCCACTAAGTAATGATGGTTTATAATTTTGACGCAAATATAGTCATCCGCTTTTCTGCGACACGCCGCCATGTACCACTTGTTTAACAAGTACATTTATGCATTTAAGTTCCATGAGCTTCTCGTGGTTGTATAGACTCTTGCCATATACATATTCCTTCTTCCAATGATCAACTTCCTGAGCACTTTGGATGTGTGCTCACGAGCATTTGGGAAATGCTTAGACCGGTTTCATGAAAAATTCATCAAGTTGATCCAAATGCACATTTAGGATATCTGTTCTAGCACGCTCGTGTTTGAACCATATTCATTCCCAATAACTAGCGGGGCACCGATTGTTGTGATTGTTCCCGAGTGCAACACCCTTCCGTGTTTCTTCTCTTTCTTCTTCGCCTCCTCAATTGACTTGGTGAGAGCGCGGTCATAGTCCGATAGTGGCGAATCCTTACGAGCATGACGTAACTTTTTCTCGTGAGCGCCCACCCTTTGCCTTAGAACTTACGGACGTCTGAAGAAGCACGGCTTCTGGTTTCGCCGCTTCACTTTTAGCCTTGACTTTTGCGAAGAAACCGCCCACATCTGTTATCAAGCATCTATTTCTCAGCGATCTTCTCATAGGAAAGTTTAAATGCGCCTTAGAAATAGCCGGTGTTCTCCCGAGGCTTTCTTCTTGGCGGTGGGGCCGACGCTTGCTTGTGGTGCGCCTCTTCTTTGGCGATGGGGCGATGGCGGCGTTGGAGCCGCCGTGGAGGCGATGCGGTGGTGCGGCGTTGGAGCCGGTGTGGAGGCGTTGGAGCCGATGGCGGCGTGGGAGCGATGGAGGCGATGCGGCGATGGCGGCGTTGGAGCCCGCCGTGGAGGCGATGGGGCGATGGCGGCGTTGGAGCCGCCGTGGAGGCGATGGGCGGCTGTGTCGGCGTTGGAGCCCGCCGTGGAGGCGATGGGGCGGTGGGGATGCGGCCGTGTCTTCCACTTCATTGTCATCGCCCGCAACACTGTGACGTGTGGTGAATGGATAATTGGACTTAGGTTGGGGAGGTTCTGCTGTGAAAACAACGTGGTATGAGTAAACCGTTATTTAAGCCAATACATAATTAGTGAAAAATGTTTCGCTCACTTTCATCCGCACCTAGGGTTAGGTTGTTGAGGAGGAGGAGGTGACGCCCTAGGAATAATGATATAGCGCTTGCGCCAACATATGAATGTCTTCTCCGCTTCTCCTAAAGTCTTCTCCCCATCACCTCCTTCAATGTCAAGAGGCACATTGCTATTACCTTTCACAACTCTATCCACCGAGACGCTAGCATATCCAGAGGTATTAATGCCCCATGGCATCTTGGTGTCTTCGTAGGGTCGACACGAGATACAACACCGATAGCCACCATGGTGTGGCATTCCTCTCGAATGTGCGGCTCACATGTCGTGAGAGGATCGGTGATGTCATCCACGGGAAGCGCGCACCTGCGCCATCTTGAATCATCGGCACCTTCGTGGAAGCGCAATCGCTTCAACCGATTAGGGGTGATGTTGACTCCGGCTCGATGCGCTTTTGCCTTTGGATGGAACTTATCGCTATCTGACTTGCCTTTTGATTTCTCATTCATTTTGGCTTCAAGTGCTTTTTCTCGCTCTATCGCTTCACGAGCCACTTCCCGTGACTCAAGAACCATTTCTCCATCCTGCGCAGATCCGCTTCTGCCTCCTCGTACTTCTTTCTCTGGCGGCTTCTATAGGTGGCTTTGTCTTTAGGGAAGGCATGCTCCCACGACACCTCCCCATAGCCTCTTGTTCGCCCACCGTGTTCAAGACTTCCTGTATGATGTCACCATCCTTATCTCGTTTCGGTGCCACCGCCACTCTCACCAAGCCTCGAGCATAAGCAAATCTTTTTGTCGCTCTTTGGAGTTTTATGCCATACACTATCTTTCCGGTCTCTAGGTCCAAGCTTCCCCATGACCGAAAAACCAATACTTGGCGCTCGGGCTTGATTGATTCTCGTTCGATCCCTTGGCAAGAATCTCCTGCTCCATTCTTTCCCACTTAGGAATGGCACTCAGAGCCACCGATCCCAAGTGATGGTGGTATTGCTTTTGTCCGCATTCTGTTGGTTCCTTCTCACCCGTGCCTCACCCTCTTCCGATGTCTTGAACTGCATAAACTCATCCCAAAACGGCCTCAACTTGACGTAGGCCTTAGTGTTGAAATCAAGCGTCCGTTCTTATCGATAAATGTGTTGTACAATTTCTTCTTCCAACTTTGGAATTGTGTGGCCATCTTCTTCATAGCCCAGTTCCTAACTCTCTCCTTCAAAGCTTCATCTTCAGACGAGCGCGAAATGTTGAAGGACATCTTGCCAAACTAGTGCCTTGTCACGATCGAGACAAAACTAATATGAGGAGCAACTTTCTTTTGCTTCCATTCACGAGCATTGATCGGGATCCCGTCCCTTACAAGGTACCCACAAGGGTGACAAATTTCGTGCATGTGGTCCAAGTATTTTGCTCAGATCCTCCTCGAATTCGAGAGAATGAACCGACCCTCCAACGGCTTCTTGGCCTCGACATTTCTACTCTTCCCGTTGTTGTCGCCGATCCAGAGGGCTACTTAATGTAGAAACACAAAGATTTAAATAAATATATTTATACGACAAATGAAATTATTCTCAATTTCATGTATACATAAGAGATTGTAGATAGACCTCGCCAAAGATTGTCTTGCTCATCTTCATAATCGGCAAAATCGACTCCGCCATCTACTTCTTGATTGTTGTCATCACCTTGAATTGGGCACCTTGTAAGGCGTCATTGTTGATAATATCCATCATGGCATCATCCATGTTGTCATTCGGTCGGCCATTTCGCAAATATATGTGTAGGACGTTAGAACGGTTCGTGATCGGTAGGGGTGGATAACGAGTGACTCGGCTCGGCTCGGCTCGACTTCGTTAAGGCTCGTTAAGAAAATGATTTCTCGGCTCGATGGCGGTCACAAAAGAGGGCTCGCCACGGGGTTAGTGTTGTGTCGCCGCTATACCACATTGCCACCGAGGCACCGACAACAAGAGATGCTAGCTAATCTCGCTTGCCTCCTCTCGTGAACTCCAGATATTTTTCTCTTCGATCTCTTTTTTTCGCTCCCGCAAATGCGACAAGAGAGAGATGAGGGAGCGAGAAAAGGAGATGGATGAGCCGAGAATCTAAATTAAAATCCCGACTTATCCATGTGGATGAGCAGAGATTTTGATCCAACCAAACAAAGCCTAATTGGTTCTAGCAAGGAGACAAAGTAGCAAAACTCTAATGTGACGCGTTCATTCAGTGTTACTCGATCGCACATCTAGCTTGTACCCTAAGCACTCTCGATGGTGACTCCAAGCCTATCTCAGAAGCAAAGTTTTGCTCCTTTGACCATGGTTTGAGTGACTCTTCATGGTGCAAGTTGACATCTAATTAAGGATACTTGACCTCTGAGATAAACTTTTAGAAACAACGTAAACCTCTTGACCTCTGAGCTCACGGCGTGGAGGAGGCGGCTCAGGCGGTGGTGGCGAGCCGCTGCCAAGTGAGGCACGGATCCGATCAAGGAGGGAGGAGCGGGCGAGCTGAGCGGCAAGGAGGAGGAGCCGGGCGAGCTGGAGCGGCGGAGGAGGAGCCGGGCGAGCTGGAGCGGCGGAGGAGGAGCCGAGTGGAGGTGGTGGCGGGAGTGGGCGCCACGGAGGAAGCGAGAGGAGGCGCGAGGGAGACTAAGGTGGAAGAAGGAAGAAGCCCTTGTTGCTTAATATTGAGGGACCTTTAGTCTCAAGGATACCAACGGGACTAAAGACCTTAGTCCCGTGGTAATCTGGATCGACTAAAGGTTGGACCTTTAGTCGGGTGGTGCCACGGCCGGGACTAAAGGTTTTATGCTGAACATATTTTCCAGAGAACCTTTAGTCCCGGTGTGTGACCTTTAGTCCGTGATGTAATACGGGACGAAAAGGCTGGACCTTTAGTCCGGGTGGTGCCACGGCCGGGACTAAAGGTTTTATGCTGGGACATATTTTCCAGAGAACCTTTAGTCTCGGGTCAGTGACCTTTAGTCCCAAGCAGACACGGACCGACTAAAGGTCCCCACTATTCGATTCCCGCCACGCCACAGATTTGGGTTTTGTATTAAGTTTATTTGTATAAATATGCTAATTCTTGTTAAATGCATAGTAAATTAAATACTAGGCATAAATTTTTAAAAAAATAATAGTTGCATTTCCTTTTATCTTATTGACATTTCAAACGACTTTTATAGTGACCACAAGCTAGGAAGTGAAGAGCCAACTATAAACAAAATGAAGGGCTCAAACCACAAGCTGGGAATTTCATTTGAAGGCATAAATACTTGCTAAAAAAATTTCAAGTCATTTTGACACCGGTGGAGAAGACATGCTTCACAAAGGTACATGTGTCCTTTTATCGAATAGGAATTTCATTTGAAACGATAAAAACAAGAAAAATATGATAGAAACATCTGAAGTTACAATTATTACATAAAATCTCTAATACACACTATTTATTAAACATCACTATATATCAAGCGGGCACAATGGTGAACTTCTTCTTGACGATGACCCTTGGTTATGATCATGCTTAGTAACCATGGAGTGTCCTCGGCATTTAGCAGATGCTTGGGTCTTTGGTCTGCTTGAAGGGCTGGATTCGGTCATCCCTTTCATAATCTTTCGACTTGTCCTCAATTCCTCAATTCCCACGATGTTTCTTTTCCCCGAAAAAGAACTATGTGGCGTTTTGGCTCATTGGTTGATTTGTCGTCGTTTTCCCTCTCTTGGGTTTTGTAGACATGTCTTTCACATAGAACACCGATTCACATCGCCAGCAAGCGACTAATGGTTCGCCTTTGTACCCAATATTGTTGAGGTCCACCGTTGTCATTCCATACTCCTTGTCGATCGTTACCCCGCCTCCGGTCATCTTCACCCATTGGCACCGAACAAAGGGACTTTAAAATTAGGTGCGTAGTCTAGTTCCCAAATCTCCTCTATGCGCCATAATATGTTTGCCTCTTTCCATTTGGGTCTGTGGCATCTACGCGACACCACCGCTTTTGGTTCGTGCTCCTTTTATCTTGGGCTACGTGTAAAATGTATTTCCATTTATCTCGCACTTTGTACGTGAGGATGTGCCACGATGGTTGCCTAGCCAACAAATACTGCTTGCTCATCAATATTGTCATCACCCCGACATTCTTTTCAAGAACCAACCGCTGAAAGTTTCCATGTGATGACGCCTAATCCAAGCTTCATTCTTCCCTCGAACGGGATCGAGGAACTCCTTGTGTACTCGACATACGGCTCCACCACGGAGGAGTTTTGAAGAACTGTAGTGCGCTTTATTGAAATAATCGTCCCCTGCATCGATATATGTTTTCTTCCCTAGTGTTCCTTTCCACTAAGTCTCCCTCGTGTCGCGATTCAGAACACCAATCGGGTCAAGGTCGGGAATGAAGTCAACATGTAACTCAATGACCTCCTCTCGTCTCCGTAGCCCTTGGCGATGCTTCCTTTCGAAAGCACGCCGGTGAACATATTTCTTCAGACTCCTATGAACCTCTCAAAGGGGAACATGTTGTGTAGGAACACAGACCGAGAATATTAATCTCCTTGACCGGGTGAACTAGGAGGTGTGTCATGATATTAAAGAAGGATGGAGGAACACCAACTCAAAGTCGACAAGACATTGAACCACATCATTCTCAGAGAGTAGCTAGTTCCATTGGATTGATTGCCTCTCGAGAAATTGCATTGAGGAATGCACATAGCTTCACGGTGGCTGACGTACATGTGGAGGTAGAATTCTCTTAAAGCAACCTAAGCAATTGCGCTCATAAGCACGTGGCGATCATGGGACTTTAAGTGTAGGAATTTCTTCTCCGCACATTTATTATACGCTTTATATTGGAGGAGAATCCAGATGGGACCTTGATGCTGTTTAGGCATTCAAACATGCTTTCCTTCTCTTCTTTGCTAAGAGTGAAGCTAGCAGGTCTTAAGTAATGGCGCCCATCGTCTGCCTTCTCTCGATGCAAAGTTATCTCGTTCTTTCATGCGCCGCAAGTCCCTGCTGTGCTTCGAGTGAATCCTTAGACTTTCCATACACATCCATGAATCCTAGCGAGTTCACACAAAGATTCTTTGTCGTGCATCACGCCGATCGCGCTATGCGGACCTCTAGGACTTGCCAATAGGGTAGCTCCCAAAATATGGACTTCTTCTTCCACATGGGTGCGTGTCCTTAGCATCTTCTAATGTGTTCGCCGCCTTGTCCCTTTCCAAAGACTACTTGCACATCCTTGACCATATCAAGTACATCCTCCCCGATTCGGCTATGCAGGCTTGGTTCGTGTTCGCCTTTATCGTTAAAATGCTTGCCTTTCTTTCTTAGTTGGTGATTCATAGGAAGAAAACGACGATGGCCAAGGTACACGACCTTTCGACATTTTTTTCAAATATATACCGTCAATGTCATCAAAACATTGTGTGCATGCATTATATCCCTTGTTTATCCGTCTCCGAAGATTACTTAGAGCAGCCAATCATTGATTGTTACGAACAACAATGCTCGCAGGTCGAAGTGTTCTGCTTGTACTCATCCCACACACGCACACCGGTTTGCTCCATAAAAGCGGGAGTTCCTCAACTAATGGCCTCAAGTAGACATCGATGTCGCTGCTGTTGCCTCGGCCTTGATGAGCACCGGCATCATAATGAACTTCCGCTTCATGCATAACCATGGAGGAAGGTTGTAGATACATAGAGTAATGTGCCAAGTGCTATGACTAGTGCTCGTCCCCAAAAGGATTCATACCATCCGCATTTAAAGCTTAACCTTAGGTTTCTTGCGCCATCTGCAAACTCCGGAATTCTCTCGCCTATTGCTCTCCACGGGACCCATCGCCAGGTGTCTCAACATGTTGTCTACCTTACGGTCTTCTTTGTGCCATCGCGACAACTTTGCATGGTCCTTGTTTATGAACAGACGTTTCAGCGTGGTATTATAGGAGCATACCACATAACCTTGGCAGGATTTTCTTCCGACGCGTTCTTCGCCTCAACATCGCCAGGTCATCTCGCCGATCTTATACCGCGACGCTTTGCATACGGGCATTCATCCAAATTTCGTAGTCCTTGCCACGATACAGATGCGATCATTAGGACATGCATGTATCTTCCGGATTTCTAATCCCAAAGGGCGACGACTGTTTTGCTTCGTGACGTAGTGGCGTGCAATTCGTTAGGCCGGAAGCATCTTTTTTGGATCTTGATAATTGCCCAAATGCCTTGTCGGATACACCATTCGCGGCCTTCCATTGTAGCAACTCCGATGTTGTACCCAACTTTTTGCCCATCTTCTACGGACGGGTATAGTAATTTCTTGTGATCCTCTAGCATGCGGTCAAACTTAGCCTTCTCCTTTTCACTTTCGCAATCTCTTTGTGCATCACGAATGACATCACCAAGAGCATCATCTTCAGCGAGTGTGTCTTCGCCTCGCCTCTTCTTCACTTCGCCCATTGCAAGATCATCGAAGTCACCGTATTGAGCAATAATGTCGTTAGGGTCCAATTGTTCTTCTTCACCTTCTTCCATTATAACCTGGTTTCTCCGTGCTTGGTCCAACAAATATAGTTTGGCATGAAACCCGACTTCAACAAGTGTGAGTGAAGACTCCTTGAGCGAATATTCCTTCAAATTCTTACGGGGCACATGGACAAAGACATGAAACCATCCCGCTTGTTTGCCTCGGCCACTCTTAAGAAATAATGCACGCCATCAATGAACTCTTTGGAGCGGCGATCGGCATTGTACATCCAATGGCGTGTCATCGCTCAGATTATATGACATATCACATAATTAAATTTCAAGTTTCAAATTTTTCCCAGATAGTACACATGATAGAGAGGCTACCCAAAAATTTTTAGAATTTTTGAAATTAAGATGAATTTATTTTGAATTTTCAAAGAATCAAGATTATTTGACAAATTTGCACTAGAGCTTCGCCTTGCGGCAGTATGGAGTGTCCGGCATGACGACGACTGCGTTCGACTCCCGTGATTTAACGCAAAACAAGCAAGCTTAAGGAGAAGGGACATCAAGTTAAATGATAATTAATAATTAACTAAATTGCCCAAAGTCATTAAGGGTGAATGACCCTAGGTCAACAATCAATCCAAAAGGCAAACAATAACTAAGTGATTAAGCTAATTAAGAGATTAACTAATTACTTAATAATTAAATATTAAACTTATTTATTAAAACAAAATTAATATTTATTATTTTTACCCAAGAGGTTGGATCTGATAAGATAAGACTTATCTCATCAAACACCCTCAAAGCTTAACCTAACTAACACATGTAAAAGTCATTTTTCATTTATTTAAATAATTATTAAATAAGGTGAAAAATAAAAGTCTTCAGATTGATCCCAAAATTTTTGTACAGATAGTTCATAGCCTAATTAGATGGCAAAACAATTTTCAGAATTTTTGGATCATTAATTTAGCCTACAAAATTCATGGAATAATAATTAAATAAATAAGCATAAAATAGGTATAAATTCAACTTTGTCCAAATAGTCTTAAAATTTTTATATGGACTGTTCACAGTGTAACTTAGTGGAAAAACAAATTTCATGATTTTTGGAAATTTATTGTGGCCTACAAAAATCATGAAAGTTCCATTTATGAATTAATTGGCAATTTTATAACATATAAAATTATTCAAATTTCACATTTCATATTTTTCATAATGGACGGCAGGGTTAGCATCAGGAGCTTACATGAACATGCCGGTGAATACGGTTGAGTGAATGAACAGCTCGGCAGTGGTGGTGGCAATGGCAATGGTGTCCTGCGGCGGCGACGGCGGCGTTCCCGCTCTGTGATTTAACGCCAAACAGAGTTTAAATAGAAGGACATTTAGTCGGTTGGTAACACCAACCGACTAAATGTCCTCCCGCAAAGCTCGCCACCAGAGTTGGGCGGGGACTTTTAGTCGGTTGGTGTTACCAACCGGGACTAAAGATCTTTTTGGTCCCGGACGCAATTTTCTCCGAGACTATTGCCCATTTGGCAGTTCGACCAAAGGTCTGTTCTGTAGTAGTGTAACTAGGGCATATCTAGTAGAGATGTATCTCCCTACGTTCTCATCAAAATATGATGTAAATGGTAATGAAAAATTTCGAAAAAAATGATTAGAGAGGTTATGATGCAATCAAGCATCTTTCAAAAAAAATCGACAGAAACATGACATATATTAGGAGAAACAAAAAAGACAAATTTTAGTGAATAGTAGCTTTATCCTTTTCTTTTATTTTCGGATATCATTTTCAGCTAGATTTGTATTTTTAGTTTCTCCATGTGTAGATTGAATTTAGATTTTTGAGTTGTGTCATGTTGCAAGTTTTTCTTCTTCTGATTTGCGCATGCGAGTTGCTTCAACAATAGTTGCTTCAACAATTGACTTTCTGAATAATTCCGATTGTGAGAAATGTCTGAACGCTATGGGCTTACTGTGATGACTCCCAGTTGATGTTTGAGTGAGCAAATTTGTTCATGACAAATGAATGTAAATAACAACCAGTTGATGGTTGAGTGCGGCCACAGCAACACTGGCCTTAGGAGTTGAGGGCCTCCGGGGAGATCGAGACGACGCACAAGGGGCGGGGAGACGAAGTCGAGGGAGGTGACATCGCCATCGTCTGGGCCGAACCCTAGTGATCGTTTGCGTGGGGGGAATGAGCGAGCCGCGAGAGAGGTAGAGGGAGCACGAAGCGGTAAGAGGAGCATGAGAATATATATATTTTTTTGGCAAGCAATTTTACCACGATTTGAGACGCACGAAGCCGGATCTGATGACCCTCACAAGCTTTTGCATTTACTACACAATTCCCCCCTTTTGCACTAGATATGTTGCCTATGATAATATAAGCACACTTAGCATATGTATATTGCAGGGGTAAATTTTGCAAAACTGCAATTTTACTAGGAAAACCATAAATTTGTTGTAAAATTTAGCAATGATTTCAAGCAGCTGCAACATTTGGAGAGGCCAAACTATCAGAAAACTAAACTCCGTCACACTCGCAAACAGCTGCCAACACGAACCCGCATGCCATACACTGATCGCATGTTACGCGGATGACAGCTAGGCTGCCAGCGCATGACACCACGCAAGCGCCTAGCAAGGAACTACCCGACCCACCGTATGGGCCTCCTTCCTCGCCAACACTGCCTGCTCCCGCGGATCGGGCAAGAAAGCGCGAAGGCTCTGATCGCGGTTGTCGTTGACTCGTCACCGCCGCTGTAGGTCGCCCGATGGGCAACGTCTGCCTCGGCCCGCGCTGCAGCTTCCCCAAAAACGGCCTTTTCAGCACCATCTCCGGCTCCATCCGGCGTTCCCGTTCCGCTGCCGCGACCACCCCTCCCAGCCCACCACCACCTCCCGCTCTTTCCCCGTCGTCCAGTCCGCCGCCTCCGTTCTTCCTCCCATGATGCCGAGCCGCCACCGCAGACCATGGCCGCCCCTCCGGCCCCCATCGTCATCTCCGAGCCGGCGACACAGCCTCCCCAACCGCAGCTTGCACCGGCGTAAAGAGAACCGAACAATTAACCGGCCACCGCAGCAACAGCAGCCGCCGCCGTCGCAGCCGCAGCCGAAGCCGAGGCAGCAGTGGAGGCCCAAGAAGCCGGCACACATCAAGCGCGTCTCCAGTTCCGAGAGGCAGTGCGTACCCCTCAACGACAACAGTGGTGCGGCAGCATGCAGGTCGTCGTCGTGTGCAGGCGACGACGATGTGGCTTGGTCGGGGCCATGGAGCCCGGATAGGCATGTGGCGGCTGCGGTGGCTCAGTCCGGTCAACGCCAAGGTTGAAGCAAGCGGTGCCGCTCCAACTATAACCTTTTTCTGTCGTCTTAGAAAATTCGTCATTGTAGTCTTCATCCCTTTCCTTAGCCATATATACCATTGTCCCCTCCTCACCACGAACCCGCGAGCCCCTCTCCCTTTCTTCTTCAGCGTCGGCTGTTCGCCGTTACGCACCGCCAGTGTGGCCATGCTATGGCTGCGACGCCACCACAGCCGTTCCGCCGCATCTGACCACCTCCAGCCTTGCACGAGCGTCAAAACAACCGCGTCGACACCCTTCGCGCCACACCACCACTAAACTCTGTTGGATTTTTCATAGTTTAGTATCACCTCTTTCCAAATACAATGCTATTGCATACATCTTGCATTTCAGGGGTGTTAGAGTAAGGTATTAGAATAGGGACTCTTTTGTATTGCCTTATCTGTATATTGCATACACCCTTTATACTCCTATATATATTGCCCAGTGGGCCTCTTCAATACATACACAATATTTATAACATGGTATTAGAGCAAAGGTTAAGGTTAGGGTTTACCTTATTGTAGCCGCCGCTCGTCTTCCACTGCCTGCTGCCCCCGGGAGGAGCTTCTCCGCTCCCAGGGGCGGCCTCTCATCAGCGCCTGTGCTCTCTCGCTAGATCTTTCCCGTGCTGCCGCTCGGGCCACCCGGGGCTCGTCTTCATCCACAGCCTCGACCTCGAAGCCTACCGTGCCTGGGGAGTCGACACGCGCGTCTTCGCCGCGATGCTCATGTCCTTAGGCCTCCTCATGTGGCGGTGCTTTGAGACGGTTCTCCCGAGCTGCCGTCTCGACATCGTCTTCTAGATCGGGCCGCCGCCGCCTCGTGCTTCTAAAAATCGCGACAACCTCGTGCTCCTCCAACTCTCCCTCCGCCGGGACCAAGTGGATGTGTGTGCCCGGTTCGAGCCGCCGCCTCTGGATCGGTGTTTTCCCCTGCTCGTGCTCGCCTCCATGTGCGCCTGGTGTAGTCGCCGCCCCGGATCGAGCAGATCCACCGCCCGAAGCTGGCCACCGAGTCCCGACGACCTCCGCCGCCTCCCTCTTTTGCTGATTTTTCAGTGGAGAGAGGAAGATCTTAGCTTGGGGAGGAGTAAAGGAGGAGCTTGTGGGGAAGAACCACGGAGAAGAGGGGAGCAATCTGGATAGAGGCACGAAGTTGAGGGGAGCAATCTGGTATCTGGATTGAGGCATGAAGTCGCTCGCATGAAGTCGTTCCGACTTCACCGACTGGCTCCAGATTCTCTACTAGCTCCTCCTCGCACGAAGTTGTTCCGGCTTCACCGACTGGCTTCAGTTCCGATTTCTACTTTGGCTTCTCTAGTTATCCTTTGAGTCATTTTTTTCTTTTGTTGTGTCCATCCAAGTCCGTACCACTCAATCTTTGAGTTCATCTAAGGCATACGAGTCCATAAATTTATTGTCAGTCATAGCAACATAGGAATTGCCTTATGCATGGCACCAACCGCCGCTCCCGCTGTTCTTTCTGAGCCACGTGCAGATCGTAGAAGTCGTTATGATACCGTTGCTTTCTTAGCCACTGCCCCGAGCTTCTAAGGCTGCCGCGCTTCTTTCGCGCTGCCGCCGTCTTGGGCTTCGATCTGCGCCACCGTGCTTCTATTTATTTCTATTCGACTTGATTTGATAGGTTTCTCTATTATCTGTCGGTTTTATCATCTTCTTCGTCGTGTTGCCACGGCTGACTTTGCTCCCGCACCTTGTGCTTTATGGGCTGTTACATGACACTGGATGGGAGGGGATCTTTTGTCGATATATTTTTCAAGAGCTGCATGCTACGACAACACTACGAAGACTCGAATTTTGGACCCTTTCCAAATGCAATGCTATTGCATATGCCTTGCATTTGAGGGGGGGGGGCGTTGTTAGAGATAGAGATAGAAATCATTTTGTATTTCCTTATCTACATTTTGTATTGCCTTATATGTATATGGCATACACCCCTTGTACTCCTATATATATTGCCCATTGGGTCTCTTTAATACATACACAATATTCATAACAGTTGTGTCCCACGTCAAAGTTGTTAGTGTGTGCGTTTGCACCTAGAACATAGTCTGCATGACACAATACATGTTGTTGTGGCACCATGTACAAGTGCATGTTTGTTTAGTTGTGTTGCTTGTGTGTATGCGCTGAGCGTGTCGTGCGGGATGGCGCACGTTGTGGTGTGCAGTGCATGGAGCGGATCGAGCCAGGAGACTCGGACGCTAGTTACTTGCGTGCCGGCGAGTCCGTAGCCCTGGAGCTGTGTGATATGTGGATGGTTGTGCTTCATGCATTCAGTTGAGGAGAGAATAACAGAATAAGAGAGAAAAGATGCAAGTGGTT
This sequence comes from Phyllostachys edulis, assembly GCA_036346405.1. NCBI lineage: Eukaryota > Viridiplantae > Streptophyta > Magnoliopsida > Poales > Poaceae > Phyllostachys > Phyllostachys edulis. The sequence continues at coordinate 15,153,635 of CM070566.1, forward strand.
AGGTGTAGCAAAACTTATCTTTTTGTGTGCATGCGTTCCAAAGAGAAAACAATATGCGAGTTTTCTCCGGGAGCTAGGCCAACAATTGGTATCAGAGCGAGGTGTGAGAAGAAGCTGCCTGGCGATGACTCGCCGATCGGCAATGGCGTGCACCAACAGTCTCCATGCGAGGAGTGGCGTCGGTTCAGGTGCGCATGCGTGCTGGTGACCATGGCGGGAGCTGGTGGTGCTGTGCGCGGAGCGGAGCACGGTGACCGCGACAAGGCTGACTGCAGTACCGTGCACCAGGAACGTGACAATGGAGGTCCACACGACCATGGCGTGGAGGCGGTATGTCTCCCAAATACCTACTACCAAGGAGTGTCGTTGAGAACCGACAAGGCAAGATGGCATTGGCGGCCATCTTCGTGTCTTCGGAAGAAGAACTGCCAGGTGCATGGGTTACGGTGGCGCCCATGTTCACGCTCGCTGTTGGCGAGGGCGAATGTATTGTCCCTCAAGAGTAATCGCGTGGCGAGGACGACTGTACTGTCCCTCAAGGAGTGCACCACGCGGTAGAGAAGCGATTGCGTGGGTTCGGCGACATATAAAGGGAGTTTGTGTTGCTAACCCGCGCTAAGTGGGAGGCTAAAGTCACCGAAGAGAAGAGGAGCGGCGAGGGCTCTAGCAATGTCACAAAGAAGAATGGCGGGCGCGGCGGTGGCCGTGGCCGTAGCCGTAGCCAAGATGGTGACAAGAAGAACCACCACGGCAAGTTTGACAGGTCGAAGATCCAGTGATTCAATTATCAGGAGTTCGACCACTTTGCATCCGAGTGTGATGAGTCGAAGAAAGAACGGACGTATTTCGCCGCGACGGATGCGAATGACAAGCTAGCACTACTCTGAAGTTCAGCGAGAAGGTACTCGAATAATGACAACAAGATTACGGAGGTGATTGTTGGAACTAATCTTGTTGCACTAGTTGTGCCCCATGTCAAAGTTGTTAATGTGTGTGTTTGCACCTAGAACATAGTCTGCATGACGTAATACATGTAGTTGAGGCACCATGTACAAGTGGATGTTTGTTTAGTTGTGTTGCATGTGTGTATGCGCTGAGCATGTCGTGCGGGATGGTGCACGTTGTGGCGTGCAGCGCCTGGAGCAGATTGAGCCAAGAGACTCGGACGCAGTTACTTGCTTGCTGGCGAGTCCGTAGCCGTGGAGTCATGTGATATGTACGTAGATGGTTGTGCTTCATGCATTCAGTTGAGGAGAGAATAATGAAGAAGAGAGAAAAGACGTAAGTGGTTAGGCGTCGCAAAACTTATCTTTGTTTATCTCTTTGTGTGTGTGCGTTCTAGAGAGAAAACAATATGCGAGTTCTCTCTGAGAGTTGGACCAACAAACTCCATCATTGTCGTACCTCACCGCCGACGAGCGTCCCTGCACACGGATCACAGCCGCTTGTGCCAGGTCGCCACAAGCCACTTCCGACCAAGCTGAGACCACTTATAGCTTCTCCTTGACTCCATGATGAGGCCGCGCTCATGCACACGCTGAATTTGCTTTACCATCGCCGGAGCTCTGTCATCACTGAGCCCTCGCTGCCCCTGTTTTCTGCTGACATTGCACAGGGTGTTTCCGCCTTTACCGCCCACTCAATCTTCGAGCACCACAACTGGCCACTAGCTTCGCCTTACTTTGGAACACGCCATGCTCTCCTCTCCGTCGCGCCGCTGTTCCCGCCATCCTTGGATTCCCCAGTGCAGAGGAAGAGGCAAGGGTGGATAGGAGGATGAGGGCGTCGAGGAGTGGCGCTGTGGGCAGGGGGAGAGGGAGAGGAAGGCAAGGTGGTCGGGGTGGGAGGCGTTGGACCATGGCGGTGGGGAGAGGAAGAGGAAGCCGAGACATGGTGGGCTCGGTTGTCAGGTGCTCACTTAGAGTGATGCACTGGCAGCCCGTAACGGTGGGAGTATTGCGCGCGTGTATGATATGTTGGTCTGGGTTGTTAAACAGTCGCAAGCGTGATGGAGTTGCAGCTACTTGAAATCATCGCTAAAAGTTGCAGCAAACTGATAGTTTCCTAATAAAGTTTTAGTTTTGCAAAATTTACTCACATTGCAATGATTCATGGTTTAAATTGCCTTGAGTTTTTCTAGGAAGTGCTTGGACCCTTCACAAAAGTTGAGATGTGAAAACTTTGAAGCGGTTTTTAGATGATAATTGAAATACATGGATAATTTGTCAAACTATATTGGGCACAACCATGGTAAAGTCACCTTTACCATAGGAGTAGGTCATGTGAGACAGAAAGTCGGCACTCTATATCCATAACACTGATTATTGGTCCCATAATATACACATAGGTAGGAATGGGAAATAGATACGAATTATTCATATTATTTGAGTATCGTATTTGATAGAATACGAATACAATATAGATTTTCTCATCCGAGTAATTATTAGTTCCACCTTTGTCAGGATCCATATCCTCGTTTAGCTCGGTTTGTTTGGTAGTGCATTAACGCATTTCAAAGTGGCAAGATTAGATCCGTTTTACGACTTTCCAATACTCTTCTATTGTAACCGTACATTTCGAATATTCAATACGATGTTTCTCACTTTCACACATCTAACCTATCACTATTCCGGTCTAGGATGTTACTACCACTACCAGAAACAGGGTTTTTTCCGAGTGCCAAAAACACTCGGAAAATGAGGAAAAACACTCGGGAGAGATTTTCCTAAGTGTAACACTCGGGAAACAGCACTCGGGATAGATTAGTCGGGGCAAAAACATTTTCTCGAGTGTTACACTCGGGAACTATTACTTTCCCGAGTGTATACATATACACTCGGGAAATTAAAACACACGGGAGAAAACCCTCCTGAACGGCTTCTCCACCCGTAACGGAAATCTTTACCAAGTGTGGACACTCGGGAATATGCTGAAGAAACACTCGGGAATGTTTCCAACGTTTGACGGACGAAACCAGGGAAAATTGACACGTGTCTATTTTTCCTGAGTGCATGGCGAAAATGACACTCGGGAAAGCTTCCGACGAAGCCCAGAGAAAATTGCCACAGGGCACATGTTCCCGAGTGTCGACACTCGGGAAATCTTTGGTCGTTTGCCCGAGTGTCGACACTCGGGAAAGCTTTTGGTCGATTTCTCGAGTGTCGACACTCGGGAAAGCTTTGACACTCGGGAAATCGACCGAACAGCACAAACCCATTTTTCACAAATTCAAGAAAAATCCATTCCACAGCAATCAAATAATCCATCCATCCATTCCATAGCAATCAAATAATCCATCCATCCATTCCACAGCAATCAAATAATCCATCCATCCATCCATTCCACAATATATGTATATATATGTATAGATCGAACAAAAGACATGATAACAGTTCCCGAGCTTACAACATTCAAGTTCAAGTTCGAAAATGTAAGCATAAGGCATGATACATATAACAGTTCCAAATAGTAATTTCATAGTCTTATATACATCAAACAAAAGCAAGTATCACTGCTACCATTTGCATGTACAGAATTTCCTGCTTCAATCTTCTGTGCACAAAAGCATCATTTTGCGAGTTCTGCAGATACAACAAAACTTAATATTAGTGCTATCTTACAACAAAAGTAGGGAATTGATATTACATGAAAAGATAATTAACCAAACTATTGACAAAGCAAAAAAATTCCTTTAAATCATGATAAGCAACATAATAACATGGCAAATCAGTTAAGGGCATGCCTGGGGTGTGGGCCACTAGCTTGTGGCCTAATTGATCATTTACTTATGTCATCTACAAAGACATGCAAGAGAAATTTTAGTATAATGATGTACTACAAAGAAAAGGAATGAGTGAAACTATATATGGACTTAATTAAGAGGTGCGAGGAGTGATATTTTGTTAGATATATAATTACATGCATGGTATCCACTTGTACGATGTAACTTTTAAAAGCTCGCAAATTCATATGTTGACGTGCTTATTAGCACCTAACAATATAGAACATGAAAAGCACAGTGCTAAAAATGTTAAACTCCAACTCTCAATATTTTGTCATTGTGAACTCTCGATCAACATTTATGTCTCAAGCACTTATCATCAAATTCATAGAAAGGAGTGTACATACAAATTATTATATGTTGACACATTTCAAAAGAATTTATGATATAGATATAGTGAATTAGTTATATATGTAGCCATTTTTATCCATTTTATAGCAAGCACTGATTGTGAATGTTTTCTAATATTGGTATCCTTTTAGTAGATCATGAAAATAGCAAGGACACGGTGGTGGCCTCTCGGTGATGGACGATTCACATGATCTTCAACATTAGCACCAAAGATCTTGAAGATTAGCAAGAGAAGCAACCGATCCCGCCGTTCCTACATTTTCATAAGAAATCGCATTATAAGAAATTTGCGAGAGCGACCAATAATTACATTGCATGTCATTTCAATGTCTTCTGAATCAAGCACTCATAAGAGACTAGCAATATAATAATCAAGATGCGCTACTAACCGAGCAGATAAGTTAGGCGGTGGTTCCCGGTGGTGGGCCATTAAGTCGAGTCCCGGTCTCGAGTGCTCAGATATTTGTTTGCACATTGCCATACATTAGCCAAGTACTTAATATATATATTTTTGCATATTACTTTGTTATTGTACTACCACGCCCAACTAACTTTGGCAGGAGCATTTGCTCCAACCGCTGCCTAGCCTCAATTTCCTGTTGCAGCTTCGCCTGAAGCTCAGAAACCTGAGAATATATCCCATGTGATGATCACGGTCGACTTTGAAGGTGTACTTCATCCGTTGATGCAGTACTCATGGATCGGACTTCCGAGAGAGTTGTCGGTGTGCTAATGTAGCCGGCACCCATGAAGAAATGACCATGTTTCTTCCCCTTTTCAGTCTTGTACACAGTAGTCATGTCTAGTGGTGAATTCATTACGTTGTAGTCCGGGCCATGAATCTCCTTAGCAGCGTCAGTATATGTAGCCTGTTGGACAAAATCATCAGGGAGCGAAAATCATCAGGGACAAAATGATCAGAAATCGTACCAAGTTCTCTCTTGTGCTACCGCACAAGGTGCCCTCCTGATCACCCCTCCTAGCTTCTACATATGCCTCCATATCGGAGACAGGCCTCTGCTTCTTCTTTTCCTGCACCCAAAAAAACCACGGCGGTCAATAAATATGTATCTGCAACATACAATCAATATGAACATGTTGACCTACCAGGTTCTTCTTGTAACGAGCCATGGAGGAGCTGCCTTGACGATGTGCTGCCCCGTCCATCAATAATCTTCGCTCCCTAGCAGCACGAGAGTCCTCTAACCATCGTTCGTTGCACCACCTCTCTTGGGCAATCTGCTGCCATGCATCTTCACACTTAAGGGCCCACCAAGGTATTGCCTAAATTAACCAAGTGTTACATATGAATAAACTAGAATTGATTGTAATCAAGGACATCGTTTGTACAGTTGGTTACCTGCATGTACTCGTCCAAAGTGATATGCGTTTGGCAAGTCTCGGCCCTACGAATTTGTTGTCTAAGGACTTGTGTGTAGTAATAGATCACTGCTTGGATGCGTGCTTCGTAGATCATCTGTGGGATCAGCTTCTTAACACAATTACGCAGCACTCTCCTAGAATTAGCTTCCTGTCCCTCAGCCCATCTAAACCACCACTACAATCCGGCATATATTGGAAACAAATAAATGTGTAAGATTAGCCTTTGTGTATACCAATGTAATACAAGCATCCAAGTAATTAATAATGCTCAGACATACATTTTGTTCACAATATAACAAAGTTACCTGGGGAAGTTACCTGTAGTAGCTGTAAACAGGGGCGGATCTAGAGCGAAAATGACCGGGGGTCCTCACTCCCCATACATATCATACGTGTTTGATTATCAAGCAATGCTATACTTAATAGTAATATGTTCAACAATTCAACATGACTAGATAAAATAGTAGCGACCAAAGTGCTTACCAAAATGAAGAGTCTTACAAGTAGTATTGGACTATTGGTTAATTGCAGCAAAGTAGATAATGATGGATAAAGGTCCAACTCATGGACAAAAGACGGCCGACATCGGCAAAACACAACATCCGAGGTCCTTGATAGCCTACAAAAAAAAGAGAATAAATATTTAGTAAAATTTTATGTAAAAGAATCATGTAATGATCGAATAAAGATAAGTACATTACATTTTATGCTTTGTTTCGATGTCTCTCAAGTTTTGGAAGCGGTAATTACAAGATCGCTGGTAATTCTCCCATTTCTTGTTTCTCCACATAGCAAATAAGGCTATCACGCAAGAAGTCATCGCCAATGCGATTAAGCAAATATGTTTTCACAACTTTCATAGTGAAAAACATCTCTCAACGAGTAGCTTGATGGCAACAGTAAAACTAGTGCTAGCTTTAAAAGGCGATAAACCAAAGGATAGCAAATATGTTTCCTGTCTCCACCATTTTTGAGAAAGCTCACTAATAGTCTCTATATTAGAGAATCACATCCACTTGTACATCAAGAATGTAGAGGCGAAGATGATGGCTAAGGTCCTCAATTCTCCATCATCAAAATCATCGATAAAGTTTAGCTAGACTCATCAAATGCTCTAAATTGAAATCGCGAAATGATTCTCTTGGACTCAAAGCAGCTGAGCAAATGAGCAATTCAGAGGTTTTCTCATTGAAGCGACTATGGAGCTCTTGAAGTAGCCAATCAAGAACATCATTAAAACAATCCACTTCATAATGATGCTTGTTAGTAATTCCAGTTTTTTGGCGTGGCTTCTTTGGATTCACATATTCTTCTCCCATTTCCAATTTGGAAATATCATGCTTCTCACAAAAGGTATATACTTCACCTAGGACAGATTCCCATTCATGCCTCCTAAGCTCATCCAAATGGCTTTCGGTTGATTTCACACATTTAATGGCACTTACAATGTCTTGATCCTTCCGTTGTAGAGTTAATGACAAGGTGTTTGTAATTATCAAGATAGTCAACATAAGCTGCAAATAAAACACAAAATCAAATGACTGGAAATAAACTAGAAGACCCCATGCTTGCCTTCTATTTTTGTCATCCCTGTCTTCTTTTTCCACATATTCTAGTACTTTCACAACTGTTGGGAACAAATCAACCGAACTCTTAAGAGTCTTGTAGTGAGAACTCCAACGAGTGTCTCCGGGTCTTTGAAGACACAACTCTTGATTTAACCCTGTCCCAGTTTTAAGTAGCCCACAACCTAAGGCATCATGCACTTGTTCTCGGTTGATATCTCTAATCATTTCCCTTCTCTTGGAAGATCCACCCACCACATTCAACAAAGACATGTAAATCATATCAAAAAATTACCAATGCCTTTGTGCTTTCTTACAATGACCACAACAACTAACTGAAGTTGGTGAGCAAAACAATGAACATAATATGCTGAGCTATTTTCTCTCATAATCAATGATTGAAAGCCATTGAACTCACCTCGCATATTACTCACACCATCATATCCTTGGCCTCTAACTTGTTTCAAGCTTAGCTTATATTCTGCGAATAAAGAATCAATAGATGATTTGAGGTACAAAGAAGTTTTCTCTTTCACATGTATAAGGCCAACAAATCTCTCTTTAACAATTCCATATTTATCAACATATCTCAAGACCACTGCCATTTGTTCTTTGCAAGCCACATCCCTAGACTCATCAACCAGCAAGCAAAACACACCATGTCCAATTTCTTCAAGAATAGAATGCAATATTTCCTTTGCAAAACAATGTACTATATCCTTTTGAATGTTTGGAGACACCATCAGATTATTACCAGGAGCATTGTTGCCCACAACCTTGCCTACAGATGGATTCTGTTCTGCTGTATAAGCATGAAATTCCTTAAAATTTCCTTTATTGGAGGACCCCTCAGACTCATCATGACCCCGGAAAGGCAATCCTTGTTTCAATAATAATCTAGCAACATCAATTGAGGCTTTTAGTCGAGTATAATAAGTAGTCTTAGCAGCATTACTTTGGTTATTCAAGGCAACGTAAATGTGTTGGTCTTGTGTCAACAAAGCATCACAATCTCTCTTTGCTTGGTTGTGAACACTATTGACATCTCCTACATGCTCCTTTAGTCTAAATTTTTGTTCCAACTAGACCAACCAGATTGACACAAATGCATCATACCCACTTCCTTCTTGTTGCGGCCTCTAAACAAGAAACAACAAAAACAATATGCTTTATCTTTGGACTCACTATACTCAAGCCAACTCCCAAACTCATCAAACCATTCAGGATTAAACCTTCTATTTTTACCGCCAATCGATGTATATGGAAAATCAAAAGTGCGAGGTTGGCAAGGCCCATTATCCAAGTACTTTCTTCTTACCACATCCTTTTGATTAGGAAGGTACTCCTCTATTGTTTTTCTTTTGCCCGGATCGAATTGAATCTCCTCCTCCCAATTGATCTCTTCTGATGGTGAATTCCCTGCATTAGTGACATCATTTTGTTCACATGATGGGGCATTATTATCCTCCTGCGGTGGTGCTTTCCTTTTAAGAAACCTTTCCATAAATTTGCCTGTCATTTACCAATTATTGAATATCCCATTAGATATTTGTACTACCAAATAATAGATGCACACATGACATGATAGATACATAATTATGTTCATCAACAATTTCAAATTGCAAGGCTTACTTGACATTGTTCTCAAATATTCAGTTGGTCATATAGATCACTCACAAGTTACAATTTCGCCTCCAATTTGTCACTGGGGTATTCCAAATACTATCACAATTGAAAACCCTAACCCTATAATTTGGGAAAAATTAATCAACGATCAACAAATTGAATTTCTAAAACATAAAATTAGTTGTTGGACTGGAGATAAATCATAATTATTTGGAGAAATTGGACTCACCGAGAACCGCCTGGCGCTACGTTCGGGACTTCTGGTTCAGGGCTTCAGGCGTCGTCGCGTCGAGGGAGCCGAGCGCCAGCCGAGCGTGACGCTGTGAGCCCGTGACCCACTTGCGGCCCAGGCGAACTGGCGAAGAAAACGGCGGTCGGCGGGAACTGGCGAAGCAGCAAAGGAATGGGAATCGGCACTAGAAGATGAACCGATGAGGCGATCAGCCGACGAAGGGAATAAAGAAAGTTAGAAAATGATGTGTGTGCATGTGCTCAGTGCGGCTTGTGTGAGTGTGAATGTGATGTGGGCCATGTGGCTTGTGCTGTGCGCCTGTGCGTGATAACGTGAGATGGGCTTGGTCACATGGATTAATGGTGATGTGATGTATGTACTGATGTGCCTTATGCTTGTGGGCTGTGGCAGTTACTCGGCTTTCGTTTATTAGCGTAATCTGAGCCGCGTTATTTGGTTGGGCCGGGCCTTGGCAAATCGGCTCTTTGTGGTCTCATGGTTCGACGCGTTGGGGTGTCCTCTTGTATTGAGTTAGGGGTGTCCACGCTATATATACATCGTTATTTATAAAGAAAAATGATTTTGGACTCGTGTCTGTGCACCTCGCTAAGCTACAAGTGAATCGCTTTGGTCGTAAATCAAATTCAAAGATATCAAGGAGACTCTTGGTATTTTTGTTATTAGACCAAATGCTATGTTTAGGAGTCAGACACATCTTGGTATGAAAATTGTTCATAAAATTGATCAAATGTTATACAAAATCTAGAGATACACACAATGACCGTGGAGCTGACAATATCTTCATGATTTCTAACAATAATACTATGCAAGAGAGTGCATTAACACATTACGGAGGTATGGTAATTGCAAATCATATGTTGGCAAAAAGAATGTGTGAAAACAGACTACTGATAAGCATATACAATTTTTAAAGGGTCGAATATAAATAAACACGATATATTAAACACAGGGATGCTTTCTTTAACATCTTCATTGATAAACCAAAGATATTTTACTATTAGTATGTTTTGTTTATTGAGAATTGAGTGAAAACAAACAAATTAAGCAGGCAAACAGTTTTGAATATTCAGTCACTTACCCAAAAACTTTCCTCCACCCGCTGCAAATAGTTGTCAAATTGTATTTTTCTTCCTTGACGGCGGTATCTTCTTGATATCGCCGCCGCGATGTCGATTCAGGACGACTATAACCAAGAACTATCTCCGCCCAGAGTGACACATCGTAATCCGAGCCAATTCCCGCCACCCGTAATCACCATGCCGGATGACGATGCAACCGTCGAACAGTAGTAACCTCTGCAATGATGCACAACTCGTTGCCATCCGAACGGCACGCCCTCAGTTCAAGTTTGTGAAGTTCATGATGACCAAGCCGCCTGTCTTTGAAAGATCAACCACACCTAGGGATGCAGAATCTTGGATTCATACCATAGAAAAAAAGCTAACTATTGTGCAATGCAACGATAAGGAGAAAGTTCTCTTTGCTGCTCATCAATTGGAAGGAGTTGCATTGGATTGGTGGGAAAAATTTCGCGCCGCCCATTAGGATGAGCAAACCATCACATGGTCAGAGTTCACCGCTGCCTTTCGTCAGCAGCATGCGACATCAAGCAAGAGTGATCAAGAGAAACTTGCTATTCCAATATCCTACAGCAAATCTAGTCATTGTCACTTAAAGTGCCGCCAGCCAGATAAGTCAAAAGATTGTGCATGTATCCGTTGTGGAGAAATAGGCCCTAGTGCCGATAAGCACAACTTCAACTGTTCCAATTGCGAAGGAAACAATTCCATTGGAGAATGTCCAATGAGCAAAATCACATGTTTCTTATGTGAAGGCGATGATCATTGTCCGAGTCAGTGCCCCATGTATTCAGTGTTGACTTCTGCAACACAATGTCAGCGAGAAAGCTTTCGAGCCGCTGTCAGTGCATTAGCAAAAGGAGGCAATCCGTTGCCAGTGCAAGATATGTCAGCCGAAGAATCACAGGAGCAGAATGTTGACTTTGGCAGCCCACCCCAAAAGGGAAACAAGCCAGTCTCACCAAGAGTGTGTTTCGAGTTTGGCAAGCAAGGCCACTATGCCAAGAAATGCCCTGCAAAGCGACAAGCTTCAACCTTCAAGAAGGATAGTCATTCTGCCATAGTCTCATCAGAAAAGTCGTAAGGCTCGACACGTATATGCTACCGTTGTCGTAGGAAAGGTCACTACATCAGCCAGTGTCCGCAGCAGAACCAATCACTCACTCTAGGTGCAAGAATGCCAGAAGTTGTGTCAGTTAAGATAGTAACTCCCAGAGCAAGTGGTAACGCAATGATCCGTGTGTCCAAATGAAGCGACCAAAGAAGAGACGCGTTTGGATCATGATGTTACCAAGGAAGCATAGATTGGGGATGTCATATTATGCGATGTCATGCCTTTGTTAGCAAAGAATATATAAAGTCGTAAAATAAGTTGTAATCTTTTCTTTTGCTTGGGAGCTAAAGGTGGACATCTTTGTATTCAAGTTATGAATAAAAGGAATTGTTGGGTATTAAACATGGGATACCTTTCTCAGCATATGCCTGTGCATGTCGAGTAATCAAGTTCTGAGTCTTGGTAATTGAAGGCCATAGAGCCGTAATTATAAGCGATCATCTTGAAGTCTAAGCCACTACCTTGCATAGCAGTGAGGCAACAGCAAATGGTTAAAGAATATAACCATGTGATAGTGTCCATATCCGCAAGAGAATATGCATTGATCATTGCAAGTGATCTATACAACCCACAACCATATCAGAAGTCAAGTTGTCTTTGACTTGGTAACCCTGATCAGTCTATGTCAGAAGGAGTTACATCAGAGATGATATATGACCAAAAAAAAAGTTGCCAATGAGTTCGCAGAAATGATGGAACAGATCAGAGGATTTTCTCAGATAAAGTTAGTGTCAATTCAAGCTCATCACTTTAGCTAGTGTTAGTGTTGTTTGAAAAGTGAAATGGTAGCACGAGGACGTGCGAGGATTTCAATTTATTCAAGAGATAATCTTCAGAACCTCAGAGTCGGCCTTGTTGAGTTTTGAGTAAGAATTTCAGTTTTCCCAAAATCGTCTGTGCACAAGACAGTGTCAGTTGAAGATCAGTAAAGCAGTTGTTTCAAGATAGCCAAGACCCCTCATTCGTTTTAAAAGGACAAGTTCATCCAGATCGTTAGAGGTGAACCAATTCAGTGAGAAATTCAAAAGAGATTGATCACAACTCTAGTGTTCGCACTACCAGATATCAAAAAGGCCTTGTTAGCTTTTATCACGGAACATCCGAGAATCAATGTGTTAAGAAGTTTTGCCAGCACTTCCTATTAACTAAAGTTCCAAGCAGTGAATTATCCTAGTCATAATTCAAAGTTTGCTATCAGGGAGCAACAAAGAACAGTTGTATTAAGAACCACGGTTGAAACTGTTCCTCGTGTCGATCAAGATAGTAGCAGATGTTCCGAATCGGAAGAGCAACCGCAAGAATCGATTGTTTAGTCAGCTAAAGTTACCCATGAAATCTAGAAGTGATGAGTCTTAGTCAGTGCAGCAGGATAATTGCTGAACACCAGAGTTCAAACAGATGCTAGAAATCAGTGTCGGCAAGATAGTGAGATGAGAATTTTGTCAAGAAATCAGTCCTCACGTGAGGCAAGGTTTAGCCTTGGAACCCATTGAAGGCTAACAAATGATCCGTGAGACATTGAGTATGTCTGCGTATCTGATCGCAAGAAACTCAAGTAGTTGAGGCTCGAACCAACATCTATGTGCAAGCCTTCCATTTCTCTAAAAAGTACAAAGGTGTACAAAGAGCTTGAAGTTGAATTGTGATGATCCAACTTAAAAAAAAAAGAAATATCACGGAATGGGTTACCTTGAGTTTGGTATGTCAGAAAGCCAGCCAACAAGTTAGAGGCCAGTCAGAGTACCTCTAGCCCTGAAAATGCAGATATGGGATTTTCCAGGACCCAATCGGGATATAATTTCTTGAAAAGTGAATGTTAATCAGCTATCAGAAAGATTTGCCGCTTCCTTCCTATTAATGTCACCAAATTTGGAAGACCGCTTAGCAGAGTGGTATATGACAGAGGTTGTATACGATAGAGATAGTATTCGCCAGAATTGGTATAATGTCAGATCGATAGCGACAGTTAATTTGCACGACGTGCCAGAAAAGTTAGTGTTGGACCGAGGATACCAGTTTACCTTGTGTCAGCATCAGAGTATCTATAAAACCTCGGATAGTTGTTTAAATGTCATTATTGTGTATCACCCTCAATCAGTGGACAGATTAAAATATAAATGAGTTGTGCCTTACTCATGGTATCAGGTCGAGCAAGTAAGTGTTTTGTGCAGAGTTTCCCTATAGTGCCATCTGTTAGCCAGTTCGCAGTAGTCACCCTCTAAAGTTTGCAATGGTTGATCGTGTCAGTCATTGCTCAGCGAGGAACAGATCATATCACCAAGTATGTAGATTTTGCGTTAATCATGAAGCAGAAGACCAAGTGTTTTTAATTCTAAAAGGGATTTAAAGCAGCTTAGTCCAAGCAAAAAAGCTACGCGGTTTATGCAGATTATCACGCTCGCAGCCATCCTCAGGATACCTGTCGAAGATCTGTGTTAAGGATTGTATGACAGAGGTGACATAGATGTGTCAGTCAGTTCAGATTCCGAAGCTCAGAAGAAGAGTTAGTTGTCCGCCTGAGTTGCCAGTCAGCAGCAGGATCTCCCCAACTCCAGAAGTGTCTTCAAGCACCGATCAAGCAGTCCGTCAAAAGCAATCGAGTTCAAGATGCCTTCCCTGCCAAGAGCTAGTTTGTCAAGTTTCCGTTGAAGTAAGAGGCAAGACGTTGTCCCGCAAGTGTTCAGAAGAGCAGTTCTGTCAAAGTCAAAGTAGTTCGAAAGCAAGAAGAGAACCCGAATGCTAAGTTCTTTTAACCTATTCTATAGCCAGCCTGAATCTCGGGGACGAGATTCCTTTAAGGGGGGGAGGTTTGTAACGTCCCAAAATTTGGCTTTTCAAAAATCTTTTGAATAGTTAGTAGGGAGAAAATTCACCATTTGATTTTATTTGAATTAATAAAACTTAATCTAAACTTTCATAAATCAAAAACAATTTAATATGATTAAACTCAACATCAACTATTATCAAAACTATTTTATTTGGGTTTTATGTGCTTGGATATATTTTCTAGAATTTTCTAGAATTTTTTCGAGTGCATTTGCTATTTTCTATTTGCAATTTGGATTTTCTGCTATTTTCTAAAAAAAACTAATATTAATCTCAGTTATTCATCGGGCTCAATTTCTCTCTTTGGGCCGTTCACTCCTTTCCCGGTTGAGCCTTGGCCCATTCCCTTGGCCGCTCTACCTTTTCCTCTCGGCCAGTCGAGCCAGCACTCGGCCCAAGCCACCGGCCCGTTCCTCCTTTGGGCGCACGTGAAGCCAGCCCGAGCCGCTGCTACCGTTTCTCCTTGCGGTCGCGTGAGCCCAACCGGCCCCACCATTTTCCCTCGCGCGTGCCTTGGCCACATTTCCTTTTCTTTGCCCAGCCTGAGCTGGCTTTCCTTTCTCCTCGCCGACGGCTCTGAGGATGGCCGTTGCCGCTTTTTTCAAGACCGAATCAACTGCCTTTTTTTCTTTGCCCTCGCCCATGGGCCCAAAGATGCCAACGTTCTTCGTGTTCTCGTGGACTCTTGAGTCCGTGTTTTGCACGACGAGCGCCCGCCGCCCGCTTTGGAACTCCCGCCATCCGATGCTATATAAGCACACCCAACCACGTCATATCGTGCGCATCATCCACCTCCACCAAAACCCTAAGGTCTCCTTCCCGGATTCATCTTCGTCGTGCCGCAATCGCCGAAGAACCGAGGACACCTGAAGCTCCTTCGTCGACGAATTGCTCCGCCGTCGGTGCGTCTCCGGCCGTGCTGTCTTCATCGTCGGGACCACATCACCGAGGTCTACGCCGTGCTCGCACCATCTTAGCCCGAGGACCTCTACATCGCCGTCACCATTGTTGTCCGAAACCGACCGCGCCGCCGCTTGTTCGATCTGCTATCCGGTGAGAACTTTAGCCCTTCCACGCGCGTCAAAGCGTGTCCTGAGGTCCCCTCATTCGATTCCCCACCTCCTTGTTGCTTCCCTGTCATCGAAGTTTTCCGCCGTCGCTCGTTGTCTTCGGTGCCATTCGTCATCGCCGTAGGGCCGTCCTCGTCGACCTCCGGTCACCCGGAGCATCGCAACATGCTCCTGGTGTTGTCGTGAACCTGGTGCTCATCTCCATTGTTGGCAGGCGCCCTTGATTTGCCAAGGCCGCAGCACCCGAGGAGCTCGCCGCCGGCCATGGCTGCCGCCCCTTTGTTCTTTGGTTCTGTGCTGAATCAGCATACCAAATTAGCAACCACCTCACCTATTTGCTTAGGTGGCAATCCAAGTGGTAAACCAAAAACCTCACCTCAGCAAAGATCCATGCATTCGGTCCATCATACACCCATCTCAATGCCATGTGGGACCCTTTTGTCAATGCCTCTCTTTCTCTCTCCAGTACCTTGACCCCACATGTCATCCATTGTTTCATCTTTGTTTCACTTACCAGTGGACCCCACTTGTAAGTATCCAATTCTTTTTATTTTATTTAATCCAAAGGAATATTCTTTGAATATTCTTTTCTCTCTCAATTTCATCATTTCATGTGATCCTTTCGAGGGTCATATCTTTTGCATCCGAACTCCGTTTGAGCCCATTCAAATTTCTAAATTCATCTCAATTCAATATCTATTTATTTGAGATTATTATTTTATTTTTGGAGTTTGTTTTGCCTCTGTTATTTATTTGTTTTGTTTATTTGCTTTCGTTTGCGAGTAGACGTCGATACTTCGAGAAGTTCTGATCAAGAAGGAGCTGAAGATCAAGACAGTAAAAGATTAAAGATAAATAAAGATTATCATTGTTATAGCAAGACAAGTTATACCTTTGATCATATTGAACCCAGTTTTCAAAAGTTATATTGATTTAAATTATTGCATTTACTTTAATTATTCATTTCAATGTTTTTGGGATTAGTTAATATCCAATTTGTTATGAACTCCTTGTCTAATTGTATGCCATAATCTTTTGTCACCCTAGTTTGGTTTATTTAGTTGGTGCTACTGTATTACCAACGTGGGATGGTTAGATGCGATTAGATTGCTTAGCCATGCTACGAGTCATCATTCCATGTGAGTCGCAATAATAAACTTGACTAAGTGACTATGGAACCATTTGATAAAATTGTGTGTACTATGTGCTATTACTCGTTGATGGCATATGTTGCACTTAACCAACAGGGTGGGAAAAGGTTTTGGACGGAGGCAAGTTGTCTGGTATACTTTTATGGTGGATCTATGTTGGCGGGGATGATAGGTTAGAATTTGGAAGTCTTGCCTCGGTCAGTTAAGAACTTAACCTTGTGCGCCATTGAACTGGGCCTTTCGTACAACCACATGCCTGATGGGACGGGCCTAACTTAGTAAGTTATGGAGTCTTGACATTGATTACTCAGGTTGTAGGTTAGTTGTGTCGGATTGGGTGGAGGTGTGTACTACTAAGTAGTCGCATCACGGGGCGTTTCGCTGTTTCCCTGTCCAACGGTGTGCGTCTGTGGCGGCTAAGCATACCGGAAGTGTCAATGTTGAGATGAAGTTTCTAAAAGGTTTTGTTATGATTGCTCAATCGCATACTTCTGTATGGCGAGTCATGGCAGACATGATGAGTTAATCATATCTTGTGGGTAAAGTGTACAAACTCTACAGAGGGTTAAATCAATCTATTCGAATAGCCGCGTCCGCGGTCATGGACATGCTCGGGGATTTCACACGAGGGGTAGATTTTCATAAAACTTGGGATGGGATAGTTGTGTGAAGTAACTTATACAGCTATGTGAATAACTTGTTTAGGACATGTGTCTTTGGGAAACAACTGATAAAATTACTATCGTCTATTTGTTTTACTTGTGCTTTCAATCTATTATTTGTATTCAAATTGCAAATGTTGCATTTCCACAAAAGAACCACAAAAGCCATTCCTTTGGAATAAGCCTGCATCTATAATTGTATTTCTGTGGTATGACTTGCGAGTACGGTGTGTACTCATGCTTGCTTTATTAAATCAAGCAGAAGTGAAGGAATTGTCAGTTAACAAGGTCAACTTCAAGGATCGTGGAGAACTAGGTCGCGCACCCCAGCCGATTGCCTGTGGGCATATGGATGGGCTTCATCGGTTATTCATGCTTGCTCACCGCAGCCTTCACTGAGCTATTTGCCCTCTGAAGTATTAATTGTAAGCTTTGACCATAAGGTATTTACTCTGATGTTTATTGTTATTTGCCTATTTATTAGTTATCTTTGTATATGGAAATGATATTTCACTGATGTTACCACCGTGTGCACTAGCGTGATCCTGGACTAGTGCAGTATGCACAGAGGGTCCAGAATTGCATATTTTGGGTCCCGACAGCGTAATCAAGTAAGCTCATAGAAAAATGTAATATAACGTAATCAAGTAAGCTCATACAAAAAATTAAAAACATGTAGTAAATAGATGGAAGACGTACAAGATCATGCTTAGAAGTAGTCGTCTACAATGGGATCCTCCGCAGACGGGCCCTCTAAAAAGTCATCGTCACTATCATGAGGTGTTGACTCAACCTCACCCCCTTCGGTGCCATCAATGTCTAAGCGATTAAGTAGTTCCAAGTCCTCTTGGTTTACAACCTCATCAGCATCGATTTGAATATCATCTATGTGATCGTCCTCTTCCCCAATTATTATTTGAAAAGTCCATGGTAGCCCATCTTCTTGAAAGAATAGATCAACACCATTGTTGGTCTCCATGTTGTAGTCCTGCTCACTAGGGGTAGGTAGTTTACCATATGGTTGCACCTTGTGTACTACCCACCAATCCACTAGACTACTCATAGTTTTGCATGGGTACGGGATGTAGTATACTTGGGTGGCTTGCTGAGCCACAATAAATGGGTCATTGCTGGTAGGATTGATTGATGTGCAACTTCAACCACCCGATGATGTATCTCGTCGACTTCTAAACGGATGGAACCAATGACATTTGAATAACATAAGTTTGAGAGGTTTGCCACCATGGAAATATAGTTCAATTATTTCTTCAATTACTCCATAGTATTCAACAGTGTATTGCTCCCATCTTGTCCTATAGTCACCAATCCACTATTAATTGTTGTTGCATTAGGCCGCTCCTCTCATGTGTCGATGTTCAAAAGCGGTACCCATTCACATCAGAGGTACTATAGGACAAAGACTCGAGTGTGGCATCCTTGAGCAACTTGCCTCAATTCACGCTCATAGACTTGTCCTTCAAACTCTACAAAGATAAATAGAATGGGTTTCATGTATTAGTTCCTCTTTACTTAGTAAATATTATGTGCAAGGGGACTAGCTAATAGAGAAGTTATCGATAGAACCAAGTCGGGAAATTAGGTTTGCAATTCAAAGACCCTTCCTAAGAAGGGTCTCAATTTGTTTTTCGGATGGGTCTCGACGTTGCTTCCACTCGCTCCTAATAAATTCCCTATAGGCAACAAGACAAGTAGATTAAAACACTCATGCATCAATTATTGGGAAAAAATAATTGTTGCATACCTAATGTAATCATCCACTTCGGAGAGGTTGGTAAAGACATACAACATCACAGTCAATCACTCATCCCGCGATAAAACTTTGGAAGTACCACCGCTTGAAGTGTCACCTCTTCCGGTGAAGAGGCTAAGTTGGCAATTATTTTGAGGGATGCCAATATTGTAGCGTGAGGTTTGATTGTGCACCGTGCGAACATTGTCAGCAAAGTATATTGATGTAAAATGGGAAATTTTCTCAATTATGTACGCCTCTGCTATGGATGCTTCAACACGCGATCGATTTTTTGCTTTGCCTCGTAGTTCCTTTGTTCCATCTCAATTGGATACATCCACCAATTTTGCACTGGTCCCCCTATCCTAGCTTCATAGGGAAGATGGAGAATCAAATGTTGCATTGGATTGAAGAAGCCAGGTGGAAAGATCTTTTCCAACTTGCAAAGCAACACAGGTACTTCACGCTCCATAGTTGACATTACCATGGGATCTATCTCTTTCGCACATAGCTGTCGATAAAAGAAGCTCAACTCCGCCATCACTTACCAAACACACTCGGGGACGTAGCCACGAATCATCACAGGCAAAAGGCGTTCCATGAATATATGGTAGTCATGGCTCTTTAGGCCATTGATGTGCATGGTAGCTAAATTCACTCCTCTCCTTAGATTTGCTGCATACCCATCAGGAAACTTTAGGGTCTGAAACCATTCCAAAATCTCCTTCCTTTAAACCCTAGTTAGGCAATAACTAGCTCTTGCCTTCTCCCACTTGCCAGTAGCTAGCTTATGGATCATATTCAGAGAGGGCCTGTTGCAAAGCTCCTCTTGATCAAGGTGAGCCTTCACATTGTCCTTCGTCTTATCTGGAATGTCAAAGAATGTGCTAAATATAGCCTCTGCAACATTCTTCTCATTATGCATTACATCTATGTTATGGGGAAGAATGAGCTTATGGAAGTATGGCAGCCGCCACAAACTTGGAATGTGAGTCCAATTGTACTCCTCGCCATATTTCTAACCCATCACCATCATCAAGAGGCTTCAAAGCATCTAGCGGTACCTAACCTCCTCACCGCCAGATGATGTGGTGGTCCATCATGACAACAATATTGGCCCTAAATCCAGGTTGTGTCACTTCAATTCGTGGTCAATTGGAAGAAATTGACGATGACAATCGAAGAAGGAGTGCTTGCGACCATACTTTAGCCAACAGCCACGCAACGTCTCCCTACAGATTAGGCATGGCATCTTCCCATGTACACACCACTCAGTAATATCCCGTGACACGGAAGTCATGCATGGATGTGTGGTACGCGACCGCATGGTGAAGTTCTGCTTTCAATGCTCGATCATATGTCACTATGCCTTGTTCCCAAGCATGTAACAATTCATCCACCACCGCTCCATGAATACACTCATATTCTTCCCCGGGTATTCGTGACTGTGGATTATCAAGGAAAGGAATATGTATCGCTTCGTATGCAAACGCCGGTGGGAGGTTAAGGGAATGACAAACACAAAGCCAAGCTAGCAGATGGCGCAACCCCCATACCAAATGGGTTAAACCCATCAGTTGCAATTGCAATTCGAATGTTCCAAGGCTCCACGGCAAACTGTACATAGTCTCGGTCAAATTGCTTCCATGCTTCACCATCAGATGGGTGGACCATCTTGTCATTATGGTATCGATGACCATACTTGTGCCATACCATTTGTTTGGCAGAAACCTCAGACATGTATAACCGTTGGATTCGTGGCACAAATGGTAAATAGCGAAGTATTTTTCTGCCAATAGGAAGCTGCCACTTCTGACCATCACCGGAGTCAACCTCAACAAACCTAGACTCACCACACTTATTACAGTGATCTTTGTCCACATTCTCATTCCTAAATAGCATGCAATGATTTGGACAAACATCTATCTTCTCATATGGCATATTTAGTGCGCTTATCAATTTCTTGGCCTCATACAAGTTAGTAGGCAGTTTGTGACCATCTGGGAGAAGGGTGCTAAACACGCTTAAGAATGCATCAAAGTAAGCAATGCTTGTGCCGAATCGAGACTTGACAAAGAAGTAGTCGTGTGATGGCATCTAGTTGGGACACTGTGTTTGCCCATGAAGTGGTTGACTCATTCATGACAACATATCAAAGAAAGCCCTTGTTGTAGGCTCCGGTTCTTCCTCAGCAGGTGGCCCATATGCATGACACACATCATCTAGCATGTCTTCTATCCTACTCTCATTGTGGCCGCCATCGTCCATTTCTTCCCTTAGCACATCTGATCTGCTACGTTGTGACTCGCCGTGATAGACCCACACGGTATAGCCTGCCCTAAATCCGTACTTGCACAAGTGTGCGATCATATAGGAAATGATATTGCATCAGGCTGCCATGGAACTTTGCTTGGAATACACCTTTTTCTTGAGAGGGTACTGCTTAAAAAAACTGTTTATTAATTGCCAAAATTAAATGGATGACCTCTTAACAATGAAATAAAATTGAGTCAAGAGACTGAGCATTCAAACTATGGAATCAAGATCCTAATAACACTTGATTTTGTTGAATGGAATCCTCCCATTAGTTTGGTAAGGAGTTCTACATGGAGTGCATTAGCATATGTAAAATTACTACTATTGATGATTTGGTGCTAACATGAGGTGAAGCACCACATGTATATCAAGCTTCCGCCTTTGTTGATGATACTAATATGCTATGAGCATGCCATATGGCCCATATCATCATGTCAATGAGTAAGCACTCATTTAGCATGCTAGAACATATGAATATCGTTAGCACTAACTAGCGTAAAGAACTCAATACAATAAAGTCAATAATAATGCGGTATCTACACATGGTATCTAAGGGATGTATATATAGCTTTTACTACTAAAAACACTAGACTATGATATACATTTAATCATTTCCATGTATTTTGCCGTTGTTGACACTTGATGTTGATAACCATTAATCACACAATGTGGAGCAAAAAGGAAAAATAGGCATTACTATAGTTACCAATTGGATAACCCCTACTCAAACTCCAAGGAAGACAAGGATGCTACCAAACGTGCATTGGACTTCATGTATGGATGGTGAGTTTTCATTAAATCAAGAGTTTAGTTGTCTACATTATGTCTCTTGAATGGTTCACAACCAAGCATCTATTTACAAGGCATTGGGTCTAAAATGGAATCAATGACACCTTGCGTGACAAACAAACTAATGTGAGTCCTATATTTGCGAACTTCACAAGCTAGAAGCTAGTATCTTTGCTAATAATAGCGGCAACACAATATGATAGTATTTGTAAGGCACACATCACCTGCCCACTCCACGGCACATACATACGACCAACATACTATTGGCACTAATTCTATAAATATTCATCAATAAAATCATCTTGCAACCTAATAACCAGAACAGATGACCTGATGCAATCATTCATGCACACCTTATGGGCAAAAGACTAGTTCACTAACCAGAAGATACTACCTGCTGAATGGGAACAGGAGGAGCGATGGCACCAGAGGCAAGTGGAGGAGTGGGAGACGGCGGATCACGGTGGATCGAGGGAGAAGGAGGATGAGGACGGGAGGCGGGGATCTGCAGAGGGACGAGGGGGCGCGGGGTCGGTGTGGCGGCAGGAGACGAGGGGAGGTGCGGGCAGTGGCAGATGAGGAGGCGGCTGCAGAGGCGGTGGAGGGGACGGGCAATGGGCAGAGGTGGAGGAAGAGGAGGACGGGAGGCGGCGCGGTCTCGGAGGTGGGGAGGAGACGAGGGGAGGCGGTGCGCGGCGGCGGCAGACGAGGAGGTGGCGGCGACATAAAGGTTCTGACGGCTGCTGGCAGTGGAGGAGGGGAGGAGACGAGGGAAGGCGGCGCCGGTCGTGGAGGTGGGGAGGAGACGAGAGGAGGCGGCGCTGGCCGTGGAGGTAGGGGAGGAGACGAGGGGAGGCGCGTCGGGGCGGCGGTAGATGAGGAGGTAGCTGCAGAGGCGGTGGAGGAGGGGAGGCGATGGAGGAGGAGGAGAGGCGGCAAGTGGAGGCGGTGGAGGAAGAGGAGGACGGGGAGGCGGCGCGTCATGAGGTGGGGAGGAGACGAGGGGAGGTGCAGGCGGGCAAGGCAGACGAGAGGAGGCGGCGATTTCAAGAGTTGAGACGGGGCAAGGTGGAGGAGGGGAGGAGACGAGGGAGGCGGCGCGGCCGCAGAGGTGGGGAGGAGACGAGAGGAGGCGGGGCCAATGAGGAGGTGAGGAGAGAGGGGAAGGCGTGGGCGGGGGCAGACAAGGGGTGACGGCGGAGGACGGGAGGACGCCGGTCGTGGGGAGAGCAAGAAGGAGGATTGGGAGAGGGAGAGAAGCATGTGGGGGAGAACGGGGTTAGGAGTTAGAAAACAGGCGAAAAAATGGACGCGTGGTGTGGGGGAAAAATGGCGCGGCCTATTTTTTTCGCTCCCGAGTGTCTGTAACGAACGACACTCGGGGAATCAGTTTTCCCCGTTGCTCCCGTGAAAGTTTCCTGAGTGTCCGATCGGACACTCGGGAAATGTTAATTTCCTGAGTGTTTTATTCGCGCCCCGAGTGTTTTATAAGGCACTCGGGAAGTTACCGAGTGTATTATTCAAAACACTCAGGAAACTTCTGAGCACTCGGGAAAATAGACGATTCTGGTAGTGTACCGTAAGCATTTTTGCACTGGAGTTACTGCACCAATGGTTAGTTTTTCTACTTTGTTAGATCAATTTCCTCTTGCCACTGTTCTTAATTTTCATGACTTTTGACAAAATTCTTCTACCACAGTTGGTCACTCCTGCATGCCCAACCTCCATATGGCATGCATGGCCGAGTGTCTCGCACACGATTAATTACCGGGATCAATTTCCTTTTGCCACTGCTCTTAATTTTCATGTCTGTTGAAAACATTCTTCTACCACAGTTGGTCACTCCTGCATGCCCAACCTCCATATCGCTTGCATGGTCGAGTGTCTTGCACAAAATTAATTACCGGGATCCACTCGCTGATAAATTGTATTTTGTGTGCTAACCATAATTTTTTTTCCTCCAATCTAGTTTGGTCAATACAAGCAACAGGGGCGAAGCTAGCCACAGACAAGCCTCGGACTGGGTTAGCTGTTTTTAGGGTGAACTCGAATGTTTGATGATTTTTCAAGAGATTTTTATAAACTTTAACACTAGTAGGATTTTCGGGCATCGAGTTATAGCCCACCCAGCCCAAGGTCTGGATCCGCCCCTCACAAGCAATATGTCTCTCCTTCTCACTCCCTCCCCCGCCCTCTCTCATTAATTAGGAGCAGCACATAGTTAGGTAGAGTTTAACTCGGAAATTAAATTTAACTATCGACTTGAAAATTTCATCTTTCAACTCATAAAACTTTCTACTAAAAAAATCGACAACTTTCGTCTAGGGAGACCCAACGTTCAACTTGAAAATTCGATGCGTCAACTTGGAATTTCATCTAGCAGTTTGCCAAAATTATACCTTTCACATTAAATCGCGTATCTGAAATTTCATGTTTGCAATCTTTTCAACCGCGGGGTGTGGGGTGTTTCCGTGTTTGGCTTGGGGCAGAGGCGATCAATCCAGTGGGCTACGACAGAGCGTATGCGAAGAAGACAAGAAACCGGTGGTGGGCAAATTACCCCGGAATTATCATGGGCAATCGGGTTTCTTGGCAATATGTGGTTACCTAGTGAATCGAGGGGAAAAAAGGGTAAAATTTTAATTTGATGTGTTTTCTACAAATTTAGTTTCAAAGTATGTCTATTAAACATATATTTTTTTTAAAAATGTTTAAATTTTAAAAATGAAAATTTTGAGCAATAAATTGCCGAGATTTACGGTTATTGCTGGTATCTTGCTCCGCCCCTTTTTTGGCAATTGTGATTGTCATCGTCTCTGAATCCTGCTGGCGTCGCTATGGCGGATTTAGCAACACAACGCGCCAAAAGCAGGGTGGCGGCGAGGGATGATTGATCCACACATACGACGCCTCCCGTGGATTCACACCTCAATACAATGGCGGCAAACATCGTGAGGGTGCTGCTCTGAGCGGTGATGGGGAGTTGTGATTGGGTTCACCGTCGGCCGGTTGGGGTGGGGGAGAAGGCGGCCAACGTCGTGAGGGTGCTGAAGGTGCTGATCGGGGCGGTGAAGGGGAGTTGTTATGGAGTTCGCCACCGCCCTGTCGGGGTTGGGGAGATGGCAGTCAACCATCGTGAGGGTGCTGGAGATGCTGGTCGTGACGGTGACGTGGAGCTGTCGTCGGGTTCACGCCGCTGCGTTAGGGTAGGGGAGACGGCGACAAGCGTTGTGATGGTTACCTAGCGAACCGGGTAAAAAGGCCAAATTTGAATTTGGTGTGTTTTCTTCTAATTTTGTTTTAATTTGGTGTGTTTATTAAAAACTTGTTTAAAAATTCGTTTGAGTTCGTAATTTTTTTTGATAATTCGAAAAAAATGGCTAAGCTAAATATTTCTCAAGCAAGGAATAGAGTCTTCAGATTCTGTATAAAAATATGGAATCTGTTGCGGTTACCACATATACAAGATGGTGCATAGGTTGGGTCACGTTGTGCTGCTGTAACATCCTAATTTTTTTCTAAAGTTTTAAAAATCCTTTTAAGTAGTTTAGCCCTTGAAAAATTCACCCAAGATTTATTTGGTTTTTAATAAAGCTTAATATGGACTTTCAATACCAAAACAATTTAATGTGACTAATCTCAACAATAATTAATTCCAAAACTATTTTATTTGAGTTCTCTGTGCTTGGAAATACTTTTCTAGAATTTTTCTGAGTTCATTTGCTATTTTCCCCTCAATTCACTAGGTAACCAGCGTGGCCCATCTATCTCTCTCTCTCATGGCATTTCGCAGACTGTCTCCAATTGTCAACTCGCGACATGTGCCGCTCGCAACGTGGACTCGCCCGAGCCTGTGTCGTTGATGTGTGGGCCCCATCAAAACTTGTTCTTCGCCTCTCGAAGTCAATTGCGATCTGAATCGCTTCTCTGCCGCGGGCTGTTTGACGACGTCGTGCTCGGACTTTGGTCGCCAAAGATATAAAGGAGAGGTAGCCCCTATTCCCCGCATCCCATCCCTAGCCGCCTTAGCCCCAGAGCGAAACCCTAGCCGCCGGAAATTGTCGAGGAAGCAGTGCACTGCTAACATCTCTGACGAGCTTCTCCGCCGCCGTAGAAGCACCTCGAGCCTCGCCTCCGCCTCCGTTGAGTTCGCAATGGCAAGATCTACACCCTTGACACCTTGGTTCCGCTAGAGCATCGCCAAAACATAGATCTCGTCGAGCCTAAGACTTCGTCGTCGGCCAGCCCCATCGTACCCATACACCAGCGAACACACCATCGTGATCCCCGTAGCCTCCTCTACCTATTGCGCTACCTCACCGTCGTCGGAGAGCCGCTGTTCGCCGACGACCATCGGGTCCAGAAGCTCTTCACCGTCGAGCTGACGTGGCTGTTCACCTCGCATGCCAGCTCAACGCCATGTCAACCCTAGCGCCTATGTGTGGCCACCGTGTCGACCAGTCATCACCATGTCAGCGCACGCATGTCACACCAAATCCAAACCCAAAACCAAACCCTAGCTAAACCTAGCCTACGGTGAAGCATGCCTATGCCATGTAGGGCCCACTTGTCAGTTTTACTATGCTGTAGACCCGTGAGCCGTAGACCATAGATGAGATCCATGGACTTGGTCCATAGACCTAGGGTCCCATATGTCAGCCTCTGTTATGATTTTTTGAATTTTCTTTTAATTTCAAAATTTATTGCGAATGTCATACTGACGCAATAAATCAAAATTTCCAGTACAGATTTAATTCAAAAAATTAGAAACACAACAATCCTTTTTCTTTTTCTTAGGTTTAGATCTTCCAAAAGACCGTTCTTCCTCATACGAACTCCGTTTGAGGCCATTCAAATTTCTTAATTCATCTAAATTCAAGCTCTACCTTCTTAATATTTTTATTTAATTTTTGGAGTTTTTTATCTCTCTATTTTGTATTTATTTTCTTTGTTTGCGAGTAGACGTTGATCCTTCGAGAGGTTTCGAGGAAGGATGAATTGATCAAGCTCAAGACCAGTACCAAGACTTATTTCAAGGCAAGTTGTACCTTTGACCATGTTGGACCGAGTTTTCCAAAATTACTTTGATTCAATTATTGCATTTTACTTTAAGTAATTATTTAAATGCTTTGGGATTAGTTATGTACCAATTTGTTTACATCCACTTTGTCTATTGTACTATCATGATCTTTTGTTACCCTAGCTTGGTTAATTATGAGTTGGTAATAGCATAGTACCAACGTGAGTTGGTTAGATACGAATAGTTTGCTTATCCATGCAACGAGTTATTCATCTCATTTGAGTTGTAAATATAAATTTGACTAAGTAAATATGGAACTTTGTGTAAAACTATGTGTTGTGTGCTATTACTCGTTGATGGCATGTGTTGTACTTAACCAACAGGGTGAAAAAAGATTTAGACTGAGGCGAGTGGATGGAACTATGTGATATGGTGGTTGTGTGATTGGGATATATGAATTGGGGTTATTTAGTTAGAAATTGGCAGTCTCGCCTTGGTCAATTTAGGACTTAACTTTGTGCGCCATTGAACTGAGTCATAAATGTACGACTGCATGCCTCGTATGGGACGGGCATAACCTAGTAAGCTATGGAGTCTTGATGTTGATTACTCAGGCAGATAGGTTAAGCTATGTGCTAGGGTGGAGGTATGTTTCTGCCTGTGTGGCAATTCACATTTATGAGTGGTTCACCGTCTTCAGGTCCAACGCTGTGCGATGGACTAACCATCTGTGTGAGGGTTGGTGCCAACAGTAAGCACAACGGGGGTGTCAATTGTTGTGATGAAGTTTCTGAAATATTTTGTTATGATTAGTGCTAACTACACTAGTTATATCGTGTGGGTAAAGTGTACTACCTCTGCAGAGTGTTAAACAATCTATTCGAATAGCTGCGTCTGCGGTCATGGACATGCTCGGAGATTTCACACGAGGGGTATATTTTCATAAAATACTTTGGGAAGGGGACATCTATGTGATTTAATTCATATGTTGTGTGAAAGAATTTGATTAGGCTATGTGTCTTTGTGAAAAGAATTGTTAAATTATTATTGTTTATTTGTTTTGAATTATGTCTTCAATCTATTATGCGTATTCCATTGCAAATGTTGCTTTATTGCAAAATAACCGCATAAGCCATTTTTTTAATAAGCCATCATCTATATTTGCATTTTGTGGTACAACTTGTTGAGTATTCGGAGTACTCATTCTTGCTACAATCATTTAGCTGAAGTGAAGGAATTGTCACCTGCCTTCGAGGAGGAGTTCTACGAGGTTGCTGATCATTAGATCTTGATCCCAGTCGATTGCCTGTGGTGAGTCGATGGGTTTTCACTGTGGTTGTTTTCGTTTCGCTGCTGCTTATTTAATTACTGTCAACCCTGCGTGGCTTAATAAGTATAAACTAGACTATAAGTCACAATCATTATTTGTTATTCAAATTAATCATTTATTCTTATAATCGTTTTGTCTAGAATGATATTCATCTATGTTGACACTATGTGCACCAGCGTGATCCTGGACTACTTCATTTTACACAAAGGGTCTAGAATTGTATTTGTGGGTCCCGACAGCTGCTGCAGTAACATCAAGGCATCTAATTAATTACTACTAATTTACAGCCAGCCGTGACAATCATTTGCAACCGATTTGAATTTGGTGTGTTTCCAACACTTCTTTTGAATTTGGTGTGTTTATTAAACAAATTGTTTAAAAATTCATTTGAATTCAAAATTTTGTTTGAAATAAATTGGCAATATTTTGGCTTGCTGATTTGGCAACCAAAGTTTTAATCCTTGGATCCAGCAAGCTTCACCCAAGCGGATTTGGCAACGCGGCACGCCACATAGGGGTGGGGGTGGGCGAGGATTGGCTAATGCATCCGACGCTTCTCGTTGATTCACACGTCGATCCAACGGCATTCACGACCGTCCACTTGATCCTCTGGCTGGCTGCCTAGAGAAGCAGGTTTCTGGAGAAGTGGCTGCATGGACAACCATGTTGTTTGACAGTGTGGCTTTTAGTAGATTGGTTGGCTGGAAAATGATCGTTTGTTTGGTGCCGATTAAAGAACAATATCAATGGATTTGATTTTGTTCGTAAGCTCACATACAAATGGAATTTTATGCATCAAACATACCACTCCCTCCGGTCACCAAAAAAATATATCGTTTTTTATATCGATGTGGCCCCAAAACGCAACTTTGACCACTAACTTCTATATTTATAAACCCCAATAAAATTATAACACTATGAGAGTACTTTTCGATACAAACCTACACATGCAATTTTCATGCATTCAATCTAAATATTTAAAAAGATATCGATGACCAAAATTTCGAAAGTTTGACCGCATGTATCCCAAAATAATATGTTTTTGTGACTGAAGGGAGTAAATAGAGAAATTCCATGAATGAAATACAAAATGTTACCTAGGATCTTTGCTTTTAACTTCACATAATTAAGTTTTGATGTGAACCCACTCGGCCCATTCGGCCCCTTAGCCCACCATTTATTTTTTTTTTCATAAAATTTTTGGGATATAACAAATCATCTGCCAAATGGTAAATTTCACCTTTACCATAGGAATAGGTCATGTGAGATATATAAACTAAAAATGGGCACTCCGTAACTCCCATCATCGGGCCCAAAATATACACATATAGGTCATTTAAGCCTGCATGGTAGCATAGGCTGAGCCATCACAAGAAGCACCATAGAAAGGTTGAAATGTATAACCTCTATACGGAATCATTTTCAATAATGCTAATTACGACTGAAATTATGTGAGTAATTTTCCATCATATATATTCAGCACAGTTCACGGTATTTACTTATGGGGCTAAACCACACACGGGTTCGAGGAGATATGAGTACAAACCAAATTACTCCCTCCCATGTTTTTTTTCCTTGGATGTGTGCTCAAACACAAGGGAGAAATTTATAAATACCCAAAACCAAATTTGGAGTAGTTTTAACTGATAACTATGAATAAAAAAAATACTATGAATGGAAATATGTAAGTACTTTGCTAAGTCATATTCAATATAGCTCACGGTAAAGGTCGTCCTCATGAGTCATGACCTCATCATATGACTAGGATGAGTGATCGATATGAGAAATGTGCCTCCCAACTAGGCCACAACACCTACAAAGTGGCCGGGCTATCTAAAAAACTATGGGGACACCATCACAAGGAATGGGAGGGAGCCGGAGAAACACTAGGGCATGTGAAATGTATAACTTCTAAATAAAATTTGGAGCAACTTCAAAGGGCAACTGACAGAAAACATGTGAGTGTAATATATATTTTAGAAACATGTGAGCGCATTTGGTTGAGCTGTATTTGCCTAGCCCATGGTAGGGATGGCAGTCTACCGTGACAATCGTTTCCTACGGATAGTCCCAAACTCGTTGTGATGTCACACATTGACCGTAGGCTCCCCCACATGGTCCCACGAGAGCAGCAACTTGACCACGCCTGTGCATCTGCTTACAGAGGCGGCGATTCTTGGTAGTTCCCCTGTTGAGTTGTGCGCCGCCACCGCTTTCCAAAGCTGCCTTAGCACCAGGGACGAGCAACAACTCCCACCTCCGATATGCTAGGTTAAAAATTCCCCAAACAAGAAATGGAGACTTTAGATTTTGTGTAAAAATATGGACTTTCGATTATTTTTAACTAACCATGCAATGTGTTAATCTGTTGCAGTTACTGCATATACAAGCCGGTACACAGGTTGGGTCACTTGTGCTGCTGCCGTAACATCCAAAGCATCTAATTCGTTACCACTAATTTATAGTCAACTGTGACAATCGTTTCCAACATTTATTTCCACACTCTTTGTGATGTCACACATGGACAGAAGGCTCCCCTATGTGGGCCAACAGAGCAGCAACTTGACCACGCTCACGCATCTGCGTATAGAGGAGATGATTGTAGGTGGTTCGCCTGAGCTGTGCGCCACCACTGCTTGTCGAAGCTACCTCGGCATCTGGGACGGGCAGTGACTCCCACTTCCGATGTGCTAAGCTAAAAATTTCCCAAACAAGAAATGGAGACTTTAGATTTTGTGTAAAAATACGGGCATTCGATTATTTTAAATTGGCCATCCAATGTGTTAATCTTTTGCGGTAACCGTATATACATGTTGGCACACAGGTTGGGTCATGTTGTGCTGTTGACGTAACATCCAAGGCATCTAATTAATTACTACTAATTTATAGTTAGCCATGACACTCATTCCCAACATTTAGTCCCACCCTTGTTGTGACGTCATATATGGACCGTAGGCTCCCCGATGTTGATGTGGGGGTTGTGCCAGATCTTCACGGCGTAGGATTAGGGATAACTGGACCCGTGCAACCTAATAAATGGCACCGCTAACCACCATCTCTATTACAGCAACCTACGTCACTCGATTCACCTAACTACACGCTTTGATCCTCTGTCTACTCACTCACGTGGAGTAAACGTGTTCTAACAATCACCGAAGCAACTAGAGGAACAACGGAGAAGAACTCTCATATAATTCCCAAATATATTGGGATGGAATTTCATCTCACACAAACCCTAGAACAAGAATATAATTTCTAAAATCTCAACTTCAATTACATGGTAGGGAGTACCCCACCTTATATAGCATTTTTTAGTCGGTGCTACAGTATTGACAACAACTAACCGGAAACATGTGAGTGTAATATATATTTTAGAAACACCGAAGAACGAAGTTGAGGTACAGGGAACTCGCCGCACAAGATAGTCAAAGGAAAAAATTCTTTGACATTTGTGTACTACTTTGACCAGAAATGTGCTTAGTCAAGAAGATTGCTTACGACTATCAAATAGTCGTAGAACACTCCTACAATCACGAGGTGGTCGTAGTATAGTGATCGGAAGAAAAACCTTTCGATTAACATTTCCTTTGGTAAAAAAGATCTGACCAAGGAAGTAATTTCGCTTGAGGTGTAAAAGCGAACCTGATTTTCTTGAACGGACAAGTTAGGGAATGTCAAATGACTCCCGTTAGTCTGTCCGTTGGAGCGGTTCCCGAAGCGGTGGCAACCTTTGGAATGCCACGCCTTCAGCCCAGGGTACACGGTTATAAATACTTACCGGGGGTAAGACTTAGATTTATACTTTTCCCCAAATCGCTCGCGCTGTTCATCAAGTTCTTGTCTTCTCCGTCACCAACTCAATCGAAAATCTCCCCCTTCTGAGAGAAATGGCTGGGAGAGTTTCTGAATGGGCCGAGTCGGAGATGGATGCAGAGAAGATTCAAGCCCTGGTCAACGTTGGGAAGATTCCAGAGAAGATCCTCGTGGAGTGGCTCGCCGCACATGGGCAGCATTGGCCGTCTGGGGAGGCTGAGCAAATCCCCATCTTCTAGGTATATTGTGAGTGTGGCCTTCGACTGCCTGCTCACCCTTTTCTCACACTTATACTTGAGCATTTTGGGGTGGAATTGGTGAATCTCGGTCCTAATTCCATCACAATGCTCAGTGTATTTGTGTATCTTTGTGAGGCATACCAGGAATTCCAAATGCACCTTGAGCTCTTTCAATATTTCTACGAATGGCTCGACAAGCTGGGATAGCTGGAAGTTGCGGCCTGAAGCTCCATGACGGGAAGTCGAAGGAGTATATTCAGATGTTTACTATATCTTCATGGCCGGGATGGAGGAAGAGATGGTTTCTTCGAAAGTCACCTCGGATGAATGATTTTACTTTCGAGGGAAGGTCACGAAAAGAAACCTTCGTGGGATTCGATTCCCCAAGATATCAACCGGATTACCCCCTATATTCAAGCCATCAAGGACTTGAAAGAAGAGGGATTAACCGATGGCATGTGGTGAATGATTTCATCACACGTCGAATTAGTC
The DNA here is from genome assembly GCA_036346405.1 of Phyllostachys edulis. Taxonomy (NCBI): domain Eukaryota; kingdom Viridiplantae; phylum Streptophyta; class Magnoliopsida; order Poales; family Poaceae; genus Phyllostachys; species Phyllostachys edulis. The sequence goes on from CM070566.1 coordinate 15,186,245, forward strand.
CTTTGAAGAAACGAGTACCACCTATATGGAGGTACACGGGGCCAAAAGACCCGACCAGGGACTACGAAGAGAGTAAGTAGTTTTTCGACTTATCTTTCAGTTTGGTCTTCTTCAAAATTGTCTAATGAATATTTTTATCTGTTTTACACAGATCTTTCACAGGCAGAGATTGACGCTCGAGTCAAACTCGTTTGTGAGAAGCCTCCGCCACTCGGAATGGCGGTTCCTCAAATCCTTGCGGTTTTATCCGCAGAGGAAAAGATGGTACGCCTGAAGGTAATCAAAAGTTGATTTTATCCTTAGGACTTCATAGTCGTAGAAAAAACTTACGACTAGGTAGTGATCGTAGAAAATCTTACAATCAGGGAGATGTCGTAAAAGAGCTTACGACTAGATACTGGTCGTAGAAAAACTTAAGACTGGTCATTGATTCTTCTTTTTCTGTTTTTCTTTATAGAAAGGAGGTATGGAAAACCGTCGGGACGACGAAGAGGTCGAACTGATAACCATTGGCGCAGGGATGACAGTGGACAAGGGTTCATCTCCTCTGACTAAAAAGCGTCGACTTACGAAAGTCGCCGACAAGGGAGGACCAAGCTCGAGTTCCTTCATTTCGACCAGATCCTCGGCAAAATCTGCGGCACGCACAGTTGCAACAGAAGCTGAGGTTGAAACAACTGAAGCTGAGGAGGCTGAGGAACCTCTTAGGCATAAAGCCCGCAATACCAAGGACACAGCTGCAGCAGAAGCCGAGGCTGAAACAGCTGCAGCTGAGGAGGCTGAGGAGGTTGAAGAACCTCTTAGACGTAAAGCCCGCAAAGCCAAGGTACCTTTTTATTATGACAAGAAAACTTTCACAGTTTCTGCCACTCCTAGTTTTGTCAAGTAACTAGAAAAGGAGAACTGGAAGGAGTTTATGTCTTTTGTGAAGGACAACGCTGATCCAGCCGAGCCTACCATTGAGGGTAGCACTGCTCTTGGAGTGGTCGAGACTGATCTCGGCCCTCCGGAAAATCAGGAGACCAGAGAGATGGTTCTTATTCAAGATCCACGACCAGACGTGGTCGTGGCCGAGCCCATTCTCCAACTTAAACTACGACCAGACGTGGTCGTAGAAAAGAAGTCGAAGAAGTCTTCCGTCGGGAAGATAACTCCTAAGTTCCTGATTAGGTCCAGGATACAGAGGTATGTGAAACAAGCTAAAGTGTAAGAACAACATTTACCTTTTGCTTTTCACAATTTGACTTGCTTTCCTTTTGTTGGTTTTAGCCCGACTCCTTCAACCCCCGAGGAGGCTTCTATCGAGAAGCCCATTGCCGCCTCTCCAGAGATTGGAGAGGTGTCGTGAAGTGGTCGAAGGATCGCCCTGGCCGGGTTGTGGTAGAAGTCGTGGCTCCTGAAGTGGTTACCACAACCACTGAGGTCGTAGCTACGACCACTGAGGTAGCGGCTACAACCATTGAGGTAGCAACCACGATCACTGAGGTTGCAGCTACGACTACTGAAATGGTCATGGAGACAACAGAGGCAGCTGCAGGAGCCTCTGGCCGAGGTGGTGATGTACCTGACCACCGTGCGGGAAAGGAAATCGTTGCAGACCTCCTTCCTGGTATCCAAAGAGAAACTGCAATTTCAGAATCAGAAGATGAGGAATACTTCAACTTCTGTTCTGATTTCTTTGGCCCTGCTTCCATAGTGGGGTCTTCTGCTTTTAGATCTCGCCATCGAGTCCCTCATCCCAAAGATATTCCCAATAGAGGGGACACTTTTGACAACGAGCGTCTTGAGAAGGTTTTGTGGGATCAAGTCGAGAGAGTGGACAAGCTGAAGAATCCAGAGCTGGTTTACTCGATATTTGCTCGATCAACCATGAGTGTAAGTATTTAAGGATACTTATACATGTGGTCTTCCCTTGTTTCTTACTATCTTTCTTTTTGCAGAAAGCTCTAGAACAAATTGCCGTTGTTGGTGAATATCACCGACAACTTCTAGAGCTACGACAGGAAAAAGAGGAACTCTGCAAACAGGCAGAGAGGTGGTAAGTCACTATTATTCGTAGTCGTTTTAGACTTGACTACTTATATAGTGCTTACGGGGTTTGTCGTGGAAAAACTCACGACTAGATACTAGTCGTAAAAGGCTTATGACCAGATGCTTCGTCGTAGGAGAACTTACGACTAGATCTATGGTCGTAGAAGAACTTACGACTGGATCAATGGTTGTAGAAGAACTTACGACCAATTTAATAATGTTCATGTCCACTTTTCTCCTTTGTAGGCTAAACAAAGGATGAAAAGACCTTAGCCGACTCGCTTGATTATGAAAAAGAGGAGTCGAGCAAGCTATGGGAAAAAGTAGAATTCCTCTTGAGAAAGCTTAAAGAAGCTAACTCAAGAATCGAAAAAAATGCGTAAAAGGATAAACGAAGAAGTGTTTGAACCTAAGATCGCTTATGTTGTTGATCTTTACACGATTGTTGCTTCTTTTAGAAAAAGAAGATGATATGAGAAAGCTCGAGAATGAAGTCCAAGATAAAATTTTGGTTATTCGCGAGATTTCAGATTCCAAAGATAAAGATCAAGAAATTATGAGGTTAAGATCCCGACAATCAGGTAAGTAATTCTTTACCTTCAGTCCTTTACGAGTTCTTTCCCTTTTCTTACTCCCATTTCTTTTCTAGAAATGGACCTTGAACTGGGAAGGCTCAAATCAAGTCGGGATAAAACCTTGATCTATAACGAGACTGTCCGCATTGCTAAGAAAAATACAGAGGACATCAAATCATGGGAGAAGAGGCATGCTGAGACCATTGCTTCCCATGATGAAGAAATCGAGAAGTTAGATTCTCGACTAGCAGGTAAGGAAATCTTTTACCTGTGATTATTTTTGTTTTCTCTTCCTCTAGGAGTTTACTTTTGCTTGACTAGTCTTATTCTTTTCAGAGCAAGTGGTCGAAAACAAACAACTCCGTGAGGCTTCGACTCGTACCCAACAAGAGATGGAGGCGATGAAGGTTAATCTTCAAGGCAATATCACGCTCCTGAACAATGTACTTGGTGAGCTACGTACTGAGGGAAAAGCTCCTCAAGATGATACGATAGCTGCTCACATAAGTACTATTGGGGAACAAGTCGGGACTTTGCAAGAACTGGTGACCACTCTGAAGGCCGACCAAGCTAAGTCGATAAAGGAGGCGGTCGAAACTGCAGTAAGTTATGCACTGGCAAAACTTAAAGCTCATGACCCCAGCCTTAATGTGCAACTAATCGAAACCGACTTCGACTGCCCTGAGGCAGAAGCTAGTCGTCTGATGGAAGAAATGCAATCGTTAGGAAGGAAGGGGAAGGAGGAGATGCGACTGGGCTCTCCCTCTTCAGAGTAGTTTGTAACAAATCTGTGAAAAACAAGCTTTTGTTGATGTATTATATAATCCATCTTGTTTTCTGCAAATCATCTTGTCGAGTAGTTACTAACTCAGAAGATAATTAATGAATGAAAGACTAAGAATTGAAGTCAAATTAATAACTTTATCCTAGCCCCCGACTATTTGCTTAGTTTGTTTAGACAAACTGAGTAAATAGTGGTAAAAAGGGTTTCTGAAAACAGAGAGGTTTGGTTAACTTGTAGTTTTTGGTCATGACTATCATGTACTGGTCGAAAAAGTGGGAACGAATCAACACTAGGAAGTTCCTTCTAGTGGGCAGGACCACGTGCAGAGAGAAAAATCTTCGACTAGGTGATGTTACCATCTCCGACTAGATTATTTTAATCGAGAACAGCAACTTGAGTTAAACAAACATCCAGAGAACTTCAAAAAATTCATTCGCCCTTATTTGGAGGACTCGATAAGTCTGTCCTGGTAGCAAGAGTAGGAAACTGAACAATACTAGGAAGTTCCTTCTAGTGGGCAAGACCATGTGCAGAGAGGAGAGACTTCGACTAGATGTGTTTCTTCCTCCGACTTAATTGAGACGAATCGAATACACCAAAGTCAGTTGAATAAATCTAAAAAAGTGCACTCTGCTTAGAATACTTTTCAAAAGAACTAAAGAAATAATCTAAGGTGAAAAAAGTTGGCTTTTAAAAATATTTCGACTAAATAGAACCCGAGCTCTTTGTGTTGGCGGCAAAAGTGAGTAACGAGTCGATACTAGAAAGCTCCTTCTAGTGGGCAGGACCACGTGCAGAGAGGAGAGACTTCGACTAGATGATGTTACCTTCCTTTCGATCAGTGTAAAGGCAACTGGGTGTTTGGAATGTAGTCGAAAGATTATGAAAGCACTACTCAAAATTAAGACAATAGAGGTAGAAAGAACCTGAGCCTTTATTGTGCGAACAGTTAGTTACACATAAAACTTACGTGAATCGGTCGATGTTCCAAGAATTCGAGAGAACACAGCCGTCTTCCATTGCCAATCGTGATGACCTTGGCCGAGTAACTTCGACCCACTGTAAGGACCTTCCCACTTGGGAGAAAGTTTGTTCCGATTAGACTTGGATTGGCGAGCCTCAATACTGAAGTCACCTACTGAGAAGGCTGCGAGGTTGGACCTTACGATCGTAGTATCTCAAGCAGGCTTGTTGGTAGACCGCCGAACGGATTAAGGCTGGTTTCTCCTTTCTTCGAGTAGATTAATATCATCCGCCAAATTGTTCTGGTTGGAGTCTTTGAAAGTTTCGACTCGTGTTGATCGTATCTTCGCCCAGAGGAAGCATGGCTTCACTCAAGACCGTAAAAAGGTGTTTCACTCAGAGTCTGACCGTAGTCGCATTTAACCGCCCATAATCTCGAGGGTAACTCTTGTACCCAAGCCCCGAGCGCTTGATGAGCTGGTCAAGACTCGAGTCTTAATTCCTCTCATTATTTGGCCGCTTGCACGCTCGACCGCCCCATTACTTTGGGGATGGGCCACAGAAGCATAACACAACATGGTGCCTAACTCGTCGCAAAATTTCTGAAATTTTGCGCTCGAAAATTGCATACCATTATCTGTAATTATTCGGCTCGGTACTCCAAATCAAGTAATTACGCATCTCATCATAAACCGTTTTGCCGCTTCCGTTGTTATCCCAGTCACAGGTTCGGCTTCAATCCATTTTGTGAACGTATCAATAGCCACAAAAAGGAACTCGAAACCTCCTGAAACTTTAGAGAACGGTCCTAGGATATCGAGACCCTAGGTTGCAAAAGGCCAAGATAGAGGTATCGTTTGTAATGCCTGAGCTGGTTGGTGTATTTGCCTGCTATGAAATTGGCATTGGACACACTTATTAACCAACTCTTTAGCATCGTAAAGGGCTGTTGGCCAGTAAAATCCTTGTCGAAAGGCCTTACCGACTAGCGTTCTGTAGGAAGCATGATTTCCACAGATGCCACCATGTATGTCGTGAAGGAGTGTTAATCCTTCGCTCTGCGGAATGCATCGCATGAGCACCCCTTGAGTACCTCATTTATAGAGGACTCCTTCAACCAAAGTATACATTTTGGCTTTTCGGGATAATCGATATGCCTCGAGATCGTCTTCGGGTACAGAACCCTTTTGAAGATACTCATAGATGGGCGCCATCCAGAGATCCTCGTATTCTAGAGAGGCCGTCTCAATAGGAGGTGTCTCTGGTTCGTCGACCAGGGACGACTTCTAGAGTTGTTCCAAGAAGACTCCTTTTGGTACTATTTATGTCGTGAAGGAGTGTTAATCCTTTCGAGGGACGAATTGTGCCTCGAAACCTAAAAAATGCTTTTCTAGCTTACGCACTTCCGATAAATACCGAGACATTGTCGGGTTAGAGCACTGGTACTCTTTCCCGACTTGATTCACGACTAGTTGAGAGTCTCCTCTCACGAGTAGTCGGCGAATCGAGAGCGCTTTCATTGCTTTCGTATGCCGCCTAGCAAACCTTCAGATTCGCCACGTTGTTAGTGGCCCGAAAGTTTAATTGTATGGCATACTTTAAGGTCTCTCCTAGGAGATACTAGGACCACCTGACTTTCGAGCCACTTAAAGTAAGTGACCCGTCAAAGTACATCGCCCATCGGTCGTGGGAATCAGATTGGCGATCTGAATGAGTTCAGATTTGTCTATTCGGCGACAAAGTCCGCCAAGATCTCGATTTAACGACCGTTCGACACGAAATGGATGTCGAACTCCCCAAGTTCGACCGACCATTTTGCCATGCGCCCCATTGCTTCCCTATTCGAGGATCGCTCCCTGCGAAACTCGGGCAGACAAACTATTTTGTGCGCTTGAAAATAATGCCGCAGTTTCCTCGAAGACATGAGGAGGGCATATAGAAGTTTTTGAACCTGAGTGTAACGCTCCTTAGGCCCGTGTAAAACTTCACTTACGTAGTAAACCGGTCGTTGTACGTTTTCACGTTCTACGACCAGTACTGCGCTTACTGCCTGTGGCGTGGCAGCTAGGTAAATTAAGAGCATTTCTTCTAGCCTCGGAGAGACCAGAATAGGAGCACTCGTAAGGTACCTCTTGACATCCTCAAAGGCAGCGTTTGCCTCTTTCGACCACTCAAAACCTTCGTGTTTCCTTAGAAGTTTAAAGAAAGGTAGTCCCTTTTCTCCTAGTCGTATGCGATGAAACAACTTAAAGCCGCCATGCACCCCGTGAGTTTCGGACTTCTTTCCTTGTGGTTGAGGGCGATTTGGAGAATGGTTTTATCTTTTGAGGATTTGCTTCGATTCCTCGTATAGATACTAGGAAACCAAGCAATTTTCCCGAAGAGATTCCGAACACACACTTCTCAGGATTAAGTTTTAAGCGATGTTTTCTGAGGTTGTCGAATGTTTCTTGTAGGTCAGTAATATGATTAAGTCTCTTCATGCTTTTGACAACTAGATCATCAACATAGGCCTCTAGATTTCGACCTAGTTGAGATGAAAAAGTCACTTGCATCAAGCGTTGAAAAGAAGCGCCGGCATTTTTTAGACCAAATGGCATTTTGACATAGCAAAATATACCAAATGGTGTAATAAATACGGTCTTTTCTTCATCGTCTAGACACATATTGATCCGGTGGTATCCGAATATGCATCTAAAAACTTAACGTTTCACAACTCCGCAGAGAATCAACCAACCGATCGATGCGAGGTAATGGAAAATCGTCTTTTGGACAAGCTTTATTAAGATCAAGAAAGTTCACGACATACGCCATTTGCCGTTTAACTTTCTAACCATTACAGGATTAGCCAACCACTCTAGGTGGTTGACCTCTCTTATAAAGGCTGCTTTAAGTAGCTTATCAAATTCTGATTTGATAGCATCTCGTCGATCGAGGGCAAATCTCCGTAATTTTTGTTTTACTGGTACTTTGTCAGGCAAGAAAGCTAGTTTGTGCTTGATCACCTCCTCGGGACTCGGGCATGTCGGATGCTTGCCACACGAAGACATCTGCGTTAGCTCGGAGGAAGGTGATGAGGGCGTCTTCCTACTTGGGGTCGGAAGTATCCTCGATCTGAACAGATCTCGAGGGCTCCCTGCCCGGAGGAACCTCTTTGACCTTGTCGTTCGGCTTTGGTGTAGTTTTTAGGCTTCAACTTGCTGGTCGAAGGTTAACTTTCTTCTCGAGTTGGTATTTGTCCAACCATCTCGAGGATCGACGATCGCGGTATGCGCCATCTTCTTGTCACAATGAATTGTGATTACTCCTTTGGGACCTGGCATCTTAATACATTGATATCCATAATGAGTAGCCATTAGGTATTTTGCCAAAGTTGGTCATCCGAGTATGGCGTTATATCTTGTGTCGAAATCGACCACATCAAAGGAGATTTTCTCTGTCCTGAAATTACTTGGTGAACCAAATGTTAAAGGAAGAGAAACTTGGCCAATTAGTTTGGCCGAAGATCCCGGTACGATCCCATGGAAAGAGTATCGTACCGGTCTTACTTAGTCCTGGGTACTTGCATGTCATCCAGGGCACTCGTAAACAAAATGTTTAACGAGCTGCCACCATAAACCAAAACTCGATTGACCCGACAATTGTTGATGGTGGGTTCGACCACGATCGGATACCGACCTGGTCGAGTCGAAGGAATCGGGCAGTCACCCTTCTCAAAGGAGATGGTGACTTCCGACCACTTCGGTAATTTATTGACGAGAGGAGGATCTATGGAGTTTACCTCACGCTCGTGACCTTAAGTCGCCGCTTTGATTCATATGCCGATGATCCCCATAGATGTGCTCGACGGTGTGTTGCGGATCCTGGAACAGCATCTCCTCCTCGTCATCTGAGGACTTATGACCACTCGTTTGTCCTACCTGCTCGAGAGTGGGAAGTGATCCTTTGCCGTTGTAGTAGTCTTCAAGCTTTCGTTGAAAGACCCGATAGTTGCGAAGGTCATGTCCTTCCTTTTTATGGAAAGGACACCACCTAGGCTTATCATTTTTCTGATCGGGGCGCTTACCTTTGCCTCGGTCAAAGTGCGGCTTGGAGGTACGTGGCTCTTTATCATTCACAGCCAAAACCTCCTTGGAACCGCTGGCTTGGAGTTTTTGACCCTTCGCCTTGTTCTTGGACTTTTTTGCTTTCTTATCTTTCTTTTTACCAATGTCGCCTGGCTCTCGAGAGGTATTGTCTTCTCGATCTATTGTGTCGTTCCACTCGACCGCCTCAGATGCAGTCGCATATCGATCAGCCATCTCAAAGAGTTCGGCAACAGTGGTAGGTGGATTTAAAGTAATATCTTTTGTTATCCTTCTACTACGGACTCCTTGCTTGAAAGCCCTGATGGCAGATGAATCAGAAACTTCCAGAATTGAATTACGAACCTGACTAAAGCGCTTGATGAATTGGCGCAAGGTCTCGTTGTCGTTCTGTCTCATCCGGTGCAAGTCGTCCTCCTTCCTAGGGCGATTGTAAATGCCTTGGAAATTTGCCAGTAGAAGGTCGCAGAGGTGTTGCTAAGAATAGATCGACTCGAGTGGTTGGTTCAGTAACCACGATCGAGCAGACCCTTCGAGCACAGTTGGAAGGTAATTTGCCATAACATGTTCTCCTCCTCCTGCTGCTCGGACAGCTGTTGTATAGATTTGAAGGAATTCGATGGGATTTTGGGAGCCATCGAACTTCTCCATGTTCACTGGTCGAAAATGAGGTGGCCAGCGAACAGCTCGGAGATCAGGCGAGAATGCCCGACATCCAGTAATAACTTCTTGACGCCTCCTTTGCAGGAAAGAAGGGTTGATATCATCAGGTGGTCATACTCGACGATACCCAGTAACAGGTTGACCCAACCTATGATAGGTCTCGGTCCTACGAGGGGAATACTCCTCGTAGTTCATCTACTGCTGCAGATTCCCATGTCGGTATGGTGAGCGATCACCTTTCCAAGGGGTTTGTTGATCATCAGTCGTTCGAAAGACATTTCTCCGAGTAGGAGATCGATGCGACTTACTGTTGCGTCGATTCCTTCGTGGTGATATGTTCGATCGACTAGTAGCTGAAGAAGTCGTATTGCTACGACTTCTTGTATGATGTCGGCGAGGTGCTTCCAGTCTTGCCATCGTGGACCGAAGCCTTTGTGTGATCTTCTCGACGAAAAGATCGTATCCTGGCGCTCGGGCGAGCTCTCGAGTTGGATTCTCGAGCAAGTCATTGATGTGCTGGAGTTCTTGAGCTTCCTCTGACTGATATTGGATGCGCCCAGGCAAATTCTTCTGGGCTGCAATCCTCTTTTGTCGAATAGCCTCGAGACCTTCCATGTCGGACTCTTGAGACTGCCTCAATGGAGTGCGAGTATGTCGATGATTTTCCTCGCGTTCATGAAGGTGTTGGTCGTGTCCGCCATCGGTGGTGCCCTTGCCACTGCCACGAGGGGGCGTAATGCGTGATCTTCGGGGAGAGTCCCTAGCTCGGTCTCTAGGAGAGTGACCTTGATCCGAGGGAAGGACGAAGACCTCCCGTTGATGATTCTCACTTGTGCTCGACGCCTCCCCGCTTGAGGAGTAGTCGAGAGACACCATCTGGCGACTTGGAGCAATCCCCTCCAGGTAGGGGAACTCTGGGTTATAACCGTCTCCGTTCGCAGGTGTGATTTGCGGAGAGATGGTCGAATTTGCAGGGAAAGCATGCTTGATCCCGCTCTCTCCGGCATCATCCGGAGAGAGAGGATCACCAGATGCTGGTGAAGTCCTGGAATTGTGGCTTCCACAACTTGCCTCACCAAGTCGGACCGCCTTAGGGGGACTCGGACACTTGGAGGAAAAACTCTCGTCGTGTTATGAGTCCACCTGGGTGTAGTCTTGGTCAGATTGACCCTTGTCCTTTGAGAGGGTGGATTCCTCCCTTGGACGTACTGTTGTGGGAGATAGGGATCCCTCCTCAACTCCATCAGCGGCATTGTCTCCTGGATCTGCGGGAAGATCCCCGGAGGCAGCAGTACCATCGGATGAGTCAATACTCGGCTCGTAATCAAAACCGGCATCCATGTTGACGTCTGCGTAATTTGCCAAGTTGAACCAGTTCTCCTCGTTCCATTCTCCTGCCATGAGTGCATGAGATTTGGAAAAAAGAGAGTATGTTGACAAGAGATTACCGGAAGATCCCCACGGTCGGCGCCAACCGCCGGTGTTTTAGAACCGATCTACGTAAAGATTGTTTGATTCGGGGTCTCCTAGAATGGAATCACGCAGAGATTGACACGGGAATTTTATACGTGTTCGGGCCTTCTCCGAGAGAATAACAACCCTACTCTGTGTGTGTATGGTATTGAGTGTATTCTGAACATTCAGGAGAAAAACTAAGATTATTACAGATGATAGTGCTTGTCTTCCTGATGGTCCTTGATAGCGTGTGTCTACGCCTTGATCCCATCGTCCTTTTCTTCTCTGATTGCCGCCTTTATATAGTCCGTGAAGGAGTGGCCGTTTCTCCAGGTGAAGTGGCGCCTCATCACATCCTATAATGGGCGCATGTTGGTGGTAATCACTAGTGTATTAACTCCTCCACGCTGCCTGACAGCTATATATCAGAGATAATGGAGCATTATGTGCTATTACTTCGTAGAGTAACAGCGTATGATGACTGTTTGAATTCCTTAATCAATTGGACCCACTCGTCTGTAGGTTTAATTGACCATAAGGTGATCATGGCTGACCTAGTCGTAGAAGAGCTTACGACTATGACCTAGTCGTGGAATACCTTACGACTAGGTAGTGGTCATAGAAGAACTTACGACCATAAGGTAGTCGTGGCAAGACTTACGACTATGGGGGTGGTCGTAGAAGAGCTTACGACCACCTGGTAGGCTTCTCCCTTGCAAATCTAAGAGGTATACCTAGAGATTTACATGATATTTCCCTATAATAATGATTATAGATAAAAGATAAAATGAGGATTATTAGATCCTCGTCACTTCTCTCCTCTTGTCTCCCACCGACAGGTGGGCCCTGTCAAAACCTTTTCTTTTCCATATTCTTTTTCTCAAATGATAAATTACCAAAAGATCCCTCTGAGAACAACAGTTATGTGTCGACCGAATCCCTCTTGCGTTGGTGATGAGGCTCGGTGGAAGGCATGTGGCGTCGAAAGCCTAGAGAGTGATCCTCCTAGTGACTGCCATCGAAGTCGAGCTCGTCGGAGTGCATCCCTATCATAGGACCCCCAGAATTGATGAGTACGAATGGTAGGCTCCGAGTGTTGTTCGACGGGTGGCGTCGTCATGACAAGAGGAGGAATAGGGTGGGTCTTGTGATGTGACTGCTAAAACAATTTATACATCAACCTTGGTTCAACTTAGGGATATGACTGCTAAACTTGATGAACTAAGATTGGCACATAACTCTTGTGATGAAAAGTTAAAACCTGCAAATGATGAAATTGAAAAGCTCAAGTTTAGTTCTCCTACATGTTTAGAGTCAAGTATTTCAAATACTCAATCTAATGCTTGCTCTAAATGTGAATTGCTAGAAGCTAGACTTAATTCTTCTGAGGAATCAATTAAAAAAATGCTTTATCAGGAGACACTTTCTTGCACTAACTGTCCTAAGCTTGGCACTGAAATAGAAGTACTGACTAGATAACTTAATGATTTTGCTAAAAAAGAAAGATTAATTCAGTCTAGCGCTTCTAAGAATCTTGTGAATGAACCGGTTAAATGCATAACTTGTCCCACTTTAGCTAAAGAAAATGAGTATCTTAAGGGCACTTTCGGGAGATTTTCTTTTGGCAAAATTTTTTTGAATATAATTCTAGACAAGTCAAAACTGAGTGTCAAAAACGCAATCAACAGTCTTAGGTCCAAGCTTCCTTTTCTTCGATAATGGCACATGCACTTTTGCAAGGCATCCCCAGGTCCAGAGAAAAGACAAGTTGGGTTTTCTCCCCTTCCATCCTTCATAAGGTGTTTCCTCTTGATTGCGAGGTGGCACCCTATTGAGGACATAATTAGCTGTGAGAACTGCTTCACCCCACCAATAGTCCGACATACCAGAACTTTGTAACATGGCATTAACCAGGTCACATAGAGTTCGGTTCTTCCTTTTGGCTATTCCATTCGATTGGAGTGAGTACGGTGGAGTAACTTCATGAATTATTCCACTTTCTTCACAAAATTGAGAGAAATCATAAGAGACATATTCACCGCCTCGGTCCGACCTTAACCGTTTGATTTTCTTTTCTAGTTGGTTTTTTACTTCAGCTTTAAAGATTTTAAAGTGTTCTAGTGCTTCATCTTTCGACTTAAGTAGGTAGATATAACAATAATTAGTCGCATCATCTATGAGAGTTAAGAAATATCTTTTGTCACCTTTAGTTAATATTCCATTCATTTCACAAAGATCAGAATGGATTAGCTCAAGTGGAGAGGTGCTTCGCCCTTCAACCTTATGAAAAGGTTTTCGAGGTTGCTTAGCTTGCACACACACTTCGCACTTGGAACCCTTCTCATAATTATAGCTGGGAATTAAATCCATTTTGCTTAACCGCACAATAGCTTCAAAGTTAACATGACACAAACGAGAATGCCAAACATCATATAATTTATTGCAATGAGAAACATTAAAAATGTTTACATTATTTGAATCAAGAATAGATAAGCGGAACATGCCTCCGCTATCTTAGCCTTTGCCCACAAAGGTACTAAATTTGGTCAACATGACCTTATGAGACTCAAAAACAAGCTTTATTCCTTGCCTACAAAGCATCGACCCACTAATAAGATTGTGAGTCATTGCAGACACATACAGTACGTCTCTCAGAATGAATGTTTTGTCTGAAGTAAGCTTCAAGCAAACCTATCCAATCCCACATACTGTAGCAGTGGCTCCGTTGCCCATCAGGATGGATCCACCACCTTCACCCTGAAACGAAGAGAAACATGATCGATTAGCACAAATATGTCTAGTAGCACCTGTATTAATTCACCAATCTATAGATGGACTTGCCATAAAGGCCTTAGGTACATATCCTTTAGAACTGGTATTATCCAGAACGACATTCACTTCGGCCTTTCGGCCCTTATGCTGAGCTGGAGAAGGACCCTTGCCTTTACGATTGTGACAATAGTTGGCTTTATGACCAGCCACTCCGCACACAAAGCAGACAATGTCCTTCTCCTTCTTCTTCTTCATATTCTTTCTTTGAAGCTTGATTTTGGGTTGATTCTTGAATTTCTGATTCCCAGAGCCACCAACACTCTTGACCTCCACTAAATGAGCTTCGACTTGAGCCTTACCTTTGCTGTCACCGGCTCTTGCCCGCTCCTCGACATTGATAGCTGCTGACAACTCATTGAGTGTCAAGCGCTCCTTTATATGTCGTCGGGCGGCCACAAAGTCACGCCACGAGGGCGGTAACTTAGCCAAAATGACATTAACTTGAAAACTCTCTGGTAGGAGACAGTCGTACTGATTGAGATCACGTACATGGAGTTGAAGCTCATGGAGCTGCTCCATCACCGACCATCCCTCTACTATCTTGTAATTCAAGTAGGCAGCAGTAATAAAGGACTCGTTCCCATTATCCCCTTTGGAATACTTCTCATCCAGTTCGTCCCAGAGTTGTTTGGCATTAGTGAAACTGACATACACGTCGAACAGCTGGTTGGATAAGACTGCTAACAACCTAGCTAGGGCTGAATTGTTCGCATCCTCCCACCGCGTCATCTCAGCGGTTTCCAAAGGGAACATCGGAGGATTTGAAATGACCCAGAAAAGTCTGAGGTCGGTCCGCCAAAGTTTGGTTTTAGCTTGCAAACGCTTAAAGTTAGCACCATCAAACACTTCCGGCTTAACGACATCTGACGATGAAGCCATTTCTTCAAAGGTAGGTTTTCTGGATTGTTGTAGAATATGCGGTTTTAGCAAATAACCCTAATTAACTCCAATATAATTATAAGACAATAAAGCATTAATCCACCAGCATTTAAATGACCAAATCAACATATATAAATGTAAATCCTCGAAGCCATTTAAACTGAATGAAATGCTAAACAGATACCACATGTATATGAAAGGAATTAACATAGAGCTAAAAAAAAATGATGTTATTGAGTGCTCTCAAAAGATGAGTTGCAAAAAAATTAATCTTTGCCATCTCAACCTTTAGTCTATACTCTTTATTAATTGAATATGACAACAAAATTCAGATTTTGAGCTCTTAACAATGCTTTACTAAGTTGTCAAATTATTTATCATAAACAGCAATAATAATCAGCTAACAGAGAGATGATATGATTACTAGTGCAAGAAGACAGAACAGACAAAGCTTCAGCCAAAAGATTAGATAACAACAAACAAGGCTGCAACCTCTCAAAACAGAAACTTCTAAGTCTATCAACTTACAGAACGACAAAGCAATAACTGCTCAAACAATCTATTCTATTCAGAAGATGCAAAGTAATCAAATCTCCTGATTATGGTATAGCCGAATCAAATAGAAATAAAAGACAGCAATAAGCAATACATATAGAGCTCAAATCTGAATATGCTATCACACCAATTTCAGTATATGACAATTATTATCATAGAGCAGATTCAACAGATCGCACAATATTCACTTTGCAATATATCTCACAGTGAATGAAACAAAACAAAACATCATTCACATATATAAGAACAAAGTGAATCACGGTTAAATCAAAGGGCCACAAGCCGACGATATTCAAAATCACCATGATGAACAAAGCAGGGCATGTATTATAGACGCTGTCCCAGAAAACCTATTGCCCAGGTATTCGGAGATACAATGCCACTCTTCGCTATTCAGGACACACTGAACAACAAAGCCGAGGTACAGGGAGATATGCCACACAAGAAACCCACAACAATGCACAGGCCGAGTGCACCCACGAGCATCAAAGGTCACCATCGTACCGGAAGTTACTTTCTTCCCAAGATCAGTCCACAGAAGACCAAAACCGATCCACCCGAGCACACAAATCACTGTGTTCCAAGCACAGCACCAACAGAGGTATGAAATGGCACAAGGAACCGGCCGGATGCACACACTAAGAGGACCGAAGCTCACCACCATCGGCACCGAGTCACACACGGTGGTGTCGGAGGTCCAGAGCCCCCAAAATCAAGAGATCAAATTGGAAGGAAGAACACACCAAAAAAATGGGGGAAACTCACAATCTTTTTTGGGTCCTTGAAGCAGCCCGTCAAAGGAGCCTTTTGAGGAGGAGAAGAAGGATCTCACTGAGCCAACGGCCTGCACAAATCTCGCCACTAGCCAACCTAGCCGTGCCCGATTTTTCATGCCCCGCCGCCAGAGGGATGGAGAGCTTCCTCTCCATCCTGATGCTTTGCTCGATCAAGGTCTTCAAGACTCTTTCCTTTCCCCCCCTTGACAAGTAGCCCCCCCCCCCAAAGCTTTTCCTTTTCTAATTCTTTTCTTTTCTCAAATTGAGAAATTACTGAAAAACCCTCAAAAGACCAACAGTTCCTAGAACTAATACGAAGGCTAGGTTTTTAGAGGACTTTCATGATGCTTTAAATCTGTTTCACGTACTGGTTTGGGATATAATTCAAATAATTCATGTTCTGTATTGCTCGTGTTTCGAGGAGCAGTCAAACATGTTTCTTTTTGGTGTTCTGATCACACACGCGCATGTGGTTCTGGTTCTAGTTTTGTTATTGTTCCTCCATGTCGTGTGTCTCAGTACTGAATTCCTAGATCTTATTTTCACTAAGCCACTTGTTACTTCTCGTTTTGTCTGTTTGCAAAGTGAGTTGGGGTATGTCATCAAATAGGATTGTTATGAGGGGGAGCTTTCTTTTGTATGCCTTTGTAAAAGCTTGTTTTTCCTTTTATCTTTTTGAGAACTGTAAATATTATTTAAGCCCATAATTGTGGAACAAGTCATGGTGTGTATATTGAGCTTTCTTGATCATGATTTTATATGTGTAGTTTAGCAAGGCCATAATTAGCTATTTAATAATTTTTGCCAGCTTGAAGAAACAACATGGCAAGGCTGAATTAATTCTTTGGCTAGTTTTGTTTTGAGTGATCATTTCTTGAGATGTCTCCTGTTTAAATACCTAGTTAAATCCTAATTCTTGGTCAAGTCTAAGTTTGAGCCATTTTAGTTTATTTTTGAATCACTTATGACAATTCTCAAAATACATGTGGCAAATTTTGGTGAAATTGCTAATGATGTATGCATATCAACAATTCTTTCTCACGAGACGGCTTGTCATTGCACTGGGCATGAACTCGGGGGGAGTTTTGTAAGGTCGAGATCATGAAACCTTAAGCTTTCTGGCTTGGCATGATTGAAAAGTAAGGCTTGACATGCTTCATTTAAATAAATGTGATTCATGTTGGCTTAAAAGGTCATTATAAATGTGTTGAAATTAATTTGGGCTAAAGCTCAGGAGGCCGTTATAGATGGTTCCTAGTCTAGGACGTGATTTACTGAGATAAGTCATAATCAAAGTGTTACAGATAAAGTGCTATATGTGCTTCATTTTAGGACTTGTGGCTCACTTAGTTCTTGATTCTAGCATCTAGATTTAAATCTGTATTTTTTTACGCCTATCTCCTTTAGTGATACCTTTAGCTTAACTGATCATCTTTGTGAAAGTTTGCCATGTACATTAATTCGCTTAATCGCATTATAAGCTTCTTTTGGCCCGCTTTGCTATATATGCATGCTTATGATCGGGCAAGCTTTATAAGAGCATGACTTTGTACACATCAATTCAATTGGTTTAAATAATCTTTTAAGTTTTCATGTGTGTTTTTCTTTAAGAAAAGTTTTGGATCATTGATACTTGGATGTGAGTTCTCTCTTTTGCTATTTCTTCCTTTTGTGCCTTGATGCTTACATTATCAAAGGGAGAGAGATTTGTGGCTTAAAATTGAAAAAAATCGGCTTCAGTTCTTCTCTTGACTTGTTTGAAGCTTTTGCATTTTCTTTTCCTATAACTTATTATGAAATTTTGAGGTGTTGTCAATGTATTCATCAAGGGAGAGATTGTTAGACCATGTGGCTAGGTCTAAAATATTTTAGTTGATGAATAATTGACAATATTGCTTACTGATGTTATTTGAGGCGTATGGCGTATTTGTGGACTTATGTTGGTCAAGTTAGGAACAGCTTATGCCAGAAAAAGATGTTGCCTTGGTCTTTGCATGTACAGGATAACTCAGAGGTGATAGTGGTCTACGGCGAGGACCGAGAGATGGCTTGGTGCGAAGTCATGGTCCAGAGGGTCGAGGATGCTAGAGGAGACGGTTAAGCTCGAGTTGGAGCGCGTGGAGATCAAAGATGGATGATGCGTGTTGGAGCTACGAAGATGTGGTTCGAAGACTACGACACGTGATAATTTTAGGGTGTCCAAAATTGGATTAGGTTGAATTTTGTAACCTGATGTATAAGCCTATGTATTAGGTCCAGAACTAGTGGGCAGCCGTACGTGGGGTTTAGGGTTTGAGAACAGAATGTCGACAGGAGGTGCTCACGGCAGAAAATATAAAGGGCTGGCGGCGCGTGTGAGAGTTGGCAGAGGAAATAGAAGAGGGCTTCGTACGGCTAAATAGGAGCGGCGACAGGATTTTGTATGTGAGGCCAGCGGATGTATACCTTGATGGTGACAGACAGCTGTAGATGATAAACATGTTTTGCTGCTGTGCGTGCGTGATTTCCGGAAGAAACACGTTTTGGGTTTCGGAGGAGGCCGGGGCTTTTGCTTGTGAGTGAGTAGAGGTGGGAATTGGGTCGTGCTGTGCTAGCACGATCAGGCTTACCATATTTCGGGTCACGTCGTATCGTGTCGGTTCGGTCCGATTATCCTACCGTGCCGTGTCGTGCCGGCCCACCTCGCATTCGGTCAGATCAAGGCACGGCCCAACGTCCGTCGTGCCGGGGTCGTGCCGTGTCAGCCCAAGCCCAGCCCTAAGTAACTATTGATGGCGGAGGCAGAGGTGGTGACACTACAAGATGAACACCCCTTTGCCAACACATATATGCATTGGTAAAAATCCAAATAAGTGTTAGTACGATCTATAGCAACATATTTACTATGCGTTGCCATTGAGGCCGTTGCGAGAGCCTATTACAACAGATAAATAAGCGTTGGTAATAGATATAAAAAGGCGTTGCGAAGTAGCAACGGATATAATCATGTTGTAACTACACTTGTATGCGTTGTTATTTACCATGCATGGATGACTTTTACTATTTTAACAATGGATATAATTATATTGTCACAACGCATAGAAGCGTTGGTACTTGCCATACAGATGAGTTTTGCTATTTTGGCAACGGATATAATTAGGTTACTGCAACGATTATAAGTGTGTAGAAGTCAAAGTAAAAAAAAATTATTATCGGTCATAGCATGGTTAAAAAGAACACTCATATATTATAAACAAATTGTTGCATTACACAGAGAACCATCCACATAAGACATGATATAAATATTTTACTTTAACATCATTTCCTAACAGAATGAAATCTAAATGTAATGAAGATCATGAACATCATTTCCTAATAGAATATAATCTAAATGTAATGAAGATCATCTGCCTATGTCACCATTCTCCACCTTGCATTGAACATGTCATCTATAGCATCATCCATTTATCTTATCAACCTACAATGAAAAATTAGAGTCCATTAATGCACCATTAAAGTAACAAAACTAAAAGGAGCATCATACAAAAGTTGATGGCCATGCAATATCAGCTCCTACTGCATGACCAATCAATTTGTAGTCTTTGTATGGCTGTATCAATTCTTCACATTTCGCAATTGCAAGATCGACATGCACCATCCAAAATTCATTTCCTAGCTGAACGCCATCAGTTTACCTTTTGGATCACAACTTATGATCGTAGCAAGAGCCACATCCTTATTTGCATTTTTCCAGCTCTTCAAGAATTCTTTAGTACCAACCTAGTGTACTTAAGTTATCACAACTTCAAGTTAAGCTTCTCAACCTATTAATTTAGGCTTTCTAATTTTGATGTATACTTCAACATTACAAAAAGGTACCGCAAACTCATTAGAGCAAACAAAGTAACAAACTCCCGAATGAGGGGGAAAACAAACTAGTCAGTTGGGAGATGAAGCAGCATGAAAGAGGAGTAAGTGAAGTACTCACTTGGGTGATGGAGCAACACATAACAGAGCATCAAAACTAATATATGGCAGACACACTTGTAAAACAATTGGGAGTACCTTAGCTTTGCTCACTATAACCTTAAACATTCTAGAAGGTACTGTATTTCTAGGGCCTGCATTCACATGTATTTTTTATTGGTAATTCTTTGCTGAACATTTCCTAGAAAGAAGTCAAAATTACTAAATATCCGCACCAAAAGTATAATCTCCAGTTCTCAAATAGCAATCGTGCACCAAAATCTGCTAAAACAAAATGCCTCAAGATACGAATATCCTAAGCTCCTAACATTCTAGAATGAACTAACAGTAGATAGTCGATAGCATCTGCTGAGGTTTGTTTATTTAAGAAAAATCACTGAACACAGTGCCGAATCCAATTGAAGTGTAGAATTTAAACTACTCTGGTGCTCTCGAATTTATTTGATGATGCCATCGACAAGGAATCTGCATCATAGTTCTTGCCAAAAATTTAACAAACTCCATTTTCGGATTCATCAAGTACCTGAAAGTAGATAAGCTAGAAGTCAACATTTAACATATGAGCCAAATATGTGAATGGAAGTAGGCCAAAGCGTGCATCCACCATCACATGCAGGATCTGCTTTAGTCTGGGAAGGGTACCAGCATAGACCACTAGAAGCGAATTCAACAGTGCCATAAGAATCAACTGCCTTGGCAATTTCAAAGTGGCTCCTGAAGTCGATATCAAGGATCAGATGCTCTGGACCTGTAGTATCAGTGTTCATTATGGCATCAATGTACTCATGATCACCTGATTGGCAAAAAAAGAGACAGTTTAGCCAGACAACTTAATTTATAGAGTAAACTTAAGTATTAAGCATAGGTAGACAAGCTCTCATTTGGATTACCTCCAGGTGTCTTGTCAAACCCCTGCCATTTGGATATGCAAACTGTTGCATCGTATCCCGAGTATCTCAAGAGTTTCACAAGTAAATGACGAATGCAGCTGCCACTGCATCGACCTCTTCTGAAAGCCTGAAGCTCTGACTCGTGGATTGAGAACAATAGTGAGTGGACCATGGAGAGCAGTTCATTTTCTTTATCATCTCCACCTTGCTTGTACATCTAAAATGGAATGCATAGAGTGTAAGTTCTGGTATACATTTCATACTAATCTATCTGGTATCCAACAATAAGTTATCCCATCATTAGTTTGGGTAAAACTAATACTAACAAGCAAAAGTGTAAAGTGCACACAACATGCTAAATAAAAAAAGTGCCTTCTCTAATCTAGACAAGATAAGAACACACATCGCATGATTGATTACAAATTGCTAGCACAAGGCGTAACTGGGAAGAAAAATTATGCATAGACAGATGTTTCAAGTCCTCGACATACTGACTAAACTTGCTCATCATAGTAGTTGGGCTTAGTTTCACCACAATTACGCTAATTGTATCACATGTTCGATTTTCTACAGCAGTTTGATGTTACAATCCAAAGCAAATCAATGCTATGCCGATAGATTACGCTAATTGTAGAAAACTCGTATATCCCTGATTTCGCGTCTCGATCTAAATTACAAGCGCAAGTCTAAAAGCTTACTTTTGGTTTTGTTTTGCCTTCGTGGTTATCAAGTAGGGAGGGCCAGGGGATTTGGATTGGGTATGCTTTCAATGACAATGACCTCGATTTCACCCTTCTTGCATGTGGATCCAGTACACTCCATCACGGGGCCTTTGGTCACCGGCGAGGACTCACCAAAGATGCGCAGACTACGAAGAGAGCCAAATCATAGGTCGAACCTTCAACACCACAAACCAAAATCAGTACTCGAGCACACGACAACAGCATTACAACCGCAAAGTCCTGCCAGTCCGACGGCTTCCCCTGAAAAACCAACACATCAGGTCCTCTCAATCCACAGTTTCCACAACAATGCCTCACATGCCATGTTCCCAAATGCTCTCAAACATCAGTCTCAAAAAAATGCTCTCAAACATCAGGACTTACTCCTCCATTGGCAAGACCGATGACCATGATGGCGGTGGCCTCCATGACCTAGGACAGCGGGTTCCACATGAACCCCAAGAACTTGAGGAACTTGCTCTCCTGCGCACACACACACACAAACACCCATCCATCCATCATGTAAACCACATTCTGAAGCGTGAGGCACAAATTAATGGAACACGCATGAACCACGGATGCAAGATTCTTTACCTTCTTCTCCTCCAGCTTGTTGGGGCCAAAGATGGCGAGCCGGTGCTCGGCCTGGGTGGAGGAGAGGCCCTCGCGGTTGCATCGGAGGTTCTCGAAGACCTCCTCCAATGGGGTGGAGGAAGGCACTCACCGACGACCTCGGCTAGAGGGCCCTCGTCGTGGTACCCACCGCCACCGCCGTAGCCCCTGCCTCCGCCTTGAACGCCCTCGCCTCCATCGCCGAAGCAAGCCCGCCTCTGCCAGAATGGCAAGCGGCCGCCTCTTGGTGGCTGCATGGTGTGGGTTGTGGGTTCTTGGGGGAGAGGTGGGTGGGGAGGAGGTCGGGTGGGAGGAGGAGGAACTCGGGAGCGACCGAGCGAGACCTGGCGGAGGGTGATTGGAGGCCTGCGGGCGAAGGGCCGTCTGGATGGTGCGGCCGTAGATCGGCATCGGGAGGTAGCCATGCGCGGGCGGGGCGCGCAAGTCGGGGAGGGGCGCACGGGGGCGAGCCGAGGGGAGGAGCAACCACCAGGCAACGGCGGCCGAAGGCCGGGCCGGCAGGGGGACGAGCGTGGGTGGCGCAGTGCCCACAGCGGGGACCAAGGCGAAGATGGAGCAGGAGCGAGGTGGGGGCGAGAGGAGGGAGAGGCTGAGACGGGGAGAGACGCCGAGAGGAGAGGAGATGAGCGGGCGGTGCAGGAGGATTAGGGCTGTGGGAGGGAGGAGCGAGCATCGCTGCAGCCAGTTGCCTTTAGAGTTCTTGCGGGGGAGGTATGGAGGCGTGGATGGGGGAAGAAAGAAGAAACATATGATTTATATGGAGACGTGAGCAGATTTTTAGGGAGGTGAGGAGATTTTACTCTGCATAATCAAAAAAATTGGTGGGATTAGAGATTCTAAGAGGGAAAACGGTGGGATAAAAAAAGACACGAGAAAAAATGGAGGGGATGAATGGAGGGAGATGAAACAACCAAGGGGATTTGCATTTGTATTTAATGGTATTTTGTGGGTAATTTCAGCAAACTTTAGTGGCAAACGATTCTATTCCGTAAAATTTTCAGCAAAAAGAAAAATAAAAAACTAGGCATTTCAAATGTTTGCAACGCATAAGGTCGCAACGCATGTTATCTGTAGCCATCCACATGATTTATGACGAATAGATTTTGCAACGCATATTATGCGTAGTCATAATATTACTCCGCAACGTATGTACAGAGCGTTGCGACGTATGCGTTGTTAAAGGGGTGTTCATCTTGTAGTGTGATGGCGGTGGCAACTGCCATCTTCATTCCTCTCGTGTGGTCGTGCCCGCCTCATTAAAAACCTAGTTAAAATTGAATTAATTACGTAAAAACATGGGCACGAAAATATTTTAGGGAAAAAGTGAAATTTTCTTGATATTTCACAGATACAATGTTACTGCCTTGTTAAAAACCTTACGCCCTAGAGTGGGGTTCCCCGAGTAAGGAAAAGAGTACAGTAACAACATGTGTACATACTAACTACTCATCAATGTCGAGATCATTCATGCTCGAGGTCGGCCAGACGCAAGACGATCTCAAGATCCTCCAGTTGATGCTATTGCCGCTCTTTAGCCAATTCCCAATCCTTGGCGCATGTGATTGCCTCCACCATCCTAGGCGTGAGGGATGATCTTCTTTCTTCAATTATTCTCCCTGCCATGCTGAACGTTCCTTCTAAAGATACAGTGGACACCGACACCAACAGAACATCCCGTGCGAAATGTGATAGCACAGGAAATATTCGTTTGTTGTTCTTCTACCACTCGAGCAAGTCTATCTTTCCACCGGAAAGATTAGGATCGATGTTTGCAAAATCATGCTCCAGGTAGTGGTTTAGCTCTGAGACAGAATTCCACAAGGGGGCTGCCTGAGACTGAGAGGACAAAGAACTGGACTTGCCGTTTAGCTTCTTCCACAAGTGGGATGTCAAGCTTTTCTTTCCTTGTTGTGTCTGTTGTGCGGCCTCTGATCTCGCGCTGCTGCCGAACTTGTCATGATACATGCGGAAAACATGAAAAAGCTCCTCTTTGAAATGTGCAAAAGCTTCTAAGTAATCAAGACCAAGGCATTCACCTATTTCCTCCATACCCATCTGCAAACCTAGTAACTTTTTCGTAGGATCGAAAATAATAGCAAAGCAATACACATGTCAAATAGAACTAAAATATTCAATAAACTTTTCCTCCATTAGTGCAACAGCATGACCTAAAAGGGGATCCTCCCTAGATTTGGCAATCTTGTCTGCAATTAACCAAATAACTATAACTAAGCAAGAGGTAGGGTAATAAACACCAGATAATATCTTTGTTGCTTTATAAAAAGGTTGTAAAAACTATCGAAAATGACTAGCAACTTGCCAATCTGAATTGGTAACTACCAATTCATTGTTTTGAGAGTTAGCATTGACAAAAACAGATATAACATGTTCGTACCCTTGTAACTTCTTTAACATGATGTAGGTCGAGTTCCGCCTCACCTTCATGTCAAGATCGAATTTTCTTGGCTCCTTCCCATTGGCTACACAGTACTCCGCGAACCTGGCTGCCACTTGCGGGGAATTTGTGAGGTAGCGAACGGCGTCGCGGATACTATCCAAATATCCGCCAATCGCTTGCATACCGTCTTGAAAAACAAGGTTCAAGATATGGCATATGCATCTCTGGTGGAGAACATAACCACCAATATACGTCTGCAATCTTGGTGTGAGGATGTTCATAGCAGTCGTGTTCGCTGATGTGTTATCAAGAGTTATAGAAGCAATCTTATTATCTATCTTAAAATCATCAAGTATGTGTAGTATACGCTTGGCAATGGCCTCTCCCGTGTGTGATTCGTTAATTGCCTTAAACCCTATGACTCTCTTATTTAGTTTGTAATTGTCGTCTAAATAATGGGCTACAACACTAAGGTAGGCACTTCTCTGGTGTGATGATGTCCAAATGTATGAAATTATAGCAAAAGAGAACTGAACTTGTAGGAATTGTTTTTTTAGCTTTGCTAGTTCCTTATGATACAATCGTAAAATATCAGATGTAGTGGTTCTCCTACTAACATGTTGGTACTGTGGGCAAAAGCCGCGTTGGATCATTCTTTCGAACGCGTGGCTTTCACCCATCCTAATCGGTTGATCTTCCGCAACAATATATCTAGCGATTTCCTCACGGCCAAAAAGCGAGTTGTATACCCAAGTACTTACAGAGCCATCGGCCTTGAAGTTTAGCTACATTTGTACTCCTCCCCCTCGGCTCTGCGCCCCGATCTTGCGCAAGCATGCTTTGTAGTGCCGGTTCAAGTGCCATGTCCCTGCAGCTGTACAAGCAGTTAATTTAGCTTAGCAATAATTACATATTGCGATATCTACCGTTTGGCCGTCGTGGATTTTCTCGCTCCAGGTCATGTGCTTCCAGCAATTCGCTCTTCATCCAGACCCACCAATGTTGCCATCCGTGGACGCGGGGGAGAACTCTGGAGTCCCCATTGGCTTCGGACCGCCCTGGTACTCCTCTTAGCCCTTCGTACCGTCCATATGACGGTCATCCATGCCGTAGTCTCCCATGCTTGGCGAGAACTGGCGAGCATCAATGGGAGTCAGAGCTGTAGGAGGACTAGGGGAGCGATGGCGAGAGCTTACACTAAGTTGCCCTACTGTCCTTTTCGTGCTCCGACTCCTCAGTAGCATACCGCTCGGGAGCTCCTTGGTGCTTCGACTCCTTGCCAGCATAATGGATGGATGGTGAATAAATGGGGAGAGTAGATGGCTGTTGAAGAAATGAAGAGAGTAAATGAATGAAGAAGAAATGAGAGTGGATGGCGAATGCTCGGTGAGAGTTCATTTTTATAGACACGGTGAGTTGCTTTCAAAAATTGAGCTTCGGAACGTTGCTTCCGATCGTTGAACTTCCGAACGTTGCCTCTCCCTATCTTTTTCCCGTGATTCCCTCTCCCTGTCTTTCCTAGCGCCAACAGCCACGGTCCTCTCTTCCTTTCATTTAATTTTTTTTACTTTTGTCATGTCAGCTCTCATCTTTCCTTTCACTCCTCACCAGTCACCACTGTATATTCCATCTCAGTCATTCATTTTCACATCTCCCCAGTCCTTATCGCCATCCCCATCTACCGAATAGCTCCCCACACCCCAATGGCCAATCCTTATCTCCCATCCCCCCACCTATCGGCCACCAGGGCCCCCAATCCCCCATCCCCACATGGCCGAGCGGCGCGGTTGGCGAGAGGGCGAGGAGGCGCGGCGGAGGAGGCCGAGTGGCGTGGCGAGAGGCGAGGAGGCACAGTGGAGGAGGCCGAGTAAAGCGAAGGCGTAGTAGGGCGGCGGAGGAGGCCGCATGAGCCGAGGTAGGAGGCGAGCGGCGGAGGCGTGGCGGCGGGCGAGGCGGAAGCTGGAGCGGCCCTCACCGCCCGTGGCCTGCTTCCCGACGGTTGGGTCCCATGGCGCCGCCGGCCTGTGCTCCTCCCCTGCTTGCAGCTTGGCCTCCGGTTCTCGCCGCTGCCTCCAGGCGTGACCCTCGCCTCGGCCCTACGCGCATCGGCTCAGCCTCCGGCGGCCTCGGTCCTCCGCGCATGGTAGTGCCTGCGCTTCACCTCCCTCCTTGGCTCTCCTCTTCTCCCCTCCCCTTTGTTTCTCTTCTTACTTCCTGGGAGGTGGAGCGGCGGGGCGGCAGGAGGTGAGCGGCCGCCGACGCCGGTGTGCCGGGTGTGCTTGGAGGTTTTGAGTATTGTTGATGGACTGAGCTAGTAGATTGATCAATTGTACTTGATTTACCATCATTTGGTTTCAATCTGGACCTTGAGCTGGAGGAGGAGGTGGTTGCGGCACTGGGGTCTTTGGGTCACCCCCAGAGGTTCGGCCTTGACCACTAGTGCTGCCACTGCCTCTAGTTGTCACCATCTACCAGAGGTCCAAGAATTAGGAAAGAGGTGAAAAGGCTAAGGTGGGGGGGGGGGAGATCAACACAGCCAAGCCAACAAAACGACCAACTCAAGACTCAAGCAACTCTACTCGAGACTTGCTGCCCCTAAGGCTGCAAGCAGTGAGGTCATGGTCATGAGGGTGGTCTCTTGCAAAGAAGTCCTAGGGGTGATGTTTGCAAGGGACTGCCACTCAGGGCCACAAACAGGGAGGTTCTTAATGCTACAACAAAGATCTAGATCGGCCCTATTGATATTTCAAGGAAAGGAAATCCATTTAACTTTATAAAACGTTGAGGCAAGCAAAAGATAAGAAGGAATTAAGGTAAGAAGAGACACAGAGAAGGTGATAAGAATAGATAGATGACTCAGGTAAGGAGAGAACAATTTATTCCTCTTGTTTAGTAAAACACATTTTGAACTTTTCCTAACGACCATTCTATTAGGCTGCGTCCTGTAGTCAAGATGCTCTGATACCACTTGTGGTGACCCGGCCAGGGGCCTCACCCGAGAGGACCTCCAAGACCTCCTGGGAAGTCCGCTAGGACCTCCTAGGACATCCTGTAGGGCCTCTCGGTAGGACCGCCCAAACCTCTCAAGAGGTCCGGTAGGACCACTCGAAGGTCTGGGGTTCCAACCCGAGGCGGTCTTTGGACCTCAGACCTCCCCAAGCTCCACGCTCTGACCCGAGGGAGGTCCGTGAGGATCCAACCCGAGGAGGTCGTGGGGCTTGGGACAAGCCTCAAGTCCACTGTGATCTAAACTAGTCCCCAAGGATCAATGACTAGTTCTCACAGCAAGCAAGTGATAACATACACATCCACAAAAGGCTGTATTCACAACAAAAGAGAGTTGATTACAAGGGGTTGCTTACAAGCTCCAGCAACCAAGAGCGAAATACACAGCGGGAAACCAAAAGTATGGACTCCATCCATTACACCACAGGTGATTGGCTGGAGGGCGCGGCCTATTGACTTGGTCCTCCTCATCATCAAAGAAGTCTTCACCTGCTCAATTCATCAATCAAGCAAGAGTGAGCACAACAACCATGCTCGCAAGTTACACCCGTCAATTAACAGAATGACATGCATAATGGATATATCAAAGGAAGGCCTATTAAGGTTGATTTGCGTAAAGCCAAGTTTATTTTAATTACAAGTACTAAGTTTCAAGGCAGTTATACCATATCTAAAATTAATTTTTAAAATTCTCTTTTTCAGTTGGATAACATTCAACATCAATATGGTGAAGGATACCCTCCTGTCACATGGCTCCCCGCCCATAAACCATTTGGATAGAAATCCAAAATCAATTCCATAAGTCCTTTGTAAACCAAAACCAAGAGCAAACTTTGAGTGGCTTTGCTAGCATGTCCATGACCGCGGACACGGCTATTCGAATAGATTCACACTCTGCAGAGGTTGTACACTTTACCCACATGACATGAATTCTCTAGTTTGTTTGGCGCCCGTCGACGCCACCTCACACTTCCTTTGGTGAGAGGTGTAGAGCACATGACAAGGCCTTTACAAAGCATTACTCCAACGCAGTCCACTCTCGCTAAGGTTTCACCCCCTTTGGACTACCCATCCGCAAGGTTCAGGCCCCCTCTTGCGTTAGGTGGGACTACAAAGGTCGTAACATGACTACCCACCGCATCCACAGGATCAACCGCGATGGAGCTTTGCAAATTAGTTAGCCAGGTCCCTTTGCCCATTTCTCAGGACATGTGGTTGTACGAGGGTGGCATAGCCCATTATAGGCATAGCAAGATGCGGCTCAAAGACCGGTCCTCGTATGGCTTGGGCGGCTAACACAAACCCTTGGGTCTCAACCCTACCCAAGTTGAGCCCGTGCATACCCTGCACCAGCCAAACAACCAATCCGCCAAAAACCAAATCCATTTGTTCATTTCTGTTTTTGAAAACCATTTATCAAAATCTCCATGACAACCCAATGTCATGGCTTTAAAACATTGCACACTTTGATTTGTTGCAAGAAACATTTCCCAAATCAAGATTTTGGTCTAAGCAAGACTAAGATTTTATTTTTCATAAGCCTTTGGTCCTTACTATTGCAAAAACCGGATTTTATCTAAGGTGACAATGAAGTGGTTTCAACATAGACAGTGGCCATACAAGGGAGCTGGGCATAGCTATGAACAGAAAGATAGGCATTGAAATAACTTAGTAAAAGTAAGCATCGTACATCTTTGAAATCAACATAAGTATCTTGAAGTAACAGTGCAATATGATCAAGAGTGTAACTTGCCTTGCTCAAAGTCTTGAGCTTCTTCTTCTTCAAGGGACCCTTGCTCCTCACTACCGCCGCAATCTACATGGTGGGAAAACAAAATAACTCAAGCAGAGCTTAGACAAGATCAGAAGCAACTCCAAATAAACTCTAATGAAAAACCAAGCTGAGAGATTGGGAGATCGGGAGGAGGTCCAACGAGCTTGCTAGAGAGGTCCAGAGAGCTTGGAGGGAGGTCTAAGAGCTGGTCGGTGGAGCTGGAGAGTGGAAATGAGGAGAAAGTGAGAGAGGAAGGGCTGCCCAAGCTATATATAGCCGGAGCCATTGAGCATGCCCCAAGATACGGGTGTTCAAGAGTTGGTAAAGAGGACAATGGAAGCAAGCAAGGGATGTGACAAAAGTATGACATGGGTACTGCAAAAAGTGGTAGCATTTAATATGATACAACATGCATTAAATGTGGGGGAGACTCCTTTGCACAAGGACACAGTCAAAGGATAAAAGAAACATGGGTGGGACTGCCAAGTGGGTCCAGTCAAGACCCGATGGGGAGGTCCTGTGGAGACCTTGAGGAGGTCCTGACGGTTGGATCCCGAAAGGGAGGTCCAATGGCCAAGATCAAGTGCAAAAGGGGAGATTTGCGGAGGTCAAGTGGAGGTCCTCACCCACTAGGGAGGTCCTGACGGTTAGATTAAATCAAGGGGGAGGTCTGGATGGTCAGGATCTAATCGAAAGAGGAGGTCTTGAGCGGTTAAGATCTCCAAAGGGAGAATCGAATGGTTAGGATCTCCAAAGGGAGGTCTAACGGCGAGATCTGCATGGAGGAGAATGCAGACGGTTAAGATCTCAAGAAGCGAGTCTTAACGGCCAGATCTCGCAAGGAGGAGTTACGGGCGGTTAAGATCTCTGAAGGGGACGTCTTAACGGCCAGATCTACAAGGAGGGAGGTCTGTACGGTTAAGATCTCCGAAGGGGAGGTCTTAACGGCTAGATCTACAAGGAGGGAGGTCTGGATGGTTAAGATCTCCGAATGGGAGGTCTTAACGGCCAGATCTACAAGGAGGGAGGTGGGCGATAGCGAGATAGGAAGCGAGAGGAGCGGGAGCCATTGGATTCCAATCGGACCGTCCAAAATGAATGGGCCGTTCAGACCATCCGAGTTAGCGCTAGATCTTTGCCATTGAACTAAATCGGGCGGTCCGAAATGGTTGGGACGTTCAGACCATCCGAACGCCTCTACAAATCGGACCGTCCAGCAAAGATCTATGGGCTCGAGTGGGTGGGGCGTTAGGACCACCGAGCGTCTCACCAAGATCAATCCGTCTAATACAAATCGGACGATACACAAGCGATAGAGGTCCTAATGGACAAAGAGGAGGTCTGAAGGACATGGGAGGTCTGAAGGACACGGGAGGTCGAATAAACAAGGAGGAGGTCCTAGAGGACATGGGGAGGTCTGAAGGACACGGAGGAGGTCTAAGCAGTATCTAGTGAGTTGGGACGATAATACGGATGGGCGATGAGGACACTTCGAGAGAGAA
Organism: Phyllostachys edulis; assembly: GCA_036346405.1. NCBI lineage: Eukaryota > Viridiplantae > Streptophyta > Magnoliopsida > Poales > Poaceae > Phyllostachys > Phyllostachys edulis. The sequence continues at coordinate 15,216,734 of CM070566.1, forward strand.
TTACAAGGGGTAAAGCGAAGGAGGTAAGTCCAAAGCGGACTCGATGGGGGTTCAAAAGATCAGAGAGTGAGTTCAAGTGGATTTGAGAAAGGTTTAGCCTAGGAGGCCTAAACTTGGGAAGGAACCACGAAAGAGGTGTAGACCGGGAAGGTACAATCACTTAGGGAGGTTTAGACCTAAGGAGGTCGGTCGAGATGGACAAAACAGACGAGAGAAAAGGAAGATCACCAAAACTCCAACAAACTCAACAAACCATCAAGAAAATTTTAGTTGAAGTTTGAGTTAGTTAATTTAAATCCATTATGAAATTTCAAGTTAAGCTTCAAATTCTCATCAAAACAAAATGGTTCTTTTTATTTTGAAATCTACAAAAAGGCTCTGAAATTCAGGGTGTTACAAACCTACCCCCCTTAAGGGAATCTCGACCCCGAGATTCAAGCTTGGTCAGCAAAGAGGTATGGATAGTTTGTCTTAAGGTCTTCTTCCTTCTCCCACGTGACTTCACTCTCAGGATGGTGACTCCACTGCACCTTGTATGTTCGAAGGATCTTGCTTCTGGTGACACGCTCCACAACATCCAAAATTTTGATTGGCCTCACCACATAAGTGAGGTCTTCTTGAAGATCAATGCTTTCCAAGAAGGTGTAGTCTTCTGGTACTCGAAGGCACTTTCTTAATTGCGACACATGGAATATATTGTGCACTGTCGACAGAGAAGTTGGCAGCTCAATCTGGTAAGCAACTTCACCTTGTCTTGCCAATATCTTGTATGGCCCAACAAATCTTGGTGCTAGCTTGTGAGAACCCTGGGTATTAAACTTGTAATACTTAACCATCAAATTGGTCCTAGCATTACAAATAAAATATCCCGATTCTCGACGTATATGTACTTCCTAGAACTACAGTACACATACCCCATACAAAAATTTAGCATCCATTCCATACACAAATCATTACAAGCGTACAACTCAAAGGAGATACAAGATCATAATACAAAAGTAGGGCTGACCGGCCAAATAACAAGGTAAATAACCAAAGTAGCAGCGGAAACAAAAGCCATAAGATGGCGATAAACAAAAGCCAAACGGTTTGCCATTACCCACAAGGCAACCGACCGAGCCGCCAAGCTAGTCGTCCTGCACGAAATCGGTCTCACAATAGTTGATCCCTTGGGGATCAACCTCCTCTGCAACAATTAATTAAGCAAAGCAAATGAGTACAAAAATGCACTCGCAAGACTTACGTGTAGGGTAACAGGCCTATACATAGCTACATGCAAGCTTATTTGAGTGGAGGAGGCTCTTGGCTCATTTTCAGCATAAAGCAAGTTTTAATTTGCAATAATGTAATAGATTTAAAGCAATTTTACAATCTGTTTTTATTTGACAAAAATAGCGAGATACAAGTAACAATAATAACAAGACATCCTGGAAGTGGCAAACCTAATAGCCACCACAACAATAGCATGAATTCCCCATTCATACCACCCACATCAAGTTTTAATTAAATGTTATAGTCTAGTTCTCACGGGGCGTATCCAAGCGTGTCCATAACCTAGGACGAGGCTATTCGAATAGATTATACCCTGCAGGGGTGTAACAATGTACCCACATGTCAGACCGCCTTTTCGCCAAGCTATTAGCACACTTCCTTTGGTATGCTGGCACAGCTAAGTCCTATGAGACGTTTCCAATATTGTGTATTAACTACGAGTCGCCCATATGGAAGAAGCCCATATGTTGATACGGAGTCATCAAAGATGCTCACTGCCTTTATAAAGGACGATGCTCCTTGCAGTGGATAACCTCAACAACTGCTCACCCAATGCCCACCATGCGACCCGGAGCTAACACACGCCAAAGTACTAAGTCAAGAGAGGTCCCATATCCCTCTCATGTGGTTAGCACACAAATTGCTTGGTACGATGGCGCAAGTAACTCGGTCCTTGATTGACTTGGGCACCATTGCAGCCACACCATAAGATCACACCATCAACCATTGTGCCCAAGTCTCAAACATTTCATTTTCAGTTTCAGTTTTTGACTTTACAAAGTAACAAAGCACAAAGTGCTGAGCATAATGATAATAATAATTTTGTGTGATCAAAGTTATCGACTAAGTCGATAAGCGCCCAATTCTAGGTAGCTAAGCATTTCTAAGCATGACATAGTAAAGACAATAAAAGAGCATAATTCAACCACGGGCTCTAATTCACCTGAGATTAATACCTTATGTTTAGTGGCAGGGGATGAACAATTTAAAGGGAACCATGCAATAGGAATAACTACCTCTAATCGGGAAAATAAACTTTGACACCAAAGCATGCATACATACAATTTGTAAACAAAATATTAGACTTGAAACTAATGGGATATTTATGATCAAACTGCTTGCCTTGCTGGAGATAACTTTCTTGCTGCAGAGGATCACTCGCGCATTCAATAAATTCGTCGGAACCTAGCGAAAGAATCGAAAGCACAATAAGAAACGAATAATACCGAAAAGACCCAAAAATTCAAAGTCATCCAAAAATCATGAAAAATTCACAGAAGGTAGATAATGATTTTAGGTGAATTTATAAATAAGAATCAATTGATTTGGATGTTCTATGCAAAAGTTATGGTAGTTTGAAAATCAGATTTTAGGAAAATCCAGTAAAAATGCTACCGGTTACTGTTCATCCGAAATAATTATTTTGGTAAAAATTATCATAGAGGTGGTGTACATGAAATTTTTATGGTAGATAGAGCACCACATGAGATGAACAATGGAATTTGATTCACCTCATTCGGAGCTAAGATGAATTTTCTATGATTTTTCAAAGTTATGAAAGTAGTGCACAAGAGATTTGTAATATAAGATTTTCAGAGATAGTAACAAGATCAAAACCGATTCTAAATTTAAGTACAGTAACAAAGGAATCCAACAAAATTGATTTTACTTAATTTGGAGTTACAGAGAAATACTTATGCATTTTTGAAGTTAAAATAATTTTTAGTGCAACCATAATACTAAACCTGAAGTAATTTTACCAAAAGTGATTTCTGGAACAGTAACATGGTTCAACCTATTTTTATAATAATGTACATTTAAAAAAAACTAATAAAATTTGAATAAAAATTCTGGAGTTTTTATGATTTAGTTATGAATTTTCAAAGTTATCGGCCTTTTCTATTGCAAAAATAATAGAATGGATCATTTTCTAAAACTACATTGTTTGCTATAGAGACAAGTTTGAAACCTATTTTAAAATAAACTTTACTTTAAATAAAAATTATCAAAACTGGTTTAATCTATTTTGGAGTTAAGATGAAATAGTTATGAATTTTTTAATTTAAAAGCATTTCCTAGTGTATAAATAAATAGGTTTTGGATCAATCTCCAATAACTATATTTTCTGAGACGGTGACAAGGTTTAAGCCAATTTCAACATATGGCTCATTCAAAATTTAAAATAACAAAATTGGTTTCACTATTTTTGGAGTTAAATTGAATTAGTTATGTATTGTTGAAGTTAATACAATTTTCAGTGTGTAAAAAAATGTATTTCGAATTTTATAAATCATTTAGTTATTTTATACCGACGCCAACCTAGCCGTAGGGACTGACCGATGGGACCTGGGGTCAAAGTTTTGACCGGGTCAACTCAGACCGGTCACAGTTGGAGTGATGACGAAAGCGTAGTCTAGAGAATACGCCTTCGGTTTATAGAGATGTACATCTGAAATTAACACATAGGAGTTACGTTTTCCTTATGAGAAAAGCGTACAACACAAACTGCACAACCACCTAATCGATCGCACGGGCCCACAAGTCGGTGAAACATTAACGCATTAAAACAGCCATTAAGTAACTAAGCATTCATTAGCGCTAACTAATTGGAGATTTGGTTAATTAATGAGTTACCGTTTTCGGTCAGAATTTCTGACAACGCAGGGGCGTGCGGCCGCGGCGTTGCCGCGCTTGTCGCCGGCGAGGGGAGGCCGGAGGGTGCCCGGACCATGGCAAAATGGAACTACAATAGCAGGGGCTACCTTTAGGTGGTGTCTTGGCAAGAGAGAGGCCTGATGGCTTGGCCGGCAAAGCCGAGCGGAGGAGGCTTGAGCGTTGTGGGGCGGCGGTGGGTGGTAGAAACTCAATGAGGCATTGGGGAAGGACGAGTAGGCCACGGCGGTGCTTCCAGTGCTGAGAATCAAGCTGGGCTTCACCGCGTTGGACTCGGGGAAGAAAGGTTTGTCTTCGGTCGGAATTTAATAGAAGCCAAAATCACGAAGATCCTACACTCCGATGAGGAAATTGATTGAGGGGTTTTGTTACTAGCATCAAAGGACACACGATGACACACTTATGAGAGCAAGGGCTCACCGGAATGTACAAAGCCGTGAAGGAGTGGTCGTGGACGCGCGCTGGCGCCGTCGATGATCCTTCCGCGTTCCGGGCGCTACAAGCAGATACAAAGGATGGAATCAGTAGGGATGGAGACAGCGTTGGACGTAGAAGGAAGAGGATGCTCGGGAGAGGAGCTTACCTGGCATAGGTGCACAGAATAGCGTCCTCCTCCTCTCGGACAGGAGGAGAAGTGCGGCGAAATGGGGGAGCAGGAGGGGGTTTAAGCTGAAGGAGATGACGGAGGAAGAAGCAGCGTGAACCCACAGAGCTTCGCGAGTGGCCAAGGAGGGCGGTGAGGCAACGGCGTCCTTGGTGCAAACGGGGGAGCGGCAGAGCGTGGCAGCCCCGTGGCGTTCAAGCCCTGACTGAGCCGGCGAGAGGTTAGGGAAGGGGCTAACAACGCGGGCCCGGTGTGTCAGCGGCAGAAGGAAAAGGGGGCTCGGCCGGTTTCATCTGGACCGCACAATCTAAAATGGGCGGCCAGGATTTAATGGAAAGATCGGACTGTCCGAACGGAATGCGATCTAGGCCGTTGAATTCTGATCGGACGGCTCGCGCGAGGTACGGTTAGTTGACCCAGCTGAATCAAGTGGCTCGGTCGGTCCTGAGTCGAAACAGTGAAAGGCTCGAGCCCTTTGAACAGTGCTGAGCCTAGGTTCATTCAGTTTGACCAAAAACAAAAGCATTTGACCGAGGCTTTAAAAATATAAATAAATTTCTAAAAATTCTTAAATAAATGAGGGGGCTTCCTGGGACATCCTAGTACTCATAAAATTTTTAACACCCACTGTTCATGAGTTAATTTATATAATTTAAATTAAAACTTGGAATAGATCTTTGATTTGAGTTTGAATTTTCTGGGGGTCAAATTGAGTTCCAAAAATTTTGGAAAAATTATTTTAATTCATGATAATTATTATATTATTTTAATAAATTATTTCCGGATGATGTTCATAAATTTTTATTCTTGTTTTCTTTTGGAATTTAAATTTGAAGTGTATATTTTCTTTGACTTCAAAATTTCCAAAAGCAACAAATCATGCAATTGCTCTAGAAAAACTAATGCATGTTCAAAAGTTTTAAATTCTTCTCATTTTTATACATTTGAAATACAAACCCAAGTGCAATAAATAATGCAAAAGATTCAAAAATACTGTGCATGTTATTGAGATGCACACTAATTATCATTTATTAATTTGGGGATGTTACATAGCTTCCCTCTATTTCGAAATCTCCTAACTCTTTTGAGTGGAGTTACCCTAAGGTACACAAAATCTCCCACTTCAAAAGACAAGTCCCGTTGACGAGTATCGGCATAGCTCTTTTGTCGGGACCGAGCTACTCTTAACCGCTCCCTTATGAGCTTCACCTTTTCTTCAACTTCTTTGATGACATCGGGTCCAAAAAATTGGCGCTCACCCACTTGATCCCAAAGGAGAGGGGTTCTACATTGTCTCCCATACAGAGCTTCAAATGGAGACATCTCCAAATTAGCTTGGTAACTATTATTGTAGGAGAACTCAGCATAGGGGAGGTTTTTGTCCCAACTTTTCCCATGGTCCAATGCACAAGCTCTGAGCATATCTTCAAGAACTTGGTTCACACGCTCTATCTGTCCATCGGTTTGAGGATGGTATGCTGTGCTGAAATTGAGCCTTGTTCCTAATGCTTCATGTAGGCTTTCCCAAAACCGCGAGGTGAACTGGGAACCCCTATCGGACACTATCATCTTGGGCACACCATGTAGACAGACAATTCGAGCCATATAAAGCTCTGCTAGCCTGCTGCTCCTATAAGTAGTTTTGACAGGGATAAAATGTGCCACTTTGGTTAATCGATCAACCACGACCCAAATGGAGTCATAGCCTGATTTGAGTCCTGGGCAAACCAGTGATAAAGTCCATGCCGATTTGCTCCCATTTCCACTCGGGAATGGGCAAGGGCTGAAGCAAACCAGCAGGTCTTTGGTGCTCAGCCTTGACCCTTTGGCATACGTCACAACGTGCCACAAACTCAGCTATTTCTCTCTTCATGCCGACCCGCCAATATCTTTCCTTGAGGTCTTGGTACATCTTGGTACTCCCTGGATGAATGGAGTAATGCGACTCATAAGCTTCTTTAAGAATGCCTTTGCTTTATGTCTTGTGATTCGGCACACCTGACTGCCATCAACCAAAGAATCCCTTGTTCATCCTCTAGGAACCCAGAAGCTTTCCCACTTTTCAAGTTGTCTCTAATTATTTAAAGGTCCTCATCATTAGTTTGGTTCTCTCGAATTTGCTTTTGGATGGTGGGTTTAACCTCCAAGGCATGTATACAACCTTGATCAACAATTTCCAAGCTTAGACATCTCATCTCTTCATACAGTTTGGGCTGACTTTCTTGGACCAATAAGAGGTTGCAATAAGTCTTGCGGCTCAAGGCATCAGCCACCACATTTGCCTTGCCTGGGTGGTAGTGAATTCCAAAATCATAATCTTTAATAAGTTCTAGCCATCTTCTTTGCCTAAGATTGAGGTCTGCCTGAGTAAAGATGTACTTTAAGCTTTTATGGTCTGTAAAGACTTCGCAACGATTACCAATAAGGTAGTGACGCCACATTTTTAGAGCATGCACCACTGCAGTTAGTTCTAAGTCATGGGTGGGGTAGTTAGCCTCAAGGGGATTTAATTGCCGAGAAGCATAAGCTACCACACGACGTTCTTGCATCAAAACACATCCTAGGCCCTACCTAGAGGCATCACAGAAGACTTCAAAATCTTTCCGGATATCGGGAAAAATCAGTACCGGAGTAGAGGTCAACCTCTTCTTCAATTCTTGAAAACTTTGCTCGCATGTTGAAGTCCACACATATTTGCTTTCCTTCTTGAGCAATTGAGTGAGAGGCCTTGCTATATTTGAAAAGCCTTCAATAAACCTACGATAATATCCTGCCATGCCAAGAAAGCTTCTTATTTGAGACACTGATTTGAGTGGCTTCCAATCTAACACATCTTGAACTTTACTAGGATTAACTGCCACACCAGCTGTCGACATGACATGGCCCAAAAAGGTGATATCTTTCAACCAAAAGTCACACTTCTCAAATTTTGCATAGAGCTGGTGGTCCCTGAGCTTGTCTAGGACCAACCGAAGGTGGCCTTCATGCTCTTCCTCAGTCTTAGAGTATACTAAAATGTCATCAATGAAAACAATGAAAAACTTATCTAAGTACTCCATAAATACTTTATTCATCAAGTTCATAAAGTATGCAGGAGCATTGGTTAATCCAAAGGACATGACTGTGAACTCATAAAGTCCATAACGAGTTGAGAATGATGTTTTTGGGATGTCCTCTTGTCGAATCTTCAATTGGTGATAACTTAACCTTAGGTCAATCTTGGAGAAAACTACTGCTCCTTTTAGCTGATCAAACAAGTCGTCGATCCTAGGCAAATGGTACTTATTCTTGATGGTAACATCATTGAGAGCTCTATAATCCACACACATACGTTGTGTACCATCCTTCTTTGCCACAAAGATCACAGGAGCTCTGTAAGGAGAGGAACTCGGCCTCACAAATCCTTTGCTTTGTATTTCTTCAATTTGTTGTTTCAACTCAACCAGATCATTCACTGGCAATCTGTATGGCCTCTTGGAAATAGGTGCTGTCCCCGGAACTAGGTTAATGACAAATTCCAAATCTCTATCCGGAGGCATTCCAGGTAGCTCACTAGAAAACACATCGGGGTACTCCCTTACCACAGGGAGGTCTTCAAGCTTAACTTCTCTCAAACAGGCAAAGCTAGGAACTCTCTTCTAAAAGAGGTCTCAGGGCTAAATTCTACTTGTACCCCTTGCTCATTGGTGAGTACAATAGATTTGTTGGCACAATCAATTTGACCTTGGTTCTTGGATAATCAGTCCATTCCAAGAATCACATCTAACCCTTGGGAGTGCAAGACTATAAGGTCAGCAGAGATGAACTCCCAAGATTTCCAAGGAAAGATTTGGGCACAAGGAATTAGTCCTCATTTCTGAGCCCGGGGAGTGGATTAGCATAGGGTTCTCTAGAGGGGATATAGCTAACCCATTACTACCCACAAATTTAGAAGAGACAAATAAATGAGAAGCTCCGGAATCAAAAAGAACGGAGGATGGTACGGAATTAACAAGAAATGTACCAAGGACCACATCCGAAGCATGTTGAGCTTCCTCAGCTATGACATGGTTCACATGTCCCTTGATAAATTGGGTCGAAGGCTTCCCTTTTGAGTTGCCACTATGTGCTAAATTCCCTTGGCTGACTCGGTTTGGAGGGGTGGCTGTTGCTTGTGGCTTCCTTGGGCACTTATTAGCATAGTGCCCCACTTCATTGCAATAAAAGCAAGTTACCCCAGCTGCAGAAATTGCGGCTGACTTGCTCTGAAATTGGCCTTCTGGAGAGGTCTTATAAGGGCTGGAGATACCTGGCCGCTTGGCTTGCATTGGAGGCCTGGAGGGGGAGGAGGTCACAGGTCTCCTCTGCTGAAATTGAGAGGTCTTTGGCCTGGAAAAACTCTCTAATCTGAACTGCTGAGCTGCCTTCCTCTTTTTATGATTTTTCATCTCAACATGCTTACCCTCTTGTCGAATTGCCTTACTCACAAGTTGCTGAAAATCCGGGTAGTCATGAGCAAGGAGCTGGACCGAGAGATCATCATTGAGCCCTTCCAAGAAACGTTCTTGCTTGGACTCGTCAGTGGCCACATCTTTAGGTGCATATCTTGCTAATTGGTTGAACTTGTGAAGATATTCACTTACTGTGCGGCTCCCTTGGCGCAAGGATCTGAACTCTTTCTTCTTTAGCATCATCATACCATGAGGTATGTGTGCATGGTGAAAAACTTGCACAAATTCCTCCCAAGTTATAGTCTGAGCATCAACATGGGATTGAGTGAAGTTGTCCCACCACTCAGAAGCTGGTCCATAGAGTTGGTGAGAGGCAAACAAAACCCTCTCACGATCTGTACATTGGTTCATGTCCAGCTTTCTTCCCACTGCCCTGAGCTAGTCATCAGCTTCCATAGGCTCAGAGGTGCTAGAAAATGTGGGTGGCCTCATCCTCATGAACTCCGAAATATTTGCTCTAGGAGGTGGTACATACACCGGTGGTTGAGCTGCTACAACTGCATGGAGGTTTTGAGTATTGTTGATGGACTGAGCCAGTAGATTGATCAATTGTGCTTGATTTGCCATCATCTGGTTCCAATCTGGACCTTGAGCTGGAGGAGGAGGTGGTTGCGGCACTGGGGTCTTTGGGTCACCCCCAGAGGTTCGGCCTTGACCACTAGTGCTGCCACTGCCTCTAGTTGTCACCATCTACCAGAGGTCCAAGAATTAGGAAAGAGGTGAAAAGGCTAGGGGGGGGAGATCAACACAGCCAAACCAACAAAACGACCAACTCAAGACTCAAGCAGCTCTACTCGAGACTTGCTACCCCTAAGGCTGCAAGCAGTGAGGTCATGGTCATGAGGGTGGTCTCTTGCAAAGAAGCCCCAGGGGTGATGTTTGCAAGGGACTGCCACTCAGGGCCACAAACAGGGAGGTTCTTAATGCTACAACAAAGATCTAGATCGGCCCTATTGATATTTCAAGGAAAGGAAATCCATTTAACTTTATAAAACGTTGAGGCAAGCAAAAGATAAGAAGGAAATAAGGTAAGAAGAGACACAGAGAAGGTGATAAGAATAGATAGATGACTCAGGTAAGGAGCGAACAATTTATTCCTCTTGTTTAGTAAAACACATTTTGAACTTTTCCTAACGACCATTCTATTAGGCTGCGTCCTGCAGTCAAGATGCTCTGATACCACTTGTGGCGACCTGGCCAGGGGCCTCACCCGAGAGGACCACCAAGACCTCCTGGGAAGTCCGCTAGGACCTCCTAGGACATCCTGTAGGGCCTCCCGGTAGGACCGCCCAGACCTCTCAAGAGGTCCGGTAGGACCACTCGAAGGTCTGGTGTTCCAACCCGAGGAGGTCTTTGGACCTCTGACCTCCCCAAGCTCCACACTCTGACCCAAGGGAGGTCCGTCAGGATCCAACCCGAGGAGGTCGTGGGGCTTGGGACAAGCCTCAGGTCCACTGTGATCTAAACTAGTCCCCAAGGATCAACGACTAGTTCTCACAGCAAGCAAGTGATAACATACACATCCACAAAAGGCTTTATTAACAACAAAAGAGAGTTGATTACAAGGGGTTGCTTACAAGCTCCAGCAACCAAGAGCGAAATACACAGCGGAAAACCAAAAGTATGAACTCCATCCATTACACCACAGGTGATTGGCTGGAGGGCGCGGCCAAATTGACTTGGTCCTCCTCATCATCAAAGAAGTCTTCACCTGCTCAATTCATCAATCAAGCAAGAGTGAGCACAACAACCATGCTCGCAAGTTACACCCGTCAATTAACAGAATGACATGCATAATGGATATATCAAAGGAAGGCATATTAGGGTTGATTTGCGTAAAGCCAAGTTTATTTTAATTACAAGTACTAAGTTTCAAGGTAGTTATACCATATCTAAAATTAATTTTTAAAATTCTCTTTTTCAGTTGGATAACATTCAACATCAATATGGTGAAGGATACCCTCCTGTCACATGGCTCCCCGCCCATAAACCATTTGGATAGAAATCCAAAATCAATTCCATAAGTCCTTTGTAAACCAAAACCAAGAGCAAACTTTGAGCGGCTTTGCTAGCATGTCCATGACCGCGGACACGGCTATTCGAATAGATTCACACTCTGCAGAGGTTGTACACTTTACCCACATGACATGAATTCTCTAGTTTGTTTGGCGCCCATCGATGCCACCTCACACTTCCTTTGGTGAGAGGTCTAGAGCACATGACAAGGCCTTTACAAAGCATTACTCCAACGCAGTCCACCCTCGCTAAGTTTTCACCCCCTTTGGACTACCCATCCGTAGGGTTCAGGCCCCCTCTTGCGTTAGGTGGGACTACAAAGGTCGTAACATGACTACCCACCGCATCCACCGGATCAACCGCGATGGAGCTTTGCAAATTAGTTAGCCAGGTCCCTTTGCCCATTTCTCAGGACATGTGGTTGTACGAAGGTGGCATAGCCCATTATAGGCATAGCAAGATGCGGCTCAAAGACCGGTCCTCATATGGCTTGGGCGGCTAACACAAACCCTTGGGTCTCAACCCTACCCGAGTTGAGCCCGTGCATACCCTGCACCAGCCAAACAACCAATCCGCCAAAAACCAAATCCATTTGTTCATTTCTGTTTTTGAAAACCATTTATCAAAATCTCCATGACAACCCAATGTCATGGCTTTAAAACATTGCACACTTTGATTTGTTGCAAGAAACATTTCCCAAATCAAGATTTTGGTCTAAGCAAGACTAAGATTTTATTTTTCATAAGCCTTTGGTCCTTACTATTGCAAAAACCGGATTTTATCTAAGGTGACAATGAAGTGGTTTCAACATAGACAGTGGCCATACAAGGGAACTGGGCATAGCTATGAACAGAAAGATAGGCATTGAAATAACTTAGTAAAAGTAAGCATGCGTACATCTTTGAAATCAACATAAGTATCTTGAAGTAACAGGTGCAATATGATCAAGAGTGTAACTTGCCTTGCTCAAAGTCTTGAGCTTCTTCTTCTTCAAGGGACCCTTGCTCCTCACTACCGTCGCAATCTACATGGTGGGAAAACAAAATAACTCAAACAGAGCTTAGACAAGATCCGAAGGAACTCCAAATAAACTCTAATGTAAAACCAACTGAGAGATTGGGAGATCAGGAGGAGGTCCAACGAGCTTGCTAGAGAGGTCCAGAGAGCTTGGAGGGAGGTCTAAGAGCTGGTCGGTGGAGCTGGAGAGTGGAAATGAGGAGAAAGTGAGAGAGGAAGGGCTGCCCAAGCTATATATAGCCGGAGCCATTGAGCATGCCCCAAGATACGGGTGTTCAAGAGTTGGTAAAGAGGACAATGGAAGCAAGCAAGGGATGTGACAAAAGTATGACATGGGTACTGCAAAAAGTGGTAGCATTTAATATGATACAACATGCATTAAATGTGGGGGAGACTCCTTTGCACAAGGACACAGTCAAAGGATAAAAGAAACATGGGTGGGACTGCCAAGTGGGTCCAGTCAAGACCCGATGGGGAGGTCCTGTGGAGACCTTGAGGAGGTCCCGCGGAGGACTAGGGGAGGTCCTCACCCACTAGGGAGGTCCTGACGGTTGGATCCCGAAAGGGAGGTCCAATGGCCAAGATCAAGTGCAAAAGGGGAGATCTGCGGAGGTCAAGTGGAGGTCCTCACCCACTAGGGAGGTCCTGACGGTTAGATTAAATCAAGGGGGAGGTCTGGATGGTCAGGATCTAATCGAAAGAGGAGGTCTTGAACGGTTAAGATCTCCAAAGGGGAGGTCTGAATGGTTAGGATCTCCAAAGGGGAGGTCCTAACGGCCAGATCTGCATGGAGTTAGGTCTGGACGGTTAAGATCTCCGAAGAGCAGGTCTTAACGGCCAGATCTGTAAGGAGGGAGTTCTGGACGGTTAAGATCTCTGAAGGGGACGTCTTAACGGCCAGATCTACAAGGAGGGAGGTCTGTACGGTTAAGATCTCCGAAGGGGAGGTCTTAACGGCTAGATCTACAAGGAGGGAGGTCTGGATGGTTAAGATCTCCGAATGGGAGGTCTTAACGGCCAGATCTACAAGGAGGGAGGTGGGCGATAGCGAGATAGGAAGCGAGAGGAGCGGGAGCCATTGGATTCCAATCGGACCGTCCAAAATGATTGGGCCGTTCAGACCATCCGAGTTAGCGCTAGATCTTTGCCATTGAACTAAATCGGGCGGTCCGAAATGGTTGGGACGTTCAGACCATCCGAACGCCTCTACAAATCGGACCGTCCAGCAAAGATCTATGGGCTCAGAGTGGGTGGGACGTTCGGACCACCCGAACGTCTCACCAAGATCAATCCGTCTAATACAAATCGGACGATACACAAACGATAGAGGTCCTAATGGACAAAGAGGAGGTCCTGAAGGACATGGGGAGGTCCTGAAGGACACGGGGAGGTCCGAATAAACAAGGAGGAGGTCCTAGAGGACATGGGGAGGTCCTGAAGGACACGGGGAGGTCTAGAAAACGGTAATACCGTGAGTTGGGACGGTAATACCGGATGGGCAGTGAGGGACACTTCCAGAGAGAATTACAAGGGGTAAAGCGAAGGAGGTAAGTCCAAACGGACTCAGTGGGGGTTCAAAAGATACAGAGAGTGAGTTCAAGTGGATTTGAGAAAGGTTTAGCCTAGGAGAGGCCTAAACTTGGGAAGGAACCACAGAAAGAGGTGTAGACCAGGGAAGGTACAATCACTTAGGGAGGTTTAGACCTAAGGAGGTCCGGTCCAGAGATGGACAAAACACGGACAGAGAAAAGGAAGATCACCAAAACTCCAACAAACTCAACAAACCATCAAGAAAATTTTAGTTGAAGTTTGAGTTAGTTAATTTAAATCCATTATGAAATTTCAAGTTAAGCTTCGAATTCTCATCAAAACAAAATGGTTCGTTTTATTTTGAAATCTACAAAAAGGCTCTGAAATTCTGGGTGTTACATCTGTGCGTACCGGCCTGACCCACCATGTAGCATGCCTGAGCCGTACTTTGCCCGTGCCGAGCCGGCTGGACCTCGAACGGATACGAAATGGCCTGGCCCGATCCGACTCCCACCTCTATGGGTGAGAATAAAGAAACTCATCTAGAGATTCTTCTTTGGGCCACTTTTTGCTGTTGGTGTCGTTAATTGCATCTGTTCAACGACCTGTTTCTGTGAACCATGGAATCTAGTGGCTGCCGCACAAATGCTTGCCAAGGTTTTGGTCCTGTGATTGATGTGACGGCGGCTTGCCTTTTTGGGTGAAGGTCACTAGGTGAGGTGCATGCATTGGGCTTGTGCAGATTTTCATCCATAGAAGAAAGCGTCCATAGAAAGGATTCGTCGAAGAATGGGTCCAGATTTTTATCTCTGCAGTAGCTTTTGGCCTGATCCATTTGTGTGCGACAAAGACTAATTAATCGCCCAAATCTGGCCATGGCATTTCTGTCGTCGTCCATGAGGCCTAATGTTACCGTCGCATCGCACTCGCAAGTCGCAACGATCAAGGCTGCCGTTTCAATGTTTTACCTACGTTAGAAGCATAGATTAAATTAACCGGGGTAATATATAGTTGTATTATAAATAAAATATAACTATTAATTTGTTAAAGGCGAGGTTCACTTCCTGTTTCACGGTCTTCAAATGGCGCTTGGACTCGTACGAGGAGGACCCGTTAAAGATCATATCGATGGTATGATGTGGCTTCTGATAGTCCATTTCTTCCTTGACATCCTTGTCCTTTTTGGAACTTGGCTCCCAAAGCTCCTCCATGGAAGGAAAAGTATCTTTACCTTAGTAATAATCCTCTAGCTTTTTTTTGCTAGGCTCAACAGGTGTGCAAATCATACCCTGCCGCTTGATGAAGTGGACACCACTTCTTGTTCTTTTTATGTTCATCGGTCGGAATTTTTGCTTTGTTACGACCGGAATAATCCTTCTTGCCCATGGTGGACTTCTTAGGAATTGCAAGAACCACTTTATTATTGAACTTGCGATTCTTGTTACCTTTAAGAGCCTTCTTATGTTTCTTCTCTGGTTTATCCCGGCCGAGTTAAGAGATTTTCTCTTTCCGATCAATGGCCTTGTTCCATTCAACCGCCTCACTAGCGGCTCACTACTACAAAAGGGGCTATGTGAGGCGGCTCACTACTACAAAAGGGGCTATCCTGGACACCTCATCACAGATGGTTCCCCGGAACCGTCTATATTAAAGACAATCACATACGTTTTTAGTTTAGCGCACGTCTGTGCTACTGGCTACGGTAAAAACCGTCTGTGAAGATACAATATCACAGACGGTTCATTTTTAAAACCGTCTATGAAATTATTACAGACGGTTATATTTAAAACTCGTCTGTGATATTTATTAATATCACAGACGGTTCATGATCATCCGTGAAATATCACAGATGGTTTTTAAATATAACCGTTTGTGAACTTTCACAGACGATTTTAAACATGAACTGTTTGTGATATTAATAAATATCATAGACGGGTTTTAAATATAACCGTCTGTGATAATTTTGTATTACAGACGGTTTGTGGTCGGAAGTGTCTGTGATATGTTCAATGCCGCATCGCTTCCCGCGCAATGTGTCTCTTCGTCTCTCGCGTCGACGTTACTCCTTGCATGTTTCATAAGAATGATCATCCACTATCGTACTCCTCACACATCGCTCTACTATCAAGCACAAACGAGATCATCCGCCACCGTACTCCTCACACATCGCTCTACTCTCAAGCACAAATAAAATGTTTCCACACGCTTTTTCCCTAACATCGGCATTGATGGCCTATCGGGCCATTTTGTACGAGCTCTCTCGCCGTCAGTTGGCGAAAAGTATAATAATCAGATTCTGATGTCCTCCCTTCTCTGGCGAAGGTTATGCTGGGACATATGACGACGACGTTGTGTCGTCTAGACGACCTCATCTGCTGTGTCTTCCGGGTGGTCTGCAGCTTCCGGCGAGCTAACCTCGCCATCGGTGTATTCCTCGAGCAAGAGGTTGCACGTCTTCATGAGGATTACCATCACTTGGAATACGACATCGAGGCGGCGAGCGACTGAGTCGACCAAGCCGAGACCCCTCAAGCAAGAGAAAAGGGCCTATGGGCGCTTTTCTACTTGGCTCCTCGGAAGGAGCTTCTTTGGGCGAGTATGGAACGATCGTGCTAATGGTTGGAAGTGTTTCAGGCTACCTGTGCTGATGCTGAACCCTTCGATGCCGATGACGTTACCTACAAAGCTTTGATAACGGAGATAGCAGGCTACTTGGGCCACTAGAAAATTTTGATCTTTTATTATTTCTACTTTTTAAAAATCTTTTGTAAGAAGCTACTGGCCACGCTGTTTGGCCATATGTAAATACAAAAAATGATATAAAAAAATCCAGTTTGAAGTTAAGTTACTGTTTATGTTGAACACTATCACAGGCGGTTTAGTAAAAAAACGTATGTGATATGTATTATCACAGACGGCTTGTAGTTGGAATCGTCTGTGCTAATTATAATATCACAGACGGTTATTAAAAATAACAGTCTGTGATATGTCTTATGACAGACGGTTTGTTGTTGGAACCGTTTGTAATATTTTGCATACTACTACAGGAAACCAGCTACTTCACAAATATGCCATAAATTAACAATGATACAAACACACACACACAATCTTCTCCAGCCACTTGATATGGTACAAAATGCGCTCAATCTTCAACTCCAACATGTTTAGCCTCTGCTCCAGCACAACTTCCATTCTCTACTCTAGTCCAGAATCCATCCTTTGCCCTGTATTGTTGCGCTCCCTTGCTCTATCCATGGTGTCTGCCCACTGAAAATATTGACATCCTCCAGCCTACAAAACCTTACAAACGTAAAAACAGCACACACATTTCATAGCTACTGAAGAAACATCCAAACTGCAAGAAATCAAACCCAAGTTTACTTACTGAGAAATAAGGACATTTTGTAAAATACCTAACCAGTATTTCTCTCGGTGTTGGTGTAGAACACATTTGCTTGCACACGACAGTTAGGGTAATCCACCCGCCTAGTAGTGGCTAGCACTAGGGCCCTCCGATTCAGTGAGCTTGACGCCTCAAACATATGGCTCACTCAAGAGAAGGAGATGAGGTGAGGTGAGACCAGAAGGAGGAAGAGCTGAGCTCAACTACTAGAAGAAGATAAGAAAGCTCGGGATTGGCCCTACTTATGCTGGCATACAAACATTTTTTGGCTATAGAACTATCACAGGCGGTTTAGTGGAATAAATCATCTGTGATATGTATCACAAATGGTTATAAACTACAACAGTCTGTAATATATAATTATCACAGATGGTTAGTAAAAAGAACCGTATATGATGTCTATTTATCACAGACAGTTATTAATTAGAACCGTCTGTGATGTGTATCATAGACGGTTTTTAACAAGAACCGTCTCTAATAAACACGGCTGCTTTGAAGAAAACGGCGAGTACGTCTAACAAAGCAACTAAGCCCACTAAGCATGTTTTTTTGGGGTCGTCCACGCAGCATGAGGAGAATGAGAGTGCAGCCATGACCAACCTCATCGAACACACACTCTCCTGGAAGCCATGCTTCTTGAACTCGCAGGTGCTGGTCATGCCGATCAGCCAGAGAATGCTAATGAATACAATCACGGTATGACCAACCCCTGCAAGTTCAAGAAGCATGGTTGCCAGGAGAGTGTGTCAGCTTCGATGAAGTAGGTCGTGGCTACTATTGCATCACCTCATACTGCGTGGACGACAACAAAAAAAAAGACCATGCTTTGTGGTGGGCTTGGTTGCTTTCTTAGCCATACCCGCCATCTTCTTCAAAGTAGCCGCATCAGAGACAAAAAAAAATATTAACCTTAGATCACCAAGAACAAATAGAAATACAAGCACACTTGAAAATCTATGGTATTTCTTTCACCAAACGAGCCCCAGAGCCGGCCGCCTCCTTCAAAGCAATCACATATATATCAGAGATATTTCTCACTTCAAAAAGATCTAGATCTGAGGGGACGACCAGATATTTATTGGCGAATATCACAGACGGTTATTTTTAAGAACTGTCTGTGATGTGTATTACAGTTGGGTTTGAATAAATACCATCTGTGATAATTCAGAGACCATCGGTGAGGTCTCCGAATGTCATAGACAGTTCTTGTTAAGAATCATCTTCTATACTTATCACAGACGGTTCTTAACTAGAACCGTTTGTGAAGGTTCTGTGTGAGGCCTACGATTATCATAGACAGTGGTTATTTAAAACCGTCTGTGTTACGTATCATAGGCGGGTTTTTTTAAGAATGGTCTATGATATGCGTAATTAAATATCTTGTCGTCCCGACTCCAGACAGATCTGTCTCTGATATGTGGCTGCTTTGAAGGAGGCTGCCTGCTCTGGGACGTTTGATGAAAGAATTAAATACTGTAGATTTGCAAGTGTGCTTGTGGATCTATTTATTCTTTGTGATCTAAGGTTAGTATTTTTCTTCTAATTATATGCATTATAATCTAGAGAGATGCATGGATGATGGCTAGGTTTATCAACCAAGGAGGTTTTTAATTGGCAGTTAAGATTTACCATAGAACAATGAGTAGCATGTATATACACATTCACTTATCCTGTATTGTGTAAAATAATACTTTTTTACATCATAATGAGCCTCAGTTCTGACTATGCCAAATGAAGGAGGAAGGGAGGAGAAGGAAAAGAGGAAGAAAAAGAGGTTGGTCAATAGGAAGAGATCTCGCGAGATATTTGGGATCTTCGTAGTGAGCTCCAAAGGTAACGATCTATAATCTTTAAATTTATATTTGCCCTGGGTTAATCGCTATTCAATTTGTAGTATGTTTGGCCAAATAGGAAGAGTAGTTGCGTGCATTAATCTAATTTGTTACGTGCGTAGCGCAGATGGACCGAAGCTGGATGTACGTTGAGAACCGTGTGAGTGAAGAGTACGTTGATGGTGTGTCTGCTTTTAAAAGAGCTGTCGAGCAGGATATGTTGAAGAAGGGGATAAAATTTATGTATTGCACATGCATTGATTGTGATAATCTGAAGATATTTACCAACCCGGCGTAGATTGAATGGCACTTGATTCGAAGGGGTTTCAAAAAGGAGTATGCATGTTGGACCAGTCACGGTGAAGAGCAAATTATACTGGAAGTAGTAACATCGTCGAGGGAGACAACGGTATGCCGGATGCGGACTGTGCTTTCGATGAGGGTAGGTCATACGATGACAATCTGGATCAGATGCTACGCGATGCAGAAGGGGACTATTGTGGGAGAGGGTTTGGTAGATTCGAGGGCTTAATAGAGGACTCGAGGAAACCTTTGTTCTCAGGTTGCAAGCCAGAATACACAAGGTTGTCCTCCATACTTGAACTGTTGAAATTGAAGGCAAGCAATGGTTGGTCCGACAAGAGTTTCACGGTGTTACTAGGTCTTCTAGCGAACATACTTCCAGAGGGAAACGTGTTGTCAAGAACCACCTACAAAGCCAAGAAGGTGCTTAATGTTCATCTTAGGCCTACTGATGGTGAGCCTCTTGCTGATCCTACTCGCTATCGTCATCTTGTTGGGGTCTTGTTTATCTGGGTGCCACTCGTCCTGATATTTCGTACCCCGTGCATATCTTGAATCAGTTTGTTTCTGCTCCCCCTCAGCTCTACTATAGTCATCTTCTTCATGTTCTACGATATCTTCGTGGAACCATCACTCGTCATTTGTTTTTCCCTTGCTCCAGCTCTTTACAGCTCCAGGCATATTCTAATGCCACCTGGGCTAGTGATCACTCTGATCGCCGATCTCTCTCTGCTTATTGTGTTTTTCTTGGTGGTTCTCTCATTGCTTGGAATACTAAGAAGCAGACATCAGTTTCTCGTTCGAGTGCTGAGGCTAAGTTGCGAGCTATGGCTTTGTTGACTGCGGAGGTTACTTGGCTACGGTGGTTACTTGAGGATTTTGGTGTTTCTGTTTCAGCACCTACTCCTCTTTCGTCTGATAGTACAAGGGCTATTATCATTGCTACAAATCCGGTGAAGCATGAGCTTACAAAGCATATTGGTGTTGATGCTTCCTACATGCGGACACAGGCACAGGACCAGATTGTTGCTCTTTAGTATGTGCCTTCAGAACTTCAGGTGGTAAACTTCTTCACAAAGGCGCAGACCAGAGCTTAGCACAGCTTCTATCTCTCCAAACTTAATGTTGTTGATCCACCATAAGTTCGAGGGGGGTGTTAGATGTGTTAGATACGTATGTATTTACCCTGTTGTATAAGGGGTTCCTTGCATATATGCCACCCTGTACTTGTATATATATTGGCCCATTGGCCTCATAATGAATACAATCGCTATTCATAACACGTGCGTTGTGTTGTGGGCTGCCGCCAAACCCACCAAAGAGCATGCAGCGATGTGTTGCATGCTAGCGGCAGCCACAACTTCCTAGTGGCCAGCGTGAGGTGGGCGCGGGCTGTCCATAGCCCGCCCCACTTGCACCACTAATCTCAATCCCATATGCGTGGAGGGAGGCTAACCAATACCCAAGGTTGTAGATCTAAAGGAATTACCTCGGCATGAAAGGTTGCAGTGCTGGTTGGGGTGAGAAGAGTCGAAGGGCGACAGTGTTGTGGCATGGCCCAGGGGGACCCGATGTGGATGGAGGAGGGAGGCAGTGCAGCTGAGGGAGGTCACGAAGAACGCTGACGGAGGGAGGAGACATAGGCTGAGGCGGACGACACCAGAGGACGAACGGGTGGACCACCGGCAGCGAGCTGAGAGGAGTGGCGGCGGAAAACCCTAGCTCCGGTGGGAACTCGAGGGAGGAGTGAGGAGAGGAAGAAATGAGGGTGAGGGCTGAGGATTTCCATCCTTCTGTACCTTGGTAGAGGTGGGTAAATACTTCGAATTTCAGTGCCAATGTCTTATTTCCATCCCGCAAAAAGCCAAAGAAGCTGCCCCCAGCTAGCTTTTGCTTCCACGTACAAACTTGGCTTTTAATTGGGGCTTTGGCTTTAGCAATAAATCGGTCAAGAAGCTAGTTGTTTGGGGGTGGCTTTTGGCTTCTTCAAGGGAAAATCTAAAGTCAAAGCCACTCTAAATAGGGGTTTTCTCCTAACACCCCTCGCTAATTTCAGTCATTCCCAAACCTCACGGGTAAAAAAATATTGTGAAAATCTTTCATTAATTGTTACAATAGCACCAGATGCCATCCATGCGTGGCTGTGACCAGGGAAACAAATTTCGTTTCTGAAAAAATTCGTTGGGGGCTGAAACAACCGAAATCTCATAATTTTGGTCCAAAATTTCGGTGGGTTTTCAAACTAGTTTGAATCAAATTTGAATTTAAAATTTAAAATAATTGCAAAAATTAATGCCTTGAGTGGGATTCGTTCCCAAGTCTCCAAGAAACAAGCAAGAGGGCATTGCCACCACGCTATCATCAGTTTGTTGTTTCTTTACTAGCTTTTACTCCCTTTAACCCTCCAAATTCAAACCAAACGAAAAATTTTGAACAAATTGCATTTCTTTCGGAGGGTAACTATCACAGCCCCATTTTTATTAAATGGGATTTAGATGCATCTCATAAGCATTTTATGTTATTTCTGGAGCAAGTGCATAAATTATGCATTTGAAAATTTTTAAATCCAATGTAAACATCTAACTCATACTTAAGCCACAAAAGAAATTTAAAATAAATGCTCATGAAGATCTCTGGAAAACAATTTATTTAAATACTATAATAATTATATTGAATAAATACGAATTTTTTTTAAAAAAATTAGAATTCAATTTGACCTTGGGAAAAATTCAAACTCAATTCAGTAAAGATCTTCTGTAAAGGAATTTAAAATAAGAAATTAAATCAGGAACAGTAGTTTTAGAAAATTTATATTAGTTCTATTTTGTCCCAGGAACCCTACTACAAAATTTTAGATTTTTATAAAAAAAACTTTCTTATTTTTTAAACCTCAGTCAAAGTAGAGGAGTTTAAAATCTAAATCAGTCAACTATTCAGACCTAGCCCAAACCATATTGCACTGTAGCGACCGAACCATTTGGCTTGACTGGACCGAACCTTTCCGGCCAAACCCAAACCAAACCAAATGGCCCGATCAAGACCGACCTCATTGTGCCAGCGATCCGCTAGCACCCTTAAATCGGCCCTTCTTCTCCCTCGCGGCGCCACCCGGCGGGTCGCTTTGCCATGCTGACAACCCATTGCTTCAACAAGATGGGCCACGCTGTCCCTCTCCTTGGCTTGAGCTCACCACGCCACCCCATCCAAAGACCGCCCTACCCTCCAAGCCTAGCCTCTCCTTCCATTTCCTCTTTTTCATCGAGAGCCCTAGAACCCCAGGGCAAGCTCAAGCCAAGCCGCCGAACCGCTCGGCGCCGTCCCGGCCGCTCCGGCGAGCCCCGAACTCCCCCCTGATGAGGACACCCCTTCCACCGATACAACCATCCATACTGTTTCTGACATCCAAGGACCAATTACTAGAGCACGTGCTTGCCAACTAAATTATCAGGTAACTTCATTTCTTGAAGTGCATCCATATTCGATGAACTCTATGATGCTGCCTAAAGCAAGTGATCTTATTTTACTTAGAAATCAAGGATCGGGAGGCAAGCTAAAGGGTCCAGGACCTCCTCACCATGACACCTCGCCAGGACCACCCTCCTCGCTAGGACTTCCCTCTAGGACCTCCCTCCAGGACCTCCTCCAGGACACGTGGCGCTCCAGGACCTCCTATAGGACCTCCTCCAGGATACATGGCGCTCTAGGACCTCCCTCTAGGACCTCCTCCACGACCTCCCCAGGAGCACCAACGCGCATCAATCGCGTCCATCCAGGGCCTCCCTAAAAGAACCAATGCGCATCAATCTCGACCGTCCAAGGCCTCCCCAGGAGAATCAACGCGCATCAATCAACTGCCCAGACCTCCCTCAGATCAATCTCGTCCATCTCGACCTCTCCTCGAGCATCAATGTGGATCAATCTCGACCACTCAGGACCTCCCCATGAGCACCAACGTAGATCAAGCTCGACCACTTAGGACCTCCCCATGCGCATCAACGTGGATCAATCTCGACCACTCAGGACCTCCCCCTGAGCACCATTGTGGATCAATCTCGACCACCCAAGACCTCCCCCTAGAGGTCTTTCGAGTACTATAGCTCCGGTACTGTTTATCTAGTACTGTAGCAAGGTGGTCTTCTAATACTGTTCAGCATGGGTACTGTAGCAGGGAGGTGGTCTTTGCAAAGACAACCCTCTTGGCCTTTTTGTAGTTGTAGCATATATCTTTTAGATGGAGTCGGTTGTAATCTTTCCATAACTGTTTTAGGAAAGAATTCTTGTGTGATACGGAAGTTAGAGATAGAATCGACATTAGGTCGTGTGTGAGTTGGCCGCACCCTTAGGTGCCAATATAAGGCCAGGCATCGCCATCTAGTTCGACGGGTTTTGTTACATTAAAGTTTAGCTTTGCTACTTTATACATCGTTTGCTTGTGCGGCTAGTACAACCAGACTTTGTCTTCGAAACTCCACTTTTCAATACAATTTCAATTCCTATTCAGCAAGTTCGTTGCTTCATCTATTTTTCTTGCTTGATTCTTGATTGCATGCAGGAAAAGACCTTCGTGGTCAGGTCGATCTCGCTACCGGCAATGTCGATAATGAACGTGAAGTTGGTTCAACGATTGCGGGTGCAACGGTCGTCGCACGGTTGTAGCCTGGATCGTGAGAGTTAGCTTTCACCAATCAAGTTGTATCATCCTCATCTCCCCATTATTTGGTATCAGATTTCTGGGTTGATCGGTGAGGAATTTCCAGTTTACCGTAGATTATATTGCTTTTCTTTACCTACAGCACACAAAAACCAAAAAGAAAATAATAGTAGATCATCCTGTCCAAACCAGTCTTAGCCTCGTAATTTTTCTTTTAAGTGCATTGCTTTGTTGAACTTTCGGTTGCATCGTCGTGTCGTTTGCTGGTTTTAGTGTCTAGTTCCTTTACAGTTTCGAGTTCTGTTCACGTTTGTTCTCACTGTTGCGGTTGCGTTCGATCTGCCACGGTAAGAGAGAAAAGGAGGAGGAGGACACCGACTCCAGCAAGGAATCGTACTCACTATCTAGGAAGGATTTGCCCTAGTTGGTTGTCTCAGACACGATCTCTGCCCAAGGATCCAATTCGGAAACAGCCAAAATAGCATGTGATCGGAAAGGAAAAAAGGAGAGCTCCCTGATTTCGGAGTCAAAAAAAACATCCCAGGAGGTCTCCGATTCGGGTGAGTCTTGGTATGATGGAAAGGAAACGAGAAGTTCAAGTAAAAAAAGAAGGTCTTGCAGGACCACCCAGGAGGTCCCCCCGGACCACCCAGGAGGTCTTCTAGGACCACCCAGAAGGTCTTCTAGGACCACCCAAAGGTCTTCCACGACCACCCAGGAGGTCTTCCAGGACCACCCAAAGGTCTTCCACGACCACCAGGAGGTCTTCTAGGACCACCCAGGAGGTCTTTCATGTGCGACGTTCCCTAGCCGTGCCGTGTCGTGCTTTTGTCTGTGTTCTAGGCTCGCGTCTCTAGTACGGTCTAGCCTAGGGCCAGCTCTAACTGACGTTGAACGATTTTTCAGCTTGCATTCTCTGATTTGATTATTGCTACTCCTTGCTACCATCCTTAAGCCTGCTTAGCTCCATATCATTACTACACCCGTGCAAGCTACCTTCACTTGCAATCGCTCCACTCAATCTTCGACGACTAGTTTGCCGCCAACACCAGTGTGTTGATCACCACCTGCTGCTTGGTAAGAATTGGGTAAGAGATTTAGTGATGTTTGAGTGACCGAGTGATTTGTCAACCCCACATATTAGTTGTATTAGGGACTTGTTACTTTCACCTTCGTTTTCTATTTTGCTATTGCCATGTCAGGTGTACATGAAACTAAAGAAGAGGGGATCCTCACCCCACGTATAATAGGGCTGCAACAACACTTTGCAAAGATGGTCAACGAACACTGTGAGCACCTGGAGAACACTCACGATGAGACCATTACAAGACTCGATGGAGTAGAAGCTGGCCAAGCTGAATTGAACAGGAAACTTGACATCATCTTGGCACGTTTGGAGGGACTAGGCCGAGCCCCTCCACCCCCGCCTGCGGCACCCCTTCGTGCTGCTCCTGCTACCACCGGTGCTTCCGGCCATCGCCGAGACGAAGACGAGAACAATTTTGCTGATACTGAGGATGGGGACCTCAACTCCAACGGCGGTCGTGCTCACCGTCGACGTCATTTCAATAGACAAGGAATGGGACGTGATCCACAACCACTAGAAGTACGTGATTGTGATGATGCATTTTCTAAGATTAAATTTACTATGCCTCCGTTTGCTGGTAAATATGATCCTAATGTTTATCTCACTTGGGAGTTACAAGTAGAAAAAAATTTACTTGCCATGATTTCCCTGAGAATAGGAGGGTTAGAGCTGCTACTAGTGAGTTTACAGACTTTGCTTGTGTATGGTGGAGTGAATATTGCCGTATTAATCCCAATGACGTATCTGCCACCTGGGAGGCTTTAAAAAGAGCTATGCGATATCGTTTTGTTCCCTCATACTATGCTCGTGACTTATTGAATAAATTGACTCGTTTGAATCAAGGTAGTAAAACTGTTGAGGAATACTATCAAGACTTACAAACTGGTTTGCTTCGCTGTGGTTTAGAGGAAACCGAAGATGCTAAAATGGCTAGATTTTTAGGTGGGCTGAACCGTGAGATACAAGACATACTTGATTATAAGGATTACAATTATATCACTCACCTGTTTCACTTTGCTTGTAAGGCTGAACGGGAAGTGTAGGGACGTCATAGCAGGCAAAGGAACAGCTCTAGCGGTATTTTTGCAGGTCGGAGAAGTCAATTCCAGAACGGTACTCCCGCTGCCACCTCCAACCATGCTACTGACCTAAGCTTATCAAACAATTTCCGACGTCCAGCGGCCTCTCCTACACCTTCACGAGCACCCGAGGCAAGCAAAACCGCCCATTCGGTCCCTGCATCGGGTGCATCTTCAGTGGCATCAACTGGACGAACATGCAAGACTCAATGCCATCGCTGCAAGGGCTTTCGACACATGCAGAAGGACTGTCCTAGCAAGCGTGCCCTCTTGATCAAGGATGATGGTGAGTACACTTTCGCTAGTGACATAGAAGAAGAACATACTTTGCTTGCTAATCCTATAGGAAACGACATCGATTCTGATCATGAGGAGGAACAAATCAGCACTGACCTCGCGGATAACTACTTGAGCATCATCGTACAACGTGTACTTAGTGCACAAATGGAGCGTGCCGAGTAGAATCAGCGCCACAACTTGTTTCAAACAAAATTCATTGTCAAGGACTGCTCATGCCGTGTGATCATCGACGAGGGGAGCTGCAACAATTTGGTGAGCATAGACATGGTCGAGAAGCTTTGCTTGACCACTCAACCACACCCCCATCCCTACTACATCTAGTGGTTCAATAAATGAAGTAAGCTGAAGGTAACACGCGTTGCAAGAGTACACTTCTCCATTGGTTCATATCATGACCATGTTGAGTGTGACGTAGTGCCTATGCAAGCTTGTTCTTTGCTGCTAGGTAGACCTTGGCAATATGATAGAGATGTGGCACATCATGGTCGGACCAACCGATATACTCTCACATTTAAAGGGAAGAAGATTAGCTTGATGCCCATGTCACCTGAGGCTTTTTTAAAAGATGAATTGGAGAGAGCTAAGTGTGACAAGGCTAGTAGTAAAAGTGAAAATTAGATTGTTGTGAAGGACTTTGTCGATCAATCAAAGAAGGAACCTAGTGCTAAACAGAATGAAATTAAGTTAAAGAGTCTTGTTCTACTTGCAACCAAATTTGACATCAGTACTTTGCAGCCCCATGACTCTGTGTGCTATGCTTTGGTATGCAAGGATGCCTTATTCTCATTTGAGGATATGCATCCATCCTTGCCTCCTGCTGTTGCTAACATTTTGCAGGAATATGTTGATGTATTTCTGAAGGAGGTGCCACCAGGGCTGCCACCTATTCGAGGAATAGATCACCAAATCGACTTGATTCCCGGTGCCTCGCTGCCAAACCGTGCACCGTATAGGACCAACCCAGAGGAAACGAAAGAAATTCAGCGCCAAGTACAAGAATTGCTCGACAAAGGTTATATGCGTGAATCTCTTAGTCCTTGTGTTGTTCCTGTCAGATTAGTTCCTAAGAAAGATGGTTCGTGGCATATGTGTATAGATTGTAGAGCTATTAATAATATCACCATTCGTTATCGTCATCCTATTCCTATGTTAGATGATATGCTTGATGAATTAAGTGGTTCTACTGTTTTCTCTAAAGTTGATTTGCATAGTGGTTACCATCAAATTCGAATGAAGTTAGGAGATGAGTGGAAAACAGCATTTAAAACTAAGTTCGGATAGTATGAGTGGTTAGTGATGCCTTTTGGTTTAACTAACGCACCTAGCACTTTCATGAGATTAATGAACGAAGTTTTGCGTGCTTTCATTGGCAAGTTTGTGGTAGTATACTTCACTGATATATTGATTAACAGCAAGTCATTAGAGGAACATTTGGAGCATTTACGTGCTGTTTTTAATGTCTTACGTGATGCGCATTTATTTGGTAACCTAGATAAGTGCACCTTTTGCACCGATCGAGTCTCGTTTCTTGGCTATGTTATTTGTAACGACCCAACTCTAGGGCACCCGAGAGGTCCTCCAAGACCTCTGAAAAGTCCATCATGACCTCCCAGGAGGTCCACAAAGGACCTCTCGGACAGTCCACCAAAACCTCCCAGGAGGTCCAGCAGGACCTCCTGGAGCCAGGGAGCACCCACGGACCTGCCACGGCCACAATTAGAGAAAAACGAGGAGGTCTGAGGGCACCTCAAGACCACCCGCGACCCTCC
Source organism: Phyllostachys edulis (assembly GCA_036346405.1). Lineage (NCBI taxonomy): Eukaryota > Viridiplantae > Streptophyta > Magnoliopsida > Poales > Poaceae > Phyllostachys > Phyllostachys edulis. Next base: position 15,244,760 of record CM070566.1, read on the forward strand.
AGAGGAGGTCGTGGAGGTCCGAGACCACCTCAGAACCTCACACGTTCATCGCATTGTGAGGACATAGAGGTCCGAGCTTGCTCCAGGGTTCCCTGTGAATCCTGAGCTAGTCCCAAGGATCATGGCTAGCTCTTCACAGTAATAATACAATGGTGGTGACAACCAAAACTCATCTTTATTTAAGCGAAATATCTACAGAGTTGTTTACAAGGTGGCCTTGGGCCAAGCACATATATACAAAAGAGCAAAAGAACAAAAGATCACAGGTCCATCAAAGACGCCACAGTAACCGATCGAAGGCACAACCTAATCGCTGGTCCTCATCACTACCAAGGTCTTCTCGCAAAGATTGTAATGAGCAAGAGTGAGCACAACAACCGTGTTTCGCAAGTTACACCGTGGGTTAGCAATATGACATGCATATATGGATAATCAAAGGATGGCATAATATGGTTATTTTGCACAAAGCCAATTTTCTTTCAATTACCATTACTAAGTTCCAAAGCAGGTCTTTAATAACTAAAATTCATTTTATCAAAGTTAGTTTTCAGTTGGATAACATTCATCAACAAGTTGGTGAAGGATATCCTCCTGACACTAGGCTCCCTGCCCAAACCCATGGGATAAAATCCCAAAAACAGATTTGATAAGCATTTCTGGAAAACCCCAAAACCAACATCTAACTCTGAGTAGCCCTTGCCAGCACGTCCATGACCGCGGACATGGCTATTCGAATAGATTTAACTCTGCAAAGGTTGTGCACTTTACCCACACGACATGAGTACTCTAGTTTGACCGGCACTCGTCAATGCCACCTCTCACTACCAAAGGTAAGAGATCTAGAGCTCATGACAAGGCCTTTACAATGCATTGCTCCACCACAGCCTTTCCTTGCTAAGGTTTCACTTTCCTATGGATCGCAATCCCATGAAAGCCCCTCTTGCACCAAGGGGAAAAGAGGGTCATAAAAGACCATTAGCCATACAAGACCTCCCACACCTCCAATGGAACAGCTTATGGTAGAGTTTTGCAAATTACTCAGCCAGGTCTCACGCCCCATTCTGGAGATATGTGGTTGCACGATTGTGGCATAGCCCATTATAGGCTTGGCATTGGTCGCTCAAAGACCGGTCCTCACATGACTAGGGCGACTTCCACAAACCCCTGGATCTCCACCTTTGCCAGGATAGAGTCTGTGCACAAACATTGCACCAGCCAAGCAAACCATTTCGCCCCCGTCCAAACCCATTTTCATTTTCTTTGCTTCCCTAGCAACACTTGCATATTCCCATGACATCCCAATGTCATGGTCAAAACATTTTAAGCAATATTTGGTCATGTTGGTAAAGATTTCCCCAAATCAATACTTTTGGTCTAAGCTTGACTAAGCATAAGCTTTTCAAATGATCTTAGCTCACACTACTGCATGACCCAAGTTTGATCTAAAGGTGACAACAAGTTCAGTTCAAAGTCAACAGTGGTCATACAAGGGAAGTAGGCATAACTATGAATTTAAAACAGGTATTGAAATAACTTGGTAGAAATAGGCATGCAGTATACATTAAAACAGGACATAATTAATTTGAACTATTGGGTGCAATATGATCAAAAGTGCAACTTGCCTTGCTCACTATCCTGAGAATCTTCCTCTTCAGAACCCTCAGACTCCCTGGAGTCTTCACAATCTACACGTATAAAAGAGCCAATTCAAAGAAGACCCAAATAAAGATCCAACTGAGATTAACAAGAAAACCAAATGCACCCCAGAGGGAGTCCAAAACTTAACCAATAGGAGAGGTCTATATTTTAGAATAGGTCCTTATGGAAGAGTTCTAAGCTTACCAGGAGGAGGTGGTCTTTGGCAAAAGACCCCAAAGGAGTGATTTCAGCAATAAAACAGAGAGGTCCTGAACAATGGTTCTTGCGCAAAGACCAGGAAGGAGGTCCTCAAATAAAAGCCATAGAAATCCAGAAGGTGTCCACCAGGGGAGGTCCTGTGAAGGACACGACCCGCTCAATGCAGTGACAAAAATAGGAGTGAAGCGGACCACCAGAGGACTTACCAGGGACAAGAAGGAGCAATGGATGGTGGGGAGGTCGTGAGCAGCAAGGTCTTCCCTGGAGAGCCACTGAACGAGAGCCAAGATAACAGAGTGTGGAGAAAGGTGATGTGGTAGAATTTCTTGGTCTAATTGTAGTCAAGGTGGTGAAGAAAACTAGAAACATACGTGTCGGGGATAAGTATAGAAATGGGTCAAATGTAGGTGAGTGGCAGGGTAGGTGTCACTACCATTCTGGATAAAAGGTACGAGGAAGGACAATGTATGTTGCTTTGGGAAGGGACAAGGAAAAATGTCAGAGTACAGCTAAGTGACCAAATTCAAAGTAAACACCGCGTATATGGATGCATTTAATTGTGACAAGACATGCATTAAATGCCCAGGATTTTAACGTGGCGGAGGAAATGAAAATGACTAAGACTGGCAAGTGGGGCCAGTCAACTTAGAAACAGTCGGGTCAAGAGGGGAGGTCTTGCCCCCGCAGGAGAGGTCCTCGAGGAGGTCCGGGGCTAAGAGGTCCTGATATACACAAAGGAGGTCCGAACATAGGGAGGTCCAAATACACATGGAGGAGGTCCACGTGACTAAGGTTCGGACAACCAGGACTTCATCAAAGGAGGTCCTGCGGCTCAAGGAGGTCTGAAGGTTGAGGAGGTCCAGACATACAGGGGAGGTCTGGACATGGGGAGGTCCTGATGGTCAAGATCAACAAAGGAGATCCTAACGGTTAGGATCTCGTCAAGGGAGGTTTGGCGAGAAAGTCCAGGGCCAAGTTAAAAGGCCACGGAGAGGTCTTGAACATGAGGTCCAGAGAACTACAAAGAGATCCCGTGGTTGGGATTAAAGGCAGCTTGAGGTCCGGGCAGTTGGATCTCCGAGAGGGAGGTCCAACAGCCAAGATCAAACGTGCAGGGGAGGTCTGGGCCTTTGGATCAGAAGTGAGGAGAGGTCCAAACTGTTAGATTCAAAACAAAGGGGAGGTCCACAGAGGGACATAACGCACGGGGAGGTCTGGACCTTTGGATTGGAGATAGGAAGAGGTCTGGACCACCAGATCAAATGAAAGAGAGGTCCATGCTGAGGGTTCCAAGAAAGAGAGGTCCTAGGGAAGATATCCACAACAGGTGGTCCAACAGGAGTTCGCAAGGATCAAGGCAACCCTAGGGAGGTCCTTTCGGCCAAGAAGAAATGCCAAGGGGTTCAAATGAACTCAAGAGAATCGAAGGCTCATAAGAGGTCCACTGGAATACATGGAGGTCCGAATGAAAAGAGGTCTGGGCATTGGGAAGTGCCCAGGCAACCAGGGTCCTGACTTAAGAGAAGTCTGAACAGAAAAGAGGTCTAAACCCAAAGAGATTCAAACCAACAAAGAGGTCTAAAGTGATCAAACTCAAAAGGAAAGGCCCGGACGTAAGAATACGTCTAGGTGAGAAAAGGTCCAAGCCTCAAGGGAGGTCTAACTTCATGTACCACTGGGGAGGTCTAGGCCACAGAGAGGGCCTAAACCTACACAACCCAAAAGAGATAGGTTAAAGGAGGATTGCCGAGCTTAACAGCAAGGAGGTATAAACAACTCAAACCCTTCCAACAGAACCAAACTTTGAATTCTCATCAAAACAAAATATTTTTGATTTATTTTACACATTTAAAAAGGATTTAGAAAAATTAGAATGTTACATTATTACTCCACAGGGCATTGAAGTTGATCAAGCCAAGATCGTCGCTATCTAGAGTTGGCCGCCTCCTAAAACGGTCACACAAGTGCGAAGTTTTCTCGGGTTCGCTGGTTTCTATCGGCGTTTTGTTCGGGATTTCAGCACCATCGCTGCACCGCTGAATGAGCTTACAAAGAAGGATGTTCCTTTCACTTGGGGCACCACACAATAACAAGCTTTCGACGCTCTCAAAGATAAGTTGACACACGCTCCTTTGCTTCAACTTCCTGATTTCAGCAAGACTTTTGAATTAGAATGTGATGCTAGTGACATAGGCCTTGGTGGTGTATTAATCCAAGAAGGAAAACCAGTTGCTTACTTTATTGAAAAATTAAGTGGGCCTAGTTTGAACTATTCTACCTATGATAAAGAATTATATGCTCTAGTTCGCACTTTGGAAATATGGCAGCATTATTTATGGCCCAAAGAATTTGTAATACATTCTGATCATAAATCTTTGAAGCATATTCGAAGTCAAACCAATCTAAACCGTAGACATGCTAAGTGGGTTGAGTTTATTGAGTCTTTCCCTTATGTCATTAAACATAAAAAGGGCAAAGACAATGTAATAGCTGATGCATTGTCTAGGAGATACACCATGCTTTCACAACTTGATTTCAAAATCTTTGGATTAGAGACAATAAAGGAGCAATATGTGCATGATGCTGATTTTAAAGATGTGTTGCTCAATTGTCAAGAGGGTAAGGGTTGGAATAAATTTGTGGTGCATGATGGGTTTGTGTACCGTGTTAATAAGCTATGCATTCCAGTTAGCTCCGTTCGTCTTTTGTTGTTGCAGGAGGCGCATGGAGGAGGATTGATGGGTCACTTTGGCGTGAAGAAGACCGAGGACATTCTGACCCCCAACACTTTTATTGGCCAAAGATGAGGCGTGACGTCGAACGCTTCATTGCCCGCTGCACCACGTGCCAAAAAGCTAAGTTATGGCTTAATCCTTATGGTTTTGCCTCTTCCTGTTCCAAGCATACCTTGGGAAGATATTTCGATGGACTGTGTTTTAGGACTGCCTAGAACAAAGAAGGGGAGTGATAGTATTTTTGTTGTCGTGGATAGATTTTCTAAGATGGCTCATTTTATACCATGTCATAAAAGTGATGATGCTACAAATGTTGATTTATTCTTTAAGAAAATTGTTCGCTTGTATGGCATTCTGAATACGATAGTTTTAGATCGTGATGCTAAATTTCTTAGTCATTTTTGGAGAACTTTATGGGCTAAGTTGGGGACTAAGCTGTTATTTTCCACTACCGATCATCCCCAAACCGATGGCCAAACTGAGGTAGTCAATAGAACATTGTCTACTATGCTTAGGACTGTGCTTCACAAAAACTTAAAAATGTGGGAGGAATGTTTACCTCAAGTGGAATTTACTTATAATCGCTCGCTACATTCTACCACAAAAACATGTCCTTTTGAGATTGTTTATGGTTTCATACCTCGTGCACCTATCGACTTGTTGCCTCTTCCATCTTCAGAGAAGGTAAATTTTGATGCTCAACAACGTGTTGATTTCATACTTAAGATGCATGAGACAACTAAAGAGAACATTGAACTTATGAGTGCTAAATATAAAGTTGCTAGTAGTCAGGGACGCAAGCATGTTACTTTTAAAGAACGATTCCCTAAATTGAGAAAGTCTAAACTCATGCCTCGTGCAGCTGGTCCTTTTAATGTGTTAGAAAAGATTAATGATAATGCATATAAGCTTGATCTGCCTGCAGATTTTGGGGTTAGTCCCGCATTTAACATTGCAGATTTGAAGCCATACTTGGGAGCAGAAGATGACCTGGAGTCGAGAACGACTCGAATTCAAGAAGGGGAGGATGATGATGACATCCCTTCCACCGATACAGCCATCCATACTGTTTCTGACATCCAAGGACCAATTACCAGAGCACGTACTCGCCAACTAAATTATCAGGTAACTTCGTTTCTTGAAGTGCATCCATATTCGATGAACTCTATGATGCTGTCTAAAGCGAGTGATCTTATTTTACTTAGCAATCAAGGATCGAGAGGCAAGCTAAAGGGTCCAGGATCTCCTCGCCAGGACCACCCTCCTCGCCAGGACTTCCCTCCAGGACCTCCCTCTAGGACCTCCTCCAGGACACGTGGCGCTCCAGGACCTCCTCCAGGACCTCCCTCCAGGATCTCCTCCAGGACACGTGGCGCTCCAGGACCTTCCTCTAGAACCTCCTCCACGACCTCCCCAGGAGCACCAACGCGCATCAATCGCGTCCATCCAGGGCCTCCCTAGGAGAACCAATGCGCATCAATCTCGACCGTCCAAGGCCTCCCCAGGAGAACCAACGCGCATCAATCTGAACCGTTCAGGACCTCCCCAGGATCAATCTGGTCCATCCAGGACCTCTCCCTGGAGCATCAACATGGATCAATCTCGACAACTCAGGACCTCCCCATGAGCACCAACGTGGATCAATCTCGACCACTCAGGACCTCCCCATGCGCATCAACGTGGATCAATCTCAACCACTCAGGACCTCCCCCTGAGCACCATCGTGGATCAATCTCAACCACCCAAGACCTCCCCCTAGAGATCTTTCGAGTATTGTAGCTCTGGTATTGTTCATCTAGTACTGTAGCAAGGTGGTCTTCCGACACTGTTCATCGTGGGTACTGTAGCAGGGAGGTGGTCTTTGCAAAGACAATCCTCTTGGCCTTTTTGCAAAGACCACCCTTAGTTGCAGCATATATCTTTTAGATGGAGTCGATTATAATCTTTCCATAACTGTTTTAGGAAAGAATCTTTGTGTGATACAGAAGTTAGATATAGAATCGACATTAGGTCGTGTGTGAGTTAGCCGCACCCTTAGGTGCCAATATAAGGCCAGGCATCGCCATCTAGTTCGGCGGGTTTTGTTAGATTAAAGTTTAGCTTTGCTACTTTATACATCGTTTGCTTATGCGGCTAGTACAACCAGACTTTGTCATCGGAACTCCACTTTTCAATACAATTTCAATTCCTATTCAGCAAGTTCGTTGTTTCATCTATTTTTCTTGCTTGATTCTTGATTGCATGCAGCAAAAGACCTTCGTGGTTAGGTCGATCTCGCTACTAGCAAGGTCGATAACGAACGTGAAGTTGGTTCAGCGATTGCGGGTGCAACGGTCATCGCACGGTTGTAGCCTGGATCATGAGAGTTAGCTTCCACCAATCAAGTTGTATCATCCTCATCGAAAGATCGGGACAACGTCCCCATTACCCACCCCCCCCCCCGCCCCGCGCGTCACGGTGCTCCATCCACCATGAGGACCATATCCCCTCCGTCAATTTTGGGAATCAACCACTGGGGAGCCGCGCAACCGAGTTCTTCCTCACCGCCGACCGCAACCGCCATTTTCACCGCCACTTCTCCTCCGAGGACTCCCTCTCTGATTACTCCCACCTTGAGCACCCTTGGACCTCCTTTTACCTTCTCTGACCACTCATGTGTGCTCTCTTCCTCCACAACGAGCACGCCACATTGAACCGGCCATGCTGATCATCATCACCGCCACCGGCTTTCCTCGGTGCTCCTCCGTCATGGAAAACCATCCAGGTGAGTTCCCCTTAACCCTCTAGTGCCCATGCTTCCCCTAATTTCCCTCCTTTGCCACTCCGGGGCCGTCGCACCTAGGGGTGTTCGTTCGGTATTTTCGGTGTTTTCGGTTCGGTATATGCGATATATACGGTAAATACGGTATTGTTAGTTTGGTAAATACGGTGCTTTTAAAAATACGGTTCTATTTCAGTAAATCCCAAGTTTTTCGGTATGGTATCGGTAAATACCATATTTACTAAAGTTGGCGCGAATTACGAATAACGAAGTTACATATAGCGGTAGTCAGTAGCCGACAGCACTATTCACCGCAGGCCGCAGCATCCAGCAGGTCCAGCAAACTAACAATTAGCAAAGCAAGCAGCAGCCAGCACTGCAGTCTGAACCACAGTCCGCAGCAAATATAGAAAGTTCTTACTATTTGTAATATATGAAACGGGTCATATACTCATATCATATCTTTACAGTACTACCATTCATGTACTTTATGCATGCATGCCTTATACATTGCTACTAGTCGAGCACCCAGCCTAGCAGTACACCGCTAGTCTACTACAACGATACACCATTAGTATTCAATATTCAATCCACCACACTGATTCACTAATTGGGTTGATTGCTTTGCTGCCAAGTGCCAATGGTCTGATAACGTATTGCTTTACTGCCACTGCCAATGGGCTGTGCCGAGCACGACTACGCAAGGCCGCGAGCGCCCGAAGCCCCGAGCCGAAGCTGCGCACGTAGTCCGTAAACATAGTTCGGTGTTTTCGGTTTTCAGCCGGTTTATACCGAAAAAACCGAAATACCAAATAATCAGATTTTTGAATCCCGTACCGAATACCGGTCAAACCGAGTTGATCGGTACAGTTCGGTATTTTTGGTACGGTTTATTCGGTTCGGTTCAAAAATAAACAGCCCTAGTCGCACCCATTCACCCCCACGGTCGGCCGCCGCTCACCATAGCCCCGCCGCCACAGTGCAGCCTGAGCAGCATCGCCACCACCCCTAGCCTCCTTGTCCTTCGGGCAACCCATTTTGGAGGTTGTCGTTGCCTCCGTGCCGCTCCCTCGCCGGCGACAATGCCACGCCCGAGCCACCCGAGCTCTGTCCTGTTTCTGCCATTCTACATTCTGTGTTTGAGTCTTCACCTCTATTAAGTAGGAAACCTAATACAATTACTATTAGACCTTTTGACTAACTGCTAGATTACTCAAACCAAATTAACAATTGGATAAGTGAATTCAGTAAAGGAAGATTTAATGCTTTATGCTGTGTTTAGCTTTTAGGTCACTCCATTAAAATAGCTAATCTGAAAGTTGCAATCTAAGTGAACTTGGCTAGTAGTTTTTCAGTTCTAGAGGTATCCTTTTGTAGGTTGTATGAACAGTGGAGGCAAATTAGTGCTAAGTGATGTAATTAGCTACTAGATCACTCAAAACTTAGTTTAACAAATGAGTATTTGAATTAATAATCAGGCTTAGTTAACAAACTCCCTTACTCTAAAAATTTTCCTCTAATAGGATGAATGGACAGAAAGGTCTCAAGATGAAATCTTGCAAATGTCAGTAAACTGATGACTTTACTAAATTCAGGTACTTAGAAGGTTATTGTCCAGTTAAAATTTGAACCTTAAATTAACATAGGCAAACCAACTGAAAAATAAGCATTAGTAGGTTTAACCAAAACAAACAGTAGAATCTTTTTGCTGAACTTTTGATCAGAGAAGGTATTCAGAGTTCAACTAGGAGCACACTAATCTGAAAATCAATCGATAAGCTTACTAGTTAATGGGGCATTCAAAATTTACAAACCTCTCGATTGAAAGCTAAAACCTTGTTGAATGCATAAGGTCAGTAAGTAAACCTCTTAGTTGCTAGCCATTAGTTTTTAGTCTAAAGGAGTAAAAATATTTAGAAGGCAAGAATTAGATTATTTACATGTCAAATAACAGTAGACCATTTTGTTATAGTTTCAATTTCATAAATTCATAACTACTTCTATTCAACTCCAATTTTTGTGAAACCAATTTTATTGTTTTTCTTTACTAATGTTCTGTCACTGGGCATAGGTTTGAAATAGGTTACTGTCTCATAAAATTTCAGAATTTGAATTAATTTCAGAAAAGGATTATTGTTACACTAGAAATTGAATTAACTTCAAAAATCCATAAGAAATTCATATGAACCCCAATTGAACTAAAATTTTCACCTAAATGCATATAAAATCATAATATCACTAATATGAAAATATCATGCATTTTCAAGCATTTTGGATTTTTCGGCTTTATCAGTGTTTATTCACTATCGTGTTTTCTCTCTAGATTCCGAATTGCACGAAGTGAACAATTACGCCTCCGAGAGTGAACAAGTGGACTTCCAACAAGGCAAGCATCCTCTTTCATCATTTTGATCCCAGTTTTGGTTAATTTAGTATTTTAAAATGCAATGATAATTGCGTGCATGCTATTTTGGTGTATCAATAATTTGTGAGTCTAGTTAGTTATGTCCTAATTATTGTGGTTTATCCTTAATCATTCCATACAGCTATGCTTAAGTTAGGTATCATGTGATGGTATATATATTCTTTATGTGAATGCTTAGCCATGCAAGTCAGTAGTTCGATAGTTTTGTTGACGAGGTTATCTCGTCAACTGTGGGGAACACTGAACCAGTCTTAATTTTATATTTTTGTTTAGATCTTTGAATCTAAGGTTTGATTCTAAAATTTTTCTTTTAAAATATGATTTAGATCTGGACAGGTGATTGATAGTGAGGGTGCCATCGTGCACGAGAATTGGGTATTGTGGTAGTCTTGTCCGGATCACCAAGGACTGAAGTTTGGGCTGTCATACCAAGAACTACTCGTACTTCTACACGCTGGATTGGGGCCGATTTGGTCAAGTAAGGGGAGGATTTATTGAATTGGAACACAGGTGGTGTGAGAACATATGTGCTTGATCATATGTTCATAGGGATCCGATTGCAATTTAATATGTGCGAGTGAACACAGCTTTAAATTTCTGTTCATTGGGTCGGCATTCCCAACACAACTTGCATGCCCCGCTTAGCAGGTTCTATCAGTAGCTTGTACTAAGCGTGATTTCGTCACGTATGGTTGTTTCAACTTCAATAAGATGTTCTTGCTAAAAAGTACCAAATCTTGATCTACCCAGCCGACATACCTTAGGAAGTGTGTCATTATCCGGAGGCTTACAGGCTGGTCGAATCGTGTGGGTAAAGATGTACACCCCTGCAGGGTTTTCAATCTATTCGAATAGCTGTGTCCCCGGTTATGGACAATACTTGGTTTTGATAGACATCATTGTTAGACTCTGAAATAAAATTGACATGGGTACAACTTGGTATCGGCATGAATGGTTGTTCATGTGTGTTAGTTGATCAAAGTGGATAGCCACTTGGACAGCCACTTTGATATGTTTTGATTTATAATTAGAATATGTAGGATGAAAACCGGTGTGTTTTATGCAAAACTAAAGCCATTATAGCCTCTCCTTTGGTCAACCTTTAGCATGTATAATTCCCTCTCCTTTGATAGGCTCTATCATATAATTTCTTTTATTAGTTTGTGTAAGACTTGCAAGTACCTTTTGTACTCAATCAGATTGTCTATTTGTTTCAGCTGAGAACATTGCACGAATCGGTTTTAACTATCGTTCCATTTTTGGGCGATAGTGGCAGATGCATCGGCTTTAACTCCAATTGATTGCTTGTGGGTTTTGGGCATGTCAACCTGTTATTCTCCTTTTATTTCTAAGTTTATCTTCCGCTGCGATTTATTTAATTATGATTAGATTTCGTCAGTCGGCCGCCTTATGAAAAATCGGACCATAAGGTCCTATTTATCGAAATTGTAACATTGCTTCTAATAATTTTTACATATTTGACTATGGTTGCGATGAATGTTGTTTGGATATATGCATGCTAGTCACTTATCCTTGGGGGCTAACATGAGACGCATATCCGGGAATCTTGAAATCAGTTTCGTTTCATGTTTAGAGTTTTATCGTCTGTGCAATCACTTGATTTGAAATGGATTCGATTTGGGGATCTACACTAACGAAATCACCAAAATTTCGAAATTTTCACCGAAATTGTAAAGCTTGCTGTGACACGGAGTCTGACTAGTCAGCCCTCAGCTCCGGGCGGCGCCAAAACTGCTGAAGTCATCCGTGACAATCGCTTAAGTAGAGAGGTAAATGCTTGCCTAGTTGCCTTACATGGCGCGTACCCCCTCTCGTTCACCCGCCTCACTCCCCCGCGCGCGGCTGTTTATCTCCCCCGCAACACAGGGCGCCTCCTCACACGGCACATCACAATCCCAGTAGAAGAGAACCCTTGGGAAAAACCCTAGCTCTCGTAGGAAATCCTCTCCTCCCATGGGCTCAAGAAGAATCTCGCCGGCGGTGCAGCAGCCAAGCGGCTGGTCTCGAGAGCCTCGGTTCGCCCGCCGCCGCCGCACGACCACGCCGAGGGAGGAGGGCGCCGTGCCGGGAGGAGGAGGACAGAGGTCTGCACCCTCCCGCAGGCTCGCCGCCGGGTCGGGTGGGGAGATCGTGACCGACGTCGTGAGGGACGCCGTGGCGTCGTGGGGGGAACGGTGCCGCCTTGAGGTGGTGGAGGTGCTGGTCGCGCGGCGATGGGAGCTGTGGTCGGGTTCGCCGCCACCCTGCTCGGGTAGGGGAGACGAGGCCGGCGTCGTGAGGGTGCCGGTCGCAGCGGGCAATCGGGAGCTGCGTCGGGTTTACCTCCGCCGCCGCCCGTCGGGGTGGGTTGATCGCCGCCGCCGTGACGGGCGGAGGTGCTCATCACGGTGATACGGGAACTCGCTCGCTGGATCGGTTCTGCCGGCGGTGGCCTTGGCGCGGGCGGGGACGAGGTGGTGGTGGTGCACACGCGCCACGTGTGCTCCAAGACCTTCGATCGGGTCAAGGCGCTGCACGGCCACATGAGGAGCTGCCGTCTGTTAGGTCCCCGGCGACGATCACCGGTGAGAACCCGAGTACAAACACACACGAACACAACTGGATCACGGGAGATTTTGTGCTGCGTCAAGCTGCAGCGTTTTCTGTTTTATCTTCTCCTTTTATTATGCATGGCAATGCAAAAGGAACGGGAGCGTCAGAGCGCTTCTCGCGTCGTGGCTTGGAACGTTGTCCATCCCCACGCCCGCACGACGCGTTCACGTCCGCAAGCTCAGGCGCATCGCGAGCTATTCTCGCCACGACCTCCTACGCGCACGGCGTCGACAGACCGGGGCTCGTGCGCATGCAAAAGTGCAGCTTACTAGCTAACTAACTACGTGCACAAGGCTTAACTAACACCGTCCCGCTGCCGAGAAGCTGTCGCCGGTGGCGCTGCGGTAGGAGAGGGCAAAGAAGCAGAGGGTCGAGAAGAAGAAAACGGACGACGAGGGCCTTCGCCGCCAGGCGTTGGGACGGAGCTGGGCCGATCGGGCGGCGCTGGCGCGGCGGCCAGACCGGCGGATCCTTATCCATGGCGGGGAGATTCGGGCGCCATGCTGGTGGTCTCGTGTGGCCGCCAGACAGGCGCCGATCGCGGTGATCCAACGAGGTGCCGGGCCGCAGTCCGCTGAGATGGTGCGTCTGCAAGAAGACTGATGTCCTGAGCGGCCGTGGCGGGTTTTGGCCGGCCGCCGACGGCCACAGCCGAAAGCAGAGAGTCGCCACCGCCGCCGCCCCGGACCAAGATCTCGAGGTAAAGGTCCCGGCCCCCATCTACTATACGCAACTATCCACGCCGCCCTCGACACCGATGTGATCGTCATCGATGACGACCAGAAGGAGGATGTCGAGCCTAACAACGCCGTCGCAGATATCAACGCCTCCGCCGTGACTATTGCAATCTCGGTTCGATCGCGCGCAAGAATCGTGATAATTGTTGCGCTACCGATGCAACAAAGGGCAAGGAGGTTACTGTCAGCAATGGCAATGGTAGCGTTGCTGTCATTGCCGGTCCAGGTGAGATCAAGGTGTACAGTTGCCCAGTGTTTTAAGACCTTCAACAGCTACCAGGCGCTGGGGGCCACATGGCACACCACAAGATCTGCGAGAAGAAGGCCAAGAAGATGAAGGACGTCAAGGACGTCGCCGCCGCCATGAACGGGAGAGAGCTGCACGTGTGCGCCAAGTGCAGCAAGACGTTCCCGACCGGGCAGGCGCTCGGCGAGCACATGCGGCTTCACTTTGGACTGTACTTAAACCACGGATGTTGATAAGTAAGAAATAATTATTGTGAGATTGACAAACCTCTATATCCTTGGGCTTACCACCTATGATTTCTTACATATGACGGCAAACATATAATCCACATACGTTGCACTGTAGCTGGTGGTGGCACTGTAAAAATAGAATTACATACATAGGTTTGTTTGACTTGAGAGACATCATTACGAAGTGTGATATAGGATTATTGTGTACTAGCGAGTACCAAAAATTATGCCACATATCGATGTATGGTGTTCTCTTCAACATGCCCCGTCTGCCCCTTTCCTTCGCACTCGCACTTGTACTTTGCTGTGTCTATCAAGTATCAATTGCAAGACACGATTTTTATGATCGTTTTCACCCTTCATGGTGTATTTGTTTTATTGTAATAGAGTCTGGTGGTGACTCTTTGGTAAATTTTAAGTTTATATTTTAAAGTTTGATACATTATTATCTTTCTCAAATACTTGTTAGTTGTTTGATAATTCCTTTAATGGTCAAAATACAGAGGAGACTCTGTTGAAATGAAGAGAAAAACTTAGCCTAGCATTGTTTTACGTTTTTTTAGTAGCATTCCAAGCTCATGTTTGCTGGGGTGTTACAAAGACAACTAGTCAAGGTCTGAACTAGGCAACTAGTGAATTGTGAAGACTGGTTACTGAAGGTCACAAGGAGCAACCGAGCAAAGGTAATTACTAAATACTATTACTAATAATTATTAATTAGGTAAAACATTGATGATAAAACAATCATAGATCGTTTTTAACATATGAAATCTTGTAGAATGGACTTGCCTCCTACTCCTAGTGGACCTAGTCGTGGCTAGCGATTTTGTGGTATGTTATATACTTCCATTTCATTTCAATGTTCGTAATTAGTCATAATTTTCTGATTGTCTCAACAATTTAGCTACTCGCACGTATTTATAGGCATTCGGATTGTTATATTCATTAACCAGATAATATCTTAAGTTTATTTTACATTCTCGTTTTGTCTCTTGTTTATTTATGTATAAATTTAGATCGTATTAGACATACAAATATATTATGTATGTTTAGTGCGAAATTTTCTTGCTTGACAAGGACATGGTCCAGTGATTGCTTGACAAGAATTTTTTTTATTATTTAATCCTTTTTTAGTAATATTTTAAAATTAACCCCTCGCGAACTTTATTTCTAAATCTGACCCTTTTGGTCACGCCACCTCCTATGGCGTGACCAAATAGAACTGTCACGCCACCAGTGGCGGCGTGGCAAAGGTGCCACATAAGCCCTCGCTCGCGCGCCGCGCCAGCGTGGAGGGCTTGCGTGACACCTGTCGCGCCTTCTTTCTTGGCGTGACAGAGACCGATTATCACGCCTTATTTCTTGGCGTGACAGATCACAGTTGTCACGCTATGTATCACGGCGTGACAGGGCTATTCCAGTTTGTTTTGATTCTATTTGTATCAAAAACAGTAACATGTCTCTATTCACAACTTGAAAATAGAGACCTCTCTACGTAAGCAAATATAACACCATCCTTTTTAGCTGGGAGTAAATAGAATATATAGACCTGTAATCTTTTTGTGCTTTGAAAACCTTAGACACTTTACAATATTTTTAGGGCGTGTCCTAGAAGTGATACATAATGCATCTTGAAAAAAATGAGTATACATCCTAGTGGAAAGATGCGTAGACAGTATGCTAGACAGTACCACTAATGAAAGATGCGTAGACATCCTAGTGGAATGATAGGTGGTGCGCAGACATCCTACTGGAATCATAGGTTTGTGGTCGTAGACCAAACCGTAAACTTCCGGAACTCGTTTTTGTCATGTTGTTGGATGCCTTATTACGCGAAGAATTGAAAGCGAAAATACGGCGAGATTTAAAGTTGCGAATTAAAATAGACTTCATAACAAAGCTTGGAATAACATGGCGCATAGGGTTTGGTTACATGCATAAGAAACAACATCATGCACGATGCAATAAACCGAAGTTCTCCTACGATACATATGCGCCTTTTTTGAATGGAAATAAATTAGACCTTCCGGGAACTAGTACGGAAAGGTGCCTCGTACAACCCACATGAAGTGTTCTCCAGCTGGGCGCCTCGGACGTGGCTGGCCGTCGTTGTAGTGGCATGCACATATGTAGCTAGGGTTGGTGCAGCAGCATGTGGGATCATAGGAACTTTCTATGTTCACGACCTCCCCGTTGCCCCTCTCGCGCTGCATCTGTTGGCGGAGGTCATCATTTTGCTCCTTGAGATCTTCAATTTGCTCCTCCAAATCAAAGATTCGGTTCCACAATATATCCACGTGCCTTGCAACATAGTAAGCGTGGGGAGGATCGATCCAGCGGGTAAAGTTGCATTTCGCCATCTGCTGTAAGGGACGGTTAGTATGGAGGATGTATTAGCAGTAAGTAACCTGAACAAAACTATTTACCCCAGAGTATGGGCATCGGAAGAAACGCCGTCCGCCATCGAAAGGGCCGTCTACGACCTGCACGATAGCGTCCTCCCCGTGTCTGCATTTCGGCCACTTAGGTTGGGCACGCTTGTTCGGCACCAACCGGTAGTTAGGGCAAGTCCTCCTCCTTTCAAAGCGAAGGTCTTGCTTGGCGATTTTGCTGGATCGGGTCCCTAGGCGCTCGCCATGGTATGTTAGTATATGACTGAGAAGGTTCTTCTTTCTACGGTATGAAGGATGAAGTGGTCCTTTCGGAGCATGGGTTGCAAATTTTATAGCCCGCAGGGGGAGGCCAAGACCTGAAGAGGTAATGTGTTAGGTTGTAGATGACAAGACCTAACGGGGCTGTCTGCTTTGCGCAGAGATAAGAGCAAACAGGCGACTTTGCGCAAAGGACAATACTAAAAGAGACTGACCTTGCGGTGACAAGACCGGACGAGGCGGCTTTTGCATGATGATAAGACCACGGTAAAAGATTGCAAAGTGATAAGGCCAAAGGAGACACCTTGCACAAAGGACAAGACAAGACAAGACTGCTTTGCACAAGGACAACTCGATCGCCACCGGACTTTTCGTAAGCGAAAAGACATTACTCGCAAGGAAATACGAGAATGTTATCACGCCGATCCGAAAACTGGCGAGGGTCGAGTTGTCGATTGATCTGTAATGAGTTGTAAGTAGAAAGGTAAGTGATATTCGCTCGGAGAAAGGATGATTGTCATCGCTAAAGGTCGTCTCCTTTGGTCTTATCTCTGCGAAAAGCTACCCCGTGTGGGCTTGTCACTGCGCAAAGCTGACTCATTTGGTCTTATCACTGCGCATGGTGTGGTTAATTTCATGCAAAGTCCTGTCTTGCTTTGCAGAGTGATGTCTTATCGGTCTGAAAAGTCTAACCCTAAACCTAAACCCTAAACTTAGACCTAAACATAAAACCCTAACCCTAACCCTGAACCAATATACCTAAAACCCTAACCCTGAACCAATAAACCTAAGACTTTAACCCTAACCCTGACCCTCAATCTGAAACCCTAACCCTGACCCTTAACCTAAAACCCTAACCCTGACCCTTGACCTATAAACCTGAAACCTAACCCTAACCCTGAACCTAAAAACCACCCTAACCCTAACCCTAAAAACCTGAAGCCCTAACCTGACCCTTGACCTAACCCTGACCCTCAATCTAAAACCCTAACCCTGATCCTGAACCTAAACCTAAACATCTAAAACCCTAACCCTAACCCTGAACCAATAAACCTAAGACTTTAACCCTAACCATGAACCTAAAAACCTAAAACCCTAACCCTAACCCTAACAATCTAAAGCCCTAACCCTGACCCTTGATGCCGGGGTTAAGTCCTGTCACGCCACTTACCCGGGCGTG
Organism: Phyllostachys edulis; assembly: GCA_036346405.1. Classification (NCBI taxonomy): domain Eukaryota; kingdom Viridiplantae; phylum Streptophyta; class Magnoliopsida; order Poales; family Poaceae; genus Phyllostachys; species Phyllostachys edulis. The sequence continues at coordinate 15,262,196 of CM070566.1, forward strand.
ACAGGACTGTATTGTCACGCCACCCATAACGGCGTGGCAAAAACGGGCTACCACGCCAAAATGCTTCATGTGCCAGAGGGCTTGCCCAAAAAGGGCCATCGCTGTCGGGGCTAAGTCCTATCACGCCACTTACCCTGGCGTGACAGGACTGTATTGTCACGCCACCCTAAACGGTGTGGCAAAAACGTGCTGCCACGCCAAAGTACTTCATGTGCCAGAGGGCTTGCCCAAAAGTAAATACACGTACAACCACAACCATCTACATCCAACAAAATATTGCAAAGTCAGTACTGCATGCCATATGAACGAAATACGGCAAGTACGAAATATCACAATCAACATTGGACATAACAAAAGCTCAGTTTCCTGAGACGTGCTAGCAGTTTAACGGCACAAACATATGCATAATTGACGGGTCGTTTCACAACGACTTCAGGTGTGTTAGGCCATACACAGTGGACAAATAACACCAAGAAACAAGAAGATGCAAAAAGATCCAAAACCTACACTACCTGAGTCTCTCGTGCTCAGTCACGCTCGAGATCCCGTTCTCGAGACCGCCCAAACCACGTGTTTGGGACCGCCGAGCTTGCTCTCGAGTGCGACCTACACTACCACGGATCCACGTGCCTGTGCACGCCGAGATCTCGTTTCGAGACCGCCCAAACCACGTGTTTGGGACCGCCAGGCTCATTCTCGAGCACGCCCAGACTTCGCTCCTGGTACGCCAAAGCTACACGCTCGGAGTGCCACGAACCACTCGTTCGGGAAATCTTATATACAGAAAGGAGGTAAGTCAACCTTTATTTCACTTCTTCTATACAGGTCCTTTCATAAATTTTTTCGGTTACCTAATTCTGCACGACATCATATTGAAGGTTAACCAAAATTGTTGTCCTACCTTGTAAATAGTTAACCAACACCTGTTTGTTTTCGTTTTCACCTCAAATTATGCACCAAGTAAAAATAGTCAGAGGATTTTAATTTTTTTATCTACACTAAGCAAAATCTGAAATTAGTATTGTTACTATTTGATACTAAGCAAAATTAAAACAAGTGTACTAATCCTAAAATGACTACATAGTACACACATGCATGTAGATAAGTGGGAACTCAGGAATCACGGAGACTTGTACAACCACAAAAACATGTACGGTTTACTAGAATCAAACATTTTTTAAGTAGAAAAAGTTGTAGTCCTGCACATATATAAAATCGCACATAGTTTGACACGGCAATATTTATGTAAATAACTTGCAATTTGACAACACATCAAATAACTAGCATTAAAGATGATGAGGCGTCTTTACAATCAGAGAAATATCATACATATGACTTACATCCATTTCAGGCTTCATAATATATTATTAACCAATTGTAAACATAACAGCACGTAATTCAACTTCAACCAAAAAAATCAAACACGCATACAAATTGTCAAATTGCAAACAAACAAGTGGTATAATATCCTTATGATAGTGCTACGATAGAGCTCACAAACTTGATAGTAATTAATCTGCATGAAACCTTTGCGCTCTAATTATGATTTAGCAATGACAGAAATTCTTGTAACATAGACAATTGTCACAAGTGCAGCCATACTCAACATATAAAACCAGCAGATTATCACCTTGTTGGTCAAGGCAATAAGATATAGATAATTGAAACACAAGATTTATTCTCACATACACAAACGACACTCGCACATATTGCAATGTACCCATGATCAAGCATTCGCACATATTGCAACAACTACGGTCACTCATATTGCAACAATAATATGCAGTGTACCTATCATCAAGCATTCGCACATATTGCAACAACTACGGTCACTCATATTGCAACAATGATATGCAGTGTACCCATCATCAAGCATTCACACATATTGCAACAATGATATGCAGTGTACCCATCATCAAGCATTCGCACATATTGCAACAACTACTCGATCACACATCAAGCATGAATCTATATACTACACTGTCTGCCCATTTCAACACATTGTCTCAAAATGTATACCTCGAGGACCGGCGGCGGGGAGGCGCCGGGGAAGAGGGGCGGTGAGGCTGCACGTGAGGAGGACCGGCGGCGAGAGTGGCACGCGTGAGAGAGCTGGCGGAGGAGCCAGCCGGTGAGGAACAGAGGCGGCCTCCGTGGCGCGAGGAGAATGGCGGCGGCCACCGGGCGGCGAAAGAAGCGGGGCGGCCATCAGCTGGCGCGCGTAAGCAAGCGGCTAGCTAGGGTTGGAACGGGTCCTCGGCGGCGGCGACAGTAGAGAAGAGTTGAGAAGATAGGAAAAATGAGGAACGGGCCGGGCTGCCCGAGTATAAGTCCCCACTGTCACGCTAAATCTCATGGCGTGACAATATGCCTTGTCACGTCATGAGGCCCGGCGTGACAGGTGCCACGCAAGCTCCACACTGGCACAGACTTGCGTGGCACATTTGGTCACGCCACCTCTTGTGGCGTGATAGTATTGTTGCGTGACCAAAGGGGTCAGAATTGGAAATAAAGTTTACGATAGATTAATTTTAAAATATTAATAAAAAAAGATTATATAATAAAAAAAATTCGCTTGACAGGGACATGGTCCCGTGATTACATATTTTTCTTGCTTGACAAGGACATTGCCGTGATTACAGAATTGTGGATGTGATTGATGTGACGGCGGCTTGTCTTTTTGGGGGAAGGTCAGGCGCATGCATTGGGCTGTGCAGATTTTCATCCATAGAAGAAGGGATTCCTCGAAGAATCCCGTCCGATAATTTTCACCCGTGATACGAAGTAGGTAGCGGCTGCTGTTGAGTCATTCTAGGAATCGTCCTCAAACTCGTGTTAATTAGATATATATGGACACTTTCAGTAAAAAATTTGGGAGTTCGTGGATTTTTTTTCTCGGCATCTGTTTTTTTGGGTAAGTGATAAGAGACACACGCGTGTGTTTATCCATATGTCTCTTTTTTATAATCGCTTAAAAAAAGATATGTAGGGGAAATTGTTGCTTTTACTTAAGAGAAAAAAAAAAGGAAATTCATACAGTCATGCATGCTAGCTAGCTTGTCTTCCATGTCGATCGCGCGGGTCAAAAGAAAAGAATATTTGTGCTTGTTCAACGAGGAACAGCGATCGATGCATGAAAGGAACGGCGGGTCTAATGTTACTATCCTTATCCATTTGTGTGCGACAAAGACTAATTCTTAAGGTTGCGGCACATCTAGCATTGATTCCTCTAAAATATGTTTCTTTTTATTTTATCTAAGAATAATTTTTAGGTTGCGGGACCAATCTATAAAATTTGTTCCATTCGGTTTTTCCTTATCAAGTATCGAACGTAAAGTAAAACTGGATGTAGGTACAGCAGATGGTGCCATGATCTACAACATAAAATATGTAAAACAAAGACATATGTTCAAGAAAAGCAACTTCTATTAAACAATTTAATAAAGATACTCCCACTAAATACCATGTCCCTCTTATGACATTTAGTGATTCAAGACCCACAATCAATTAATCTACTAGTGAGCTTTGGAATCACTACTAGAAGATTAGTGAATTTGATAAACAGCCCTTTGCTAATCATATCTCTATATGACTCTTGTTGTTAGGTAGCATCTCTATGCTCCGGCACCCAACCCTATACCCCAAGGTTCATAACTGTTATGATGACCTTGTCAAGTTAAACCAATACTATGCTTGTAAGTGTCCGACACAAACCCATCTAGTCAAGGAATATTAATGGCACTCTGCTTTAGCAAGACCTACCATTAAAATACATGACTTTGGATGGTCTTGACTAATCGGGAGGCGTCAATTTAACTTAATATTATTTGAGGGAATTTTACTTCTACCATGTTAAAAGCATTTAAAGCAATTAAATAACATACATAGAAATAAATGAACAGGAATATAAAGGTATTCACAGACAATCAAATTGCATTATGATATAGTATGACCCTTCCATATGGTGATCTCCATCGCTGTGCTTCCTGTTCGCCATGTCTCCAAATGGCCAATTCCTCCAAGAACTCCTACTAAGCCATTACTCCTAATAGCATTAGTAATAAATTATATGGAGTGAAGAAGCATCACAACGTGCTTTCTGTTCGCCATGTCACCAAGTGGCCAATTCCTCCAAGAACTCCGACTAAGCCATTACTCCTAATAGCATTAGTAATAAATTACATGGAGTGAAGAAGCATCACAAGTCGACACGCAGACCGTTATACAAAAATAGACAGCCTTGGGTTGCAATAAGCATGACACGCATGTCATGAACATTACACACATACATGCATCTCATACATTTTGGGTCGTACTATTCACATCAATCCCTGCAAAACACAAGTTATGAATAGAATCTAATTCTATCGGGTGACATGAACACATACTACCTATAACGCACGGTACGATTACCCAGCACGGCGGTCGGGATGCTTTGCACACGGGGCATACATGCATGTCTGCATACTTTTACGGTAAAGAATACAATTGTTCGGACATGCATGCATTCTTTCTACTTCTATTCCCAATGGACAAAGAACCTTTTTTGCTTGGTAGGTGGTGCTGGGCAACACGTACGTTTCCCTCCGAAAGGATGTCCGCTAGGAGACCTAACAACGCCATGAAACTCTTGTCGGACCAACCATTGCTTGCCTTCAATTTCAGCAGTTCAAGCACGGTTGACAATCTTGTGTATTCCAGCTTGCAGCCAGGGAACAAGAGTTTTCCCGAGTCCTCCATTAAGCCCTCGAATTTACAAAACTCTTTCTAATTGCAGTTCCCTTCTGCATCGCGTAGCATCTGATCCAGATTGTCATCGTGTGACCTATCCTCATCAAAAGTACAGTCCACATCTGGCATATCGTTGACTTCCTCGGCGATGCTGTTATTATTAACTTCCTGTATAATCTGCTCTTCACCGTGACTGGTCCAACATGTATACCCTTTTTTGAAACCCCTTCGAATCAAGTACGTTTCGATCATACGGGTTGTTAAACATTTTAGATTACCGCAATCGATGCATGGACAGTACATAAATTTTATCCCCTTCTTCAACATATCTTGCTCGGCGGCTCTTCTAAAATCAAATACGCCATTAATGTACTCTTCACTCACACGGTTCTCACTGTACATCCAATTTTGGTCTATTTACGCTACGCATGTAACAAATTAGTGTCAAATTAGATTAATAAACCGCAAGTACGTACTCTTCCTATTGACCAAACATACTTAAATCGATTAGCGATTAACCTAAAGCAAATATAAAGGGTTACAGATCGTTACCCTCGGAGCTCACGACGAAAATACCAAATATCCTACAAGATTCCTCACCTACTCCTTCTCCTCCCTTCCTCCTCTCCTTCTGCGATCCCTTCCTCCTCTCTTTAGCCTCCTCATTTCCTTCTCCTCTTTAAGGTGGCACAATGGGGGAGGAGGCAGCAGGGTGGAGGCGCTAGGGGTAGGGGGTCTATCGGGACCAGATATTTATAATGCCAGAATATCACAGACGGTTCTAGTTATAAACCGTCTGTGATAGTTACGTATCACAGACGGTTCCTTTGAACCGTCTGTGCCATCTGCGATGAGGCGTTTTGTATAACCTATTTTGTAGTAATGAATCTAGCCATACATACACCCATAACACATTCATCATTAGTTCTACCTTTCGTCACAATTCCTTATGTGAATGCTCCACGTGAAATTGAAAATACTCATATGATAAAAGATATATCCAGTTTGAACTAGACTTGGCTATAATTAGATATAGAGTTGTATTCTAACTACTTTGATGTAATCTGTAATCTATTGTAACTATGTAACCGAGATGGTTGTGATTCATCATCCGATGCATGCCATATATAAAGAGAAGAGAGACTACCGAGTCCGGTGCCAAGCAACCCAAATATACAATCTCATCTAGCTAATGTTTTATATAGTACACACACCGGGCTACGAATAACAATGGAAGTTTTTTTAGAGTACACGCCGAACGCACACACACTACACACACGCCCGCCTAATCTAGAGTGGAGGTCGTGCAACCTCACGAAAGACGAGCACACGCTTTAACAACTAAAAATATCTACGTGTGTATGTACTATTCATACCGACAAATTATTTGATGAGGTGCCTGGGCTCGAAGTCAGGCCGGCTGGACGCACATCTGGTGTCTCAACCACCCGAGCAAGGTTCGACCCTCAACAACGGAAGTATTGGCACATGAGACGAAAGGTCAGAAGCAATCTGCATTCCAGAGTTGCCACATCCTACGACCACCACGTTCTTCCCAGAGTAGGTGGCACCTGATCACTTGTAGCTTGATGAGTGGATGACCTCACCTCGGAAATCTTGCAGCCTAGGGATTATTGGAATATTCACTGCACTGTTCTCACCACTTGCCACGACAAGGAACTTTGCCATGCGTTTGACTATTGTGGATGTCGCCATGCCACGTGCCACGATGGCACAACATTTTCCATCATTGTCATACGTGGATGGCTCGACAGTAGTGCGATAATTGGGCCAAATAATGAGTCGCTCAATGTAGTCATCCAAATACTTCACAAACTGGTCCTTTGGTATGTACTTGGGGCATCTACTGGGTGTGACATGTGGGGCTAGAGGTGCGCAAATGGGGCATAGTCCGTGTAGGCATGGTCCGACTAATTAAACATACTTTCGTTTTTCGCTGAGCCCATCCTTATCGGATTCGGGGCCATTTTTCGCTGAGCCCGTCCTGATTCGCTGAGCCTATCCTTATCGGATTCGGAGTTTTCGTGTTTCGCTGAGCCCGTCCTTATCAAAATCGGATGACTTCCTGTCCAGTGCGTGTGCCGTCGAGTCAACAAATGCACCAGCTCCGAACGAATGGGAGGAAACCGATCCCCATCGGATATGGTCCATATGGCCGCGGCGGCGCAAGAACCGAAGGCGGACACGAGAGCAGAGTTCAACGTCTGTAAGATTGAGGAGGCCGACTAAAGAGGGGTGAATAGGCGGTTTTAAAATTTTTTGGCTAAAACCGAGTTTTAATGCGAAATTATAAATCAAATCAGTTTTACACGATTAAAGTCTAAATCAACTAGTCTTTACTAAGTGCACCAACAATATAAATCTATTGATAATGATAGCAATCATACAAAAACATGTAATCAATTTAATTATAGGAATGTAAATTGCACAAACTAAATCACTAGAGAGCAAACCACAATGACACAATGACGTTTTACCGTTGTGTTCGGAGGCTCACCGGTCTCTCTTAATACACGTTGACGTAAGCCCAAACTATTTAGACCGGCTCCACGAATTAAGCCAAACACCTCGATTCCACTAGTGGTAGCTCTTTCCCGCTCTGGGTAGGTGAGCTCCAACCTTCACAACACGCCGGGCCTTCTCACAAGCTTCTTGAGAAGATCACCGGTCCACGACGCCTCCACGCCGTCTAGGTGTCGGCAAACACCAAGAGTAATAAGCCAAGCCCCTTGCTTGACTCTCACCCCGTGCAACGAATGCACAAGCTCAAGTGGATACGAAATCTACCTCTAGATGCAACACAAGCAACTAGAGACCTCTCTTATTGCTCACAAGGTGCAACACATGCACAATTGAGAGGAGAAGCTCACACTAGCTCAAGGGAGTGAAATGGGATGCCAAAGGTTGTCCTCCAACCGGCCAAGGTGAGTATTTATAGCCCACACACAAAAACTAGCCGTTGAAGAAGAATCTGTTGAAAATCGGGGAAACCCAGTCAGACCGTAGGCATAGGGCCGGTCAGTCTGGGCTACAGTGCAACGGCTATAAAAATAGCCGTTACATGCAATTCTCGGTCAGTCCGCCCTCACAGGGTCCGGTCTGACCGGGGGTGTCTGACCCCCGGTCAGTCCGGGCCTTCCGGGTGCAAGAAAACCGAAAAACATGCCCTCTGGAAAATGTTGACCGGCCTTATAAGGGCGGTCAGTCCGCAGGCATGTGGGCGGTCAGACCTCAGGCATGTGGGCTGTCAGTCCGGCCCTGGATTTCAGCACATGTGACACTTGGAAAAACGGTCATAACTTTTGACTCCGATGTCGGAATTGAGTGATCTTGGACTCTATGGAAAGCTTATTCAAAGGGCTACACAACCCACCTATTTGATTTGATCTCAAACACATTTTATCAAATCAAAAGGCACAACTCCAAAGAGCCACTACCATGGTCTAAGTCCAAAGTATTAGCAATAAGCAATCTTAGACCATGACAAGGGAAAATACATGAATCCCAACAATTTGCAAAACACATTTCGAACTTAGATCATGCCACAAGGAGTAGGTACATGGACTTAAACCATTTGCAAAACACATTTGCAAAGTATAGTCACATGCTACAAGGATTAAACGCATGAGCCTCGACTATTTGCAAAACACATTTGCAAATAATAGCATCATGCCTCGGAGAGAGCTAGAGCAAGTGAGATTGAGCTATCAACACATGATGAGACTCAAGCTACTAGACATGACCCCTCTTAATAGTACGGCAACCTATACTAGCAACCCGGTCTCCCAACCAAACACCGAGACCGGTAAAAAACTAGGAACACATCCTTAGCCCTAACTAATCATACCTTTGCCTTGCGCAACCACTTGAAGCTTGATGACGCACATCTTCGCTTCAAGTCCAGGTCATTGACTTGATATACATCAACTCATGATACATCCTTCACTTGACTTCCATCAACACATGATGGGTCTTTGACTTGATGATCAACTCATGATCATCTCCTCTTCTTGAACTTGATACACATCAACACATGATGCATCCTTTACTCCAAGCTCTTCAATATCATCAACACATGATGTTTTTCTTCATCCCGAGTCTTGACTTGATGACAATCAACTCATGATGTCATCCAAAGTCTCCATCCTCATGGAACACAACCTATTCATCCAACTTATGGAAAATGTTAGTTCCACAATGTGATTTTCATTAATTACCACAACATACCATTAACTCATAATGGTGGGACAAGATACCATAATCTTTCCCTCTTTAGTAATTGATGACAACCACTTCAATTACAAATAATTGAATGTAGATTGGTATGAGTATATATGAACTACACAAGTTGTATATACTCAAAGGATATATGAGCATGTATGAGCTACACAAGTCTCATATATTCATATGAATATATTAACTACACAAGTTATATATATACTCAAGGATATGTTTCAAAGTAAAGATCATTAATATATGTGGAAATGGGAATATGGATCAATAATAATGAAACCACAAAACATAGTGTGAACTCCCCCTAAATGTGTGCATACACAAATGTGTAAATAAGAACATATGCACATATTCAAGTTAGACTTTTGGTGGAATTCATCCTATATTTTGGATCCGAGGAATGCCACAATATATAGAAATATAATGTAGAATGCATACCTCTTTGATTTTCACCTTTGTATCCAATTTAAGACAAAGCAATAGGTATATCAATAAACATGTTAGTCTCACAATTAGATTTATCAAAATGAATGCATACCTGTTTTGATTTTTCCTTTTATATCCAAGCTGAGACTAAACAATAAATATATCAATAAGAGTGTTAGTGTCAAAAATAGATTTGTCATTAATAACCAAAACTCCATTAACACATAATGGTAGGTCTAGATTCTTCAATCTTCCCCTTTTTGGTGATTGATAACAAATCCTTGATCAATAACAATATTTGGATATAAATCATCATAAGATAGGAATTTAAGCTATTTAACTGTATCCATGCATGTTACTAAGCAATTTAAAACTTCAAGCATTATGCATATGAGAATGACATGCATGAAAAGGTGAAAATACAAGAGAGAATCCAAATATGTTGCATTGATCATATAAATATTCTCCCCCTTTTGGCATTAAACACCAAAAAATCCAAAATAAATTCAAGTCAATATAAAGATGTTGCAAAAGAAAGAGCTTGGCAATTGAACTCATTTTATTTTGAGCATATAACATTCTCCCCCTTTTGAGATCTCAAAACATTTCCACAAACTCCTCTTTTATGGCTGAAAAGAGTAAAACACTGGAAATGAGTTATATTGGAGTTTAACTAAAGGAGATGATATTTGGAACACATTCAAATAAGCACACTCTTGACATCTTTCTAACAAACATTTTTCATGAAGATACCATGCTCATTTTCTCAAAGTTCAATGAGATGAGTGAATTTGAAATCATGTTCAATTCAAAAGACATAGCCAAAACAATGGGAAATATGTGGAAACAAGCCCAGAAAAATCTGAAATAAATCATAGAGCTAGTCCTTGAAAATACACACACTTTTTATTTTGGAAGGCTCAACCAAATGTCAACCATTTTGAAGATGTGAAAATCACAAAGTTTCAGAAATCTGAAAATTTCAGGTTTTTCAGATTTTGACATTCCATTTAAGCTTTAAAAGATAGCTGAAAAACTGGTTAAGAAAGTTCCAATAATTCTAAAAAAATTTGGCATAGAAGATAAACTATAGAGGATAAAAAGTCATCATTTTATCTTCCTCAAATTATGAACCAACTTGGAGATACAAAAATCACAAATCAGTTCAAAACATGCAAAAGTCTGAAATTTCAGCACGTTGATCAAAGAGAGAAAATGTCAAAACTTTTTCAAATCAAGTCGAAGAGATTTGAAATTCTGCAGAAATAAACTTTAGACTCCTAGGAATCTTTTCTAAAAAGAATTTTCGAAAAAGGAGTTTTCATTTAAAAGATATGCCAAATTTTGCATTGAAGGCATGTTTTTTGATCCACGAGTAGAAAAGTCAAAACTTTCTCAAATGATGTCCAAATGGTTTGAAATTTTCCAGATATTGACTTTGGACTACTTACAATGTTTCCCAAAAAGAATTTTGTTAAAAACAGTTTTCTTTTAAAAGATAATGCAAAATGCGCTTTGTAGGCACATAAAGAGAATGATTTTGTATTGAAGGTTCCAAATGCAAACCAATTTGAATTTCATAGAGTTTTTCACTTTCATGGCTTTGTATGAGTTAGAAATACTATTTCAAGCCAAGATACACAAAGAAATCAGGCTCAATTAGCAAAACTCACTATATGCAAGAATATGTCATTTTGGGTTAAAACTAGTTTTTCGGTGAACTTCAAATGAATATAACTTTTCAACGATTGGTCTTTTGTAAAACCTTTGAACTAGAGGAATGTTTGAAATGACCAAACCTTCGAGTTTGGTATTGACAACTCTTTCAAAAACTCAATAGATTTTGATTTAGGGAAATATGTCGTTTAATTCAAAATCAAGATCATACAAGATCATTTTGAGGCCAAATTCGATACTTTGTTTCTAAAATAGAAATTTTTACTCCAAAAGCATTGGAAAATATTTAAAATACATATTTAAGTACTCTTATCTAGTTTTTCACAAATTTGAACCTTTTAAGCAAAATTTTTTACTTTTGACCAAAGATGCTCTTTAAAAAGCTAAACTTGCATATCATTAACAATGTCACTCCAAGAATACCAAGTGAAGCAAATGAGAATGAAAAACATGCATTCACAAGATCCGTAACCATTTTGGACAAAATGCTAATTAGTTTTCCCATATAAGAGTTTCCCCATTTTAAACAAAGACTAAAACGTTTTTCATTTTTGCTAAGAAAAACTCCTTTTAGGAAAAGCTCCCCCTTACACAAAGGTTGCTCTTGAAGATACTCCTTTGACATACAAAGGTTTTCTTCGTCCAATCTTTTCTTTGCTTTTGATACACAAAAGCTTTCTTCATCCAATCCATATCTCCCTCTTTGTCATCTCTTTGAAATATATCCATTCAAAATTCATAATGACTTCATCCTCTTCCATTTGATCCTTAATTTGCATCCAAAATCTCTCTCTTTGATATTAAGCACAAAAACATTCTCCCCCAATGTCTTTATATCTCTATGAAGATTATACTTGAAAGATAGTCCTTGAATAGCACAAGTAGATACCACGAGCCCATTTATATCACTTGTAGATAATACTTGTAAATACCACTTGTAAATCCATATGTCGACAAGACTTGAAGTCTCAAGGTTCTTGAACTTCTCTTGCAAAGATCTTCAAAGAAGGCATCCAAAGAGAAGAGAAAAGGAAAGAACCTACTTGAGAGAAAAGATTATACCAAGAATAATTAATTCCCTTTGTAGACACTTGGAGATATACCACTTTTTTTAAAATATATATATATATATCATATATCAGAGGTATCAGAGAAAGCTTGGTTTGAAAAGATTTGATCGGCAAGGAATGAAATAGATATCACTTGAAGGATATTACAAGAAGGGATAAGATGATATCATTTAAGAGAATATCACTTGTAAAAACAAGTAATATGAATCCCATGCCGAGGTCAAGGTGATCAAAAGATGCTACCACGTGAATGATAAATATATCACAATGCGATCAAAATGGCATATGGAGTCAACAAAGTATATGAGGGTAGCTTGCAAGGATAAAAAGGATCAACTTGACTTGAGGGAGGCACCCAAAAAGGATTTATAATTGAATTGAATTGAAACGGCTGCATTGACTCAGAAATCAGTAGTACCGTAGATCAAAGACCGGTAGTACCGCAACGCGGTCGTACCGCAACATATGCGCCGATAGTACCGAAATTTCTGGAGCTTCAAGGACAGATCAAGGAATTTGAGAATTTGCAAATGATCCTTTGATTTATACTCAAATAAGTGTTTCTAGGACCAATTTGACTGAAGGGAGCAAAAGAGAATGCCTAAGAAGATTTGAAATCAACAAATTTGACAAAACAGGCAAAACTCTCCAGGTCCGGTCAGACCGGTGGCAAAGAAACGGTCAGACCGGATACAAGCGGTCAGACCGGATGATGAGCTGCGATCAGACCGGCTGAACCTAAAGAAGTCAGATTCAGTTCTGAAATTTTTGGAGAAAAGAAGGAATTGTTGTATTTTGCTCCAAATTTTCACACAATCATCCAAATAAACATATTTGGAGCATTTCCAACTTATATAGCCAATAAAAATCCAATTTTAAAATTTTTTTTTATGAATTAAGCTTTAGTTTTCGCAATTGAAACTATATTTTCATGACTTTTCACAAAAAGAGCCAAATTGAGCAATTAAAGATATTTTGAGCATCAAATTGCATGTATGAGTCATAAATACCATTATAAACTTATTCATGTGAATAATTTGGCTCAAATGGCAAAACTCACTTAAGTGCTAGAAAGTGACCACTTAGGTCAAACTAGGATTTTGGACGAGTTTCGAAATCAAATAACTTTTGATGGGTTGACCTTTTGGAAATCATTTGAATACAAAAATGTTTATAATAGTCAACTCTAGGATTTTCCTTTTGGGACAATTATCAAATTCCTTTTTGAATAGATTTTACACAAAAATCTAGTTTAGGTCAAAAACAAGATTCTATGATCTAAAATTTTGACTAGAAACTCATTTTTACTTTAAATAAGTTTTTATTGAACCAAAATCTTTGAGAAACCTTTGGAAAGCATTTGTATACATTTTGCAACTAGTTTTTCAAAGATATACTAATAATTTCAAAATTTTAACTCTTGGCTAAAAGGCTCAATTTTGAAAAACAATACTAGCACTTAATTAATTTGGGCACACTTAGGGATGTAATATACATGGTTATGATTTAGCACTCCCCCTTAATGTGCCACTACTATCTTGCTCAAGATTTCAATAATAAAGATTTAGCACAAGAGCAAGAACACCCTTTTATAAGACTTGCATGAATGCAACCTACACAAGGTTTAAAGGGCTAGATACTTCAATGTAAATACTTGTTACCGAGATGGCATTGGTTTATAATATTAAGTGATCGTCCTCAAGCTTGGCTCCAAATTTTGCATATGATGGAATCCACCTTTTCATGAATAAGCCAAGCCTCCAATGCATCTCCAAGTACCTATTAAGCGTTTAAGCGTATTTTGGTACCCAATACTTGGTTGGGTCCATGAATGTTAGTCACAATAGATTTGGGCACCCAAATGGCCCTAGCAATAGTTTTATGAGAGCTAACATTCCTAGCAAACACATTGTCATTTATATCCTTCCTAAGCAAATAATGATCATTGTAAATAATTGGCTTAGGAGTGATACCTTTGGGACATTCCTTACTAAAATGTCTTTTCTCCCGGCAATTGTAGCAAGTTGGACTTTTGCTTCCCCTACTTGTCTTCTTATCTTGCTCAACACCGGTTTGCCTCTTCTTTGATGACATTGACTTGTCATCCATTTGATTTGGGCACACCGAGGCAATGTGACCATTCTTCTTGCATCCAAAGCACTTGATATTGTTGAATTATTTTCCACTTTGCTTTGGGACGCTCTTCACCTTTTTCTTGGCGATGAAACCAAGTCCTCTCTTTTCATTCATCTTGCTTAAGCATACGGAGGCAAGATGTCCCTTTTGATGGCAATCAAAGCACTTAACATTCTTCGTGTGTCTTGCATTGTGCCTTGTCTTGCTATTTTCTTTCTTCTTTTTGGGAGTGAAGCCAATTCCACTCTTATCTTGCAAGCACTTTTGCTTGCTCAATATTTCATCAAGAGTGGCTTTTCCTTTGTAGCTTCTTTCCAAGTCATTCTTCAATTTTGTGACTTGGTCCTTGAGCTCTTTATTTTCCTCTACAAGATTAGTCTCAACAAGCATAGAGGAAATAGAAGCATTTTTACTAGAACTACATGACATATCTAGCAAGTCATCGCATGAAGTGGATATGCTAATTTTCGATGAAATGCAAGGATTATCAACTACACATGGCATATCATTTAATAAATCACATGTAATGCCTATATCCACTTTGGGCTTATTTAGCTCATTTAGGAGGAGAGTTTCATGTTCATCTTTTAAAACATCATAATTATTTTGAAGTAAGTCATACTCTTTCTTCAAAACCTTGAATTTTGAAACCTCCTTTCCTATATACTCATTAAGCTCTTCAAGCATATCCATCAACTCATCATAAGAGGGCTCATTATTATTTACCTCTTTATTACCTTTAGCCATAAAGCAATGAGGCGATGTAGATGGAGTTGAGGTCTCATCATCGTCGGAGCTAGAGATTGAGCATTCTTCTCCCGACGTCCATTCTTCTATGCAATCATCACTTGTGGAAATGGACATTTCATAGTGGTCTTGAAGATGGGTCCACATCTCATGAACGTTCTTGAGATTACATATGGCATCAAATATCTCTATACTCAAAGCACTAAATAAAGCGTTAGTTGCTTGAGCGTCGAGATGTGAGCATTTCTCTTCCTCATTTGTTGGAGCAAGATGATCCAATGGAGAAGAAAAGCTTACATCTACAATCCGCCACATATTTTGGCTCATGGCCTTAAAATAACATGACATGCGGATTTTCCGATGAGCATAATTTGTGCTATCAAATAGAGGTGCTTCACCTAGGTGCATTATATCACTAGTCGCCATCCTTTACTCTCTAGACGGTTAAGTCTAATAAATGAGAGACCAAGCTCTGATACCACTTGTAAGATCGAGGAGGCCGACTAAAGGGGGGGTGAATAGGCGATTTTAAAATCTTTTGGCTAAAACCGAGTTTTAATGCGGAATTGTAAATCAAATCAGTTTTGCACAATTAAAACCTAAATCAACTAGTCTTTACTAAGTGCACCAACAATATAAGTCTATTGATAATGATAGCAATCATACAAAGACATGTAATCAATTTAATTATAGGAATGTAAATTGCACAAACTAAATCACTAGAGAGCAAACCACAATGACATAATGACATTTTACCGTGGTGTTCGGAGGCTTGCCGGTCTCCCCTAATCCACGTTGAGGTAAGCCCAAACTAATTGGACTGGCTCCACGAATTAAGCCAAACACCTCGATTCCACTAGTGGTAGCTCTTTCTCGCTCCGAGTAGGTGAGCTCCAACCTTTACAACACGCCGGGCCTTCTCACAAGCTTCTTGAGAAGATCACCGGTCCACGACGCCTCCACGCCGTCTAGGTGTCGGCAAACACCAAGAGTAATAAGCCAAGCCCCTTGCTTGACTCTCACCACGTGCAACAAATGCACAAGCTCAAGTGGATACGAAATCCACATCTAGATGCAACACATGCAACTAGAGACCTCTCTCCTTGCTCACAAGGTGCAACACATGCACAATTGAGAGGAGAAGCTCACACTAGCTCAAGAGAGTGAAATGGGATGCCAAAAGTTGTCCTCCAACCGGCCAAGGTGAGTATTTATAACCCACACACAAAAACTAGCCGTTGGAGGAGAATCTGCTGAAAATCGGGGAAACCCGGTCGCCATCACAGCATAGGGCGGTCGGTCCAGACTCTAAAGGTAACGGCTATAAAAATAGCCGTTACATGCAATTCTCGATCAGTCCGCCCTCACAGGGTCCGGTCTGACCGGACCCCCGGTCAGTCCGAGTCTTCCGGGTGCAAGAAAACCGAAAAACATGCCCTCTGGAAAATGTTGACCGGCCTTATAAGGGCGGTCAGTCCGCAGGCATGTGGGCGGTCAGACCTCAGGCATGTGGGCGGTCAGTCCGGCCCTGGATTTCAGCACATGTGACACTTGGAAAAACGGTCATAACTTTTGACTCCGATGTCAGAATTGAGTGATCTTGGACTCTATGGAAAGCTTATTCAAAGGGCTATACAACCCACCTATTTGATTTGATCTCAAACACATTTTATCAAATCAAAAGGCACAACTCCAAAGAGCCACTACCATGGTCTAAGTCCAAAGTATTAGCAATAAGCAATCTTAGACCATGACAAGGGAAAATACATGAATCCCAACAATTTGCAAAACACATTTCGAACTTAGATCATGCCACAAGGAGTAGGTACATGGACTTAAACCATTTGCAAAACACATTTGCAAAGTATAGTCACATGCTACAAGGATTAAACGCATGAGCCTCGATTATTTGCAAAACACATTTGCAAATAATAGCATCATGCCTCGGAGAGAGCTAGAGCAAGTGAGATTGAGCTATCAACACATGATGAGACTCAAGCTACTAGACATGACCCCTCTTAATAGTACGGCAACCTATACTAGCAACCCGGTCTCCCAACCAAACACCGAGACCGGTAAAAAACTAGGAACACATCCTTAGCCCTAGCTAATCATACCTTTGCCTTGCGCAACCACTTGAAGCTTGATGACGCACATCTTCGCTTCAAGTCCAGGTCATTGACTTGATATACATCAACTCATGATACATCCTTCACTTGACTTCCATCAACACATGATGGGTCTTCTTTTGACTTGATGATCAACTCATGATCATCTCCTCTTCTTGAACTTGATACACATCAACACATGATGCATCCTTTACTCCAAGCTCTTCAATATCATCAACACATGATGTTTTTCTTCATCCCGAGTCTTGACTTGATGACAATCAACTCATGATGTCATCCAAAGTCTCCATCCTCATGGAACACAACCTATTCATCCAACTCATGAAAAATGTTAGTTCCACAATGTGATTTTCATTAATTACCACAACATACCATTAACTCATAATGGTGGGACAAGATACCATAATCTTTCCCTCTTTAGTAATTGATGACAACCACTTCAATTACAAATAATTGAATGTAGATTGGTATGAGTATATATGAACTACACAAGTTGTATATACTCAAAGGATATATGAGCATGTATGAGCTACACAAGTCTCATATATTCATATGAATATATTAACTACACAAGTTATATATATACTCAAGGATATGTTTCAAAGTAAAGATCATTAATATATGTGGAAACGGGAATATGGATCAATAATAATGAAACCACAAAACATAGTGTGAACTCCCCCTAAATGTGTGCATACACAAATGTGTAAATAAGAACATATGCACATATTCAAGTTAGACTTTTGGTGGAATTCATCCTATATTTTGGATCCGAGGAATGCGACAATATATAGAAATATAATGTAGAATGCATACCTCTTTGATTTTCACCTTTATATCCAATTTGAGATTAAGCAATAGGTATATCAATAAACATGTTAGTCTCACAATTAGATTTATCAAAATGAATGCATACCTGTTTGGATTTTTTTTTATATCTAAGCTGAGACTAAACAGTAGATATATCAATAAGAGTGTTAGTCTCAAAAATAGATTTGTCATTAATAACCAAAACTCCATTAACACATAATGGCGGGTCTAGATTCTTCAACGTCAACAGCATAAACATATGAGAAATATGTAATACCCTGGCCTACTCGTAGTGCGGCCCATGTGGCCCATGAGGAGTCATGTGGTGGGATTAGTCCTATAGTGCTTGTCTAAAGTGAGTTGTAGTAGTATATAATGCCTGTTGGGTCCAAACTTAGCACCTCCGGGTTGACTCTTTTACACGAAGTGAGGACAAAAGTGTAAGTGGGGTGCTATGTGTAGGGTGAGTCCCCCACGGTGGTGGGTATTGAGCGATTTTGGGCTGTGGTGTTACAGATGGTATCGAGCATCAACCTTATTTGCAGGCGCGCGCAGCGGGGGCAGCAGCGGGCATATGGCGATGGCGCGTGTGGTCCCGGAGTGGACACACGGCATGGCATATGTCAAGACCTGGACGACGGACGTGTCTTGAGGGGTGGTTACGGGCATTTGCAGCGTATGCGTGTGTACTCAAGGCGCGGCCCTTGAGGAGGGGTGAATGTAATACCCCGGCCTACTCGTAGTGCAGCCCATGTGGCCTATGAGGAGTCATGTGGTGGGATTAGTCTCATATTGCTTGTCTAAAGTGAGTTGTAGTAGTATATAATGTATGTTGGGTCCAAACTTAACACCTCCGGGTTAACCCTTTTACACAAAGCGAGAACGAAAGTATAAGTGGGGTGCTATGTGTGCGCGGGTCCACCGCACGGTGGGCTGGGCATTGAGCGGATTTGGGGCCAGGGTGTTACAAAATCATTCGGCTAGGCAATCCTCTCTATACCGGCCACAAACATGGGAAAAATATATGGATCTGTCTACAGAGAATTCGACTGTTTTCTCTGTAAAAAACTGTCACATTCTGAAAGTTCATTTACAACTCCATTATACATAAATTACAGTAAATTATGTATGTAATTTTGGTTCTTGGTCATTGTAATTATTCTTTAAAGTCTTAATAACTCATATTTCCAGCATATGATTCAAAATCTCACATGTACTTTGAGAGGTTGAACAAAAACAAAGATAAAAAAAAATTTATATACCAACAAAACATGGTAATGTGGTGAACCCGTTATGTTCTTCACATGTACTTTGAAAGGTTCAGCAAAAACAAAGACAAAAAATAAAATTATATACCAACAAAATACGGCAATATGGTGAACCCATTATGTTTTGAATAAAAAATCATAATAAATTCGGACACAATTCATCAGATGGGAAAATCGGACGAATGAAAATTCAACTATTATGATTTTTTTCTTACATCACATCAAAAACATGAATCTTATAGCACATATAACGAACAAAAAAGTGACAGTTTTAGCTTCAAAAAATTGTCGGAAGTTATATAGCAATTCCCAAAAGGGTTTGAGTTTTTGTGTTTTAGGTCTTTTGCTTTGGGGTTTTGATTGGATTCAATGCAAGCCTTCCGCTGTGCTTATTTATTGATCTTCATAGCTTTCATAGCTACTGTAGTGAAAATTGTGTTGAGTTCAATCTAGATGAAAAAGTGGTCGTGCTCCTATTCACCCCACTCCCCTCTAGTCGCCTTTTCGGTCCAACAAGGTCCGAGCCAGCGTCGACCCCTCGATGTGGGTGGACCGACCGGCATCAGTGCCTCGATGCGGGAGGTCCAAGCTGGTGGCGACGTCTCAATGGAAAAGGGCCTGTGGCGGCATGGCTTCGGGTGTGCCGTGGGGAGCCCGTGCGAGGGCGGCGCTGTCTTTGGGAGGCCGGCGGCAGCACAACTCCAAGTCAGCACAACGTGGCTCCATGGTCGGCGTGCGGCTCAAGTCGGCGCAGGTCGCTGGCGGCTTCGGGCCGATTGCCACGTGCGAGAGAAAATTTTCGTGTATTGTTCATGCAATGAGATGTAGAATCTACTATGCAATCAACAATCCATTTTTCTTTCGATTAATCATCCGATCGGCATTGTGCCGGCGACTGCTTGTCGGCTCGCAGAGATTACAGAGAATTTACAATCTACAATCCACGGTGCAATCGGCATCTGCTCTTTCATGCAATCCACCGATCGGCATTGTACCGGCGACTTCAAGTCGGCTTGCGGTAGATTAGAGCGGATTTGCACCATAGGATAAAACAATCTATAAAGCAACAATTGCGGAATTGAAAAGCGGTCTAGAAAACGATTTAATCTACGAGCGTCGTTCTCGATGATTACCTTCTCGATCCATGCAAGTCGGAGAGCATAATCGTGCTGATAACGTATTGCGTAACCATCGTTGGTGAGTCCAGTCCGAGCGATCATCTTGTAGATGGAAGTCAATTCACACAAAACAATAAAGAATAGAATAGTAGATTGAACACAGAGATGTAGGGGTACTTATTTCTTCTCTTTATTTCTCTTCTCCAAAAGGCAAGTACAATGGTTGTAGTCCCCCTTTACATAATATACGGGGTGAATGAGGAATCCACCATGGACCAGACCTCGCCCGATTTCTTAACTGTAAATACTTGTCTTACATGCCCCGTACCCCCTCACGGCCACCCTCACTCCCCCGTGCGCGGCTATTTAGTGCCTTGCCAGCCGCAACACTGGGCGCCTCCTTACGTAGCATCACAACCACAGTAGTAGAGAACCCCTGGAAAGACCTACCTTTAGTAGGAAATCCTCTCCTCCCCAATGGTCGCCTCAGAAGAATCCTCGCCGGTGCCGCTTGGCCAGGCAGTCGGCCTCGTGAGCCTCGCCTCGCCTCCGCCGCCGCCGCACGCACGACCACGCCGAGGGAGGAGGGCGCCGCGTCGTGGGAGGAGGAGGACAGGAGGCTGCTACCCTACCGGCTTAAACTAGACTTGGCTGTAATTAGAGATAGAGTTGTATCCTAACTACTTTGATGTAATTTGCAATCTATTGTAACTATGTAACCGGGATGGTTGTGATTCTTCATCTGGTGCATGCCATATATAAAGAGAAGAGAGGCTACTGAGTGATGCCAAGCAACCCAAATATGCAATCTCATCTAGCTAATCTTTTATATAGTACACAAACAGGGCTGCGAATAACAATGGAAGTTTTTTTTTAGAGTACACGTCGGACGCACGAAGGTCGTGCAGACCTCACGAAAGACAAACACATGCTTTAATCACTAAAAGTACCTACGTGTGCGTGTGCAAATTATTTGATGAGGTGCCTGGTCTCGAAGCTCGCTCGGTCCTCAACACGGAGACGAAATGTCGGCGGCCATATCCATTCCAGAGTGTCGACATCCTACGACAAACACGTCCCTCCCAGAGTTGGTGGCACCTGATCACTTGATCAGTGGAGGGAAGCCCAGAATTATTGGAATATTCTCTCTGCATTGCTTCTCTGCACTCTTCTTACCACTCGCTCGCGTCCTATTTAGGGCCCCCGCCCGCCGCAAAACTTCCCGTCCATACGCAGCTTCACAACAACACTAGTAGAGAACCCTGGAAATCCTCTCCTCCCCCATGGTCGCCCGCAAGAATCCCTCGCCGGTGTCGCCGCAGCCGAAGCGGTCTGGCCTCGTGAGCCTCCGGTTCTGCCGCCGCCTCCGCCGCGCCGTGGGAGGAGGAGGACAGGAGGCTGCTACCCTCCCGCGCCGCGGCTCGCCGCCGCGTCGGGGTGGGGGAGACTGCGACCGACGTCGTGAGGGACGCCGGCGCGTCGTGGTGGGGGAAACGGCCGCCGCCTTGAGGGTGGTGGAGGTGCTGGTCGCGGCGGCGACGGGGAGCTGTGGCCGGGTTCGCCGCCACCCCGTCTGGGTAGGGGAGACGGAGGCCGGCGTCGTGAGGGTGCTGGTCGCAGCGGCGACTGGGAGCTGTCGTCGGGTTTGCCTCCGCCGCCGCCGCCGCCGCGTCAGGGTGGGGTTGACTGCCGCCGCCGAGGTGCTCGTCGCGGTGGATACGGGGAACTGTCCGCTGGATCGGCGTCTGCCGGCGGTGGCGCGGCGGGGCGGGGGGACGAGGTGGTGGTGGTGCACACGTGCCACGTGTGCTCCAAGACCTTCGATCGGGTCAAGGCGCTGCACGGCCACATGAGGAGCTGCCGTCCCGCTGCCGAGAAGCTGTCGCCGGTGGCGCTGCGGCAGGAAAGGGCAAAGAAGCAAAGGGTCGAGAAGAAGAAGGCGGACGACGAGGGCCTGCTCGCCAGGGCGTTGGGACGGAGCTGGGCTGGGATCGGGCGGCGCCGGCGCCGGCGGATCCCTATCCATGGCGGGGGAGATTCGCGGGCGCCGCGGGCCAAGTGGTCTCGTGTGGCCGCCCATGACAGGGCGCCGATCGCGGTGATCCAGCGCGAGGTGACCGTGGTGCAGGTGGGGGTGGAGGGGCTGGACCAGGCCTGGCCCGCCGAGATGGTGCGTGCCGCGCATGACCTCATGTCCTTGAGAGCCGGCGAGGCGGGCTTTGGCCCGGTCGCCGACGGCCACAGCGAGCAGAGAGTCGCCACCGTCGCCGTCCCCCGGACCAAGATCCCCGAGGTAAAGGTCCCGGAGCCCCCATCTACTGTACGCAACTATCCTGTCGTCCCTAACACCGACGTGATCGTCATCGATGACGACCAGGAGAAGGATGTCGAGCCACCAGGTGCAGGTGAGATCAAGGTGTACGGTTGCCCAAATTGTTTCAGGACCTTCAACAGCCACCAGGCGCTGGGGGGCCACATGGCACACCACAAGATCAGCGAGAAGAAGGCCAAGCAGATTAATTGAACGGGAGAGAGCTGCACGTGTGCGCCAAGTGCAGCGAGACGTTCGCACCAAGTCAACCTATCAAAAAGATAATGATTAGTATTTAGTAGTATCATAATTA
The DNA here is from genome assembly GCA_036346405.1 of Phyllostachys edulis. Taxonomy (NCBI): domain Eukaryota; kingdom Viridiplantae; phylum Streptophyta; class Magnoliopsida; order Poales; family Poaceae; genus Phyllostachys; species Phyllostachys edulis. The sequence continues at coordinate 15,285,186 of CM070566.1, forward strand.
ATTGATAATAAATTATAAAAGATATAGAATAAATAGAAACTAAAATATATACCACTAAAGCACTAATTGTGTCTCCCACTCGCACTCTCCTGTGTCTATCAAGTATCAACTGCAGCATCTGGTATCTTGTATAACTGGTTTGGTTTGTTTTATAAAAGCTGGACTTTTGCATGTTTGAAAAAAAAAGAAGTATCAACTGCAGCATCTGGTATCTTGTATAACTTGTTTGGTTAGTTTTATAAAAGCTGGACTTTTGCATGTTTGAAAAAAAAAAAAAAGAATCAACTGCAGCACATGCAGGTCGCGCTATCGAGACTTGTTTGTCTCGAGCTCGCGGTTGGGTACGTGCTTTTTCCGCGGGGGTCCCGTCCCGTTCAGCGTGGCCGCATCGATCAGACCTTTTGACGCCGTCAATTCATTAGGCATTTAATATTCTTAGGTATTGCGCATCTTTTTTAACTCTTCTGGCTCTTCTCGAACTCGCCGATAGCTTATCCTCTTTATTTTATCAAATATCTTGATTTGGTGACGACCAAAGTGCAACAGATTCTCCCCCCTTCGCGTTCTGGTCGTACCACATCAACATCACCCGTCCCTTTCAGCGGTCTGCGATGGAGTTGGACAGTTGGTGACGTGGGCGAGCAACGGCCCGCCGGGTTGGTCAGCGCCCTAATTAGCACGCAGCCACAATTCGTTACTCCTGCCCAACCTTTGCTTAGGAATTGAATGCCATTTTGGCCCTCTGATTCAAATCAATTGTAAAAATAACTTTCATCCGTTTTATTTGTAAATCTGACCTCCTCCTCACCTTCCTTCCGCTCCCGACCGAGCGTGGGTACTCAACACGAATCTCGCGAAATGGGCGGGGACCGCGGAATCAGGCGTTCATTTCGCCACCGCGGAAACTTCGCCTCTCCGCTCACGCCATGCAAGTGACTGGGCGCCTCTGGTGCCTTTCGCGCTCGGGAGCTGAGCGACCTTCCCCACTCTCCGACTGCGGAAGGTGGTGGAGGGGGGTCTAGATTTGCAAAAAAATTGGTATAGGGGTTATTTTTATAATTGCGTGACGTCAGGGGGTCAAAATGAAAAAAAAATTCTTTGCTTAGCCGAATGTCTCTCATAAATCAGAGTATCTGATAAATCCATCTTCATATTTTGTGTGCCAACCGTAAAGTTACCATCTTTTTTTAAAAGGTAAAATGTCCCCTACAACAAATAGAGTCCCAGAAAAGAAAGAAAATGACACAACTGCCCTGCGGACAGCTATTCACCCTAAGCTGCCAAGAAGCAACACGTAAGTAGCTATGGGTGTGGTTGGTTGTCTGCATGGAATTGGCTCGCATGGGTATATATAAGTTTTTAGGTGTTTGGTTGCCTAGTTGGGTGGGTGAGTCTAGCTGAGTGGATGCAAGATTCCCTCTCGGGTCAGGCCCGAGGGAAACGCTCGATTCGAACTTTCCTCCTCAGCCAGGCTGAGCGCATGCAGGCTGGCCAGCGCTCGTGAGTCCGTTTACCTTCTCCCGCATCAGATACAGGCAACCAAACAACATCTCAGTACAGCCTGGCCCATTAGAAACATGCAATCAAACAACTCATCATTGCATCTACTCAGCCTGATTAGGTTCAGCCTGGATAACACATACGGACCAGACTGAGGACATGTAGGCAACCAAACACACCCGCGTTCTCCACTTTCGGATATCGCAAAGAGAAAATGTTATGTGTCAACCGAATCCCTCATGTGTTGCCGACGAGGCTCGGTGGAAGGCATGTGGCGTCGAAAGCCTAGAGAGCGATCCGCCTAGACCCTCTGTGTATAATGCACTAGTACAGGATCACGCTAGTGCACACAGTATCAACATAGATGAATATCGATCCACACAAGACAATTAATAGCATAAACGAGTACTTTGATAATAAATAACCGTTTTGACCTTATGGTCGAGTTTACACTTATTAAGCCACGCAGGGCTAGCAATAGAGAAATAAGCAGCGGAACAGATAACTTCAGCGGAATCCCAACAATTCACCACAGGCAACCGACTGGGATCAAGACCATAACGATCAGGCACCTTCGTAGAACTCCTCCTCAAAAGCAGGTGATGACTTCTCCACTTCTGTTGATTGATTTTAGCAAGCATGAATACACAATCGTACTCGTAAGTTATACCACAGAATGCAATTTATATATGATGGCTTATTCCAAAGGAATGACTTCTGTGGTTCTTTTGCAGAAATGCAACATTTGCAATTTGAATATGAATAATAGATTGAAAGCATAATTCAATACAAATAGACAATAATAATTTATCAGTTTGATTTCACAAAGAACACAAAGTCTAAACAGGTAATTCACACAGCCATATAACTTAGATCACACAGCTCCCTTCCCAAAGATTTTATGAAAACTACCCCTCGTGTGAAATCCCTGAGTATGTCCATGACCACGGACGCGGCTATTCAAATAGATTAATTAACACTCTACAGAGATTGTACACTTTACCCACATGATACAACTAGTGTAGCTAGCACTAATCATAACAAAATGTTTCAGAAACTTCATCTCAAGCATTGACACTCTCAGTGTGCTTTGCTGCCATACCAATCTATACACAGTGATTGGTACGATACACACCGTTGGATAGGAAAGCGGCGAACTGTCCCGCGATGTGATCTACCTAGTAGTCCACACCTCCACCCTTTCACACAGCCTGACCTACTGCCTAAGTAACCAATGTCAAGACTCCGTAACTTACTAAGTTAGGCCCGTCATATACCAGGCGTATGGTTGTACAGTAAGGCTCAGTTCAATGGCGCACAAATTTAAATCCTTAATTGACCAAAACAAGACTTCTAATTTCTAACAATGCCACACAAATTAACATTCCCATTCACACAGCCACCAATTCACATAGTGCCACTTGCCTCCGTCTAAATATTTTCCCACCATATTGGTTAAGTGCAACACATGCCATCAACGAGTAATAGCATATAGTACACATAGTTTTATCATATAGTTCCATATTCACTTAGTCAGGTTTATATTTGCGATTCACATGAGATGATGACTCATAGCATGGCTAAGCAGACTAATCGGATCTAACCAACCCACGTTGGTGCTACAATAAAATCAACTTAATAATGAATCAATCTAGGGTGACAAAAGATTAAGACATAACAATAGACAAGGTGGATATAACAAATTGGATTAATAACTACACCCAAAAGCATTTAAATAAATACTTAAAGTAAATGCAATAATTTGAATCAAAGTATTTTGAAAACTGGGTTCAATATGATCAAAGGTATAACTTGCCTTGGAATAGGTCTAGGAACTGATCTTGCTCTTGAGATGCTCCCTCTTCTTCAAAACTTCCCGAAGTATCAACGTCTATTCGCAAACGAAGCAAATAAACAAAACAAATAAATAACAGAGGCAAAACAAACTCCAAAAATTAAATAAAAATCTCAAATAAATAGATCTCGAATTTAGATGAATTTAGAAATTTGAATGGGCTCAATCGGAGTTCGGATGCAAAAGATATGGGCTTTGCAAGTTTGAATCTAAAGGAAAAACTCTAATTTGGATTATTCCGAATTTTCGAATTATTTCTTAATAGAAAAATTGGATTATTGCGCAACAATGACGTCAGCCCTCAGAATGTCGGAATTAAAAGAAATAATAAGAAAATCTGACATGTGGGACCCACATGTCAGTGGCTCGGTTCACATGGACCAAGTCCACCGAGGTTTGGATTTGAGGTATAGGTGGATTGCCACGCACGCGCACATGTGGCGGCTGACGCGACGACACACGGGACAACACGCGCACGAGGGCGCTGATGTGGTAGCCAATGTGGACACGTTGGTGTGCTCACGGGTTCCGGCGAACGGCGGCTCCTCGCCAGAGATGGGTGGTACCGGGCGGTAGAGGGTGCGAAGGCGAACACGTTGGTGTGCTCACGGGTGGTCAAGGACAACTGTGGCAGCCGGCAGCGGGGTCGAAGCGGCGGAAGGTCTTCGGGCTCGTCGGGATTGGTGTTCTAGCGACGCTCCAGCGAGACGAAGGCGACCACGAGGTAGCTCAGCTCCGTGCGATGCCGACGGCGGCGACGAAGGAGCTCGAGCGGCACTGACGGTGGAGACGAAGCTTGTCGAAGTTGCAGCAGCGAACTTGCTTCCTCGATCGATTCTCGCGTCTAGGGTTGTGCGCTCGAGATTTGGTGGCTAGGTATGAGACGTGGAGGCCAAGAGCTCTCGATCCCCTTTTATACGGGCAGCTGGAGAAGTCCGAGGCGGCTACGACGAAGAGAAGATCCCGCGGAGGCGCAGCGATGCAATGAGGAGAAGTCCGCTTCGGAGACGACGAAGACATGGCAAGGCGGGTCCACAAGTCAGCGGGCAAGGCTCGGAGAGGAAAGCGTCGCGACCAACACGACTGCGACTGACGGGTGGGCCAACACGCACACGGGCGAAGAGAGAGGAGAGGGACACTGACATGTGGGGACCACATGTCAGTGGAGGCGGGCGCGAGCATGGGAGAAACTGGGTTGCACAGTGCTGGGTCGGGCGGAATAGGATTGGGTTTCGACCCAATCTATTTAGTAGTAGTGTAGTTAGATGAAGAGCTAGTAGTACTTAGCTAAAGACGAGTTGTAAACAATAAACAATATTAGTTCATGAGTCAGTTTTAGATGAGTCGGTTAGTGATGTCGGTTTGTAAGTCCTATAAAAGGACATGTACTCATCTTTTGTAAGTGTATGCATGTATGTGTGATATGAGATCAATGTAGTTCAGTGCGTTGAAACTACTACTCTTGCTCTGTTTTCTTGACTCTCGCTAGAATTGAGTTCCAACAAGTGGTATCAGAGCCCTAGGTTCAAGTCAGGCATAGCAGAAGCAAGGGTGTAGTGCATCATGCTGAAGCAGATGTCGTCCCCGCTCAAGTCAGTGGGTAGTGGTGACACCTCGAACACAACGACATCCAAGGCACTAGCGAAGGAGGGATATGTGACACTCCAATACCCAATGCTCACTGAGACCAACTATGGCTCTTGGGCAGTGAAGATGAAGGTGTTCATGCGCGCACAAGGGGTGTGGCGCGGCAATGGGAGGCAATGAGCTGGTTGACGAGCGCAAGGACCAGATGGTTCTCGCCACCATATTCCAAGCCGTGCCCGAGGCCATGATGATGGTCTTGGCTGAAAAGGAGACGGCCAAGGAAGCTTGGGATACCCTGGAGGTGATGCATGTCGGTGCTGATCACATCAAGGAAGCGCGAGCACAGACCCTCATGAGTAAGTTCGAGGTGATGTGCATGAAGGAGAAAGCGGAGGCGCATTTAATTGAGGCAAACACTAAAGATGAACCGGCGCTGCTCTGATGCTGAGTCAAGTACAAAGAGTTGAGTCCAGGATGTTGAGGAGATGTGTTCGCCGTCCTAAGTTAGAGACTGTGGAATTGAGTCCGAGATGTTGAGGAGACGTGTTCGCCATCCCGAGTCTAGTCGAGTTGGGAAATTCGTAGGTGAGACCAACTATCTCAATAAGTAAGTCCGAAACGTGTTCGAGTTGTGTCACCGTCTCCGTCAGAGTGCACATCCGCCAAGTTGAAGCCGAGTCCAACTGGCTACTGTGTTCGAGTGTCAGTCTGAGTACATGTTTGTTTGTCCTAGAGATGTGACAAAAGATTGGAATGCGGAAAGTGAAGAATCAACAACAACAACATAGATGTTAATTTATTTTCTTGAGTTTGAGAAAGCAAAATTGAGTTTGGATTAGCATACATACTGGATAAATCCTGAGGATTTGCCGACATACTACATACTACCAGTAACAAGCTGGTCTCTCTTTCTACTTAGACCTATTCAAACACCAGGCCGGGCTAGGCTTGAAAAGCCCGACTGCAAATGGGCAGGCCCGAGCCCGGCCTGGAAATTCAATTTTCAATTTAAATATATCGTTTTAATCATTTTTTGGAATAAAAAATGATATTTAATTCATTTCCAGAATTAAAAAATAGATTTTCACTGTTTTAATTCAAATTTTCGAGCCTTCGGGCTTTCGGGCTTAGGGCTCAGGCTGAAAAATCAGTCCCAAGCCCGGCCCGAATAGGGTCAGGCTCGGGCCGGGCGCCCGTGAACACCTCTACTTCTACTAGACTATTCTTTGGTCAACGTCGGCAAGGATGTGAGCTGCTAGCTTCTACTGGAAGTTTTATCGAAGAGAAATGTCAAAAGCCAAATTGACTAGTTAGATGGAGAGCCAGTAGTACTTAGCTAAAGATGAGTTGTAAACAATAAACAATATTAGTTCATGAGTCGGTTAGTGATGTCGGTTTGTAAGTCCTATAAAAGGATATGTACTCATCTTTTGTAAGCGTGTGCATGTATGTGTGATATGAGATCAATGTAGTTCAATGAGTTGAAACTACTGCTCTTGCTCCGTTTTCTTGACTCTCGCTAGAATTGAGTTCCAACAGTCTGCTGCCGGTTTAGCCCATACCAGAGCTGTAGCCTGTAGTCTTTCCAGATCAAAATAGTATGCTGGTTTAGATTTTAGAGAGGTCACACCAGAGCTGTAGCCTGTAGGCTTTCCAAATCAAATAGTTGTATGAGCTAGTTTTATCTGATGGAACAAAGTTGTAAGAGCTATTTGAATAATGTATGGTGTTTGTTTGTTACCAAACAAAAATGATCTGGGACTTTGCATTGGACTCGTATTACTCTCTGAATGTACATCAATATTGTGTAAAAAAACAATGAAGCTGTATCAAACCTCCCCTTGTATACAGTGCACATGCAAACTGGAGAAATTCTGAGGTCAGAGGATGTAAATAGACTTTGCATCATGAGCATCAGTTAGATCGTGTTAGTATTTCGTATTCACCTCCCTGATGATAATTGTATACGAGTGGTTGAGCAAGCGGTACCGAGGATCATATATTCTGAATTGCCAGTCTTGCGGCAGTCATACCGATATTATGATCTACGTACTCGATTCCACTGTTTAGTCTTTCCAGAGTGTCGTCTGTCGAATCCATTGCTTGTATCTTGTATTTTTGTAGGGTAAGAAATTCTGCATCTGACATACCTGTAGTGTATGATTTTGATGTCAGATTAGACTACATGAGGTTGATGTACACCATGTGTGCAGCATCTGTTTGGTTGGTCATTCCACGTGAGATAGACATATCTCATTGAAGATTTAGATATGAAATGGAAGCTATGGTGAAGATGTGAACTACATAGGTGAAACGGGAACGATCTGTTATCACCTGAAACTGTTTGGTACGCAGCAAAGGAGAGACGTTCTGGAGCCCAGGGATAAAAGCTTCATTATACTCTTCGAAAATTTCTTTCTCAGACGACAGCAGAGAGGCCTTAATGTTGGTTTGCAGCGGCTCATCCTCAGGCACCTAAATGGCAAAGTTGTGATGCCAGAAGACTAGGATAAAACCACTATTCAGCATTTGCAAATCGCTGAAAGGAACTACGGTAGTGACTATGCAGCAAGCCAGTTGACCGAGTGGTACTGTGAACAACTAGTCTAGTCCTTCAGCTTCATTTGTAGGCTGTGTAAATTGCACATGGATTCTCTTAGCTTGGAAATTCTCATGCCCAATTCAATACCCTCACAAGACTTGTCCACTATGGGAGAAACGTCACCGCGCAAGTAGGACTCCATCTGGATCAATGAAGAGTGACCATCTAAAATAGAAGTGAAAGAAAAGAGGCGTTGTGAACGGTAGCTACATAAAATAGTAATCGAATTCAGAGTTTTACAAGATCATCCGCCTGGCCATTCCTTTATTTCTGTAATTTCTTTTTAGAAGTGCCAAAATAATTCAGAACTAACGCAAAAAAATCGACCCATCTATAAACTTCAATAAATAAACTTGCAGAACCCACTCTATGGGTATTACAGTAAAAATGGGAGCGTGATAGTTTGGTAAAACATGAGAAAAGGACCCTTTGAAAGGGATTATATGCGCAATTCATAAAGTTATTAAGTACTTACAAAGTTGTTAATTAACATTACCACGAATTAAGTATGATATGATGTGTACATCAACAATGAATGGACATTTTATACTTAAGAACCAGATGAGCTTACCTGCAAAAGGTTCACAATGTTCACACGGCACGCACCTCTAATTGACACCAATGCTCCAATCTCCAGCTTTTCAACCTATACTAAAGACAAATCATTGAGTAGAAAAGGTCAACAACCCTAACCAGAACCCTGTCATTGAATTTGTCGAAACATTTCATTTCAAGCACAAGAACTTACACTTTCTATCTGGACCAAACAACCATATCTTACAGCAAAGGAAGCTTTAGGAGAGCTTGATACAACTGGATCGAGCACAAAGTGCACAAAAGAATTTTTCCTCCTATACAAGGCATGTTGAGTGAAAAATTATAAACAGATCACAAATCCTATTATCACACAACTGCAACAAAAATAATGTTGCATGCCACTCTACTCGAGGTTTGAATTTTAACTATTCAATGATAGCAATATGTAGTTGTCGTGTTTCAAGAATGATGTGCCACAATCCCATTTTACTGGTCACAGCACTCCTTCACTGCAATTTTAATGAAGGGTTATCTGCCAAGACTTGTTAAATCTGTTTTCATTACATAATAAATCTACACGTGTATATTTGAACAATATTTTTTTATGTGGCAGAAAAACTGGATAACGTCATGTCAACAAAAATCAAAATACACTGCAACAACAAAATAGTACAAAATAAGTGATTGAGCCAGTGGTAATTACCTCTTCGAGCAATGCTATATACCTTGCTTCATACAAGTGCAGAGTCGCACTCGGATGGAATCAACACCTATAATATTTTCATCATCTTACGACCATCCTAGTGATTTCATTCATAATACAAAATGCATATTGTAAGCATGATGCTGAATAACTGATCCAAGTAATTATTTTCATTAGAGCTGATAACAATTCAGCAAACTTTGTGCGGCATAAATACAGAGGCAAACTAATTGACTAGAAATTGTGCAGATTCGAATATGTAATTCATGATTAATTCCCTAAGCTGGTTCAAAAGAAAAGGAAAACTATTGAGTTGTTTTCGATTGTAACAGTAGGAAAGGATACTACTGAATATATTTATATATATATATATAGGGAACATATTTAGTGCTAAAGGGTAATTGAGTGATAAGGTGCTAATGTCAATTTTGACCGTTAGATCTGGATTGAACAGCCAAGATTAATGCGGGCTCCCACCTCCAAACCATTTAATCACTCTGCATGCGTCCACCTCCAATGCGCCTTCATTAAACACCCTGCATGCTCCCACCTCCAATACCATGCATTAAACACCCTACATGCTCCCACCTCCAATGCCCTGCATTAAACACTTTGCATGATCCAACGGTCAAGATTGATATTAGCACCTTAGCACTTAATTATCCATTAGCACTAGATACGTTCCCATATATATATATAAAGGGGTTCATAATTACGAGGTGAAAAAAATGAAAACAACAACTTAAAAAAGACTAGCTAGCCAATTTTGAATTGCTAGGAAATATTGTCCTTTTGCTTCACGGATAACCATGGCAAATTCATGTTTAAAGTTCCTTTTCCAACTGTCATTTGTTGGATCAGTGTTATCAAACACGTTTCGGTTTCACACTACCTAAATGCTCTAGCTGGCTAGAATGATGATTTCCATATAGAACAGCTGCTGCGAGGGGCGGAGCCAGCCCGGCCCGACACCTCGGGCCAGCCTAGCTTGATTCTAGCCCAAATATCAATTTACACAGAGATTTCACGTTTTGTTTTTTTTTTTTGGGCTGGTGTTTTTTGGCTGGGCCTCGGGCCATGGCCCGAGAGGCCCGAGGCCCAGCTCCGCCCTTGGCTGCTGAAACCCTCGCTCCAGATTTTCAAAAGTTTCTAAAACTGAAAGGCCAGCTTGCCAACCACGGCAAATGAAGTTCCGGCATTATTGAGCAAAGGGGCATCCGAGGAAAGATGATGCAAGGTAAACTATTCAGTTGTTGCAAAGGCTGAAAGCCAGCAAGCAGCTAGAGGCAAATTAAATCATAGCACTGCGAAGTCATCAATGATTCCTCTATGCAAAAACAAATCATGATTCATAGCATCTTTGCAATTTGCAAATGCTGATTGCTACAACAATCATATCTAGATGTCAGTAGCGCCGTTGACAGGCTCCTGCAAGAAAACAGTTCTCGCTAAAACAAGCCCATCTAGCACACTGCTATTACCATAAAAACATTACTTTTGCTTTAGACATGTGTATATGCTATTGCATTTAACCTTCAATAAAACAATGCAAATTCATATGGGAAAAACGAACAGACGTTCAGAATATTAACGGGTTACATCTACAATGCTCCGCCAAAACAAAGTTTCATCAGCAACTCTTGCCATCTCCGCTGGTTCAGAATACTTAGGCTGACTCAACTAATTTGGTTCATTAAACCCAATACGATATCACTGAACACCTCATCTCAGTTATCCAACGTAATGGGAGTAAATATTAGAGTTCTAAATTTTCTAATTCGAATCCACCCCGACTCACAAACAAAGAAATTTTGTAAGAACCAAACCAATTTCACTCCATTCGATAGAGAATTTGACCGACTATGAATATCGCTAAACTATATCATCGGATTCCATCTAACACTGAGTAGCCGGAGTATTATCTAACTATCTCAGACAAATCACTAGAAAGACAGCACTTTTTTTTTATTCAGAAACCTTACCTATGCGGGCTGGAACGGAAGGAGGGGGAGGTCGAGCGGCGGCGGCGGCGGCGAGGACGACCAGTAGGCGGCACATCGTGCACGCGAGGAGGGGAGGACATAGGGTTCGAATCTTGGGGGCTCGGTGGTGAGGGGGAGAGAAGGCGGAGCAAAGTGGAGGAGGGCTTGGATGACCGCGGCAGGAGTGAAGAGTGGGGATGGCTTTAGCAGTTGGGAATGGCGGGAGCCAGGGAGATACTGCAGGTTTTTTTCCCTTTTTCCTTTGCCTTTTTGTGTGTGTGTGGGGGGGTGGGGACTGTTGGGGGTTGTGGGGTTGGGCTGGGGAAAGGAGAGGAAAACATTGACATATATGAGATCGTTGTTTCTACCGTTCGATCCAAAATAAACGGTCTATACCAAGCGCTACAATACCAAAAGGATAAATAATGTTCAAACAGTATTATCTGCGGTAACAACAGAGAATCCGTGTCTAGGGTTAGTTACCGGAGGAACTCTAAGCATACCTTGAGTGCAGAAACTCCATGCATGATTGGTGGAGGTAACACAGGTCTAGGGATCTACACCGACAAGATTTATGAGTACAAATCAATATAGGAAAATGCTAGAAAACACTAAAGCGTTGGAAGCAAAACCAACGAGATAGCAAACAGTCGTTGGATTGACTCATTGGACTCATCAACTAGACATCCACTCACCTCCTATCCTTATCCACACAAACCATCTCACTTCATATTTCTTCTTCACACACTATTCATCCACACACTCATATCTCTCTCCCCCCATTCACCAGTGATTCCCCTCCATTCTCCAGCAAGACACCATGAGCGAAGCTCACTACACGCAATGGTTGCGCACATCTATAGCAACCAAAAAGTCCAAGGCGTGCTAGCAGCGAGCAACCTAACAAGCGGTTGAGCATGGCCACGGGCTCATGCAGCGGCATCAGACGACGAGCAATCGAGCACGGTCGTGGCTTCCTATGGTGGTGGTGGTGGACGGCGAGCTATGAACAGCCATAGCTCGTGGTCGAGCACTGCTGCGGGCTCGTGCAGTGAGGGTTTGATTAGAATAAGAGGTAAGAACCTAAGAATGATATAACAAGATATTAGAATAAGATGAGAAAAAATAGAATAAGACGAGAGAAGAATAACTATTCATGTTAATTTGGTTGTTTTGATTTATAAAATAAATTTTGAATTTTTTGACTAAACGACCATGCTAACTATGGCTGCGTCCTACAGTCGACATGTCTCTGATACCATCCCTGTCAGGACCCGAATATGCAAATCTGGACCCTTTGTGTATTCTAAACTAGTCCTAAGATCAGTAGCTAGTTCACACAGAGTCAACATTGATGAAATCATATCCATACAACGAAATAGCTAAGAATAAGACAAATATTATTAAAAAGTAACAACGAACCTTGTGGTCAAGGCTTTACAATTATTGCCACGCATGGCTTAACGACAGAATAAATAACTTGCAGCGGAAGAAACTCGTGTGGTAGCCATCCGACGTGCCCACAGGTAATCGAGTGAAGAACGTGACCTAGTTCGCATGGTCTTCAAAGAACTGCTCATCATAGAACTTTGTATTTCTTGGTTTTTCCTCGGTGACTGATCAAGAATGGTGTAAAGTCGTGAGTACATAAATTACTCAACAAGTCGTAAGGAAAATGTATGCAAATAGTATTCATACAAGGCTTAAACAAGGATAGCTTTATGTCTATTTTGCAGAAAGCAGTATTGACAGTAATTACAGTAAATAGATTTAAAAGCATAATTGAAAAGAATAATAAATAAATAGACAATTGATTTTAAACAACCAATAACCTCCCGCTCACTTCCCGACCAACAACTGGTGAACAACCTGTTCACTTCCCAGCCGATCCATTCCAATATTTTTAAGAAAATCTACCCCTCGTGTGAAATCATCATACATTGTCCGTAACCGGGGACACAACTATTCGAATAGTTTTACACTCTGCAGAGGTTGTACAGTTTGACCCACAAGAGATAATTAATTTATAATGTCCATTTGACACACTTCTGAAGGTGTGCGACTAAATAATTATTACAAGGCTTTTACAAAGCTCTATTTTACCCAATTCTGCTCGCTAAGGTTTCGCCATCCGGCGCCCTCTTGCACTCGAATCATCAACCAAAATAGAACCAAATCAAAACATTGCTAATTATTCAGTCAGGTCCATCCCATCCTGGACATGTGGTTCTACGGTATGACCCAGATCAATGGCGCACAAAGTTGAGTCCTTAGTGATTACTCAGGCGAGACTACCTCATCCCATGTGCTTCGCGCACCCCTTTACTACCCGACCACTCGCCCGAACATAAATCATTTTTGTTCAACCCAGTCAAATGGCAACCCTTGCCATGGCACAACAAATTTTAATAACAGTGGCTTCCACCACTATTCTATATATCATTTAGTCACAATTAACCATTTATGAGCATGTGATCATGAATCACATCGCGACTAAGAAAGGCCAAGCATAATACGATACCCATGTTGGTATTAAAATATGTTCAACTAAAATTATCCAACCTATGGTGTTCAAAGATACATGTCAATAGCAATTATGCAAGGTGGCATAATATCGAATAGGACTTTAACTATTCCCGAAAGCAGTTATTATAAAACTAGCAACGCGTGTTGATATAAAACAATATACTTTTATAAAAATAGGTATGATATGATCAAAGATCTACGACTTGCCTTCATCGAAGTTTGCAGTTGTTCCGGCAGACTGATCCTGGAAAGCCTCGAAAACGTCGGATTCTATATGCGCAAAAACGAGACAACTAACTGCAATAAATCCAAATAAAATCCAAAAATTATAAAATAAATACTACAAGAAATATAATGAATTTAGGAGAAAGAATCGATGGATTCCGAGTTCGTATGAAGGAGAACGAACATCCGGAAGTTCGATTCTCACATGGAATGATGAAAAACTAAAGTGAACTATTCTATAAACATTGTGCTAACGTTTAACAACATAACAAAAGCATTTGAGAGTATGAACTCATGGGTCCATATGCTAGTGAAATAACAGAGAAGGCAAGAAAGAAAGAGAAGGGCTCTATGACTAGTGGGTCCACTATGTCATTGACTCAAAGGAAACCTTCACAGAGACATGCACATAGAGAAGAAGAATAGAGACATGTTCTGGGCGGCTTCGAAAGGTGACGGTGACGGTGAGGGGAGCGATAGTGGCGGCCGGGAACAGGCAAAATGGAACCCCGACGAGGTCCTCTACCCAATGGTACTGGCGGCGGCGCCGGAGACAGAGCGAGGCGGCGACAGCGATGTTCGGGGCACACGGCGGCGGCGGGTGGCATGGTGCTCCATCGAACCGACGGCGTTCCGGGGAAACTAGAGGGAGCATGAGGTGTGCGTCAGCCTAGGGAATGCGATGGCAAAGTCGGTTCGACCGGGGAAGGTCCAAGGTAGTGCGCCCACGGTGGCCATCGTCGGCGACGAGGAGCTCGCGATGGCGACATACTCTAGCGACAGGAAAAATGAAATCGAGGTGGGGGATAGGAAGAGGATTACCGGGAAGATGACATGACATGGTTGGTTTGGTCAGAGGATCACCGAAAAGAGAGATCAATGCGACGTCGTCTTGGCCGGACTTAGAGAATATGACGGGTGGCGTCGCGCGTTCCGGACAAACGGTGGGGAGTTAGAGGGTGGGGTTTGAGGCGAAACGAAGAGGAGAGATGGGAACACACGGTGCTCTCTTTATACTGCGAAGGCGATGCTTGAGTTGACGGGGAACGCCGCGGGAAAATTGGGACAGTTTCGGGTTTGCAAAAGAAGCACGGTAGAGAAACGTAAAATTGAATGCAATTAATGGAGGAAACGTGCAATTGATGTAGGCATAACGAGGGTGGTGATGACGGGGTCATAACGCCTCTGACAGAATTGATTTTGGACGTTCGACTGCAAAGAAAAAGGATAAGGAAGTGATGGCGGCCATGGTGGTGGCTGGGCTCGAGTTGAGGCCAGCCGCTCAAAGGGCGCAAGGGGAGAGGAGGAGATGGCGGTGGGGAGGTGGCAACATGGAGGATGGGGGCAAGGCAAGCGATAAGGCAGAGGCGGCTACGGTTGGTGGTGTGGCCGGCCATGGTGCACAGCTCGGTTGGATGACAAAGAAGAAAAGAAAGAAACGGCGTGAGGAAGAAGATGAAGGAGGAGAGAGAAAAAAAAAGGAAAAGGGAAAAAGGAAAGAAAAGAAAATCCAATAAAATAAAATAAAATTCAAAAAAATCCACAAAAATTCTTGGAACCTGAATAGATTGAATAAAATAATTTTGAATTTAATTGAAGTTTATTTTGATCACTTAAAATGTTTTTCTTTTTTTGAAATTTCAAATTCAGCTTTAAATTAATCCAATAGATCACAAATGATTCCTTTTATTTTTAAAACTTCAAAAAGGCTCTGAAAATTGGGATATTACAATCTTCATCCATTAAATATTCATACTACAGGTCTTCATGGAGGTAGTGCCTCAGGAAGTGCAAAGCCGCATACCTAGCGACCTCTTGGATGGCAGGGGCGCCAGCTTCTGGCTCGATTGTGGCAGCTCCAAGGGATCAAGACTTCAAGTTGATCTTTACGTCCACCGACCAGGTGAGGTAGTTGTTGCCATTTAGGTTCATACAATTATTCTGGTTTACTACAGGTAAAATAGAATCTAAAACATGAATATTGCAAAATCAGTAAAGATTGGTTTAACATCTATTCAGTAGATATTTTTATGAATTTTCTAGAATTTCTCTAGCAATTATTATGAATTTCTGCTAATTAATGAGGTATATGGATAATTTTCAGAATTATCAATATGACAGAAAAACAATTCAGCAAATAAAGCTAGGAAAAATAAAAACTCATTGATATGAAGCTTCCAGGGTGTGCTAAGTCTAAGGTTTCACAAAATTATGGAAGCTCATATGCCTAAAAACCATGTTTCTAGGATCATTTAAGGTTATTGCATAAAAATAAATAATATTAAAGCAAACAACCATAAACCGATGGTCTAAAATACATAATAACCATCAAACATAGTAATCTGTCGCAAAAATCGGATTCACGAGGGGTTATTCGACAAGAATATATAAAAAACCGAAATCCGTCGTAAATTTCCCAAAATCCAGGGGATTTTCTGCAAAATTTATCGTAATTTTCAGAACTCCGAGGACCCATTTGCATTTTTTGGTGTTTTTTTTTATCTTTTCCCATTTTCTCTCCTTTTTTCCTTTTCGGTTCGTGGGCCGGGCCGGCCCACACTGTTTTGGCCTTCTTAGGCTGAACCAAAAAGCGCAGTGGGTAGGGTTTCCCCTATTTTCTTTGGCGGCGGCTCATGGCGCGGCAGAAGTGGTGGCCTTGATGTGTGGCGCAAAGTGGCGCGGCATGGCGATGTAGTGTGGTTTTGGGCGGCACCGGTGGCTTCGAGTGCATGGCGTAGTCGGCGTTTGCACAAGCAACGAGCAACGTGGCGCTTCAAGACGACAGCGTGGTTAGCTCAAGATGGGCGAAAAGCGGCGAGCGGCGCTTAACAGCGAAAGCAGCGCCGCGGACGCGCGAAAGCGGTTTCGGGCTGAGATTTTTTTCTTTTCTGTTTGATGAACAGTAACACCTTATCTAATCCATATTAAGGACAAATCTCTATTTGGAACGCTAATTAATACAGAGGCTAATTAGCAGTTAACAGATCTTAGCAGATTCATGCAAATTAATCTACCGGGTTAATTCATAGCAAAACTAGATATTGAAAGATAGAGTTGTGACGACATACCGATCCAGCCATGTAGAGTGATTCGTGCTGATAACGTATTGAAGAGCATAGTACTCGCAGGAATTCAATCAACCAATCACCACACAATAGACAATCGACAGAGAGACGAACAACGGAGGGAACCTCTTTATTAATAGATTGATCTCTTTCCGAGTACAATGAGGTTCTATTTAAAGACTAAAATCCACCAGAGATAGTTTCGATATTACGCCCATCAACTCAGATTTTTTTTAACAAAATCCACCTGGTGATTTTCACTATATCTAAACCGTTGATCCTTCTTCACGGATGTTGTTAAGCCACGTCACACGTCCACATTCATTGCTTTTCAATCCGGAACCAAACCAAAGTATCAAACTAACCGAAATACGTCGTGGGTCATGACACGAGTGCCGGCCAGGCGACCACCGGCCATGGCTATCGGCGGCAACAACTAGTAAGATTACCGGCGAGGTAACACAGCTGGTTGCACAGTAGTCGCGCTGTGCTCAATGGAGGGTGGAAACAAATCAGCATTCAATGGGGGAAATGATGCTCCATTCCTCCCCGCAAGAAGCTTGCATTCGACGTCCCTTTAGACTATTGATCCATCACACGTCTCCAGCTCCCCTGCCCGCCGCGTCTCGCCCTCTGTGCTCGTTGTGGCTCGCCACCTCACCCTCCACCTCCAGTGCAGCGTGCGTCGCCGCCGCGTGAGGTGGGCAGAGAGAGGGCATGGGCGCGTGGCCATCGTCGGGACTAGGCCAGCTACTCGGGCTGCGGGAGTCAATTGGACTATTCGTGTCGGCCGTGCCGTTGGGAAAAGAATCCGAGGGGAGAAGACGTGCGATGGGCTTATGGGCTGCTGACATCGTTTGGGGCTAGAGTCTGTTTGGTTTTGCTTTCAATGGTTTTCTATGCTTGTTTTACCAAAATTTAGTAGCATTGATCGAATTTGGCGGGTATTTTATTTGCTACTAAACTTTGGCAAGATTCTCTTCTTCCTTAGCTCTCTATTTCATTTTCTTATCAATCTTTGGCTAAAACATTGGTAGACAATTTGGTGACCGGATTTTGGCAATGCCAAATTTTGGTAGTACAAATTTGTCTTCAAACCAGACTGTCCATAAATACAGAGTATCGACCCCAACTATTAGTATATACTAGTCATTAACTCGTGTGTCCGTACGGGCAACATGTTTATCGGGAAGTTATATGACTTTCTGTTAACTTTGGTCAATTTTCCTGGTCAGTGGTTTAGTTTCGAGCTATGCGTGTCTCATCCTGAAATATGACTTGGAGAAATAATATGTCGGTTTGTATTTACCCTTTATGTATTGTCTTGTGTTCATACTTTTGCAGTTTTTAATTCCATATTTGTGTAAAAAAACAGCACAATTCATGTAAAGTTTTCAAAGTTCCAATTTTTAGTATTTCGAATTAGTACATACAACTTTTAGTTTTAAAAAATTTATAAGCTTGTTCCTTCCTCAACATTTTTTTCACTCCCACTTAATTCCCACTTGTAAAATGATTAGTGCATAGTGAGAAAAGTGTGCGTAAAGTGTATAGGTTACATACAGATGTAGCATATCTACTCTCTAATTAGTACTTCCTCTGTTCAAGAATATATGATGTTTTAGACATCAACACGGTCTCCAATATCTAACTTTGCCCATTACTTTCCATATGATTAAGTTAGTAAAAAAATTACAAAATTATTACATTATGGAAATATTTATCATGACAAATCTAATGATACTACTATCTCATAATAAATCTAAATAGTTTTTCATATATTATTAGTCAAAGTTAAAAAAGTTTAACGGAACGCTTTCTAAGACGTCATATATTTCTGAACGGATAGAGTACAAAATAGATAGAATTAAGCGCAAGCCATGATAACCACAGGGTCTGTTGTGTTGACAAATCGGAAATATTATGTCTCCTATGAACATGGGAACACTTTTCTAAGAGCATCTACAACAGTCCACGTCAGCTGTTACTAAGAGGTTGCCACATCAGCATTTAGGTGATGTGGAGGAGCAGGCGAGAAGAGAAGGCGGGGTTGTTTCTAGATGAAGAAACTAGCAAATTGTTAATACCAAGGCACAAGAAACAACCAAATACTCTATTGAAGATTTACTTGTTACCTAAAAACGCGTTTTGTGAGTCCCACTGTCTTAAGGCAAAATATCCACCAGATCATTTGTGTAGCCCGACTTCATTATTGATATGATAAATGAGCTAAAACATGTAGGCCACAAAGTTGTACTTCATTATTAATCATCAAGAATCATGCACACTTGTAGCAATTAAAGTCTTAGACACAAGCTCAAGAAACAATCTATTGGAAGACTTGTTTCTTTTTATTAGATTGAGTACTCTCTCTCCTCTTAGTAACAAGCTAAGAAACAAACCATTGTAGATGCTCTATGGTTTGTTTCTAAGACTTTAATTGCTACAAGTGTGCATGATTCTTGATGATCAACAATGGGGTACAACTTTGTGGCATATATGTTTTGGCTCATTTATCATATCATCTGCGGGGGAAGCTAAGAAGACGGGCTACACAAGATCCGGTAGATTTTTGTTGGTAGGCAGTGGGACCCACAAAATGAGTGTTTAGGTAACAACTAAGCCTCCAATAGAGTTTTTTTGTTGTTTCTTATGTCTTAGTATTAACAATATGATAGTTTTTTTATGTAGAAACAGCTTCACCTTCTCTCCTCATCTTTTCTCCTCCACATCATCTAAAAGCTGATGTGGCAATCTCTTAGTAACAACTGAGGTAGATTATTGTAGTTGCTCTTAATAACAAACTAAGAAACAAACTATTGTAAATGCTCTTAGTAATTCAGGTGTACTTTTATTATTTGTGTCTAGCACTCTGTAGAGCAAACCAATCAAAAGCTCGTGTCCTTCTGGTTTCGAAAAGAACGTTCCTTTCCTCCTGTGGGCCCAGCCTGTAATTAAGTGGCAATTAGAATCCCAGTGATCGGCCCATGTGCCATTGTTTTTTTGTGTCGGATTTGATCTCATCATCATGTATACAGATAGCTCATCGACGCTGTAGATTAAAGCAATACAAAAATTTGATGGTTGAGATGTGTCTTTTTAAGATTAACGCAAGAGTTTCTAGCTATTTTCTCTTTTTTTTTCGAGCAATGCGGTAATTTTTAGCCTTTTTTTTCTCTAGAATTAATATGAAACCTTCTGGAGAAGCATCCAATTAGTACTAAATAAAGATAGCTAATATACGGTATACCTACTAAATACAAATTTTTTTGCAAAAAATAATAATAATTGGTGTACATGTACATCCATGACCTAATATAGGTCCACACCTGTGCCCAAGGACTAGTAGCGCGGAAAAAAGAGGTCAGATTTTCTTTTTCTTTCTAGCAATAACAACTCCGCGTCTTCGCCAAGTTGACTGCAACTGCAAATACTTTCAGCTCGCATGTCCCACCATTTGTTATTTTCATTTTACACATGTGTATATAACTAGCAAGAGTCACGCACTACGCTGCGTGCGTGCAAAAAAAGAAGACGACAAAACAAAACAGGTAGATGTGATCGCTTGCTAAACAAAAAAGATTGAGCAAGTAGACGACAAATTGCCGAAAGCAACTGAGGTAAGCTATAAGCTTACAAACATGTATAGAAATCTGCTTATTTGCATCTAGTTCTAAAATAGCTTCTCAAGTGTGAGTATGTGATTTTCTAGCTTGGAGAATTTTTTATGTACAGAAGAAAGCAGAGAAAATAAAACAAAGAAGGTTGATCCTTAACATCAAGCTAATGAATCCTGATGTACCATTAGGTTCTGCCTAGCATAACATGCCACAAATAGGTAGGCAAAATCAAAAGGCTACCATGCAAGTACTAAAAGACGGTACTGTATATATGACAAAAAAAACAAAAGATCTACAACTAAAAGGCACCACACCGGATTTATCCATTATATAGATGAATAACTGCTGGAAGTGTAGATCAACCGAATCTAAAAAGATAAAGCTAAAAGCTCTTTTCATGAGTAATATAGGAGAAAAACCACACAACACGCATAGAAAACTAATTTTGCCTGCATTTTCTATAAAGCACCTTCAAGAAGTAAAGCTGCATAATATACAAGGAGTGACATCTCATCTACCAAGAGTAATAGCACAGGTAAGCATCTATTATTTCTACAGCACTGAATATAGCAAGAGAAGCACAAAAGGTACTTATCACGATCTGGATAATGCTTTGAACATCTAAAGATACTATGCAAGCAAGCATACATATTATATGTGCAGATGAACAAAATTCATATACATGTATAAAAACACATGGATAAAAGAGCAGATTGAGGAATCAAAGAGCGACAAATTACATGAATCAAAGATATGTGTTTGGTATGGATTCCCAGCAATCCGCATAGATTGAGCATAAATGAAAAAACACAGGTGAAATCAAATCAAATCACATAGTAAACAGCAGCACTGAGGGAAATCCCAACCAAAATAAACAAGGTGGTGCGACGGAACAGGTTGAGGGATTAATATTAATATATCCTAATCCTAATGATGACACAGTATTTAACATCTACTGAGTAAGAAGCTTTGCGCTGAGGTGATGGAAAACTGAGAAATATTGCATCGCCGTTAAACATATATATTGTCCACAATACGTAATACTAGATGAGCACTGTATGCTAAAGAAGAACAAATCCTAGGCTGTATCAGTAAGAACTCGTGATATTACCATGATAAACACAAAAGATTCTACGTATTAGCACTGGTCTAGTTCTTGGATAGGTGCTGACCAAAAGAGAGCTTCTTTGTAGCCCCATGGCATACTCACTACCAGGAAGTTTGATTAGACAGACATCCGTCCATCGAACCCATTCAGAAAGGAGAAAATAATACATAAAAACGTTAAAACTAAACAGAATTGGAGGAAAAGCTATTGCAAAGGAGAAAATTCCAATTAAAAGCAGCATGGCATCAACTGCAACACCTTTTCGTTTGAATGACACCAATTTTATCAAGGTTTCATTTTGTCAGCCAATGTGTATATTTTGCTTATTCTCGTGAACTATACGTATTAGGCCATCAAAGTGGAAGGTTAAGAAAACCACTTTTCCTATGGTATACAACCAAAAAGGCACATATTAGCATGGCACTTGCAAGGTGATTCACGAAGTGTACCTAGTTGTTTGGAACCTAGAAAGAATTGCAATAGGAGGCATATTTGTGTGAAGTCACACAAAAAAAAGTATCTCAAACACAAGGTAACCATACACTACATTTTTTTTCATCAAAACAACATTATTAATAGCTAGGCTTCATAACCAAACATTTTTAACAACATGGATAACTTAAATTTCAGGAAGGAAATAAATACTAAATCCATAATTATTACAATCCAAACAATTCCAACAGCATCATAAATAATCTTCAAATATTAAAGGTCATTAACTAGCATTGATAAAAATCCATAGGGAACTATTAGAAACCCATGATGACCATTTATTACAATAGAACTTTCTAACATGGTAAAAGAAGTAGTATTTAGATGGTGTGAAGTGCAATAAAGTGAGATCATCCCATGAGCTGTTTCCACCTGATGCATGCCATTCTCAACGTTCACCTAAAACAACAAAAGGCAAGAGTGAGTCCAAGACTCAACAAGTACAAGTAAGCAATATATAGAATATCATATCAATAACAAATCATTTCTCAATAATCCAATTACATACTCAAATGTCACGAATGCGATGCAAGTTATGTATATGTCTCCACTTCACTTCTGCATATATCGATATAGATGAGTGTAACACCCGTCGGAGTTCACTCGTGCCCGTATTCTCAAATACGGGGATCCATTGCCCGTCCTTTTTTATACTGGTATCTCATTGCCCATATCTTAAATATAGGGATCTCATCCCACTCCCGTGGATTATTTCTTTCCAACAAGAATGCTTGAAATGAAATGAAACGAAATGAATAACTTACATGCTTTCTAATATTCGTCATCAATTAACGAAAAACATAGAAGCAACAGGAAATAATCATAGTCCACATGAATAACACAACAGCGGTCATTTAACCAATTGGTACCACCAAACATCCAATATTACTCTAAAATGTACTTGCCTTCTAAATACGACGACCGGGTTGATGTGAAGAAGACAACACAGTCGATGCTAAACCACATACAGTAAATATTCAATCACAATGTTGGCCATAGCAATTTAAAACAATCACTTAGACGACACCGGTCCTACACGAATCCCAAATCCAACAATTTCATAACTTTTAATCTACCCAAACAAATATGATAAACTAAGACATTTTTCAGAATCAACATGAAGTTTTCTCCCACTTCCTAGTTATTCATTAAATTTAACTATGTCATTAATCTAATCAGATTTGAGGTTTTTCCCACAGCTGCGTCTAGCAGAAAGTCAGAATTCGATAACAATATTCTAAAAATCATAACTCCCATTCTGTTTATCCAAAAATTGAGTTCTTGGGTTCTATGGAAACCCCAAGGAATTATATACAATAATCATGTTGGTCCCATCCCCTAATTAGTTCATTATCTACTTTTAATCCACAGATTACTCCAACTGCCCGAAACCTGACAAAAACTCTGGATAGCAGGATTGCAATAGCCATAATTTTCTAACGGTTTATCAAAAAATTGCATACTTAGTCTCTTTGGAAACCATAAGGAATTATCTACAATAGTAGTGTTGGTCAAATTCCCTCATTAGATCATTAACTATTTTTAGTATACCGATTACTACAACTGCCAGAATCTGATAGAAATTCTGGACAACAGAATTTCAATGGCCATAACTCCCTAACGGTTTATCCAAAAATTGTGATCGAGCACTCTACGAAAAAAACAAATAGATATCTACAATTATCTTGGAGATGACAAACCCAAATTTCGCCACTACAGTATCCAAAATTACATTACAAAGGAAACAATAGATTACCGATCTACCAAACAGATTCTACCGATTGCTAAAATAGAAAAGAACTGATCGAATTGCCACCCTTAGAGATCAAGATGACGAACACGAGATCCCAGCGCTCCCCATCTCCTTCTTCCTCTCTTCCTTCTCCCTTTCCCCTCTTCTCTTCCTCCTTTCTTTCTCTTCCACCTTCTTTCTTCTACTAGCCGAGCAAGGAGGCAGCAACATCTGGGAGGGGAGGCGCTACAGTGGTGGTGCTACAGTACCGCGATGGTGCTACAGTAGCAGGGCTAGGGTTTGGGTGGCCTTCCCCCGTCCTTTTAAGGCCGGCCGACTCAATTCGACCAAGACACTGTGGCCCAAAGGCCTAGGTTTTCTGACTCTTCCTCAGAAATCTGAATTTCTAAATTTGATTTATTAAATTCTCTCTTTAATTCAATTTAAGTCTCTAATACTATACGGGATATTACATTCTACCCCACTTCAACAGAATTCGACCCCGAATTTTACTCATTGTTTTACTCGAAAGAACACCAAAACTGAATTTAAACAATAGCTAATACGTACCCGCGTGAACAGCTTTGGGTGTTGCTCGCGCATACGAGACTCCAACTCCCAAGTCGTTTCTCTCTTAGACCGAGAAGATCACAACACCAAGACGTATACCGACGTCTATATCTCAACACTCTCTCTAACCTCTCCAGTACATGTATCGGACGGAACTCGAAGGTACAGTTTACTCGTTGGTCAACGGCTCTAACGAAACCTCAAACTTCGGATAGCTCAAGTATTTCCTCAAAACCGGGTCATACAAGACATCGTGTACCCCGCGCAAGGTCCCGAGACGGTCCTAGTGATACATCAACTTCCAAAAATTCTCGCAACTACCCGAAACAAACTAATGTACCTTGAACCAGCCTTCCCTTTGGTACCAAACTACACAACATGCACATAACACACGAAACTCTTATTCTATCTCTCGATCGATCTCTTCTCCTCAACAAGAAGCACCTCCTTTAACTAGGGACGCACAATACAACTCATTTACAACAAATTCTTTTACAAGCAAAACCTAACTGAAAATAAAAGATTCTCATCGCAACTACGCATTACCAAATCCCCACTAAAAGGGTCAAATCGAAAATCGAAGATTGATCACGAAAACATTTCCACTTTCCAAGTAGACAGTTTGTAAATAAACACTATGTAAGCCAAAAAAGAATTCACTGGAATGCCCAAATCAATTATTTTCTTTATTCTTTCTGAACTGGAAAGACCCACACATGCTAACATAAAGCCAACTCAAATTGCAAATGACCTCTGTCATAAACCACAACTCAAACAAGAATCAAGAGAGCATTTCACTACCCGAGAAAAATATTCTTTTCTCAATCATTTCTTTTAATAATTTAACTTCCCTTAAACCATGAGATTCCAAATCACCACATAACACACTAACTCACTTCTCTTAAATTGGTATTCTTAACGCTATGCTCAAACCGAATACATCATCCACACCTTTATAGAGAGACTCTACTAACCCCACAAAATATACTCTAGCCAACTTCTCTACCAACGGAATTACTTTGATAAGTATTTTTCAATGCACCTCAACATGGATTTCACCCACAAACACATCACCTCAATTCGTTAAGAATAATCAACTTGAAATTCACATCGCACACTCTAATTTACTACATCAAAAGGGTTCTATCAATGATCATCACACTATTTAAAATCCACTTTTATTCTACTACTTCTACACCTAGTCACTGGGCAACCAAGATTCTAGCATAAAACACAAGTCCAATTTTAACCTTCAAGACTTCTACAATGAACTCCTGGTATACATGGCAGGGAGTCCTCAAATTCGATGTCTAAAATTCTCACAATCCAAACATACTCAATCATTAATATCAACATGTAAACATAATCTCGAACAAAGAATCTTTAGAGAGATCTAACTCCCAAAGTGTTACTCATTGAAACCAAGTCATACTTAACAACAACTCAAGAATCCTTGTTGTCCCAGTAATTGCCATAATGATTAGATTACTTCACTAATCTCATTCTCATTAAACTACACCGTCATAAATCACCTACACAATCTTACAAATTGCCCAATCGTGAACCTCTAATAAACTGATCAATATTTCCATACTTTCGATAATTCTAATGTCCCACCCAAAATGAACAAAAGATCTTAGACCACAAATCACTATAGGTTCTATTAGTTACAACAATGCAATCAGTTTAGACCCAAAGACAAACATTCTATTTAAATCAAATCCACTCAAAGGAGTATTCCAGGACATCAGTTTATCACCCAATGCATCTCAAATAACTTGACACCCAATGACTCACAAAATCATTTAACATACACTTTAAAAGACCTGTGTGAAACGAATCAGTTGATCCTTTCTCTAAAGAAGAGGCAAATAAAAACAATTTTTAGCACATAGAAAAACGTTTACCGCTCGTAGTAAACACAAGACCAAGGAAAAATAGTCAAATAGCAATGATCTCGAAAAAGCAAAGACGAGATCGTAGTTGAGGGCACAAGTCTCACAAGAAGAGAATATCAAATCTTAAATAATAAGAACAAAGCATTGCTTTTGAAACTTGAGGAACTCTCATGCGGCAAATAGAAAGGTTAAGCACGCTTCAAATAAGCTGCAAGTTACAAAACTTGACTCCAATCTCAAATACTTCCACCATATTTTTTCATTTAACAAAGAAAACAAAATTTTTTCTTAGATTACAACCTCTCTTTGCTAACTCAAACTAAAGAGTCTTTAAGGTCGAATCACATGAATCTCTTAAGAACCAATAGAATCTTTCAATACATTACTTTGTTTAAACTTATTTATGCTACCACATAAATCATGAACTCCTAAAAGATCACGAATGCAAAACTTGAAATATTCTCATTTAAGTGATATCACGAAAGGCGATCAAATTACTTTCTCTATAAAAGAATCAACACCATTCTCACATTACTGACAATTTTATTAACATCAATATCATACATTCTTACCATGAATCATCAACCCTTATTACCCCATCTTAAACTTTCAAAAAGAAACACAAGCCACAAGGTTGAAACAAATCTCTTTTATCAAGATCATACTACGCAATAGCAATTTCGCAACGCTATCAAAGACCACTTATGAAATTCATCCACTCAACTATTAGTATTGCTCAACACCAACTTTAGCTCTCATTAACAATTGACGATTGTATTAATCATGTATGCAAATATAGTCATACTTCTATTTGCAATCACATAACTATTTATAAACATAGATTTAACATTTCACCTTATGTTCAGAAATTAGGACAAAATATGATTAAAGATTTAATAACATAGTTTCTATAAACAAGGTTTCACGAATTGATACACCAACATCCATCTAGTCCTTTATACAGGTTTCAATAATTTTAGCAAGTCAAGAATTAGGTAAATCAAGCAATTACATAAGATCATCAAGTAGTCAACTAAAGATAACTTCCATATTAATATCCTCTAAGACAACGTTTGAATAAATCCTTAATTTAACCATCACTAACGGTTATTAATCCATTGAGACCCGTTAATCCAATTTACCTAAGAAGTTTACCAAATTCAACAATCTTAATGATCAAACCAATTCATCAATATCTCACACTTCTTAATAAAATCCCGGATTCCTAGTAGGTATAGACATACCTTCAATCACAGTTCATCATGTAATTACTCTAAGACAACATCAAATCAATCAACTTCACTTCTAAGGATCTTGGTTAAAATTAATTACGCACTATGCTATTGACCCAACTTGACATCACATACATTACCAATTATCTTCTATGGATACAACCTCTCGCTTAACACAACAAAACATTACAAAAGAGTTTTGACACTTTCTTTCCCGAAGAAGCTGCACTAAACTCCAACACTCCAACTACTCCAAGAGAAGTGTGTAGAGTCAAAACTTTCTTCAATGAAGTTTGTATAAGATAAGTTTCATTATCTAAAACACCAAGCGAATAAACATGTCATGTTTTCCAATAAGATAGGTAGAACTCTCATGAAAAAGAATAATCTTGTCAATAACAATGTCTAACAGTAGCAAAAATAGCTCAACAGTCGAAAAAGACAATAATTGCTCTATAAAACAAATAGAGACCAATTGAAACCCATCAATTGCCTTGTTGACTAAATCAAATAGTGGTAACGCCGTATTGACTGTTATTTGATTTGCTTTCAAAATTTGGTAACAGCCATGAAATTTTGGTAACACCAATGAAATTCAATGTTACACACGGATAATCCGAAGACAAGAAAATGACTCACTAAAAAATTGTTAACACCAAAATTTGACTTCGCCACGATTCAAACAAAGTTCTTTTGTCTAATATATTTTAACTTTACCCAAGTTTTGGCCGTACCAAATTTTTGCGTTCGCTTGTTTGGGCAATCAACCAAACAACCTCTAAATCCAAGGGTACTTGGCTACCTCGTTGGTTCGCTAATTTCTATCTAGTGGGACTTAGGGTCTGTTTGCTTTGATTCCTGGCCAATTTGCTCGGTGCCGGCAGATACCGGAGTTCAACCGGCATTGCTTGCTTGGTTTCGAAATTGCCGCCACCAGCGAGCTCGTTCGAGACGTGGAAATCATACGCTGAGCCAGCGGCTTCATCCACCACTGCATCTTCGATTCAACGGTCTATTTTTCATTCACTAATTTCAGGTACAGGTTTCCAACCAAACAACTCATCTTCAGGTTTGCCTGGTCAGACAAAAATCATCTACTTTTCAGGCTACCTCTAGGCACCTTTTTTCAGACATGAAATCCAGATCACCAACCAAACAAGCCCTTAGAGCCTGTTTGCTTTGGAGCTGATGCTCTGCACTGGCTCGGATCGCACCTCGAGGCGCCGGTGATGTTTGCTTGCTTCCCAGGCAGCTTATTAGGCCCAGGCGTAAGAATCCAGCGCCTGGGAGCCAGAGGAGGCTGCTCCATCTACACCGTTGATATCTCGATCTAACGGTCTATTTTTTATTCACTAATTCCAGCCACAGACTTCTAACCAAATAACTCATCTTCATGTTTGCTTGGCCAGACAAAAATCATCTACTTTCCAGGTTACCTCTAGGCACCACTTTTTCCCAGCATGAATTTGGGCTTGTTTGGATTGAGACCTGGGCTCCATGCCTGAAAAAAATGGTGCCTGGAGGTAGCCTGAAAAGTGGATAATTTTTGCTTGGCCAGGCAAGCCTAGGGACGTGGTGTTTGGTTGAAGACTTGGGCCTGGAGAAAATATAAAGTTAAAAAATAACGTCTTGAGATAGTTTGGAAATAAATAGCATGAAAACGGTTCATTAACTAATGAAAACGGTTCATTAACTAACTTCTAATCTCAATTAGCTAGCATAAATATAAGTCTCGCGTGAGCCTGGCAGGGCGCTAAAAACCAATGCCCGGGCCTGGCTTGGAGGCCTACCAGACATACTCCCTGGCCTCCAACCAAATAGGGCATCGGCCATCGGCAGCACCCAGGGTGGTCTCTGATCAGACACGTCCCGCCAGTACCCATCCAAACACGCTCGAAATCCTCAATTCTTAGGGTATGTTTGGTTCGAGGCCTGAGAGCTGTGCCTGAGAGGTGCCTGAGAAGCAGATGATTTTTGTTTGGTCAGGCAAATCTGAAGATATAGGGCCTGTTTGGTTGGTGCCTTGGACTACATGCCTGGAAAAAAAGTGGTGCTTGGATGTAGCCTGGAAAGTAGATGGTTTTTGCCTGGCCAGACAAACCTGGAGATGGGTTATTTGGTTGGAAGTATGTGCCTGGAATTGATAAATAAAAAATAGGCCGTTGGATCAAACAATGAACGGAGATCATACCAGACAGTTTGATTTCCAGGTAGCTGGCTCCAGGTGTTCGTTTTCTATGCCTGGAAGCCAGGGAACGAAGCATGCACAGCACAGTCAGCGATCAGGGATGGTTCTTGGCCAGGCAGGTCACGAGGTAATGATCCAAATAAACCTATAGTGTTTGGTTGATGATATACATGACTGAATATAAAAAAAAGGTAGAGAAAGAACTAAAGAAAGAAATAAGAAAAGGTGCCTGGCAGGCGTCATTTTTTCACCGACCAAACCAACTCCCGGCCGTCACCCGGCGTAGGCCCTGGCCAGGCAAGTATGGTGAGGCTTCCAACCAAGCAGGTCCTTAAACCCTAGACCTCACGACTCACGAGCTCCCGAAGCCGCCGCCATGCCTCCAAAGGGAAAGAAGAAGCGGCCGTCGGCGTCCCCGCAGTCGTCCCCTCGCACCCCATCCACCCGCGGCCTTGACGGCGGCGGCACCCTTGACCTCCCATCTGTCGCCGCAGCAGCGGCGGCGCGGTACCCGGCGCTCGTACCCCGCGGTGGCGCCGGCTGCTTCGCCGGCATCGTTGCTGGTGTGGGCCCCAGGAGCGGAAGCCGCGGCGGCGAATGGAGGCTCTGGCTCTCCGAGTCCGCCATGGTCGGTGCCGGGCTGCGGCCTGGGTGCCTCGTCTCCGTAAGCTCCTCCGGGGCGGCTGCCCCGGGTCCGCCCCCCCCCCCCCACCCCAACCCACCCGGTGCTCTCGTTGCTCGCCATTTTCTTGATTGATTTGGTCCTGTCCAATCACCCGATCATCCATTCCTTGCATCGCAGCTTGCTAGCTTGGTAGAGTACATAGTACTACATAGACTACATGCGTAGTAGTTGCAAATAAGGTGAACTGTGAATGATCAACAGATTGGTAAACAATAGCAAAAAGGGAGATGGTAAACAAGCTAACCAACTGTATTCCAACTAGTACAACACCCGATCACTATGTGAAAAGAATGATATATACTCGAGCCTCCGCAATAAGCAAGTATCCGAGTAAATTGCAAGGGTTCGATCTGTTACTGGCTAGCATGGGATCAGAACCTAGTATTGAAATACGTAGACCTAGCTGCGCCACCGTCCACCGAGCCGAGGTCCGAGACTCGTAGCTCGCACCGTTGGCTGTCCGCCGTTGCAGACTCGCAGCGCCAGTAGGCAGCAGGTGAGCACTTGAGCGGTGATTGAGAGTTGAGCCCTTGAGCATGGTTCTGAATTTTGATTCAATTTCAGTAAATTTTGATGTCTTGTAGGAATTTTGATCTATGTTTGTCTGGTTGTATCGGTTAGATCTTCACAATTTGAACGTATTTGACATCATTAGTTATATTGACTATTGAATCGCATTGTACTTGGCATTTTTTATACTACGAGTTCGCCCCGGGTCTTTCCAATTCCTGGTTCCGCCACTGTATACCATGATGTCCGATTGATGATATGTTTGCTCTGATGCTGTAGCAACTTCTTTATGGTATTTAGATTTGTGTTGTGGTTGAGAAGTTGAATTCATCACATGACACTGAAAATAATTGCTGCCGTATGAGCTAAAATTTGACTTCTTTTAGCAATTAGTGGTGATCCCAGTATGTCTCCACCAACTTGTGCAGTGCTACTGTGCTGAGTTGAAAACTTGAAATACAAGCGGAATGGTGGTATCCTGCTTGTAAATAATATAATAAAATTAAGCTTCAGGGTTCCCATGAGTTCCAGTGAAGTACAAACATATTAGTTTACTAGCATCTGTGTGTTGTTTTGGATAAATAAGCTGAGATCTTTGCGCTGTTTGTAGGTATCACTTATTTCTTCAGGCAGTGACCAACTAGATGTCTTCCCATTTGATAGTTTATTTGAGGAATGCAACAGATTCTTTGATCTTGATGTGGACAATGATCTAATGTATAATGAAGCTGGGAAGAACTTTGTGGTTGCCACAGTTTTCCCCTCACGTGAGGTATGTGCCTTTTCTATCTTTCCTCTCTTGATGTCTAAATGCCGAGAATGCCAAACTGTAAAAGCTTTTTGGTTGTCTTACTAGGCTCAAAAGAATGGCATCAAACTCTCTTGGGATCTTGCTTGCATCCTCGGATACCCTTCAGTAGGCCATTCTTTGTTTATTAGTCCCCTATATACATCTCAAGCCCAAAAACAAATTGATGGTATTGAGATTTTACGGGTGATAAAATGTAACAATCTTTATCTTAGTCTAGTTCCACCTAAGGTTGGATCTTCCAACCGCATTGAATCAGAGTCTGATTTCCATCCTGTAAGAGATGGAATGGTTATGGAGTCACCTAAGAATATTCCTTCAACTCCACCACACATGAATGAAGCTCATTGTGTTGCATCCAACAGTGGCTCCTCATTGTGCTTGGATCCAGCAATTGCGAGGTCAGCATTAGCAGATGAGAAAGTTAATGCGTTGCTGCAGACTTGTGCATCACGGTGGCTCAGTGGTAGGCACTTATTGAAAGGAAACTATGTTCCTCTTTCGATGTGTGGGAAATTGTCTATGTTCGTGGTTATGGGAGCAGAATTAGATGGTTCTTCTCTGGATGTAGTGCATGAGAAAAACAATTCACTGTCCAATGCGGAGGTTTCTGCTAAATTGGGGGAAGCCCCTGTTTTATTCCTTGTTGACAAAACCACAAAAGTTTATCTTTCTGATTCAGCCTGTTCAGAGGAGCTTGGCTCAGATAAGTCAGGCTTGCAAGCAGAATATTCCATGCATGCTGATACAAGAAATGAAGACTCCAATTGCGCTCCAAGACTTGGTGGGTTATCTGAAGAGTCAGCAAGGATAAAAAGAATCATTTCATTTTCACTGATTGATCAAATTTGTTTGCCAAGGTATAGTGTGAACACATTTGTTTTCCCCCCTTGGATATATAATTTATTCTTTCAATTAGTAATATGTTGATTGACTTCTGTCATGTACACTAGTGCACGTGAAATCTTCAGCTACAAAGGTGTTCTTCTTCATGGTCCACCTGGAACAGGGAAAACCTCGCTTGCTTCTTACTGTGCCTATGACGCAGGGGCCAAACTTTTTACAATCAATGGACCAGAGATCATTAGTCAGTATTATGGTGAAAGCGAGCAGATGCTGTATGATGTTTTCAGTTCAGCTAAGCAAGCTGCACCTGCTGTGGTTAGATTTTTCATCTAATGCTCAGCTACTTCTTTTTACTGTCTTGTAAACTATGCTTGAAAACCTTGTTGAGTCATCTCTTTAGGAGGCTAGATATCATAATTCACAACATTGTTTTTCCTTTTGTATTACACGGAATGGAAAAGGAACAGTGCTTTGATGACTTTTGTAACCCGTCTACAAATTGAATAAGTGATACACAGCCTCAGATAGTTATTCGATCAAGAAAGGTTCTTTACCACGTAGTGAGCTTTTTGGTAAAGACTGTGACATTGTGGAATCCTAGATGCCTGATTATCTTGATGTGCTATGCTGCTCTAAAGGTTTTCTTTTCTTTTCTTTTTTCAAAATTGATGCGCCCAAACTTGTCACTCTTCTCACTATTTCTTATGATCATCTGGACTGGAAACCAAACCACTGTTGGTGTCTATAATAGTACGTCATCTTTTCCTTTTCTTTTCAAGCAAAGTGTCCCTTATGGCTTATTATTACAGATTCTGAAAGTTTTATTGTATGTCCTTGTCCTATGACGCATAAAAGGGCGCTTCTTCCCTTAAACAGAAGAAATGTTTGACCGAAGCAATGTACTTGCCTATACAGTATTATATTTCAGTGCTCATCTTCAGGAGCATCTCCACCTTTATTCTATTTTCTTTTTTATATTTCAAATGAAATTAATCTCTTACTTGGTTTTTACAGAATCAAATCTAAAAATGGAAGCAAAACCTCTTTTCCAATTACAGATCAGTTCTTTTTTTAGTTGAGGTGTTTCCCTTCATCCTCTCTTAACAGTTGCGTCTAAATCAGGACAAACATAGAAGTATCTATTGTACTAAGTAGCAAGGTTATGGATCCAAGTATTTAGTTAGCAATGGTTTCTATACTATGGAGAGGAAGTATTTAGTGTCGTTATTAGGGCATGTACAATGCAAGATGTTTATATATAAATGTTTAAAAAGAGATAATATAGCCACATCATCAAGCACCCATGTAAACATCATTCTCTCCAATGCAAGCATCTCTTTTGTAGGTGCTTAAATGTTGCATTCTCTCCTATGTGTCAGGAAAAAGCAGTTTTTTTCCTTCTAAGCACCTGCATTGTACATGCTCTTAGTGTTTTTTAGCACAGCATGTTACCATTGTCACAGTATCATGGATTAATCACATGTATCTTACTATCTTCATTCCTTTTAGATATTTATTGATGAATTGGATGCAATTGCTCCAGCACGGAAGGATGGGAGCGAGGAGTTATCTCTTAGAATGGTTGCCACTTTATTAAAACTGATGGATGATATATGCCCTAGTAATCGTGTTCTCTTGATTGCTGCTACGAATCGGCCTGATAGTATTGATCTTGCATTGCGACGTCGATTTGATGAACAAATTGAAATAGGTAGAAAGCTCTGATGTTACGCATGTACTTACTACTTACAAAGTTAAAATGGGGATGCAATCTACTCTACATATATATCTTGCTCTTTCAGTTATTGATGCGCAGGATACATGAAAGAAAATGCTTATATGTAGTAACATCATGCATTTACAGCGGTTGTCCTAAACAAATGTTGCTAAGGAATGGATTGGCTTGCATCATACTTCTTTCTGAATAAGAACTTTGCATACTTATAGGTGTCATCCCACGATGTGGTTACTTTGTATAGCTTCAGTACCTATTTTCTGTAACCTCTGCTACCTGTGGTTGGTCATGTGCTTATAGATGATATCAAATGCAATATGAACATCATCAATTCGAATGTTGCATATAACACGTTTGTTCAGTTGATAAATTGTTGAATCTAAGAAAACGTTGTCCAATTGTTTACTTGCAGGAGTACCATCTCCAAGACAGAGGCTGGACATACTTCACAACCGTCTAACTGGAGTTCACCACTCTCTCTCTCTTGAGGAACTTGAGTCCCTTGCTTCGGCCACTCATGGCTTTGTGGGTGCTGATCTAGCTGCACTCTGCAATGAGGCTGCATTGAGTGCTCTTCGCCGTTATATCAGCCTAAAAGAGGATGTAAGCTCATTATCATTATCTCTCTCAAAGTTAACCATGGCATTGGAGGATGTTCCCTGCACAAGTAGCGGTGACAGGACAGAAAGTAGTGGGCCTGGCGATAAGAAAGATGAAATATTGTCAGTGACCACTGAGGACTTTGACAAGGCTAAAATGAAAGTGAGACCAAGTGCAATGCGTGAGGTATCATTTCTATCCACCTGGCCACGTTTAGTGCTTTGTTGTGATCTCTACTCTAATACCTCCTGCTTTGTTAAGCAACATTTCTCCTCTCTTTTGTTTTTTTATGTGTTTATGTTAACCTTTTCATTCATGAACCCCAACTGATGAGCAGTTAATACTAGCTAGAAGTTACAAAACTTGATGCAATTCGATATATAATTTTTTGTTATTGGTAGTAGTGTAATAGTCTTGTAAGGGTTAGGGGTAGTTATGTAATTGTAGTTTAGTCTAGAGTTTCTAGTCTAGGGTTTCTCTTGTATACTATATATTGCTCTCTGGGCTCTTGCAATAGAACTAAGAATTCAGCCCCTATTTTTCTCTCCTCTCCCAAAATCTAACATGGTATCAGAGCCTAGATCCAAACTCTAGCATTCATCTTCTTCCACCTAAGCCGCCCCCGGGACGAGCAATCTCTACTCCTGGGGGTAGCACTCAATCTCATTTTTATCTTTAGTATCTGTAATTTCTTAATGTCAAACAGTACCATCAACTAGCAGTCATCTCTTCGAGTAGCAGCAGCTCCTATCAGCAGCAAGTGTCCCCGAGCTCGGTACTGCTCTTCCGGATCCTGTGTTGGGAGCTCGTCCATGTCAAGTAGCAGCAGTTTCTTTGCCTCGTCGTCAAGCAGCAGCAGCACCAGGCTTCATCTCCATTGTCATCGACAGCATCATGCGTCGCTGGGCTCATCTTCGCCAGATTCGGCATCCTCTCTGTCAGCCGGAGCTCATCCTCTTCGCCAGATCCGGGTGGTATCTGGCCATCCTCGTCGCCGGAGCTCACCTTCGCCATCGTCGCCTGGGGCGTCACAACCTGCCGGATTCGACCGGATCCAGCACCGACATTGTCTTCCCTCACCAGATCTGGCGGTCGGGATCCAGAGCTCGCCCAACAACCTCGTCTTCATCGCCGAGGTGGCCATCCGACCTCGTCTCCATCGCCTCGTCTCACCAGATCCGGCGGTCGGGATCTGGAGCTCGCCCAACGAGCTAGTCTCCATCCAGCGCGCCTGGACTCTGCATCCACGGATTCGGGCTTCCTCTCGTTGCGGCCATCAGATCCCATCGGATCTGATCCTCCCTGACACCGTCGAGCTTGATCCATGCCTCCTCTGCGCTAGATCTGGCGCCTCGTCGATGAGTGCCATGTCCCCGCCGTCGCCGAGATCGATCCCCGGCTCCTCTGCATGGGATCTGGCTTCTCCTCACCAACGCCTCGTCCTCGTCGCCGCTGAGCTCGATCCACGCCTCATCCTCAGCACGGGATCCGGCGCATACTCGATGAGTGCCTCGTCCCCACCGCCGCCGAGCTCTCCGACGACGGATCCTCTGCTCCGATGAGGCTGCCAGCGCCTCTTCTTCTCCGACGAGGCTGCCATCGCCTCCTCTGCTTCGACGAGGCTGCCGACCACTTCTTTGCTTTCTGTGACGATCGCTCTGTTTGCTTGGTACTACTTGCCACTATCTTTGCTTTGCTCTGCTGACCACCTTTAGCTCACCCTGCTCCAAGCTTGTGGAGAGTCTTTGCCTCCGCTAGCCCACCATGGTCATCTTGTGTAGCAGCCACCTCTTTCTTGCAAGCTTCCTGCTCTGCTTCATGTTGGTGCTTGTGTGACCACTGCTGCTGCTAGTAACTGCTGCTTGTATCCTCTTGCTAATATTTGCTGCTAATGCTAGTATCCTAAGTCTATTTTCCTTTGATTTCCATCGAGTCCATCCAAGTCCGTTGTATCTTTCTTTAAGTTTGTCAAAGTCATGCTAGTTCATCATATCCTTTGCCGATCAACCGATTGCTTCTTCCTTTTCGGGTTGCCGCGGTCCGTCCATTGGATCGAGTGTGATCACCTCCATTATCGTTGTTGATACGACTTTGCCCTCTTGGTCCTTACTTGTAGCCCATCTTGTTACACATCTTCGCAGCATTGCGACTCTTGATCAATAGCCTTCTTTGTCGTCATCATCAACTGTCTCTTCGTCTTTGTTTTCGTTGGACACTAGATTCGACACCGTCACCTCACATCTTAGGTGGGCGGATTTGGTCCGAGGTCTTTGCCTTCGTCAAGCACTAGATTCGACACCGTCACCTTACTTCTTGGGTGGGCGGATCTGGTTCGCGCCTTCATCTCTATCTCTTCATCGGCTTGATTTGACATATCTCTCTATTCCTGTCGGTTTCAACATCTCCAAATCAAGACATTCGTGTATGAAGAGCCAAAGGACAATTTTTTTTCAAGAGTTGTATGCTTCAACATCTTCAAGCTCGGACTTCGGATTTATCTTTTATTTTAGTGTTGTCCTCTTCAAACTCAATGCTATTGTATACACATTGAGTTTGAGTGAGGGTGTTAAGGGTAATAGTGTAATAGTCATGTAAGGGTTAGGGGTAGTTATGTAATTGTAGTCTAGTCTAGGGTTTCTCTTGTATACTATATATTGCCCTTTGGGCTCTTGCAATAGAACTAAGAATTCAGCCCCCATTTTTCTCTCTTCTCCCAAAATCTAACAATTTTGTCGTAACAGTTCAGTTGAATGTAAGGTGTCTTTGATTTAGTTTGTTCCTGTGCTTCATGGATGTATTGTACTATTTTTATCTTCTGGAAAATAGACACAATGTTAGTAAATATGTGATCTGTAGCGGATAAAACAATGTTAATGGCCCAATCATTTCCTGTACAGGTAATGCTTGAGCTTCCAAAGGTACGATGGGAGGATGTTGGTGGCCAAGCCAGAGTCAAGAGGCAGTTAATTGAAGCCATCCAATGGCCTCAGAAATGCCCAGAAGCATTTGAACGCATAGGGATCCGCCCCCCTAGAGGATTGCTGATGATCGGACCACCAGGTTGCAGTAAGACATTGATGGCCCGTGCTGTAGCTTCTGAAGCAAAGCTGAACTTCCTTCCAGTTAAGGGTCCTGAACTTTTCAGCAAATGGGTTGGTGACTCTGAAAAAGCAGTGAAATCACTATTTGAAAAGGCGAGAGCTAATGCACCGGCAATAGTGTTTCTTGATGAAATAGATGGGCTTGCAGTAACTCGTGGGCATGAAAATGATGGAACATCAGTTGCTGATAGGGTCCTCATTCAGCTGCTACTGGAAATGGACAGTAAGTTTTAATATTGATCCATGATATTAGTCCAGCAACTGGCCAGTAATTACTCAGGGTGCAATTTAATTGCATTATCTGTTCATTAACGCTAGAAGACAATTAGGTTTGTTAGGCTTGTGATTATGTGCTGTGAAAGATTTAACTTGTGA
The DNA here is from genome assembly GCA_036346405.1 of Phyllostachys edulis. Lineage (NCBI taxonomy): Eukaryota > Viridiplantae > Streptophyta > Magnoliopsida > Poales > Poaceae > Phyllostachys > Phyllostachys edulis. The sequence goes on from CM070566.1 coordinate 15,323,268, forward strand.
GTGCATACAAACCAAGCAGCAAAGTATGGGATATGATGTTTCTAGTCTATGGTTAGTTAATCACTAGCCTGCATCTGAAACTTCTTTTGGTTCCACTATTTGATCTCTTATGCAGTTCATTCTTGCTAGAAGTAACATTATGTCTAGATAGTAATAACATTTAGGTTGTGATTCTGGGTAATGTTTTATTAAATGAATATCATGACTGTACAGAAGGTCTGCATAATATAAATTGAGCGACTAACAGTAGTTGTAGTCAAAATTGAGTCAGGGGCCTCTTATTAGACATTAGTTGCTTGGGTCTCTGCCATTTTCTTCTCTTCTCAATCACAGATGGAATGTGCTGATAACTTGCTATTTAGACTCCCTTTGCTATTTACAAGCTCTGAAGCTTCTATTGATGTTTGGGTTTTGATCTTGCCTAATGTACTTAGTTGCAACAGATTTGAACCAAGGACTTGGTGTTACTGTAATCGCAGCTACAAATCGTCCTGACAAAATCGATCCTCCACTTCTGAGACCAGGTTAATTATATGGATTATGAACTTTAATTTTATGGCTTACATACATTGCTTGGGCTATAATGCTTCCTACAGTCTGTTGGTTTGACTATATGAGTGATGTTTGCACTAGGTCGTTTCGATAGGCTGCTTGATGTGCAACCACCAGATGAAGCTGATCGTGAAGATATTTTCCGGATTCATACACGCAGCACTCCGTGCAGTCCTGACGTCAACCTAAACGAGCTTGCTAGAGCTACAGAAGGCTACACTGGTGCGGACATAAAGCTTGTCTGCAGGGAAGCTGCTATTGCTGCGCTTGATGTACGTCACCACTTATTCTTTCCCCATTATGGTACATTCTGGTCTGTATTTTCACAAAGTGATCGCAGAAGTTCACTGATAAATTCTCCATTTTCACAGGAGAGCTTTGATATTCCAGAAGTAGCAGTTAGACATTTCAAGTCTGCAATCAACAGCGTAAAGCCGTCAGATGTAAAGTTCTACCAAGATCTTGCGGTGCAATTTCGCAGATTTGTTGATGATGCATCGTGGAGAAAGCAATAATGCTGGGAACATACTGGACTAGCCATTTTGTTATCCGGTTGATTCCTAAGCTTAACTAGAAAAGTTTTCTGTAACAAACTTGGCCATGTTAACAGTCGAGTTGGATTCTGTTGGCTTTGCCCAGGAGAAAACTCACTCATCTCTGCCTCTCTTGGAACACACGCACTCAAGATGAACAGAAGAGTTTTGGCCGACGCAGCAACTGCTTTTCATTCGTGTTTTCTTCACCCTCAACAGCAGTTAAATACAAGAGCTAACCAGTAGACTAACAAGCACGTTCGGATCCGAACTTCAAGCACGCACACTGTGCAACTCCACACACATGCTAACAGACTTGACCAATTCTCACGCATGTGCCTGTGGCCACTACTTGCAGTCAAGCCACTAGCCACATGATCCGATTTCTATGGCATGACCACAACGTGCACATCAACATGCACTTGACTAAGTACCCGCCTACATACGAACTAACAACTCCTAATATGTGTTTAATCAAAGAACTAGTAATAAACATCAAGATTAACTCTAACATTCTCCCCCTTAATCTTGATGCATTGACTCACAAGCCAACGTCTAATCTCCTGACGCATCTCCAAGGAGTTTTGCCGTCTTCTTGCTGACCATGCCGTCGGTGACACAACTTGCCAGCGTCTTTTGCTTCTACCTCAGTTCCGATTGTCTTTCGCCGGTAACACAACTATACGGCGACGAAGACTCTCATTAGAACTTACACACATGAGAACTTGGACACATCTACAAGAACTCATGCGCACACACATGCATCATGCACTGACTCACCTACATGCATGACCATGACACAAATATACGCACGTATGTAACACACCTCCTACGTGCATACAAAGAAATAAATGACACATGCAACACTTCTACTGTGCCATATACACATACATAGGCGCGGACACCGCTTCCGCTTCACTCACATCGTCGTTGCCGCGCTCCACATGCACCAGGGCGACGAGGTTGTCGGACGTCTCGTACAGCTGCATCGCGGAGGCCTCGTAGACCTTGATGCACTCGTACTCCTTCTGCGCCCGGTTTACCTCCTTCTTCGACACCTGTACCATGGCCGGCGCCCTCGACGACGCTATGCCGGCGAAGCCGCCGCCGCCGCCTTCTTCGCCGCTTCATCGCCGTGGCGCCACCGCCACAGTAGCCCATCGCTCCGTCATCGCCGCGCCCGCAGTCGCCATCGCCGACCGAGCCGCGCGTTGCCCGACCGCGCCGCACGGCTTCTTCTTGCACATCGCCTCCTTGTACCTCGCTCTGATACCAAATGTTGGCTTTGCCCAGGAGAAAACTCACTCATCTCTGCCTCTCTTGGAACACACGCACTCAAGATGAACAGAAGAGTTTTGGCCGACGCAAAGAATCGCTTTTCATTCGTGTTTTCTTCACCCTCAACAGCAGTTAAATACAAGAGCTAACCAGTAGACTAACAAGCACGTTCGGATCCGAACTTCAAGCACGCACACTGTGCAACTCCACACACATGCTAACAGACTTGACCAATTCTCACGCATGTCCCTGTGGCCACTACTTGCAGTCAAGCCACTAGCCACATGATCCGATTTCTATGGCATGACCACAACGTGCACATCAACATGCACTTGACTAAGTACCAACCTACATACGAACTAACAACTCCTAATATGTGTTTAATCAAAGAACTAGTAATAAACATCAAGATTAACTCTAACAGATTCTAGTCCAGCACTTTCTGTGGCTGGAAGATTTTGTTCTGGTGGAGGCTACTTTTCCAGGTCCAAGGATTTCGTCTGCACAATTCTGTGACGCTTGTTCTGGAAAAACCGAAAAGTAGAACCGTTTTGTTCAATCTTGCAAATCAGCTGAATGCATATTTTTACATGTGGCGTGCTTGGTAGCCCCAGCGCGAAGCGGCCCCTCTTTGCCGGCGCCGCCCGCCGGGTCCCTAGTGTGGCCCAACCACCGCAGCGCCGCCGCCGCCTAGGTGCGTGTCGGGCTCAGATATATCCGATTTGACCTGCGATTCGAGGTGTAGAAAGTACTACCCCGATTGCACAATAGCCAATATCATTGGCGGTTTAGCACTCGGGGGACGGACCCAAAGAAGGCTGGTCTTTTAGGTTGAAATATGATAGGAGTCTGCCGCGAAAAACCGAAACCGGGGTGATCTGGTGGATTGTATGAAATAGGGCGTGGAATGGTTTAGATGTGGCTAGCATGTATGTTAGATGTGGCAAATGGATGCTACCTCTCCCCTTTATGTTTATCTACTATGATGAAGACCTCTATGATCAGTACTGCATTTGTTGTGATGCTTTTGTGCCATTGTTGTTTCTCTAGAGTGAGATGGGGGTAAGCTCGAGTTGGTCCTAGCGGCGTCCATCTCTGGTGATGGCGGCCTATCTTGTAGATGCCGCCATATGTGCTTTCCTTCTGAGCTCGTGTTTGATGCTAGCTTACTCATCTTGTGTTGTTAGATGATCTTGTGCTCTTGTGATCATCTGGTGTTGTTTCATGGCATTGCGTTCCAGCAACCAAGTAACTTGTTTTATCTGATGCCAATTTGTAAGTCTCGTGAAGCCAACTGACAACGAATACCTAAATTTGTCATGTTTATCAAACATTTCTCAGTACATCGAAAAGCAGCATTATTTGATCAACTCAATATCCCCAACCCCTGGCAAAATTTTCAGAATTGCCGTCAAATTTCATCAGACCAAAATCCGACTTCCTTCACTTAAGACGTGGATAGGTGACAAACTCTTTGCAAGTTCTCGTGTGAAATAGTATCATTCGCCGATGGGAGCTCAAACCAGCGAGGAAACAAAACTAAATGAAAAATTAAAGACTGACAGTTGCCAAAAGAGAAGTAAGAATGCAATGCTCAGCTACAAAAATGTTGAACATGCAAAAATAGGCAAGTCAAGTGATTGCTGTGTAACTGTGTTGTATGGTAGGAAAACTACATCGTTTCGGAAATTTTATCGAACATCACTGGTAGAACCGGTAACCGTCCGTTATCGGATATTTCAGTAAAATTTCGGACGAAAATTTTGAATTAAAAATTGATTTTTTTCTAATGTAAATCCGAAATTTATTTAAATTTTTAATTGAAGTTTGAATTTGGATAAAAATTAGACAAATCCGATGTTTTGGTCCGGCATGAAATTTTATCGGACCCCACCAATAACATAGGTTTTCGTCGGCTACTGACAAAATTTCGTCGATAGAGTTCTCCAGGTCGTATGTTCTTATCTACAACAACAGTTGTTAAAGGAGAACTAAGATTGCAAATTGCAATGCTCAGCTACACCTGAAAAAGTCAAGTCAATGCAGTAATTTTTTTAGCGTTCACATGGCCTTGGTGGGCCCGGTCCAGTTTGACCGCAGCCACACGAACTCGGGCCCAAGCCCACCGCACACGCCGTTGCGGACGCATGCGCACACGCCACGCCGCTCCTCCCCCTCAGCGTATATAAACCGCCCCCTCCAACCCTACTGCCTACCGCTCCTCACAGCCTCACAGGTGTTATCCCCTCGCCGCCGCGGCCTCCGCCTCGCGACAGCCACCGCCATGGGGAGAAGTAAGCTCGCTCGCATCCCGTCTACCCCCTACCCCCCCCCTCTCTTGCTCTTGTAACGTTGCTCCGTCTTTGATCCGTGGTCCGTGCGATGTGTGGGTGGGTGCGGCTGTACGGCAGGTTTTTTTTTTCGGTGCCTAGGTCTTGCTAGATCTTGTTGTGCGTGCCATCTCGATGTCCAATCTGATGATTTTCGAGCACGTTAGGGTTTCGTTTTTGCCTGCTGGTGATGAGTTTCCGGTGTCGGGCTTCTCTTTGCGCACGCGATTAGGTTTAAAATAAGATGGGTGCCATGATTGTTTCGTTAAGCATGTCAATTATGTTTTGTTTTCCTTTCTGGACACCTGATCGGTATCGTGGACCGCCTTGTAGGCTACTAGGATCCCCATGGTTCGTAGATTATTTGGTTGGAACAATTTTCTTTTTCCGTTTTGTATGGATTATAGGCTATATAAAGGGGATTAGATTCAGCATGGTTTCTAGGGAATTTTGTTTATAGCAGGCATTTCTGTTTGGTGTGTATGTCGCGATGGTCGATTTGTGACTATGTTGTCCTGGATGCAGTATAAACTATTTTCTATCTCTTCTTGCTTCCGTGCCTGGCTCTTGTTGGATAGCATTACGTGAACCATCTTGGTGCAAAATCTGATTAAATTACAAGCAAAGTTGGGTTTTGTTTTACCTATTGGTGATTCTTTTGCAGTAGTTAGATTTATCTATGTAATTAGTTGAAAAATGTGATGTATGCTATATTATTCTGTGAAGAATGTGGTGCTATGCTAGTGTGGACTGTATAAAGGGGTAGTGGTATCCCAGAATTTGTTTCGAAAAAGATATTTGGCATGATGTTTGGAGTATGGTGGTGGGTTTCCGATTATGCTTGTCTATGTCATTTTATGCCATGGTTCTTTGTTAACTGTGTTATCTTCAGTGTGAACTTTTGTAGACATTGCATTGTTTAGGGCTGTAGGTTCCCTGTGATTTGTAGAGAATCTGTTTACGGTAGAAAAATATGTGATGTATGAAATTGGTTTCTGCTTATGCTATCGTCTATGATGTGCCATGATTATCTTGTTAATTGTTATAATTTTTGTTTTATCTTCAGTACACACTTCAACATCAACACTATTATGGACTGTATAAAAGGGTGTTAGATTCAGCATGTCTCTAGGAAATTTTGATTACAGTAAACATTTCTGTTTGATGTGTAAATTATGAAGGTCGATTTGTAACCAACGAACTATGTTCTCAAGTATGCAACTTCGATTGGTTTCTCTGATTGGACCTTAGTAGTTTGGTTGACTGATTGAACTAAACATTGTCTCTTTGATTATAACGGTTTTCTCGATTGAATGCCTAGAATTATGTTACCTCTGATTTGTTATAATTTGGGTGCTGTGTTGTTCCTATGACCAGGACCTGCTAGGTGCTATCGCCAGATCAAGAACAAGCCGTATCCCAAGTCGAGGTACTGCCGTGGTGTCCCTGACCCCAAGATCAGGATCTACGATGTTGGGATGAAGAAGAAGGGAGTGGATGAGTTCCCCTTCTGTGTCCACCTGGTCAGCTGGGAGAAGGAGAATGTCTCCAGTGAGGCTCTTGAGGCTGCCCGCATTGCTTGCAACAAGTACATGACCAAGAACGCTGGGAAGGATGCCTTCCATCTGCGGGTCAGGGTCCACCCATTCCATGTTCTTCGTATCAACAAGATGCTTTCGTGTGCCGGGGCTGATAGGCTCCAGACTGGAATGAGGGGTGCTTTTGGGAAGCCTCAGGGTACCTGTGCTCGTGTGGACATTGGTCAGGTCCTCCTTTCTGTGCGTTGCAAGGAGAGCCATGCTAAGCACGCTGAGGAAGCCCTCCGCCGGGCCAAGTTCAAGTTCCCTGGCAGGCAAAAGATCATCCACAGCAGGAAGTGGTATGTATGAAATAAGTTGTTTGCTTTTTCGACTTGCTGTTTATGTCATTGTACTGCTGAAACGCTGGAATATGACTTGTTTGGGGCATTGCTAATTTGCATTTGGTTTTTCAGGGGCTTCACCAAGTTCAACCGTGATGATTATCTCAAGTACAAGAGTGAGGGCAGAATCGTGTCTGATGGTGTCAATGCTAAGGTGATAAAATTTGTTCCATACTTTTTTAGTTCAGTGCTTCTATTTTACTGGATTGTAAAATTTAAAAAGTTTTGCATAGTTTTCCTATGTTGGTGATTTAATTTCATCTTACTGCTGATATTTATTTCTGTGTTTTTGTTTTATTGTTCTGTTGGTTGTTGGTATAATTCTGTTTTGTCAGATTGTTGATGATTGATATACATGTCAGTAAGTAGCACACAATCTGATACTGTTTCTTTGGGCTCTTCTGCAGCTGCTTGGTGTCCACGGTCCACTCTCCAAGCGTGCCCCTGGGCAAGCGATCCTTGCTGAGACAGTTGGAGCGACCTTGTAGACCATCTCAAAATGGAACTCAGATTTTGCTTTAGCTAGTCTAATTTTGGCATGCTAGAACTTACTAAGTAATGGTTGTCAATCTGCAGCATGTTCTACTTCTGTAGTACCTTCTGCAGGCCAGTTTGGTTTGGAGGTTTACATATCTACAATACCTCGTTTGAACCCTTTCGACAGATGTTATAGCTACATTTCGTATAAATTATCATGCTTCATCCATTCATGAATGATTTTTTATGTGTGGATTTTCTACTGCTTATGTTGCGGACCTCTCATATCATCAAATCAGTTGTGGTTGAGTTTTGTTGCTCGTCTTTTTTCTTTTCCCGAGTGATTAAATTGTAGCATCCCTGTTATGATGGAAGCAATGTTGTGTTCATGTTTCCCTAACTGATAAATCAAGTTGTGGCCATCAGTTTCGCTATGATTCCCTGTTAACGTTCAGGGATAGTCTGATTTAAACATAGGGGCTATCTTCTGATCTGCATGGCAGCCTTGTGTCCTACGTTTTATACTCTACATGGTTGGTTTGCATTGGCTTGCAAACTCGGTCGTGTTAGCTATAGAACGACAGTGCTAAGCTGCTAGTTAATAAATTTGCCTTTGCGTTAATGATAGAATCAGTCGATCGATGTGAGCGTTTCCTTAGATGCAGTTAAGAGAATTTTTCAGGTTCCACTGTGATGTTGAGAGAACTCAAATCTGAATGCAGAGACAGTCACTGCAGTGTCTCTTAGCATAGTGGTATCGAGTATCGACAGTGGCGTCAACACATTTTATTGTGAAGAGCCTGTACCACTGGAGCTTCTCGTTTTGCCAATTTTGACCGCTGAGAACAATTTGGAAATTCAGCTTTCATGCCTTGTACAGTGCTACTCTTTCTGCATCTGAGCGCCGATGCTGTCTTTGTTGGCTAAATCTATCTAAGTTTATGTAACAAGGGGAAAAAAATTCAATAACCCTCCCATCATAAGTTAGCTCTCATGTCTCGTTTCGTTTATATCCAACCTATTAACATAGGCAAGATATCTGATGAATAAGTCTTACTCTCTGAAAATAAGACTTACTCTGAACATATGGACAAACTCAATTCTATGCCTTGTCCCTTCACAATCCGGCCAGAGCACTGCGGCCCTAGCCCATCCTTCTGCTGCCCCCTTGTCAAGCTGCGATTCGGCTCACCAAATGGTTCCTTGTGCAGTACACGAGGTCATGCTGCCAAATTTTTCTTCTTTTTGGTGGGAGTGAGCAGCATCCAGCACTGAGCTAGCCGAGCAGCAGCGGCTAGCACAAAGTTGTTGCTTCTCAAACTGCCAGTTCTTGCTGTGTGCTGCCAATAGTCTCTTGTTAAAATTGCGCAATATCGATAAGACATGGTGCCAAATTATGACCTCGTTGCTGTAATTTTGGTTCAAGAAATCGTTGTGTGATACCTCTTGTGCACCAGACAAGGTTAAATGTATTACTTTGTAATTTTGCTTACAAGTAATCACAAATGAATTGTTGAATGCAAAATGGTTTCTTCGACACAATGTACTGTTGATGTATTGGTGTATTGTTCTTGCGCTAGCATCAGCACATGCGAGGCAGATAGTGAATAGTATCAATATGTCAAAATGGAAGCACTACTCGCTACTTTTTGAAACTGAGCAACTTTTCTGAACGGATACCGTGATGCTTCCATTTTGCAAGCTAGGTGCATGAAAGATTGGCATTCACAAGTGGCAATTGGCCTTACCTTGCAAGCTAGGTTCATTGACAATATCAGGTTGAAGATGCATCCACTTGATTCTGGAACAAAATGGCAGCACATTCATCTCCAGTTTGCACTTGAACAAAACGGCAGCAACAACAGCTTGCTGGCTTGATACTGTTGCATCCAAACGAAACAAAACAAATGCACATAATTTACTAGTGCTTCAATCCTTCAATTCATACAACACAAAACAAATCCAAATGACAATTTGTAATCAGGCACAAAACATACTTCCATTGATACAGCACAACGACAGCTCAAACATCCATTCTGAAACTAGAATGAAACTAAAGCTAATACAAATACAATAAAACTTTAGTTGCCAATTTTCCTAATGCACATTCCAAGCAGCGAAAATCAGAAAGTAACAATTTACACTAATCCTGCAATACCAGTAGAGAGCCTAAGAGAATGAAAGTGAAGTTTGAGAACAATTTTACTAATTTAACTTCCCACAATAAGAAAACCAACAAGAGAGAGCAAGGGATAAGGCTAAGCCATTGCCCAACCGGATAAGCCACAACCAAGCAAAGCACACAACTAGAGCCCTTCTGCCAATCGAGAGCTTCCACTGTCAAGAGCAGCAAGCACAACCACCATTCTTCCCTTCACTGAAGGCAATACCCACAACAGAGCAAGGCAAAACCAAGTATGTATTCACATCCCTCCATCTTTTGTCCATCCCAATCGAACAAGTAGGGCATAACTCTAGTGCGTAATTAAAGAGGGGGTGAGAGAGTAGACTCTCGGTTAGAGGCCCAAGAGGAGGCGCGGTCGGGCGGTCGGTTGGTTGCTGCGGCGGCACTGCATGCAGCAATGAGACAGGAAGAGTCGGTGGGAAGCGACGATGGCCGGAGGTCGAGCCGGGCGAGGAGAAGGCCAAGACTGGCTGGTCGTGGGGAGCGGCTGGCCGGTAGGGTAGAGGAGCCGGAGGCCAAGAATAGAGGGGCCAGCTGGAGACGGCTCGGCCAGAAGGGGAGTAGAGGAGCCGATGGGAGGAGTGGCTTCGGTGGGGCGGCTCGGCCGGAGGGGAGGCACCGGAGGTCGATGCCGAGCGCTAGAGGCGACGCCGTTAGTGGCGCTAGGCCACTAGGCTGGGCTGAGAGCCGAAGGAGGTGGCGCCATGTGCCGGCCTTCGGAGAGGTGTAAGATCGAGGAGGTCGACTAGAGGGGGGTGAATAGGCGGTTTTTAAAAACTTCTTTGGCTAAAACCGAGTTTTATGTGGAATTGTAAATCAATTCGGTTTTACACAATTAAAGTCTAAATCAACTAGTCTTTACTAAGTGCACCACAATATAAGACTATATAAAAGATAGCAATCATACACATACACGTAAGCAATTTAATATAGAGAATGTAAATTGCAATATAGTAAAGCACAAGAATGCAAACCACTATGTCACAACGATGTTTTACCGTGGTGATCGGAGACTTGCCGGTCTCTCCTAATCCACGTTGAGGTAAGCCCAAAATCAATTGGACCGGCTCCACAAATTAAGCCAAACACCTCCGAGGTAAGTCCAACCACTTGGACCGGTTCCAACAAGAACCAACACCTCGATCCACTAGGGATTGCTCTTCCTCCACTCCGGAGATGGCGAGCACCAAGCCACTCACAAATGCCCGGGTCTTCTCACAATCTTCTTTGAGAAGATCAACGAACCACGACGCCTCCACGCCGTCTAGGTGTCGGCAAACACCAAGAGTAACAAGTTGATGACTCTCACTTGAACTAATCAAGTGTCTAAGCTCAAGTAGATACACAATCCACTACCTAATGTAACACATGCAATTAGTGTTTACCTCTCAAAGCTCACTAAGTGCAACACATACACAAAAAAGTGTAGAGGTCTTACCCTTAGCTCAAGAGAAATGAATATAGCACCAGCAGCTCTCCCACAACTGGCCAAGGTGGGTATTTATAGCTCACACACAAAAACTAGTCGTTGGGGGAAAGATTCCAGAGAATCAGGGATAAACCGGTCTGACCGCCAACTAATGGCCGGTCAGACCGCCCAAGCTCCAACGGCTATAAAACTGGTCGTTGGACTCACTGCCGGTCTGACCACCAACCAATGGCCGGTCAGACCACTCAAACCGGTCAGACCGCCCAAAGGCCTGCGGTCAAACCGCTCGAAGAGAACCAAGGGCATTCAACAAAAATGCTCCTCTCTGGAATAATCATATCGCAAAAACTTCGATACTACCGCTCTCCGGTAGTACCGTTTCTTATGGGGCGGTACTACCGCACACAAGCTTGTGGTATCAGGGGACCGGTCGGACCGCTCGATCCATGTCGGTCAGATCGATACACCACCGGTCAGACTGGCTGATATGGGCGGTCAGACCGCCCACTGCCATCAAAGCTGAAAACAGATTTTGTACATTACTTCAACTCAATTTTCAAAACCCATTTGCCAATTGGTGCAAGATGCACACAAGGGATGAAGGCTAGATTCTCAACAAGTTGCAAAACATATTTGCTGATTTTTAGAATCAACGCCACAATGAATTAAGATACATGGACTTAACCCGTTTGCAAAACACATTTGCAAACTAAAGTCACATACTCCAAGGATTATGCATGAGCCTCAACTATTTGCAAAACACATTCGCAAATATTGACAACATGCTAACAAGAGTTAGAGCAAGCACAATGAGCTATCAACATATGACTAACTCAAGCTACTAATCAAGACCCCTCTAAATAGTACGTCAACCTATACTAGCAATCCGGTCTTCTATCCAAACACCAAGACTGGTAAAAGACTAGGAATAAATCCTTAGCCCTAACTAGTTATACCTTTGCCTTGCACAAACACTTGAAGCTTGATGACGCATATATTTCCTTCAAGTCCGGGTTCTTGACTTGAATATGCATCAACCCATGATGCACTCTTTTGACTTGATGATCAACTCATGATCATCTCCTCTTCTCGAACATCATCAACACATGATGATTTCCTTTTCTTCGAGATCTTGATACACATCAACACATGATGCATCCTTTACTCTTGAATCTTGACTTGATGACAATCAACTCATGATGTCATTCAAAGTCTCTTTCATAATGGGACATAACCTATTCATTCAACTCATGGAAAACATTAGTCCCACAATATGATTGTCATTAATTACCACAACATACCATTAACTCATAATGGTGGGACAAGATATTCCAATCTTTCCCTTTTTGGTAATTGATGACAACCATCACAATTGCAAGTAAGTGAATGTAGATAAATATGAGTATGTATAAACTACATAAGTTTTGTATACTCATATGATTTGTTTCAAAGTAAAGATCCTTAATATTTGTGGATAAAGGAATATGGATCAATACTAATGAAACCACAAAACATAGAGTGAACTCCCCCTAGATGTGTGCATACATGAATGTGTAATGAGAACATATGCACAATTCGAGTTACACTTTTAGTGGAGTTCAATCTATATTTTGGATCTGAGGAATGCAACATGATATAGGAATATGATGTTGAATGCATACCTATTTGATTTTCACTTTTTTATCCAACCTAGACTAAGCAATAAGTATATCAATGAAAGTGTTAGTTTCACAAATAGATTTGTCATTAATCACCAAAATACTCCATTAACTCATAATGGTGGGTCTAGATTCTTCAAGAGGACCACCGAGAGGGCAAGAGAGAGAGAGAGAGAGAGAGAGAGAGAGAGAGAGAGGGAAAGAACGGGGGAGATGAAGAGGTAAAGGGAAGACCGAGGGGATGGCTTCGGCCGGGGGAAAGGGGAGGAGGAAAGAAAAAAAAGAGGAAAGAAAGAAATGAAACGGGTGGAAAGAAATTTAAGGGCGCGTAGATAAATTTTACACGCAAAGATAGACGACACGATCTCTAACCTATTAATATTTTGGGCATTGGGCCAAAAGATTAGTGCCTGATGAGAGGGGTTTGTTCGTGTCGTTTTGCGCGTAGGGTCAATGACGTCCATATGTGTACATGTATTGCTACCATGTGTTGAGTCTGGTTGAATGCATGTTCAGGTGGAGGTTCTGGAACAGCGTCATCCACACGTTACTCCGCTCCGCTTGGCTAACAGGCAAGTGCATGGTAAAGCGATAGCCTGTAAGTGCTATGAAATATGTGATGTTTGCGTGATATGATGATATTTATATGATGATGCTTATATGATGATGCTTATGGTAATGGAGAAAATAATGGAACGAGGTGAGCAATGATGCTACCCTGTCAATAATGCATGGCAAGAATGCATTTGCATCATGGCAAGAATGCATGAGCCAGGTCGGTGAGAAAGTTATGTAACTATTCTAGTGAGGTCGGTGAGAAAGATACATGACTAATCTGGAGTGCTGTAGATAAAGTCTTACATTTGTAGGGACTAGATAAAGTCCTACAATGTAGGGACCCCATCCTAACGAAGATGGAGGAAGAGTATGTCATCGACGGGTGAACACTCCGCAATACCGATATCAGCTGATGGGATGCATATGAGCACGAGCATGATGGTGCATTCGCATGTATGGGCAATGCAATGAGCAAATGAGCATGTAGGAAAATGATGCATTGCACTAGTGGAAAGTGAATGATGGAAATTATGATATGGTTATGTTATGTTTGTGTGGCAATGCTTATCGTTCTATTATGTGCTTGTTGAGTCTTTGGACTCACCCTTGTTTATTTTGGTGTTTAGGTGAACGACGAAGTTGACATGCATCGGGAAGGAAGAATAGTACATCCACGTCACATGTAGTTACTAATGCAACCCATCCTTTCTAGATATTCCACTTTTGTTGTATTATGTCTAGTTGTTAAATTAGCTGCACAAAGTTTGTACTGAATAATGTGTAGTGGTAGCATTCTGGGTCCAGGTGGCGGGTCGGGGTGTTATGGTTGGTATCAGAGCGGGCGTTAGGTTCGTGTTGAAAAAATTTTAGATCTAGGTTGATTAATTACTAAAACTTGACCCAGACCAAATAATTAAATTGAACTTGACACACTCTGGTGCACAGTAGAATGGGTTTTCGGGTCAAGCGTTGTATATATGTTTTAGCTAGTTATGTTGTTGACATGCATTGTTACGAGGTAACTGTTTGTGAATTGATTGTGTGAATGCTTGTTGGATGTGAACAGAGATGCCGAGGGGTAGAGGTAGAGGTCGTGGCTGTGGCCGTGGCCGTGCTCAAGCGGAGCCACCGCTTGAGATTCAGCAAGAAGCACTTGATGTAGAGGTTGTTTCCGCTGAGCAGTCTGTAGCTGGGAATCAGGCAAGGTCTTCGACCTTGCTCCAAGAATTTATGGAAGAGGTCCGTGCGCTTCACCAACAAGCGTCGGTAGCCGCTGCTGCGGTTGTACCCGATGCGGTACCTACTATTGTTCCAACCATGCCGGAGGCAAGGATGGGCATTCGTGAGTGGTTGGCTTTACGTCTAGACACCTTCGATGGGGCAGGTACACCAGTCCAAGCTGTGGATTGGTTGCGCTATATGGGAAGGCAATTTGAAGCCCTAGAGATGAGCTCACAGCTGAGAGCTCGTTATGTGGCATTCCAGTTAAAGGGTCAGACGGACATCTGGTGGGAGGGAGTCCTTTCAGCTAGGACCCTTGCCCAGGGTCCCGCTACTTGGGAGATCTTCGTCGAGCAGTTCAAGGCGAAGTACTACCCGGAATATTTTGTGGAGAGTATGGAGGTCACCTTGTCGACCTTCGTGCAGGGGAAGATGACCGTAGCTGAGTACGAAGTAGGGTTCAACGATCTAATCCATTTTGTACCATCGGTTGCGAGCAATGATCTGGAGAAGGCCAAAAGGTTTCACTGAGGGCTCAACTCTGAGTTTCGGCATGTTATGGGAGTCACTGCGCCACATAACTTTAGGTCAGTGGTAGGACAAGCCAGAGGGATGGAGATGGAAATGCAACTCACTAAAGGACTGCAATCCTCTGGTGGTCCAAGTGCTTCTGGTAGTGACCAGAAGAGGAGTTTTAGCGAGGAGGGTGGGTCATCTCAGTGACCTACTCCCAAGAAGTCCAAGTGGGGCCAGCGTCCCCCGCAGTCGTCCAAGTCCAAATCTTCGAGGCTGTCTTCTGCAGCGCCTCGTTCGTCGTCAGCGACCCGAGCCTATCATCCTATCCCAAGGCAGGGCATGATCGGTTTCAAGTGCGGTGGTGGGCACCGTGCTGCTGAGTGTTCTTGGACGGGGGAGTGCCAGCAATGTGGTCGGTCGGGCCACATGGAGCGGATTTGTCGTTAGAACCCCTCTAGTATTATCAAGTGGGAGCTGGCACCTACGTCATTAACAAATACTTCGCCTCGGGGGTCTGTCCAGATGTTGGTGGCTGCCCCTGCACCGCAGCCTCCTCCTTCCTGGGCACCACCCGCCGGGTATTACTAGCACCCTACACCAGTTGCTCCAGTTCAGCGCGCTGCACCGCCTCCATTTCCGTTGCCATGTCGCCGAGTGTCGGGGCTCCCGTCGTCCCGACGCCACATGGAGTCTACGCATTGCCTGCTGCTGAGTCTGCAGGACGACCAGACGTGATGACAGGTACCATGTTAGTAGATTCGTGTGATGCCTTTGTTCTTTTTGACACCGGTGCTACTTATTCCTTTGTGTCCCGCGAGTTCGCTAGAAAATCAAACTTGAGTATGCAGCAGATCTCGCAGGCGGTTATAGTTAGTTCTCCAGGAGGTATCATTGCTAGCTCCACGGTATGTCCTAGATGCGTGGTCATATTGGATGGTGAAGATTTTGTTGCTAACCTAATGGTTATTCAGATAGAACCTTTTGATGTTATTCTTGGCATGGACTGGTTGCATTGCTACCAGGCTGTGATTTCCTGCTTCTGGAGGACAATCACCTTGCAAGCTCCTTCCGGGGAGGAGATAACCTTTTAGGGGAATGCACCTCCGTGTTCTCTTTTTGTGTTGGCCAGCCTGTTCCCTGGTGACGAACGGTGAAGTTTGGTTCGCTGCTAGCACTTGCGGAGAAGCCGAGCACATCTTTGCATATTGGGGATATTCCAGTGGTATGTGAGTATTCTGATGTATTTTCCGAAGAGCTTTTGGGTATGCCACACGAAAGGGATGTGGAGTTTACGATTGATCTTATTCCTGGCACACGACCTATTTCTTTATCCCCGTACCGTTTGACATGACCTTTCCAAGAAGAATTGAAGAAGCAATTGGATGATTTGTTGTCCAAAGGATTGATTCGTTGTAGTGTGTCACCTTGGAGAGCCCCTGTCCTATTCACTGAGAAGAAGGACGGGAGTTGACGCATGTGCATAGACTATCATGCTCTTAATCAAGTGACCATCAAGAATAAATACCCTTTAACTCGTATCGAGGATTTGTTTGATCAATTGAAGGGAGCCAAGATAATCTCCATGATTGATCTGCAATCTGGGTATAATCATATTCGAGTGCGGGAGCAAGATATAGAAAAGACCGCTTTCTCTACAAGGTATGGGCATTATGAGTATAAAGTTATATCCTTTGGACTAACGAATGCCTCTGCTGTCTTTATGGAGACGATGAACAGTATGCTGCATAAGTATCTTGATGACTTTGTGGTTGTGTTCATCAATGATATCCTGATTTATTCTAAGACGGAGGAAGAGCATGAGCGGCATTTGAGGCTCGTGCTTGAGACTCTGAGGGAGAATCAGTTCTTTGCCAAATTAAAGAAGTGCAAATTCTGGATTTCTGAAGTGGGCTTCCTAGGTCATGTGATTAACCAGGAAGGTATTTCAGTAGATCCATCCAAGATTTCGACTGTAGTGAACTGGAAGAGACCAACTAATGTCAAAGAAGTGAGAAGTTTTATGGGATTAGCTGGTTACTACCGGCGCTTCGTAAAAGACTTCTCAATTATTGCCAAGCCAATGTCTCAGCTCACACAGAAGGGCGTGAAATTCCAATAGACCGATGAATGCGAGTGCAGTTTCTGCACTTTGAAAGAAAAGTTAATTACTGCCCCTGTTCTCACCCTCCCTAAGCTAGGGAAACGCTTCATAGTCTACTCGGACGCTTCACGAGTGGGTCTGGGTTGTGTGCTCATGCAAGATAGCAAAGTGATTGTGTATTGTGAGGACCTCTTCTCAGGTTATGCGGGGAGTCCAGGAGGATCATTTTTTTTCCAACTGGTACTACCGTGACAAGGGCAGCGGTAGCATCTCACCACATCCGGTACTACCACACGAAGGAGCGGTAGTACCGCTGGCTAAGCCGGGCAAACACTGCCAGAGACTCGGGGTGGTCCGGAATGACCGCCCGGAGATTCCTGTAGTACCGCGGTCCGGAAGGACCGTGCGGCAAGTCCGATAGGAGGTCCGCCAGGACCTCCCAGGAGATCACAAGACCTCCTGGAGGTCTTGGCCCTGTGCACACCGAGCTAGTCCCAGGATACTAGATGCTAGCTCACACCGAATCACTTCGGTACAATCACAACCACAAGGTCAAGACAAAAGATGAAGCAGACAAATTAAACTTAGTATTAAACAAGACCTTATGGTCCAAGCTTATTTACAGAGGGTTTTCCACTTGGGCTACAAACCGACAACAAAAGAACCTGCAACCGGAAACACCAAAACGCAAAGACGCCAACCGGCAAGCTCACAGGCTGTCGAGTGGAGGACGTCCTAGGCAGCGGGATCATCAAAGAATTCCTCTTCAAAGAGGTCTGAGCTTCCTTGCACTTGGTCATCTTCATACACTGCTTTGATACAGGGCTTGAAGCCATGAGTACTTTTGAATGTACTCAGCAAATCACAGGGAAACATTATGCAATTAATAATCATGCAATGGCTTACCAATGGGGGAGCTGTATGGTTAGTTGCACAAAGCAAAATTTGACAGTAAATACATAATAGATTGTAAGGCAACAAGTTAAAACAATAATACATACATACTTTTGTTTGAAAAGAAGGGAGTGAGCACCAACTCACATCCACCTCTTGGGGGAGGTCTGGTTGCACCCACAGCCAGGACCTCTCCCAAGACCACTCTAGAGCACCAACTCTAGAGCTCGAACCCATCCCTTGGACCACATCTCAAGCCAGCCATTGTCCCTCTAAAGCCGGCCAAGGTCTCTTCGAGGCAAGGCCACGGCCTCTCGCAGAAGAGCCCAGGGAACACAAATTTCACAAAAGCTACCCCTTGCACCATTTTCACTGGGCATTGTCTATGACCAAGGACTTGGCTATTCGAATAGATTTTATGCTCTGCAGAGGTGTACAACTTTACCCACAATCCACGGTCTCTCTAGCGGGACGGGTTCTGGAAAGACTCTTGCTCACTTCCGATGGTGAGTAGTCTAGAGAGTGTGACAAAGCCTTTACAAAGCTTTGATTTGGCTCGGAGCTGCCCGCTAAGGTTTCGCTTCTGGATGGGTTGCAAATGCCACCGGATTCGTGCCCCCTCTTGCGCCGTTGCAATAAATCTTGCTCAACCACAACAGCACCAAGCCATCTCATTGCCAATCATTCGGCCCAGACCACCCCCATAAAGTGATCTTGTGGTTGCACTGATTGACCCAGATCAATAGATCACAAAGTTAAGTCCTTAATTGTGCTCAGGCAAGACTTCCACAACCTCATGTGCAAAGCACCCACTTCTCACTCCCTGCCTTCTTGCCCAAGCAAAACCCTTTCGTAATTAACCTTGGCCAAAGGACCACCAGGTCCTGGCACCACCAGATTTTAACAAAGTGGTCTCACACCACGGTCAACACAACATACGGTATCCCACCATAGTTGCATAACAGTGACACCAACCATAGATTCCATAGTTCATTAATCAAGATTATTAATTGATGAAGCATGATTCTCGAAACCCACGGATCTAGAGCAAGGCTAAGCATAAACTTACGGTCCCATGTTGGCAGTACCAAAAGATCCCAACTAGAATACCCAACCTAGAGTTTCCAAAGGGAATATGTCAACATGTCCAGCAACAAGTCCATAGGAGGCATAATATCAAGTGAGGAAGAGTAGCTACTGCCCAAACATTTTCATATAAAATCAGCCATGCAAGATAAAGTAACACAAAATATATTTAGAAGACTAGGCTCATCATGATCAAGGGCTGTGACTTGCCTTCGTCAAGCAGTGCAGATCCTTCGATTGAAACTGCAGGGTCCAAATACTCCTCAAGCTCAGAATCTACACGACCGCAAAGAACCGAAATAAGCAATCGGCACAAGGCAAAAGAACTCAAAGACTCCAAAGAACCTAAGCAAAACTTCAACCAAAAGAAGCCAATAAACTGGGAGCACAGCTCAGCTTGGAGAGCTCCAGGGGAGGACTTGAGCACTGAGAAACCCAGGCAAAGAAGTTAGAAATGAGCCAAAGGTGACAAAGGAGGGGTTGCCCAGGCTATTTATAGCCAGGGTTGGCAAAGGCACAGAGAGGGCTCAACCAAAACGTGTCAATGATCAGAGAGGTTAGGACAAGGCTAGGACAGGGCATGTCCTAAAAAGAAATAAACAAAGCACCCTAGAAGTGACCGCATTTAATGTGATCCGACATGCATTAAATGTGCCCAAAGTTTTAAGGCGGCAGGAACAACATGTGGTGAGTGCAGCAGGCAAGTGGGGCCAGTCAAAGAGGTGCACGACCCGTCAAGGAGGTGATCCTCACCACACAAATTGGCTTTGCAAAAAGACCACTAGAGAGGTCCTGTGGACAGGAGGTCCAAAGGCACTAGGAGGTCTTGGACAAAGGGTCCAAAGACTCAAAGAGGAGCAAAAGATGGACACGATATAGCCGGCGACGGTAATACCGCGTTCAAGAATAGGTATGGCCGGACAATAGTAGTTCTGGGTTTAAGGTGCGGTACAACCGCAAGCTGAAAAAGGCTTTGATGGCTGAGACCAACAAGGAGAGGTCTTAACAGCTTAGATTCTCAAAAGGAGATCCTAAACGGTTAAGATCAAAGGCAAGGGGGAGGTCCTGACGGTTAGATCTCCAAGAGGGAGGTCCTACGGTCAAATCAAAAGGGCAAGGGGGTCCTGATGGTTAGATCTCCAAGAGGGAGGTCCTACGGTCAAGATCAAAGCAAAGGAGAGGTCCGCGGAAACAAGGATATGCGGAAAAAGCTAGGGCCGTTAGATCAAGATCGAACGGGCCCAAGCGGGGCCGTTCGGACCGAGCGAAGGTCTCAACAGATTAGAGCCGTCCGATATAGGTGGAATGTTCGGTCCGTCCGAACGCACCTTCAAGATCGGGCCGTCCAAAAGCATCAATGGTCCTGAGGCGAGGAAAGCTAAACCCTAGCGGTACGACCGTAAAACAACAGCGGTAGGTTCGCAAGGACACAAAGGAGGTCTTCAAGGAGTCAAGGGAGGTCCTTTGGACTCTGAGGAGGTCCAACGGGCAAGGGAGGTGCCAAAAAGGCTCAAAGGAGGTCTTACCAAAGGCTGTAGTTCCGGCACTTCCAAAGCGGTACGACCGGAGGTCGGAAGTACAGAAACGGAGACGGTAAAACCAAAGTTAAGTGCCGCGACTCGAGCGGGCGGAACGACCGCTAGAGGGATGGTGGTAATACCGCAACCTGAACTGAACCATCCTCGAGGGAGGTCCAGAGGAAGGGAAACAAAGCCAAACTTAGCTTTGAGAAATCAAAGGGGTTTTGAAACACAAACCCGAGTTGGCTCCACAGCAGGAGAGCCAAGACAAGGGAAGGTCTAAACAAAGGATAAGATTTAAACGGAGAGGGAGGTTTTAATCTCAAAGAGATTCAAACCAACAAAGAAGGTTTAAAGGGAGGTTAAACAAAGAGGCACGCAGAGAAGCTTAGGAGGAAAACCAAATCAAGAAACACCAAAGAACAATAAAAAGCCCCAACCAACAGAGAACACCAACAAGGGACTTAGTTCAGGTTTGGTTAGGTCAAGTTTAACTCTCCAACTTCCAAAATACCAAGTTAAGCTTGAACAGGCAATTAAACCAAATGGTTCTTTTTTATTTTGAAAGCTGGCAAGAACTCTAGAATAAACGGGACATTACACGTATGCATCACGACAGTTGAAGAAACATGAGCAAAATTACCCTACTCACTATTTAGAGCTAGCTACAGTGGTTTTTGCTCTAAAGATTTAGAAACACTATTTGTATGGAGAGTCTTGTGATATTTTTACTGATCACAAGAGCCTCAAGTATATCTTTACTCAGAAGGAGTTGAATTTGAGGCAAAGAAGGTGGCTGGAACTGATCAAGGACTATGATTTCACTATCCAGTACCATCCGGGCAAGGCGAATGTAGTTGCGGATGCCCTTAGTCACAAGGAGACACCCTCCACTCTAGGTTGTCTTACTGTGACTTTATTGAATGGAAATATCTTATTGTTATACCAGTACAGCACCAGCTGAGACACAACTCTGCTGGAATTGGCGATTTCGGAGCAAGCGAGAGAAGCGCAATAACATGGTTGATTGCTTCAACAAGTGAGGAAGCGCCTTGATGAAGGGAAAAATGGGGACTTTAGCCTTAATGAGTTGGGCGTATTGCAGTTTAAGGACCGCCTTTGTGTGCCACAAAAGGCTCAGGTCAATGATGATATATTGAGAGAGGCTCATCATACCCTGTACACGGTACATCCTGGCGAGACCAAGATGTATCGGGATTTGAAAAAGAGCTTTTGGTGGAATAGAATGAAAGTGGATGTCGCTTGATATGTGGTGTCTTGCGGGGTTTGCCAGCAGGTGAAGGCTGAGCATAGACGTCCTACTGGGTTATTGCAGCCTTTGGATGTTCCTCAGTGGCCATAGGATGACATTACCATGGATGTCGTAGTCGGCCTACCTCGTACCCAGTGAGGTAAGGACACAATTTGGATAGTGGTGGATCGATTTAGTAAATCCGCGCACTTCATCCCTATTCGTACGACCAATTCGGCAAGTGATTTGGAATCCATCTATGTGCGTGAGATAGTAAGATTACATGCTGTGCCCAAGACGATAGTTTCTGACAGAGATGACAAGTTTGTCTCCATGTTGTGGAAGAGTTTGCAGGGCGCTCTGGGCGCGAAGCTCCAGTTCAGTATTGCTTTCCACCCACAGACGGATGGGCAGTCCAAACGCACCATTCAAACACTAGAGGACATGCTGAGGTCCTGTGTTCTGTCTTGGAAAGGTAGCTAGGAGGATCATTTGGAACTCGTGGAGTTTGCCTTCAACAACAGCTACCACTCCAGTGTTCGGGTAGCACCATTCGAGGTTCTGTATGGATGAAAGTGTAGATCGCCACTTTGTTGGGATGCCGTAGATGAGAAGACTGTTCTGGGTCCGGATTGGGTCTAGCAAACAGTGGAACATGTGGCGGAGATTAGACAGAATTTGCTAGCTGCCCAGAGTAGGTAGAAAAGCTATGCGGATGTGAGGAGGCGCGACTTAGAGTTCAAAGTGGGGGATCAGGTGCTCTTGAGAGTGTCTCCCGCTAAAGGAGTTGTGCGATTTGGTACCAGAGGGAAGCTTAGCCCGCGGTACATTGGGCTATTTCCGATTCTGGCACGAATTGGAAAGTTGGCATATCGTCTGGACCTTCCTGAGGCCATGCGAGGAGTACACAATGTGTTTCATGTTGAGAAAGTACTTAAGGGATCTGGAGCATGAGATCGTGTTAGAACCGTTGACCCTTAAGCAAGACCTCACTTTCGAGTCCCATCCAGTTCGGATTTTGGAGGAATCAGGGAGGGTGCTAAGGCACAGAACGATAAAGTGTGTTAAAGTGCTTTGGTCGCATCAGTATGAGCGAGAAGCGACTTGGGAATTGGAGTCCCACATGCGCGAGAAGTACCCAGAGTTGTTCACTAGGGGTATGAGTTAGAGTTATTTTTTATGTACAATTTATTTCATTTTGTGCATTCATGTGTATTTTTGAATGCTAGAATTCGGGGTTGAATTCTGCTAAAGGGGGTGAAATGTAATACCAGTAGAGAGCCTAAGAGAATGAAAGTGAAGTTTGAGAACAATTTTACCAATTTACCTTCCCACGGTAAGAAAACCAACAAGAGAGAGCAAGGGATAAGGCTAAGCCATCGCACAACCGGATAAGCCACAGCCAAGCAAAGCACACAACTAGAGCCCTTCTTCCAACTGAGAGCTTCCATTGTCAAGAGTAGCAAACACAATCACCATTCTTCCCTCCACCAAAGGCAATACCCACAACAAAGCAAGTCTAAACCAAATATGTATCCCATCCCTCCATCTTTTGTCCATCCCAATCGAACAAGTAGGGCATAACTCTAGTGCGTAATTAAAGGGAGGGGGTGCGAGAGAGTAGACTTCCCTGGTTAGAGGCCCAGTAGGAGGCGGTGGCCGGGCCGATCGAAGTCGGGTGCACGGCAGCAACTGCAATGAGGCGGAAAGAGCCGACAGGAAGCGACGGCGGCTGGAGGCCGAGCCAGCACTGCAAGCGCCAAGACCGGGCGCGGCCAGAGGGGGAGCCAGCGGATTCGGTAGGGTAGAGGAGCCGGAGGCCGAAGGCCAAGAGGAGAGGGGCCGACGGGAGGTGGCTCAGCCAGAAGGGGAGCAGAGGAGCTGACGGGAGGAGCGGCTTCGGTGGGGTGGCTCGGCCTGAGGGGAGGCGCCGGAGGTCGATGGCGAGCGCGAGAGGCGGCACCGGCAGTGGCGCCAGGCCACTAGGCTGGGTTGGGAGCCGGAGGAGGCGGCGCCATGCACCGGCCTTCGGAGAGGACCACCGAGAGGGCGAGAGAGAGAGAGAGAGAGAGAGAGAGAGAGAGAGAGAGAGAACGGGGGAGATGAAGAGGTAAAGGGAAGACCGAGGGGATGGCTTCGACCGGAGGAAAAGGGGAGAAGGAAAGAAAAAAAAGAGGAAAGAAAGAAATGAAAGGGGGTGGAAAGAAATTTAAGGGCGCGTAGATAAATTTTACACGCAAAGATAGATGACACGATCTCTAACCTATTAATATTTTGGGTATCGGGCCAGCAGATTAGTGCCCGGTGAGAGGGGTTTGTTCGTGTCATTTTGCGCGTAAGGTCAATGACGTCCATATATTTACATGTATTGCTACCATGTGTTGAGTCTGGTTTAATGCATATTCGGGTGGAGGTTTTGGAGCGGCATCATCCGCACGTTACTTCGCTTCGCTTGGTTAACAAGCAAGTGCATGGTAAAGCGATAGCCTGTAAGTGCTATAAAATATGTGATGTTTGCATGTTATGATGATGTTTATAGGATGATGCTTATGGTAATGGCGAAAATGATAAAACGAGGTGAACAATGAGGTTACCCTATCAATAATGATGATGAACCATGTTAATGACAATGGACATATGCATTTGCATCATGGCAAGAATGCACGAGCCAGGTCAGTGAGAAAGATACATGACTAATACAGAGAGTTGTAGATAAAGTCTTACATTTGTAGGGACTAGATAAAGTCCTACAATGTAGGGACCCCATCCTAACGAAGATGGGGGAAGAGTGTGTCATCGACAGGTGAACACTTCGCGATACCGGTATCAGCTGATGGGATGCATATGAGCATGAGCATGATGGTGCATTCGCATGTATGGGCAATGCAATGAGCAAATGAGCATGTAGGAAAATGATGCATTGCACTAGTGGAAAGTGAATGATGGAAATTATGATATGGTTATGTTATATTTGTGTGGCAATGTTTATCGTTCCATTTTGTGCTTGCTGAGTCTTTGGACTCACCCTTGTTTATTTTGGTGTTCAGGTGAACGACGAAGTTGACATGCATTGGGAAGGGAGAATAGTACATCCACGTCACATGTAGTTACTAATGCAACCCATCCTTCCTAGATATTCCACATTTGTTGTATTATGTCTAGTTGTTAAATTAGCTGCACAAAGTTTGTACTGAATAATGTGTAGTGGTAGCATTCTGGGCCCAGGTGGCGGGTCAGGGTGTTACAAATCCCTTCGGTCTTGTCCTTTTCTAGCAAGCACAACCCATCCTCTTTTTTGTGATTCTTCGCAGATTGGTGGCGGTGGAGCACACCGACAACCTCCCCGGCGGGGCTTTAGTGGGTGACGGGTCGGTGGAGCGGCGGTGGCGGCCACCCCTTAACCCTAGCTTGAGGCGCGTTTGGGAAGATAGGAGGAGGGAATCGAAGGGGAATGATGGGCTAGCAAGATGGGTGCTCGCGGGGGTTTTCGGAGAACATTTGGCCATGGCGTGGGGGCAAAACACATAAAACCATAAGTGAGTTTGATGGCCCTGGACGAGCTTTTGTGCACCGGATATGTTGCCTTTAACACAATATATCATCCAAATACTCCTATACCACACGCCAATACTATTTCTCATTGGTTTTCATTTTCATAGTATTTTGTGTGCAATGATTTGAGTGATTTCAGTACTTATTTTCGATCATTAAAACAAATACAAATGATAATTAAAACCACAAGAAATAGCATTAACACGTATCACGAGGGTATTTGGACCGTATACTATGTTATGGAGGAATACAAATGAAAATGAGACGGGGAATTGAAAAACCGGGTGACTAACGAGGGATGGATTTTTCCCGTCATGTAAATTAATCATTGGCTGTCATGTAGTACATTGTTCAGTTTTCTGACCAATTGCTATTGTCATTTCTCATTAACGCCAACTTTATTGCTTCCTGATGTCTTTCTGTGTGCCAATCAAACTATAAGGACCTACCTCGAGTTGCACCAGGAGAGATCTCCCAGGAGGTCCGACAGGACCACCTGCAGGTCTGCCTTTGTGCTCACTGAGCTAGTCCCATGATCAGTCTTGCTAGCTCGCACATGCATACATTAGTGTGATCAATTCCATACAACAAGCTAAAGAAGAAGCAAATGACAACTTAACATATATTAACAAAGACCTTTCGGTCAAGCTTCTTACAGGGGTTTGCCGCATGGGCTTACAACAAAAGAAGTCTTTTGCAGCGGAAATAAAACACAAACGCATAGAGCCAACCGATCAGCCCACAGGCTATCGAGTGGAGGACGTCCCCTAGCACGCAAAGCCTCCAAAGACCTCTTCTTCATAGAGCTTTGAGCTCCTTGGAACTCCCTGATTTGTTGGTTAAAACAGAGGGCATAAGCCATGAGTACTTTTGAATGTACTCAGCAAGCCGTGGGGGAAATGGATGCAAATATTATTCATGCAAAGCTTGCCAAAAGAGAGCTGTAGGGTTAGTTGCAAAAAGCAGTATTTGATAGTGAATATCATAAGTAGATTGCAAAGCTCAAGTTAAAAGAGATATACATAAATACATTTGTTTTCAAAGGAGGTCGTGAGCACCAGCTCACTCCCAAGACCACTCCCGAGGACCTGTCGCACCCTACGACCAGGACCACTCCCAAGGCACCAACCAAGACCTCTCTGGAGCACCCACTCCAGAGCTCCACAAGAACACTTTTTGAAAAGTCTACCCCTCGTTCGAAATCTCCGAACATGTCCATAACCGAGGATGTGGCTATTCGAATAGATTTACACTCTGCAGAGGTGTACAACTTTACCCACATGAGATAATCATCTTATACTGTCCGCTCACACACTTCCGAGGTATGCGACTAAGAGATTATCACAAGGCCTTTACAAAGCTCTGTTCTGAATCAATTCTGCCCGTTAAGGTTTCGTCGTCCTGAAAAGGAACCTAGCCCCCTCTTGCGCCATTGTGAACGCTAAGGTTTCGCCGTCCTGAAAAGGAACCTGGCCCCCTCTTGCGCCATTCTCAGCCACAGTAGAACCAATCTATCACATTGCTAATTAGTTGGCCAGGTCTACCCTATCCTGGACATGTGGTTGCACGGCAAGGCCCACGTCAATGGCTTACAAGGTGAAGTCCTTAATTGGCTGCTCAGGCGAGACTTACCACGACCCAATGTGACTCCACTAGGAACTAGCCCCTGGAGCACCCACTACTCACTACCAGCCTTCTCGCCCGAGCATAAAACAGTTTTGAGGTTCTTACTGGCCACTGGACCACCCAATCCTAGCACAACAAGAATTAACAGAGGTGGCAAATCTACAGTTTCATAGCTCATTAAGCAAGTTTAACATTGTTGGGTTCAACCCAACTAGAGGACCACCCAGCCCTTGGCACAACAAACTTTAGTTGCAAGGCAACAAATGCCGTGGCTCACACACAGGGCCACACTTCATATTAATCAGCTACACTGATTGCTACTACACAAACCACAACCAGTGCGCTGGGGGTAAACTAACGTTGAAGACTCTTGGTGAGACCAACGTCTACAAGAGCAGGACTAAGCAAACACAATACCCAAGTTGGCAATAACAATAAGAGACCAACTAATAGTACCCTTTGGGTTTGGACCTCCCTCTCCAAGCTCCTTGGCTCGGACCTCCTTTGGGTTTGGCCTAAAACCAGTTTTATACAACTAGCAATGCAAGTTTATTAAAACGAAATACTTTTGCAGAAATAGGTTCAAGATGATCAAAGGTCCACGACTTGCCTCTGTTGATGAGCAAAGCTTCGGTTGAGGTAACTGGATCCACGAACTCCTCAGCAACAACTCGGATCTACACATTCGCAAATAAACCAAATGAACAAAGAAACTCCAAGAAATCCAAAAGAACTTACTTAAAACCAAAAGAGATGAGGTCCACTGAGAGGGGGAGGTCCGAGAGGGAGGTCCACCGGGAGGGAGGCCCAATCCCAAAGGAGGTCCGAGCCAAAGGAGCTTGGAGAGCTCACCAGGATAGGGAGGAACCGAGGGAAAGGTTAGAATGAAGAACAAGGAGAAAGTGGGTGCCCCTGGTGCTCTATTTAAAGGAAAAAGAGAATGGGAGCACCACCAAAAGGAAAAGACCAGGTTCAAGGTATTGGCAAGGGCACACTGCCAGAGGGTACCAAAAAGGATTAGAGCAGGTAAGGGAGGTGACAGAATGGTCAAAGGTGGTGGCAGCAGCATTTAATACGCACATGCTTTTGCATTAGAAATGAAGTGTCAAGAGGTAGAAAAGGTACTAACATGACTGACAAATGGGCCAGTCAAACTCGGGTGAACAGACCAGTCAAAGGGGTGGTCGCGACCAAAGGGGAGGTCGTGACCAACAAGGGTGGTCTTTGCAAAAAGGCTAGAGGTCATGACCACAAGGTGGTCCTGGCCGCAAAGGAGGTCGTGGCAAAACGCCAAAAGAGAGGAGGTCGCAGCCTCAGGGGAGGTTGCGGCAAAACGACAAAAGAGAGGAGGTCGCGGCCTTAGGGGGAGGTTGCGGCAAAACAACAAAAGAGAGGAGGTCGCGGCCTCAGGGGGAGGTCGCGGCAAAACGACAAAAGAGAGGAGGTTCAGCGGACAAGGGGGTCCTGACAAAGGGAAAGTCGAGACCAATAGGAGGTCTTAACCCCCAAAAGGAAAGGTCTAAACCACAAGGGGAAGGTCTAGACCAACGGGGAGGTCTAAACCAACTGAAGTCTAAACCCAAAAGGGAAGGTCTAAACCATCAGAGAGGTCTAAACCAGCGAGGAGGTTTAAACCAACAACGAGGTCTAAACCCAAAGGGAAGGTCTAGACCAACAGAGAGGTCTACACTCAAAGGAGATCTACACCTCACAGGAGGTCTAAATCACAAAAGAGATCTAAACCTCACAGGAGGCCTAAACCACAAAAAGAGATCTAAATCTCATAGGAGGCCTAAACCACAAAAGAGATCTAAACCTCACAGGAGGCCTAAACCACAAAAGGAGATCTAAACCTCATAGGAGGCCTAAACCACAAAAGGAGATCTAAACCTCACAGGAGGCCTAAACCACAAAAGAGATCTAAACCTCACAGGAGGCCTAAACCACAAAAGGAGATCTAAACCTCACAGGAGGCCTAAACCACAAAAGAGATCTAAACCTCATAGGAGTCCTAAACTACAAAAGAGATCTAAACCTCACAGGAGGTCTAAACCACAAAAGGCAAAGCCGGGGGAAACACGAGATGAGCAGAGAGGGGAGGGACAACACCAAAGCTTAAGCAACTTCAACTAAAACCAACTCGGAACAACCAGCAAAGAACAGAGATAAATATCAAGAAACAGGCTCGACTCGTTGGGAGGAGGTCCAACGGGTCGGGAGGAGATCTAGCCACGAGGGTGGTCTTTGCAAAAAGACCAGCAAAGACTGAGAGGGTGGTCTTTGCAAAAAGGTCCCAAAAGGGTGGTCTTTGCAAAAAGACCAGTCGCGACCAATAGGGAGGTTGTGACTCAAGAGGGAGGTCGTGACCAACAGGGAGGTCATGACCCAAGGGGGTGGTCTTTGCAAAAAGACCAAGAGAGGTCTTGAGGGCAAGAGGTCGAAGGCACGGAGAAGCAGGGCTGTCTGATTTAAATCGGGTGGTCCACAAGGAAGTGGAACGTTCGGACTAGCCGAACGCTACACTCGATCGGGCCATCCAAAAAGGATCGGACGGTCCATGAGTGGGAAGGGTGCGAGGCTAGTTTGGACCGCGTGAAGGGAAAGGGAGGTCCGAACCCAAAAAGGAGATCCAACGGAGGAGATCCGAAGGGGAGGTCCTGAACGGTCAAGATCAAACAAGGGGAGGTCCTGACGGTCAGATCAAAACCAAGGGAGCGGAGCGACAGAAAGGAAAACGTGGGGAAGGCTGGGACTGTCAGATCTCGATCGAACAGGGCAAAGCGATAAAGTTTTGGATCAAGCAGAAGGCTCGAACGGACGTGAGGGAGGTCCCAACGGTTAAGATGAATCAAAGGGAGGTCTCAACGGTCAGGATAAACACAAGGGAGATCCCGACGGTTAAGATGAATCAAAAGGAGGTCTCAACGGTCAGGATAAACACAAGGGAGATCCCGACGGTTAAGATGAACACAAGGGTGGTCTCAATGGCCAAGATGGAACCAAAGGAGGTCTTGACGGTCAAGACCAGCATAGGGAAGGTCTCAACGGTCAAGATGGAAGGGCCAAGGAGGTCTTATCGGACCCAGGGAGGTCCAAAAGGACACAGGGAGGTCCAAAGGGACACGGGGAGGTCCAAATGAACACAAGGAAGGTCCAATTGAACACAGAGATGTTTAGATGAACGTAGGGAGGTCCAAATGAACACAAGGAAGTTTAAGGGAGCATGGGGAAGTCTAGATGAACACGAGGAGGTTCAAATGAACACGAGGAGGTCCGAGAGAAAGGGAAAAACAACCCGAATTTAGAATTTCGAAGTTCAAGGATGTTTGAAACACACACCCGAGCTTGGAACACCTCGGGGGTGGTCGTGACCCAAAGGGGAGGTCAAAACCAAGGGATGATTCAAACGGAGAAGGAGGTCTAGACCACAAGGAGGTCTAAACAGAGAAGGTGGTTTTGTAGATATTATGGAGATATACTCATGATCTTAGGTGATGAGACAATTGGCAATAGCATTTGAGTTTTGTTGAATTTCGAGTTTTCAGCAAATATCAGGATTTTCGATAGAACCAGCGTTTAAAGGGCGTCTGACCATGATCGCAGTAATCTGACCTCAAGTTGTGTGGCGGTAGTACCGGATTCTTGGTTATACCGATTGGTAGATGGCGGTAGCTTATTTCCGAGAAGATGTTTTGGGAGTTTTGGTCTTCATTGGAAATCGGAACGACCGCAGTTATTGGAGCGGTACGACCGAAGATCGGTAGTACCGCTGGTAACACGGCGGTTGTACCGATTGTGTTGCGATTGTTGGCCATTTTGGAGTTTTGGTTTTGAGATAGGTCATATCCATGTTTGTTAATGCATATGTGTTGCATATTGCATGTTTTGGCTAACGTGGGTCAAGTTGTGAAGAACTTGTTCCCAGATTCGAGTTTGCTTGTCTATTTCTGTGCAGGTGGCTTGCAGGTCAACGGCGAGGAGGATCGGGACTAAGCTTGGAGAGCTGAGGTCCAGAGCGATCATGGATGCCGGGTGAGGTCGAGTGACTCAAACATGGTGCAGAATGGACGAGGATGACTGAACGGGCAGTTCGGTGCGACGGGTTGGATCAAGCGGCGCGGGGTCGGTGCAAGTGTCTTGGTGGTTCCGGTGGGATCCGGACGGGAGAGACTTGCCGACATGATGAGAGCCATTGATCAACCTACACGTGACGAAGCAGGCGATTGCTTCGACAGGATTGGACTCGGTCCACGGAGAAGGATCGAGAAGGGGTATTTTGGTAATTTCACCAAATACCGCCTTTGTGACTCTTGGCTAAACCACGGCATGGGTCGGCGCATGGTGAAGTGGTTTAGGTCAAGTGAAAGTGAAAACAGCGCTTTAAAATACGTGCGTGTGTGACCCGTTTGTATTGGGCCTTAACGGGAGCCCATTAGGGTTTGTCTTCTAGAAGGTCTAGGCCTCATATAAATAGGAGGGGTGCTGTTCACAGCAGCCCTAAGCACTTCATTTGTAAACCCTAGTTTGGTTTTAGGGTATTAGAGAAAGAGGAGAGGCTTAGGCTCTAGAGAGATGAGTTGAGTGTGTGCTCATGGATTGAGCTCTTGTCCTCCTTGAGGGAGTGGCTGTAACCAGCAACCAATCTTGAATCAATCTATGGATGATTATTCAAAGATGAGTCTTCTTGTGTTCTTCCTTCTCTTTTGATGATTTTGAGTGCTTCCTTGATCCTATGGTTTTTGATTGGTCTCCTGCCCTCATTTACCTTGCTATGATGTGTGGGAATACATCTAGGATCATCTAGATCATCAATCTCCCACGAGCAAGTTTTGGATCAAGTTTTTCGTTTTTGCTCGGTTTTGAACCCTCCTTCGGTAAAATGGAAAAAAGTCAAAACTTTGATGTGGATCTTATCAATCTTTACATTGAATAGGTTCCTGACATCATTAGGAAGGTGTGTTTCAAGTTTCGTGAAGTTTGGAGTTACGGATCAAAAGTTACGTCAATTTTTGATTTCGTTTTCAGGGTGTTTACTATTCATTCACCTGATTTTACTGTTCATTGCGGTACAACCGGCGCTGTTCATCCGGTTGATCCGATTTCCGGTACAACCGGTACTGTTCATCAGGCTATTTTTTGTGTTTTTGGTCGTTTCTTTTGGGGGTTTGAAGGGGATTTAGTACAAGTCTTCCGCTATACTTATATATATTGATCTTCATAGTTCTCATAACTATTGGAGTCAATATCATGTTTGAATCCGATCAAAGCGAAAAATAGATAGTGGTCCTATTCACCCCCCCTCTAGTCGCCTTTCTGGTCCTACAGGTTTAGATCAAAAGGAGATCTAAACCCTGAAAAGAGATTCAAACCAACAAAGAGGTCTGAAGGAGGTCTGGGCTAAAGGAAAGTCCAAGCAAAGGGAGGTCTAGACCCTTGGATCCAAATGAATGGAGGTCTGGACAGAGGGGCATATCCAAACCAGAGAAACCAACTAAGAGAAAAGTCTAAACCAGAGAAGAGGTCTGAACCACAGAGGGATGTCTAAACCTCAGAGGTTTAAACCACAAGGGGAAGTTTAAAGAAAGTCTTGATCCCCAAGGGTGATCTGGACCAGGAGGGTGGTCTTTGCAAAAGATCAGAAGAGGTGGTCTTTACAAAAAGACCACGAGGAGGTCCAAAAGGGGGGGGATCTAGAGGGCAAGGAGAGGCGCGAGCAGCTTGAATCGAGAGGGAAAAAAAAGACAGAGAGGAACTCCAAAGGAAAAAAGAGAAGGTCCGATAGGACACAAGAAAGAGGAGGACAACACCAGAGGCCAAGCAACACAAAAGGAGCCAACTTTGGATTAGTTGAAGTTTAGTTTAGTCATTTTAAAACACTCAAATTCCAAAAATCTCATATTAAGCTTTGAACTCTCATCAAAACCAAATGGTTCTTTTTATTTTGAAAATTTTCAAAAACTCTGGACAAACGGGGCGTTACACAAACTCTGTTCGACATGGCATGGTAAATGAGTTTGTTGGACTGAAAATGCGACTAGAGGGGGTGAATAGGAGTATCCACTCTTCCTTAACCCTAACGGTATTCAACTTCTTCTTCACTTCAGTAGTTATAGAAGCTATGAAGACCAGAGACACAAGCACAGCGAAAGTCTTGCGTTGAAACCGAAAATCCCCGAGGTCAAAACCTCCTAGTCGGTCTGATCGCCAAGAACCGGCCGATTTGACCGTGGCTAGGACGGTCTGACCGCCAATGGCCAGTTTGACTGCCTGCTATAGGACAAACAGTCTGAATTGAAATCAAATTGGTCTAACTTTTGATTCCGATATTCAAATCCCTTGAGATTTCAAACATACATCATCAAGAAGGTCCGGAATCTATTACAATCGACGATTGGAACGATTGAAGCCAACTTTCCACGAATTTCTTGGATGGGATCAAGAGGGCACGAAAATCGAGGAATTCAAACTTTGATTCAAAAACTTGCTCGTAGGTGAAAGATGGTCAAGATGACCTTAGATCTATTCCCACAAGTCCTAGCAAGCTAGATCATAGTAAAAGACCCAAATAAAATTAAAGGAACACAAAAATCCCAAAGACATCAAAGGTAGAGTAAGAACAAGATAGAACTTATCTTGTGACAAACTTTTTTTGGATTGATTCAAGAGATTGTTGGTTTACAACCACTCCATCATGAAGGACAAAAGCTCAATACTTCAGCACTCAACCAATCCATTTCCCTTAAACCCTAGCCTCCTCTATTTCCACTTTTCCAAAATCACAAATTAGAGTTTCCTTTTCATGGAAGGGTTGAGTGCAGATCCTACACTCTAGCCTTTTATAGCGGAGGCTAGGTCTAGAGAGAAAACTTTATTGGGTGCCCGTTAAGCCTATACACAAACGGGTCTACGATTACGTAGGCTTCTCAAAGAGGATGACAAACCGGATCTCCCGAATCCGTCTCTTCGTGATCTTAATCTTCTCTTGACATAAACCGTCTCTCCTTGCGCCATCTTGCACTGTGATTTCTCCAAGGTCACCACCCGGTATTTTGGGAAAGATACTAAAATACCCTTTCTCGATCCTTCTCCAAAGACCGAGTCCAATCGTCGTGAAGCAATCCTATGCTTGGCCACGTGTAGGTTCATCAATGGCTCTCTTCATGTCGGCAAGTCTCTCCCATCCAACTCCTACCGGAACCACCATGACACTTGCACCGACCCCCAAGCCACTTGATGCAACCCGTCGCACCGAACGTTTCATTCGGTCGTTCTTGTATATGTTGTGCCATGCTTGCGTCCAACCACTTCATTTGGCATCCTCGATTTTTCTGGACCTCAGCTCTCCTACCCTAGTCCCTATCATCTTCGCCGTTGATCGTCGTTGACTCCAAGCCACCTGCACAATAATAGACCAAGAAATCGATTCTGAGCACAAATTCTTCGCAACTTGACCCACACGTTAGCCAAAACATGCATCATGCAACACCTATACACTTGAATCCCATGACTTTGGACTAATCCACGAAAAACACCACCTTCCCGGTGCATGAAATGCCTCTGCTCGGTCAGACTGCCCCACTGGTTTGATCGCCAACCAATGGCCGATCAGATCGCTGGGGGCTTAGGAAATTTCCCCCAAGTCCTCAAACTGCACACTCTCTTGAAATTTCAAGCTCTATCTAGTTTTTGCTCGAAACTCTATTTTTAATGAGACCAAGTGCGAACACATCCTATCACCTTCCTACACATATGATTTTTGGTTGATTCGAAAAATATCACTTAATTTTCATTTTCGGCCGGTCTGATTGCCACATGTGGCCGGTATGACCGCCGTGCCCCAGTCGGTTTGACTGCTAGCCCAAGGCTAGTCAGATAGTCGACCACCGGTAGGTCCGA
Source organism: Phyllostachys edulis (assembly GCA_036346405.1). Lineage (NCBI taxonomy): Eukaryota > Viridiplantae > Streptophyta > Magnoliopsida > Poales > Poaceae > Phyllostachys > Phyllostachys edulis. Next base: position 15,357,853 of record CM070566.1, read on the forward strand.
TCGTCCACAGGGCCGGTCAAACAGACCTGGCAGCAACAAGAAGTTCCCGAGAATGAGGGCTTCTCCAAATACCTCGACACTGTTGTTAATTGTTCAATCACAGTAAGATTAGGATCACGTACCTATTATCTCCAGAGTTTTGTGTTCGCCTGTTTAGGGGCTACTGAGGTTTTGTTGCTAACTTCAATTTAGCTTCGTTTTTATTCTGTCATGCACCATAGATATGAGAACCAATTGATCATCATTCCTCTCCTTCCTCTGTCTAGCTAGGTCCAGAGTTTCCAATCATTGATGTGTGAGGGGTCCATAAGTGCCTTCATTGGAAGCAGGACTTGCATGCTCACCTCAAGTTCAGAATTCTAGGCAAAGTTGATTCTGAATGTTGCCAACCACGATCATTGCAGTCTTGCAGATATACAGAAGCAAACCTTATTATTACTTTCCTCTTCTATTTTTTTGGGGGGCTTGAATCTAATAGCTTAAGAAGATCTTACAACAATGTATGAATACAAAATCCTGTTAACAAGGAACAAACTCTCAAATTGTGAAATTGCAAGGTCCAGACCGTTTGCTCTGAACTCGGTTTTCTTTTCTTCTGACTTTTTTTTTCAGAAGTGTTGATGTGATGGCATAGTAAAAGCAAACTTATCATTTAGGTTTCAGTAAGCATGCATGCATACATCCATACTTTGCGCGCCATTTTATACCCTTTCCCCAGTCTGTCCATTCACTCTGAAACCTGAACACTGCAAGCTTGTTTGAGTTCCTGCACTTGTGCATGCGTTTGCTCCATTAATTTCTCACACTAGCAGCATGCTTTTCCCCCATGTTTCCTGAAATCATTGCATCCTAGATTTGTGCCCGGACGCATGTATAACCTCACCACTAACACAGATCTGATCTGATATATCGTGATAAAGGCGAGGATAGGCATACTGTGGGCCTTTCTCTTCTGCAGCCTGCAGGCTAAAGAAGGCTGTCATGAAGCCGAAAAGAACACCATGGGAGCCAGTCAAGCTGGCCGTGATCAGGAGTTAGCTGAGCTGAGTGAGGTGATCGCCATTTTTGCCTCCGGGCAAACGAGAGGGAGCAGTGCGCGCGCGCCTTTGGGGGGAAAGACGTACAGCAGATGCACGGGGCAAAAGCCTCCAGTCCCCGGGTTCTTCTTTTCTGTCAGCTGGAGGGAGTGTGTAGCTGTCATGCATGCACTGCTAGCAGTAGAGTTTTCATGCCACCTTTTGGCTAGGGGTCATTTGTTGTGTTGGATAGGTGTTTGGTGTTTCTCAAAAAACATGGTTTGATTTCGGTAAATATGGTTTGGTTTCAGTTAAGTGTCCATAAGTGAAATTGGCGAGACAATTACGCGTTGGGAAGTGCTCCCATGCTCTTACCGAAACGAAACAAGCAGACTTAAGTCCGTATAGTTTTCCCAATTTTTTTTGGTGGTGTCATGCGAAAGTATTTTCTAAACCTGGGGTTTTGTCAAAATTGGGACAACTTACCTGCAGGTGCAAAGTGTAATTTAGCTTTTCCTGCATTTCCAGCAGCTGGTTCTGCTTGATCACCTTCTTGTTGCTGTCTTAATGGAATTAGCATATCAGAAACGCGTCTGATTGGAGGAAGAGGCAGAGCATAGTCAACAATACGTCCCAAATTAAATTATTAACGACGGTGAACATGTGCAAATACTCTACAGATAGCAGATTTATACACAAAAAAAGCTAGCTTTTTATGCCACTTTTTTGGTCTAATTTCCTGCCTTAAACCTTTTTTTTCATACCCTAATGCATGGCCTAATAGCTCAGCTTTTGTCCTTTGGATCTGCAACATTAAGAAAGTAACTCAGGCAAGAAAGAGGATAAAAGAAAGAAAAAAAGGAGAAAAAAGTTTGCAAAAGATGGCGAGAAAAAGAAAACAAAGTGACCGTCATCATCATCATCTTGTACGCATGTCGCCTCATGAATAGCCTCACTGATCTCTAGCTTAGCTTAGTTTAAAAGAGGCAGCCCTTAAAAAAGGGCAGACAGCCAGGTAGTATATATAATTATATATTCTGTGATCTTTTATCCCAAAAACGATAAAAAAAAATTTCAGTTGAAAATTGCTCGGGTATCTCATTCTTGTCTCCAAGCTTTAATGAGTTCTGATGTCTTTCTTGATAGCAAAAAGATTTCATATAATCATCGTTATCAGCAAGTGACTAGAGTTCCCAATTGTAATTAATTAGTGCATGCTAATAGTTAAGCTTATGCTCGTACGTGTCTGGTGCATCTCTTTCCCTGTGCCTCCATAAATTGTTTCTTGATCAGAACTATGGTTTGAATTAGGAAAATGCTGAACTGTGATTCCAATTGAGCAAAGACGATTATGACTAGGATGATGATGATAATAGTGAAGTGAAAAAACATGAGTAAATATATGTGCTCTCGTTCAAATTCCGAGTGCTGGTTGATTGTTCCATCGACAGTGTTTTTAAAAGGGAAAAATTGAATATATGCCACTAGTCGAACCTCTGTTCCTCGTCGTACTATGGGCTCCAGACGGGCATTTCTTTCAGCTAAAGTGCAGAAAACTAGTGGCAGTTTTATAAAGGTCATATAACTCATACGATCGAAGCTAATGTGATTATACAGTTTAGCAATTTTTTATGGTAGGGGCAGTAGTTAAGGTTGTCTTTAAAAAAGTAGTTAGGTTTGACTAGTGGCATAGATGAGTTCCCGGTGGTGGAGTACGGGGTGCACAAGCATGGAATTTGTATATATGAATTCTCACTGGCTTTAATTTGGAAAATTTATGTATAATACTTAAATTGAACCATGAGCTACAAAGTGCACAAGTACATGGAAATTTTTCTAGAATATATACAAACTAATTTTTTATGTAGAAATGGTATAGTTTGATAACATAAATTATATTAAGATTCAACAACCGAGAAGTCAAGGAAACAAATCCACAAATAAACCCATCGAACATATGGCTAATGAGAATCGAATCTAAACCCATCAAACATATGGCCATTGGCCAGTGAGAATCGAATCTAAACCCATCGAGAAAATTATATTAAGGGTGGTCATTCCTTTTCATTTTCTCAAAGTACAAGCGACAAAAACACGATCGAACATTTTAGCAGGGCGATGCTCAAAGATTTGATGGAGCAAGCTGCAGGCCAAGGAGTATATACTGTTTTGTGAAATAAAGGGTACTGCTAGCTACAAGAGACGATTAGTTAGTGTGTAGGGCTAGCATGTGTTGATGCCCTCTTTGGGTGATCATCCGATCACGACTCAACTTGTATGGGAGTGGAGTGGATCGCCCCGAATCGAAGTGATCGAATGCTCGATGCCCCTTTTAATGGTTTCGTCGCATCAATCTACATATATAGGGCACCGCCGCAATGCTCGTGTGCATGCATCATGGATTCATGGGTGGATCGATGTGTGTTTGCGCGTGCATCAAGTGAGGCCGACTAGCTATAGGTAGCTACCCCAATTCCTTCTCTCTTTTTCTGATGGATGGATCAATGATCATATCTGTTCGAGACTAGCATGGCTTGTAGATGCTTGTGATTTAAGTTCAAAAATGGTAAACCAGCATCTTTTTTTCTTTCTTTTTAACCCTCCACACAATTGGGACAGACTTGTCAATCCATCGTCAACTTAGAAACTTGGGTTTTTTTCCATCCTATTGCTTAGGGCCCATTTGGAAAGCAAGAATTTCACATAAATTTCATAGAAACAATTCAATTCCTACAGGAATAGGGAAAATTCTCCGTGTTCAACGGGCCTTAAATTAAAAAGAGCAGCTAGCCTAAAATTAGGACGGTTGCTCGCTTAGTTAGTCATGATATGAACACCAAACACACTCTAATATCGAAAGATGTAGGATGGAATCACATCATAGTCCTCCCTTCGGGGACAAAAGAAGTTATTTTGGATATCTGCACGGTCACTAAAATACAACTTTGACCACTAATTTGTACTGTGATATTTGTATAAAACTCAATAAAATTATAATATTATAAAAGTACTTTTTGAGACAAATCTACAAATATGATTTTTTTTCTCATATATATCCAATCTGAATATTTTAAAAATATCGATAACCAAAGTTTTAAAGTTTGATTGCACATATCCCAAAATAACATTTTTTTTGTGACCGGAGGGAGTACTTATTAAGAGACTTGTAAGAGGAACGTACTATTCTGAACAAGGGATGTAATAGGTACTATTGGTTTAACTTGTTTGACAATTGCAAATATATATCAGACGTCTTACCGGTTGAACAACCAATCAATTAACATTCTTACTCATGAATTGCCATCTAAAAAGTATTTTTAAAAACTGCTATATGCATTACTATTGTAATAGATATTCGCTTATATTACATGGATCATGCCTAATTGCAAGTCACAACACAATGCATCGAATTATATGACAAGTATGATCAAAACAAGTGGTGATTCCTTGTTAGTGATGGCAGTCATGTCTGCTTTGCAATCCTTTCGATCTATATATCCTCTAGATCTTGAAATCTCGTCACATTTCTTATTCACAAGATAAAGACTAATTTATAGGCAAAGATCTCATTCTCATTCTCATCTCACCTCGAGAATTAATCAGTGGCGCCGGCTATATTTGTAGCTACACACTCACCACGAACACGTGCAATAATCACTGCACCGTATCCAAACCAAGGATCACAAAGGACATGCAATTGATCTTCGAGAACCTAGAACAATATTTTCCTATAAGATCACAATCAGACTAACATGCCCATCACACGATTATGACAAAGACAAACTTGCATGCATGCATTGTTCAAGTCTGCAAGAATCAAGAACCAACTAATACTATATTTTTCCCCCTTCAAAGTAGTTCTTTTTGTAAGGGTAGTGACCATTGCAAAAGGATCCGATCTTGGTGGTGATTTGAACTTGATGAGACTCATATGTGTGTGTGTGTAGAATGCATGTATTGGAGCTCTTCCTTTTGGAAATTCCCGGTGCAAAGTAGGGTTGGAAGCAATAATTAAAGGGAATGGACAACAAGTACTACACCGTGGTGGAGGAGATGATGGTCTCACCCCCACCACGAGCCAGCCGCACATCCATGCCAAAGAAGAAAAACAAATCGATCAGATGCGATGTACAGTGACAGTGAGAGAGAGAGAGAGAGCATTCAAGAAGATACAAATAAGCTGAATTCTATATCAATGGAGAGTTCATTTCAAGTACATAATCTTAATTCTAGGGTACTACCCAAATTATAAACATTATTATGTCAACTGCATTATTAGCAATTTTCTGGATCCGCCACGGACAGTAGCCGTCTCCGTATACGAAACAAAAAAGGCGTGATGGCTATCTATCTAGGTGCATAAAACAACATGATGAAACCACTATCCTAGCATGGGTACACACACATGGCATCTCTTGCACATCATACTCCCATCTTTTTACAAAATCTTGTGTGAAATCATTGCTCCTCCCTTCTCTCTTTTCCCCTCTCTTGTACATCTATATATGTAGCTACATATATGTCCATCCATCAACCACTACTGCACGTACCATCTTATATTCTGCCGACATATTAATTCTCTACCTATAAAACCACTAACCCACTCACTCTCTCACTCCTAGCACATATTTTAGCTCCTCATTGTTCTTCTTCTCCTCGTAGCTTGCTTCAACTTGTACTCCCATCTCATCAGTCTCTTACCTTGCTTCTACTGTCCTAGCTAGTTAATCCATCGTCATGATGAATCTTATATCGTTGGGAACACCTCCTCCTGGGAGGCAAGAGAGCACTACCACGACTACAAACACCATTAAGGTCAAGGAAGCAGGCTCTAGCAGCACATGCTTCCACAGCGGCCATCTAGACCTCAGCCTTGGCATCTCCTTGTCTCACGGCGGCGGCAGTTGTGATGCTGCCGGTTGTGGTGGCGCCAAGGCAAGCCACGGAGGTCGTCAAGGCGGCGGCGGCGGCGGCGGCGACGTCGGTTGCATGAGCAGTGGCGCGATCGCAGCTGCCGCTGCAAATATGGTTAGCTCAGCCGGGCATGGTTGTCATGACATTGTGAGTAGCGGCAGTTGGACGGCGGCGTTCATGCCGAGCCCCAGCGGCTTCATGCACCCCTGGAGCCTCGCAGCCCGGCAGCAGAAGGCCGCCGCCGAGCAGGAGCGGAGCCTTGCGCCGGCGCCGGCGGCCACGTATGTGTCAAGGTGAGCTAAAATGTTATGTGACAGAGTGAAGTAGTACACACAAGTATAGCCTCAACATCTAATTAGTTTGAGCATCCACTACTATTTATGTTTCATCACTGCAACCCTAAGCTAGCTAAAACGTTAAGTCCACGTATAGTTCTCTTGTGGTTTAGTGAGCTCATATGGATAGGTTTTGGTAATTAGCTAGTACTACTTGGGTATATATTTTTTAGAGTGGGGACAATTCGCTAGTCTAGTCACTGAAACTCACATGCAACCCATAGGTCACATGTTTAAATCCAAAAAACAATTCGTACAAATAAGTGAATAACCCAAGCCAAGATGCCACACCGTTGGGCCAGCACTACGTGCTTTAGAACATTTGTCGACTTAATTAGTGTATTTGTGTGAATAAGACCTAGCTACGTGCTCCCAATCATGAATCGAACAAGTATATATGAGGAATAAAAACGCAGAATCGAAGTGATCAACGTACAAATGATTGCAACCATGAACATGTTGCACCACTCATCGATTGATATTTTGCAGGTCCTCATGTGCTTAGAACTGCGTTTAGAAATGATTGCGAATAGATTCTTTTGTGTGTACGTACATATCCAAGGGCTCACGACAAGAAATAAATAAATAAATACATACATACATATATATATATATATATATACACACACACATGTATACATATGTGTGTGTGTGTAACGTCTGTTTAGATTTACGGGAGTATGACTCTCACTTCTAATATACCACTTAAACACACATATTATACTTCTTTATTATTTTCAACATACTTAAATATTAATTATAAAATACTCTAATGCGACTTAATTGAAAAAATTTCATTGGAGCCCTTTATTTTTTGCTATATACCATTTTTTTATATATAAAAGAAGTATATACACAAATTTTGCTATAAAAAGTGAAATTTAATGAAAATTTTCATGGCACTCACTTTGGAGTATCTTATAATCATTATTAGAGTATGCTCAAATAGATAAAGAGGTATCACCATACAATTTAAGTGGTATATGAGAGATGGGAGTATATACTCCTGTGAGTACCATACCATACCATATATATATATATATATATATATATATATATATATATATATATATATAGAGAGAGAGAGAGAGAGAGAGAGAGAGTATGATACTCCTACGTATTCTCACTTCTTGTATACCACTTAAATCGTGACGATGATACCTTATTATCTATTTGAGTATACTCTAATAATGATTATAAGATACCATAAAGAAAATCCACTTTTATAGCAAATTTTGTACATATATTTCTTTTATATATGAAAAAGGGTGTATAGCAAAAACAAAGGGCTCCAATGATTTTTTTTTTCAATCAAGTCGCATTGGAGTATATTATAATTGGTATTTAAGTATACTAAAAGTGATAAAAAGTATAATATGTGTGTTTAAATAGTATATTAGAAGTAAGGGTAGGAGTACCAAACCGCCATCCTCTAAATAAATATATACTAATTTCTAGAGGGAAATGGCTAGCGGGGGTATCTACATATTATACACATAGGAAAAGTTTTCGTATCTTCCTCTACTATGCATCTTTCACTTGGAATACGTGTAGAGGGCACAAAAATGTCGGCACAATTTACAGACAGACGTGTATGATTCTTCCGTATAGTGATCTCTAGACGTGTATGATTCTTCCGTATAGTAATCGCGCGAGAGAGGGACAAGGAGGAGGAAATGGGCAGCCAGGGGAGAGGCATGCATGCATGACCTGCTCCATGCAACATGCTTGAAAGTTGAAACTTGCTGTTGCTGCGTGATATGACTAGTCATCTCGGGTCTCAGTATCACAGAAGAGTGACAATATGTGCAGTCCAATTTTATAAATTTTATTGTTTAAAACATTCTGTTTGGATATATAAAAAGATACGAGCGGATTTGTTATAAAAAAATATACTTTTTACAATATATTGCACTGTTACTATTTTTCCCCAATATATAATATGATAATTTAGTGGTCAAAAAGCATCTTGTTTACTTTGAAAAGTAAAAAAACAGGACGACATCACGGGATTTTTGTTGAAAATTTATAGAAAACAATTCTATTTCTGCAGAAATCGGAAAGAATTCTCGCGCCCGAAACAAGGCTTATTTCAAGTAGAAAACCCCGTGCCCTACTAATTTGGACCGTGACAGACAGTCGAGTCGAGATTGCTGTGTAGAGGAAGAAATTAACGGGGCCAAATTAACAACATACCAGAACGAGTCGTACATGCATGTAGTATATGTTGGAGTGTACTTTTGGACCGTTATTGATGGGAAGAGGGGGACGCACGTACACAAGGTCTTTGGGCCTGCAAGAGGGAATATTCACCGCAGGGGGCAGCAATGATGACTGCACCATGGCTTGCTTGATTGTGGGCATAGTACAAAAAACGATCGGAAAAAACCGTTCGTCTGGTTTGCTCTTTTGATCATTTTTCAAAAAACTTGGTGAAAACTATTTTTTAAAAAGTATTGAGCTGTTAGGATTTAAACTAGCGACCTCTTGTTTCTTCACGATAGAGTAAACCACCTGAACTACATTTATTGTTGGTCTAAGTGGACATAGACATGTTTATTAGGTTACATTGTCTAGTAGGTTATACTAACAATTGATTTTCTAATTGATTCTGCTGGTAAATATTAAAATAATATTACTATTGAACCACGGTTTGATCGGAAAAAACCAACGGTAGAATCAGGGAACCATGAATCGATCATATAAGTGTTCGCTTGCCGGTTTGGTTTTCCGCACTAGGATTGTAGGCCTTCTAGTGCAGTCTTTTTTTGCGGGGTAAAAACGACTTTTTTTTGTGTGTCTCTCTCTCAACGTGCTCCCAATAATTGGACAGTTGTGCTAACTGTGGCCATGTGGGCAGTGGATGCATCTGCTTTTTTTTTAACTTTTGTGCCTTTAGGAGACAGGGACTAGAGAGGCTGGATGCTGGGTCAAAAACAGCACCAGTTTGCCCTTAGCGCGGCCCACCTGCACACTTGCAGTGTCAAGAAATATGCGCCATCATCCTGGGACGCATATTTTGTAGGAACTATTGTGCCTGATAAAGTTACAGAGAAATCAGTTTTAAGCATAGGATTCTCACAGAAATTTTGTAGGAGGTACTCTTTTGCAGTGAGAGCGATGCTCCATTTCCTCCAAAATTACTACATAATTTTTTTTTGAATGGAGCTCCAGCGAACAAATATATAAAAAAGAAGAGAATTGACCCAGTTTATAAGGGAAATCGGGCCTAAAAACCTTAACAGATACACGATTTCAGAGAGGAAAACCGACAGCCAACCCCGAAACGACAAAACGACCTCAACTCGAACAGAACGACCCTCACACCAAAAGGCACAACCAGACAGCAGGCAAGACCAACCCAACTCAACTCGCACGCTACCAACCAACCCAACAACTCGGTCGGCGGAGCTCAGCTCCCACGCCGCACATCTCTATCGGCGGGGCCCTGCTCCCACGCCGCTCCTCTCTGTCACACAACTCGGTCGGCGGAGCCCTGCTCCGACGTCGCTCCTCTCTGTCACACAACTCGGTCGGCGGAGCCTTACTCCCACGCCGCTCCTCTCTGTCGGCGGAGCCCAGCTCCCACGCCGTTCCTCTCTGCCACCCAAGTCGGCAACGCGTCGCTTCGGAGGAGCGCGCATTGGACCCGAAAGCTGTCGTGAAGTGCCGATCTAGAAAGAAGAGCCGCTGTGAATCGAGGACGTTAGGGTAAACCTACAGAAGAAGCCGGCTACATAATTAATTTCTGCACTCGAAATGTGGCCTTAAACTGAGAGAATACAAAATCTTACATGATTACAACTAATTTCTTTGTGTGGAGAGTATTCATTTATTTGCACCTTAAGATGCTAGGGCCCCAAGATCAAACACATGAACAAAAATCATACTCTTCACTTTGGGAAGGGGTTTCCATGTCAACACTCAACATTCCCTTAGGGCAAGACAAACGGCAATTTAAAGAGAGAAAAACTTTTGCTTTGGGGGAGCCCTGGCTAGTCTTTTCAGAAGTAATCGGTCGGTTAGACAATTCAAAGTTTAAAGTAAAGGTAATTTAGTTAAAGATGATAGCTTTTTTAGGTAAAGTAGTTGAGATTGTTTCTGCAATCACATCGCGTTGGTAGAATTACTGTGTGCCTGGATGAATCTTTTCTACGAAATTTTCTAAAGCTCACTGACAGTCCTGATCCCACCTGACAATGACTTCTATTGCAAAATTTTGTTGCTAACAACATCATTAGCAAACAGATTGATCTTAAATATGTCTTTTTATTTAAATTTTGGTATTAATCAACATGTCATGGAGCATATATATTGCATTGCATGCCTATATCACAATTCTCTCTTAGCTCAGAGTCGTACCAACTGATCTACACAAAGTTTTCATGGATGCTTAAGGCTTTAATTTGCTTTTCTTGTCATCAGAGATGCGCGTGTCGTTCCACTGCCGGCAGCCGTGGGCTGGCCGCCGGTGCACACGTCCCGGCGCAACCTCGTCACCACCATGCACGCGCCGAAGCCCGACGCCGCCGTGAAGCTCGATGGGCCGAAAGGGGCAACGACGGCTGCCGTCGATGCGAACAACGCGGCGCCGCCCAGGAACAGCTCGGTCGCCGAGGCCCGGCCGGCGAATATGTTCGCCAAGGTGCACATGGATGGCAACCTGATCGGCAGGAAGATCAACCTGAGGGCGCACCGCAGCTACGACTCCCTCTCCCGGGTGCTCACCAAAATGACCAATAACTTCTTCTGCCGTAAGTGCCCTAGCTACTCGATCGCCATTAATTTCTAAGTTGGTATCCATGGGAGCTATTTCAGTCTCATTTGGAACACGAGAATTTTTCCGGAGTTCTATAGAAATTGAATTGTTTTATGTGAAATTTCTGCATTTCAAACGGACCTTAATTGGTTCATTAACTAGGGTCCGGTATCATATTGGTTCTTTGATTCCTTAGATAAGATTTTTGTTTTTAGATCTTTCTAGATGAATCTAGGTCATCATACTAAGTTTATGACTTATGAGAGAACCTAAGAAATGTGTCTGGCCCAGCTTCATGCTGGGTTTAGGAGCAAGCCTAATTCTACAAAACATTAGACCTAGTGGTCCAATTAATTGGATCTTTGGATCAATTTGGGTCACCACACAGATTCTTTAGATTTTAGTATAGAGCAATGTGGGCTAGCACAACTAACCCATCGAGCTAAACATTTGCTTATCCCTAACAATGAGTCAGGGAGCTAATATATTAGCTAGCTAGATTGAGTCTGCATGTCACTAACTCGAAACCGTCGACTTATCCAACCTTGTTGAGACATGGAAAGTTAAAATGTAGTATCTAACTCAAAAGGTTAATTTGTGATGAAATATGCTTTTTGAATAAGTCTAGTGTACCCCTGAACTTTGGGGTGTGTCTGATCTACCCTTAATTACAAAACCGTCTAAACGGTCCTCTAAACTATGCAAAAGCGAAACCTCATGATGTGGTTTCAATGGTGGATTTTTTTCCCATCATTTTGGTGGTTTTGCCACCGTGACGGATGATATGGCTGACAATGTGGCAATGACTTATATAAAAAGCCGACATGCAAGATCCATTGGATTAAGGAATTTTTTATTTTGTTTGTTGATTCATTGCCAGATTGTCGGCCACGTCATCTGCCACGGTGGAAAATCGGCCTCCAAAACCGTTCTAGAGGTTTATTTAGACGGTTTTGCATAGTTCAGAGGATATATATAGACGGTTTTAAAGTTTAGGGTAGGTCAAATGTGTCCATAAAATTCACGGGTAAATTAGACTTGTTCTTGTACTTTTCATTGGTAGCATTTAATTGTTATGCCTGTCACTGCGGGGAGGTATTGATTGTTTAAAACACTGGATTTGGATTGCATAAATGCAGCCGCGGATTATTCGAGTACAAATTGGGGAGAAGAAGATTGTGCCAATAGTGACGACTACATATTTCTGTATGAAGACTTTGAGGGCGACAGAATGCTTGTTGGCGATGTCCCATGGGAGTAAGTATTAATCGCTTAATTACTATCTTTCAGCCATCACATTAATAGGGTAAGAGCATCTACAATAGTTTGTTTCTTAACTTGTTACTAAGAGGAGATAGAGTACTCAATCTAATAAAAAGAAATAAGTCTTCCAATAAATTGTTTTCTGAGTTTATATCTAAAACTTTAATTGATACAAGTCCGTATGACCCACAAAACAAGTTTTTAGTAACAAACAAGTCTCCAACAAGTATTTTGTTGTTTTTTGTGTCTTAGTATCAATAACTTACTTGTTTCTTCATTTAGTAACAAGCTCACCTTCTCTTCTCACTATCTCTCCTCCATATCATCTAAATGCTGATGTGTCCATCACTTAGTAACAGGTGATATGGACTATTGTAGATGTTCTAATATCATATACCAAAATTTTGTTAAAAGATTTGGGGATGTTTGGTTTGCATTAATATTCTCACAAAATTAAAGCAGCCATCTCGCCTTAGCTGTATTTGTGAAATTTTATACATTATATATGGTTATAATTCCTCAATGGCCCCTATAATAATGTTCATACGTGTTAAAATGTGCCCTGTATAATGGCATAGTACTAAAATTCCTGGTCTCATGGGAGGAATATACTACGAGGCTTATCTAATTACTCCCTCTGTTCAGTATATGATGTTTTAGAAAACATCAAGCTTACTTAACTTTGACACTAATATATAAAAAAAACTATTTGTATTGATCATGTGAAATGGTATCATTAAATTAGTCATTTAAAATATTTTCATAATATAATAATTTATATTATTATATGAACATATTCATATAAAAATAACTGTCAAAGTTGCATGTTGAAGACCGTGTTGATGTCTAAAACGTCATATATTTTTGAATAGATAGAGTAATTTGTTAATAGTTTTTGTGGTGAATTAATTAAGATATCAAAGGTGGGATTTTAAGAATACTCGTGCTAAATATTCCCGAATATGCAATAACTTTTTAAAGATAAGATGAACACGCTAGGATCATGCCTAAATAACTGTGAATTTTTTTGCAGGTTGTTCCTTGCATCGGCTAAAAGATTATACATTGCCCGAAATCCAGCGTCAGGAGATCGCAAAGGTAACTGCAAAACGCTTGTATATTATTTGTTTCCTAGATTTCCATATTGAAAAATTACTTATATAAGGCGGTGCTTGCTACACAATTACTTTCAGGTCATCATGAAGCTGCCAAAAGAGATGCAAACTGAAGAAGCAACAAATAACTGAAGGCGCCTGGAAAGCAAGTTGATTGAGGCATATATCTACATATTATATATGCACATTTCAAGACCTGACATGTGGCTCCCGACTTGTGCTGCTCTTCTTGTACTACTAAGCTAGCTAGCTATGAAGATTTTGTTATGGTGTAACCAATGCTATGATGCTTCATGATCGATGTGCATATAGTTTTTAGGGCATTAGGTAAGAAGTACTTTGCCAAAAAAGAAAAAAAAGAAAAAAAAAAAAGGTGTTGAACAGTGGTTCCAACAATTGTATATCAAGTGGATACAACTTGCCTAATTAACCACAGTTTTGTACGCCACATTTGCCCCCTTTTTTTTAGATCACCTTACGAGCGGATACATGACCTACTTTCAATCGTTACCTGTTGGATCGTTAATGACAATCAGAGAGAGGAGGTAAATGATTGTGACAGATTATTCGCACCCATCGTTGCTTTTCCTGAATCCACAGCACAAGTGCAACCGGCTGTCTGACGCACTCACAGAACGTCTTGTCGCCCGCTTCAGATCACAGACAAATAGAAAAGCCACAGCCGCCACAACCTACGTCTCGCACAACAGACAAGTGAGCACTTGCTTCTCGTCTCACATGGCAGCCACTGCTTTCTGTATTCAACTCTCCTCTCTCGGCGATGGAAACAAGCAGCATGTTGCTTTGTGCCAAAAGTTGCCAACAGCATACATGAACTCTAGATGGAATTAACTTGTAGCGTCACATCAATCAACCAAAAACATGGCTAGCAGTAATCACACATCAAGCACAGGACCAAATCAAGCTCTAGACCAGAAGCTGCGGCTCTAGCAAATAAGCAAATCCCAAAAAGATTCAAACGGCTGCAAACATGTCTACTGCCGCCGGCCCCTGAAGACTTTGTCCTGCCGCCGCCAGCCTCTGCTCCTGTGCACAAGACAATAGCTTGCAGGAGCCGCCGCCCCTTCTTTTTCCCAGCAACACCCGTCTCCCCTGTGCCGCTGCAATCAAGCCGCCACAAGCTTGTCTTGTTCTGCCGCCGGCCCTGCTTTTTCCTGTCTCTCTCACACAATGCATGACCACCACGCTTTTTATCTCACGACGTCTATCACCCAAAAGACTTGGACTCCAATACCGACTAGAACTCCTATACATGTCTTTCACGAACACGTAAAGCCTAAACAATTTGTGACCCATTATGCATACATCTATTAGCCCTTAATCACTTAATACTCGTCAGCACATCTACTACATGCATCTCCATCTTTGATCTCCACGCACCCCAACTCGAGCTCGACCGTCTCCTCCAGCATCCTCGACCCAACACGTAAAGCCTAAATAGCTGGCCTAGCCCATTATGCACACATCTATTAGCCCTTAATCACTTAATACTCGTCAACACATCTACTACATGCATCTCCATCTTTGATCTCCACGCGCCCCAACTCGAGCTCGACCGTCTCCTCCAGCATCCTCGACCCTCTAGACCATGACTTCGCACCAAGTCATCTCCTGGCCACCGCCGTAGACCACGATCATCTCCGAGTTACCCTGCACATGCAAAGACCAAAACAACATATTTTCCCGGCACCAGTTCTTTCCAACTTGACCAACATTAGTCCACACACACCACACGCCTCAAATAATATTAATACCCAATATTGTCAATTATTCAACAACTAAAATATAATAGACCTAGCCACATGGTCTAACAATCTCCCCCTTAATGAATACATTGACAACACTTCAAAATTGTGAATTTGAAAGAAAAGAAATTTGTAAAAAGAAAGTTTCAAAGCTGCAAAGCAAACACTTCAAAACCACAGTGAAAAACTGTCCATCAACACAAGGGAAGCAAATTTCTCCAATTTTTTTCCTTTTCAAATTCTCCCATTTTCTCCCCCTTTGGCAATGGAATCATCAAGAACTTCAGAGAAGGAATAATTCTAAAACAAGGGAGCAAGGAGAGTAAAAATCAAGAAGCTTTGTAGATTATCTAAGTCACTTCGCATTGATTTAGTAAATTAACCAAGCCATCTTTATGAATAGAGCTATCTAGATCATATAAAGTCATATACCATATAGCAATGTCAAAAACAAGTCTTTTAGAATGATTATGCAATTTAAATTCATGACAGGCATCTCAAACAATGACTAAACCGATCATAAGCACCACAAAAGGATATCACCAAGAAAAGTGAGAGCCTAACAGTGAGACACAAGTTAAATCTAGATGAGCTAGCAGTCTCATATAACACCCTATTGCTTCACTTTCAATTCTTATTTGCATGTGGCATGCTTGGAGCATACTTCTTTTCAAAGGTGGCATGCTTGAAGCATACTTCTTTTCCTTTTAGCACTTTTGTGTGCATATTTTTCCTTTTAAATATACATAGCTATGTATGGCATGCTTGAAGCATACTTCTTTTCATTTGAGCACTTTGGTGTGCATATTTTTGTTCTTTTGAATACACAGCTATGTATGGCATGCTTGAAGCATACATCTTTTCATTTTTCTTTTCTCAACCCTTTATTTTTTTTTATAACATGCCAAATTGAGTGAGCATAACAGGATTGCAATGAGAAACATACTTGCTGCAAATCCAAGATTTAAAAAGACTCACAAACAAGCTCATCCTTTTCCATGGACATCTCTAAGTGATAACAATAATCAATCTAGTCAAAGTGTTCAGCCATGTCATGCTTTAGTTCTAAATGTAGCAAATTAATTATAACCAGTCAAGATCAAAGCTACACAGCACATGAATAAATATGATAAAGAAAGCTCTACAACTCAGTTGATTTCAATGGCTTGGACTTGATGAATTTGTTTGACAAGAATAATAATCAAAGCTTCTGAACTTTTAAACCCAAACTCCCCCTTAGAATAAGCTCATAGGATGCAACACACCCAATTCACTTCGTAAAAAGGCAAACCTAGCAGAATCATTGGTTTTGTAAAAATAGCAGCAACTTGAGACTCTGTATTAGTAAAATGCAAAACAACATCTCCCTTTTCCACATGGTCTCTAAGAAAATGATACCGAATATCAATGTGCTTGGTTCTTGAATGTTGCACAGGATTTTTTGCAATAGAAATAGCACTAGTGTTATCACAGAAAAGAGGAACACTATCCAGATTTAAACCAAAATCCTTAAGAGTAGAAATCATCCAAAGCAATTGAGAGCAACAAGAAGCAACAGCTACATATTCAGCCTTAGTCGTGGAAAGTGCAACAGATAATTGTTTTCTAGAAGTCCCTGACACAAGAAATGTGCCTAAGAAGTGACATGTGCCAGAGGTACTCTTCCTATCAATTCTACAACCCCTAAAATCAGCATCTGAGTAAGCTCTAAGAGTAAGGCATGATGAAGAAGAATACCATAAACCAAAGTCTAAAGTTGACTGAAGATACCTGAAAATTCTTTTAACTGCTTGACGGTGTGAAACACGTGGGGAAGCTTGAAAGCGAGCACACAGACATACAGCAAAATGAATGTTTGGCCTTGAAGCAGTGAGATACAAAAGTGAACCAATCATGCTTCTGTACTCTTTTTGATCAACAGGCTCTCCATCCTCGTCAGGGTTTAACACTGCAGTGGATCCCATTGGTGTAGAGACTGGTTTGCTTGTTCCCATGTCAAAGCGACGAAGGAGATCCATGGTGTATTTAGTTTGATGAACAAAAGTACCCTGCTTTGATTGCTTGATCTGGAAGCCTAGGAAGAACGTGAGTTCTCCCATCATGCTCATCTCAAATTCCCTGCTCATAGTATCTGAAAACTTGGAAACAAGAGCATGAGAAGAACCACCAAAGATGATATAATCCACATAAATCTGAACAAGTAAAAGATCATTGTCATGCTTAAGTGTAAACAAAGTTTTATCTACCATGCCCATTTGAAAGTCATTTTTAAGCAAATATGATTTAAGTCTTTCATACCATGCTCTTGGAGCTTGTTTTAAACCATATAAAGCTTTGGACAGTTTGTAGACATGATCAGAAAATTTAGGATTTTCAAAACCAGGTGGTTGTCTTACATAGACTTCTTCCTCAATATAGCCATTAAGGAAGGCACTCTTAACATCCATTTGATACAACGTGAAACCCTTAGAAGCCACAAAAGATAAAAGGATTCTAATGGCTTCCAAACGGGCCATAGGTGCAAAAGTTTCATCAAAGTCAAGACCTTCCACCTGAGTATAACCCTGAGCCACAAGTCTTGCCTTATTTTGAACAACAACACCATCCTCACTTTGTTTATTCTTAAAAATCCATTTGGTTCCAATGACGTTATGACCATGAGGAGGTGATACTAATGTCTAGAGTTTATTACGCTCAAAATTTTCTAATTCTTCATGCATGGCATTAATCCAAGACTCATCAGATAAAGCGTGACTTCCATCTTGGGGTTCAAACGAAGAAACAAAAGCAGCATGAGCATATGAAGCATCGGAGTTATACATGTTACAAAGAACCCTCTCATCTAACTCACCAATCATTTGTTTAGGAGGATGACGTTGTTGAATATGCAAAGGAGCCTGTGGAGTCGGTGGTGACATAGGTGTAGCAGTAGTGGCCTCTACCTCATTGGAGGTAGGAGTAGAGCCACTAGTTGTAGACTCCATTGGTGTAGATACGTGTGACGTAGTGTGAATCGGGGTTACCCTTTCATCGTCGTCAGAGTCGTAGAAGATGTCTTTGGGTGCGTCATTTACCTGTAAACCTGCATTGTCGGGTCTAGTACCAGGACTAGCCTCATCAAAAGTAACCTCGCAGGTCTCAGCAATTTTGTTAGTTTCTAAGTTGAGTACACGATAACCTCGAGTGTGAGCTGCATATCCAAGAAAAATACCATCTGAGGATCTAGATTCGAATTTATCAAGATTTCCATGTTTAAGAATAAAACATCGACAACCAAACACCCTCAAATGAGAAATCTTAGGAGAATGACCAAAACGAAGTTCATAGGAAGTCTTATGTAATTTAGCTCGCAAAAATACTCTATTAGAAATATAACAAGCAGTAGAAATAGCTTCAGCCCAATACTTCCTAGGTGTAGCATGTTCATTTAACATCATTCTAGCCATCTCAACCAAAGTTCTGTTTTTACGTTCTACAACACCGTTTTGTTGTGGCACACGAGCTGAAGAGAATTGATGATCTAAACCTTTTTCAGTACAAAAAGAAGCAAATAATGTGTTCTTGAATTCAGTTCCATTGTCACTTCTAATTTCTCTAAGTGCCCCTGGGAGTTCAGTGGCAAGTCTAAGGACAAGCTCTCTAAAATAACCAAAAACTTCATCCTTAGATGCCATGAAAAAGACCCAAGAGTATCTAGAGTAATCATCAACAATAACAAGAACATACCATTTACCTCTAGCTGACTGAACTCTAGCAGGCCCTACAGTGTCCATGTGCAACAACTGACCAGGTGCATTAGTCATAACAAGTGTGAGTGGAGGATGTGATGCAGAAACCATCTTACCGTGACGACAGGGTGAACAAACAAAATCCATAGATCTTTCAATTTTAAGATTAGGTAATCCTCTAACAAGATTTATATTACTGATACGAGCAAGATGATCAAAACCAATATGACCTAATCTACGGTGCCAGTGAAATAAATCTTTAGAAACAGATGAAACAAGACACCTAAGATCAGAAGATGATGAAAAAGAAAAGTCACCCTTAAACAAATGACCAACTCGAATAATTTTGCACACTAGATCGCCGGATGAATCTAAAATGCAACAAGAATGCTTTTTAAAGCTTACCTCAAGATTATCATCTATCAACTGTGAAATAGAAAGCAAATTATAGCTCAACTTACTGACAAGGGCCGCATCTTTTAAAATGAACTTGTCGTTGACGCGCACAGTACCTTTTGCAAGAACTCGTCCTTAAGCATTGTCCCCAAAAGTGATCATTTCATCACCGGTGGCATGAGTGAGGGAGGAAAACCATCGTGAGTCTCAGGTCATATGGCGAGAGCAACCGGAGTCAATGAACCATATGTTCTCCTTCCGCTTGCAACGAGTCTACAAAGCATGAACAATCGTCGGTATCTTAGTACTGGGGTTAGTGAGTAAGGATTTAGGTACCCAGTACTGAGATACGCGACGAACAGGAGCAACAAAACTAGAACAAGAAACATGTGTGCGTGAGTGATCAGAACGCCAAAAAGAGGCCTGTCTAACTGCTCCTTGAAATGCAGGCAATGCTGAACGAGAATTATTTGAATTATAACCTAAACCAGCACGTAAACCAGATTTAAAATCATCATAAAAGTTCTCTAAAAACCTAGCTTTCGCATTAGTTCTAGGAATAATAAAAGAGGTTGCAAGATTTTGTTTTAATGCATTCAATCTATCCTTTTTCTCTTTCTTAACACGTCTAAAGCAAAATTCATGTATGTGCCCATATCTACCACAATAGGTGTAATTATATTTAACATAATTAGATTTCTTTTGAACAGATAAGGTAGCACCTACAGCATTAGAAGAAGAACTTTGCACAAAACCAGCAGATTTAAACATAGTTTGTTTTGGTTCAGATTTTACTTCAAATTTTCCAGGTTCAAGAAGCTTAACAATCTTAGGAGGATGATTCTTGGCATGCTCAATAAAATTAAATCCTAGACCTTGACTTTTAACACTCACTTTTGATTTGTCTAGGATCATGTTCAAATTTTTCTTGCCAAAAGAAAATCTCTCTAAAGTGTCCTTAAGATACTCATTTTCTTTAGTTAAAGTAGAACAAGTTGTGCAATTAACAGATTTATTCACAGTTTTCTTAGAAGCACTAGACTGAGCCAATCTTTCTTTTTCAGCAACCTCATTTAGTTTCTGTGCTAAGCTTAGGACAATTAGTGCAAGAGAGTATCTCATGATAAAGCATCTGTTTAATTGTTTCCTGAGAAGTATTGAGTCTAGCTTCTAACAATTCACAATTAGAGCAAGTTTTAGTTTGAGCATTTGACATACTTGACTCTAAACAAGTAGAACTAGACTTGAGCTTTTCAATTTCATCATATGCAAGTTTTAACTTTTCATCACAAGAGTCATGTGCTAGTCTTAACTCATCAAATTTAGTATGTATTGACCTAGCAGTCTCCAATTCAGAAAATAAAACTTGGCAAGACTCACAAGATTCATCATCAGGAATAGAAGCTTTAAGTCTATCAATTTCAGAATTTAAGTTCTCAACAACAAGATCATGTTTCTTTATTTTTCTTTTTATACTTTTTGAGCTCATCTGTCAACCTAAGCACAGCACGAGATAAATCTGTATAAGAGGGTTTTACCTCATCAGGATCACTGTAGAGATCATCGTTGTTAAGTTCCTAACTGCTTGCCATAAAACACATCCCTGTGAAGTCCACCTCCTTTGCCTTCTTGCTATTGTCCTCATCATCGCTTCCAGAATCAACATCACTCAAATCAATCTCATCCAGTACCGAGAGTACCTTGTGGGCTGCCCTACGATAGTTGTGCTTCTTGCTTGGATCAATCTTGAATTTAGAGCTTGGATCAATCTTGAATTTAGAGCGACGAGTTGGTACTTTGTCATCTTTGACCTCCTTACTCCTCAGTTTGGGACAATTCATCTTTATGTGATTTAGCTCACCACATTCATAGCATCTGATTGGACCACCTCTCCGCCTTGATCTGATGTTGTTAATTGCCTTGGTCACCCTGCTGGAGAAGAGTACAAGCTGCTCTTCTAGAATCTCCTCTAACTGTTCATCTGAAGTAGAAGACGAAGTAGACACAAGACAAGAACTTGAAGAAGCAGCTTGCATGGGGTTAGTCATAAGAGCTAAAGATGAAGATTTATCAATCTTAGATGGCACAGCTTCCATCTCATAGGTTTTCGATCTAGAGTAAAGATCATCCATGGTTAAAGTATCTAGATCGATGGTTTGATTGATAGTTGTGACAACCATCAACCACTCAGAACCTAAAGATCTCAATATCTTAGTTGCATTATCTTCATCAGTTGGAATAACACCAACACCACGCAAACTACTCAGTATCTTTTCAAAACGAGCAAAAAGATCATCAATAGATTCACCAGGCTTCATAGCAAAATCAGAATACTCTTTTTGATAAAGATTTTTATGTACTTTCTTAATTTTAGTGGTTCCCTCATGATAATTGCAAAGAGTTTTCCATATTAAGTGAGTAGAAGTAATATGAGCTACACGATTAAATTCTTTGCGAGAGATTCCTTGAAACAACAAGTTACGAGCTTGAGCATTCAGATCAACATCTGCTTTATTTAAATTAGTAACAGTAGCAGGAACCACATAAGGACTAGAAACCTAATTCCATACATTACTACCTTGAGCCTCAATATATGCTTGCATACGACACTTCCAAAAAGCGAAATCAGTACCATCTAGCATAGGGGGACGATTCACATACCTCTCTAACGCCATAGCAACTTGGCTCTGATACCACTTGTTGGATCGTTAATGACAATCAGAGGGGGGGGTGAATGATTGTGACAGATATTTCGCACCCTTCGTTGCTTTTCCTGAATCCACAAAGACAAGTGCAACCGGTCATCGACACACTCACGTAACGTCTTGTCGCCGCGCCAGATCACGAGACAAATAGAAAAGCCACACCGCCACAACCTACGTCTCGCGACAATGCACAAGCGCAGCACCGCTTCTCGTCTCACACGGCACCCATCGTCAGATTCAAGTCTCCTCTCGGCGATGGAAACAAGCAGCAGATTGCTTTGTGCCAAAAGTTGCCAACAGCATACATGAACTCTAGATGGAATTAACTTGTAGCGTCACATCAATCAACCAAAAACATGGCTAGCATTAATCACACATCAAGCACAAGACCAAATCAAGCTCCAAACCAGAAGCTGCAGCTCTAGCAAATAAACAAATCCCAAAAAGATTCAAACTGCTGCAAGCATGTCTACTGCCGCCGGCCCCTGAAGACTTTGTCCTGCCGCCGCCAGCCTCTGCTCCTGTGCACAAGACAATAACCTGCAGGATCCGCCGCCCCTTCTTTTTCCCAGCAGCGCCCGTCTCCCCTGTGCCGCTGCAATCAAGCCGCCACAAGCTTGTCTTGTTCTGCTGCCGGCCCTGCTTTTTCCTGTCTCTCTCACACAATGCATAGCCGCCCTGCCTTTTTATCTCATGCAACGTCTATCACCCAAAAAGACTTCGGACTCCAATACCGACTAGAACTCCTATACATGTCTTTCACGAATACGTAAAGCCTAAACAGCTGGCCCAACCCATTATGCATACATCTATTAGCCCTTAATCACTTAATACTCGTCAGCACATCTACTACATGCATCTCCATCTTTGATCTCCACGCGCCCCAACTCGAGCTCGACCGTCTCCTCCAGCATCCTCGACCATTTGGACCATGACTTCGCACCAAGTCACCTCCCAGTCACCGCCGTAGACCACGATTATCTCCGAGTTACCCTGCACATGCAAAGACCAAAACAACATATTTTTCCAGCACAAGTTCTTCCAACTTGACCGATATTAGTCCACACACACCACACGCCTCAAATAATATCAATACCCAATATTGTCAATTATTCATCAACTAAAATATACTAGACCTAGCCACATGGTCTAACATTACCCAATGAGAGTGTGTATCTCTTACCTATACCACAAATGGAAGCTTGGCTTCATTTGTGCCGCAAACAAATATTTTTAGACAAAACTTCTTTTGGACATTTGAATTTTACTAAGTAAATTAAGATCGTGTATAACTATTGTCTTTACTAGTCTATATCTATACTAATTGGAGGCTCTCCTAGAAGCCTCCATATTAATCCTAGGAGGTAAAAAGGCTAGAAATTCCCACATTAATCGGAGAAAAAGAAAAAGGCTAGAAATTCCCACGTTAATTAGAGAAAAAGGAAAACTCCTAACCATCCATAAGAGTTTCTGTTAGGCCTGTGTTGCTAATCTTGGCATGACGTAATCCAACAGGAGTTAGTTACTTATTCGTTACATCATGTAATGTAATAGGACTGACAATTTTGTTGGTTGTAGAAGTCAGGAGTCAGCAACCTAAACCAAATCGGAAGCTTACAAAAAACATACAACGGTGGAGGGAACTTAAACTCCAAATCCGAAACTAACAAAAGCAATAAAATTTGGAAGAAGTTCACTTTTGCCCCCCTCAACTTATGCTCTGGGTCCGAATAACCCCCTCAACTATCTAACACGATTGACAACATGTAATTGGTATCACCAGATCCACCATGAAATATACTTTCATAATATATAATTATTTTGATTGGAAACAACATATTTTCATAGAAATAGAACTCCGGGTCGCATGCATGGAGCATATTGGTCTGGTACTAAAAACCGAAATATGACTCCATGGATAGCGTACTAGATACAAATTGCAATTAGGACTTTGTGAACAGCAAAGAATCTCGAAACAATTAGCATCCACATAGAAAAATTGTGAAGCTGTGTATAGATACACGGATATTCAAATCTTGGATCTAAATTTTTATATCAAAATATCTATTATTGCATAATTACAAAAATAAATCTAATTTTAAAAATTCATAACTATGGGATTTTAATTATTAAAATTATAGATTGCATGTAGTATCGTATTTGAAGCCCACCATGCCATGATCAACTCAAAGAAGGTGATAGTCCTGTGGTTATAATTCTAAATTTTCTTAATATATTATATTCTTGTTTTCTTGCAACAATTTTTACATTTTCTAATTACAAATTGATATACTTGGGTATAACAATTGTTTGAAATTCACATTTGTGAAATTGTATATATTAAGTATAACATGATTTTTTAATTATGAATTCCTAAATATTTGTTCTCAATATATAAGTATTAGTTTTACATATTCAATGGAATTACATATGCGGACAATAAAATTTTAATTTGAATTTATATATGTTATAATATCACAATTTGTGTACTCCATATATATGTAGATCCATATACTAATAGTATTGTAATTAGGATGCACATAAATAACAATATTGGTTCTATATTGGGGCCATGAGGCAATAAATTAGAAATCTATCTATACATATACTAATTGGAGGCTCTCCTAGAATTCCCTGTATTAATCCTAGGAGGTAAAAAAGGGTAGAAATTCCCACATTAATCGAAGAAAAAGAAAAAAAGCTAAAAATTCCCACATTAATCAGAGAAATCTAACCATCCAATTCAAGCTTGATGGTGCAACCTGCGGCTTGGATTTTTTTTACCCGACAGCCTACATGGACTCCGATTCAAGCTTTCATAAGACCAACAGACTTAGAAAAAGCCTGCATGGGCTGTGTGTGCGGACGGGGTGGAGTACGCTTTCTTCAATGATTTCCGTATCATTTGAAACAACAACTCCTCGACCTTATCTGCTGAAATATCAAGGCCCCTCAAGTAATGGTATTGGTATTCGTTCCAAGAGTCCTCCAGTTCAATACACTTCGCCAGTTTGCCAAGTTTGTTGCATAGACCCGTCAGCATGTCACGAGTGCACTCATGCAACAAGTTGTACTGCCCAATGGTGCCCAGCCACATTCCGTAGCTACTTGGCGCCTTGGAAAGCAGCTGGCACGGATCCAAAGACATGACAACACGATGGAGTCGGTGCCATCTTTCAGTGCACAAAAATGCATGGTGAAGCCAACACTGTGGCCTAGCATCCAAGAACGCATATGTCCATGTCGACCCCAGAGCCCTAAGCAGCCATGTCATATCCAGGAGGAAGGTGGCAGCTGGCAAGATGTAAGTGATAACGACATCTACTCTCCTGTGGCCGTCTTCACTGTAGAACAAAAACAGCAAGAACGCCGTGGTGACGTACAAAATCATGACTGTACTAACATTTATATTGTTAAACTAATTATTGGTAAATACATTTTATAAAGTTTGACTCACGAAATGTGTGGGCGCCTTATAAAAAACAAACGGAGGGAGTAAAACTTCTAAGACATAGAGAAACACCGTTTAAAATATGTAGCCTGTGCGGATGCACGGGTTGACAACTAGTATTATAAAGATGAAGATGATAAGTTTACGGTTGTCCCTTTTGTCTACCCCTCCTTGACTTCCTTCGTGTCAAACTTTGGATACTCTTGCGGATAGATGGGATCCACTGCTAGCGATAGCATTGACAACTATATATGTGTAAACACCCCGACCCACCACTTGGGCCCAAAATGCTACCACTACACATTATTCAGTATAAACTTTGCACAGCTAATTTAACAACTAGACATGATACAACAAAAATGGATTATCTAGGAAGGATGGTTTGCATTAGTAACTACATGTGACATAGATGTACTATTCTCCCTTCCTGATGCCTGTCAACCTCGTCGTTCACCTAAACACCAAAATAAACAAGGGTGAGTCCGAAGACTCAGCAAGCACATAATACAAACGATGAACACAGCCACACCAACATAATCATAACCATGTCATTATATCCATCATTAACCTTCCATTAGTGCAATGCATCATCATTCTGCATGCCCATTTGCTCATTGCATTGCTCATATATGCAAATGCACCATCATGCTCATGCTCATATGCATCTCATCAGCTGATACTGGTATCGCGGAGTGTTCACCCGTCGATGACACACTCTTCCCCCATCTTCGTTAAGATGAGGTCCTTACATTGTAGGACTTTATCTAGCCCCTACAGATGTAAGACTTTATCTAGAGCACACCAAATTAGTCATGTATCTTTCTCACCGACCTCACCGGAATAGTTACACAACTTTTTCACCGACCTGGCTCATGCATTCTTACCATGATGCAAATGCACATGTCCATTGCCATTAACATGATTCATCATTTTCATCATTAACAGGGTAGCCTCATTGCTCACCTTGTCCCATCGTTATTGCCATCAACATATAAACATCATCATATAAGTGTCATCATGTAAACATCATCATATCACACAAACATCACATATTTCATAGCACTTACAGGCTATCGCTTTACCATGTACTTGCCTGTTAACCAAGCGGAGCGGAGTAATGTGCGGAAGACGCCATTCCAGAACCTCCACCTGAACAGGCATTCAACCAGACTCAATACATTTAGCAATACATGCACACACACACGGGCGGCATTGTTCCTACGCGCAATCCGACACGAACCAACCCCTTCTCACCGGGCACTATTTCGCTAACCCAGTGCCCAAAATAATAACAATAGGTTAGAGATCGCGTCGTCAAATCTTGCGAATAAAAATTTAGGTGTGTGTCCCTAATTTCTTTCCACCCCTTCCTTTTATCTCTTTCCCCCTTTTTTTCTTTTTCTTTTCCCTTCCCTCGGCCGACACCCATTTCGGTCTTCCTTTACCTCTTCATCTCCCCTCCCCATTCTTAAACCTTCTCTCTCTCCCTTGCTCGCACCGGCTCCTCTGCCTCCCCTCCGGCTGAGCCACTCCACCGAAGCCGTTCCCATCGGCTGCCTCGCCAGAGCCGCCTCCCGCCGCCGCCCACGGTCTTTGCTCGATCTTGCCTTCCTCGGCTCCTGGCCCGCATGGTGGCCCGGCATCATCGCAGACGCCGCCTCTTGCTCGGCTCGTCGCCTGCTCGGCCGCACCCCCAGCACCACTCCGCGCCCTTGGCTCCTCTCCCACACCGCGCCTCTCTGCCCGACCATGGCTGCGCCCGGCTCGGCCTCTGGCCGCCGCGCGCCTCCCCTCGGTGTTGTTGCCTCCTATGAGCTCTACTAGGGAAGATCTACTCTCACCCCTCCCCTTGTACTTTACGCACTAGAGTTATGCCCTACTAGTTCGATTGGGATGGATAAACTAGAGGGATAGAGTAACCTACCTGGCTCGCTGGTTTTGCTCTAGTGGGGTTGTGACTTACTAGCTGGTTAGCAGTGGGGGAGAAGGGCTTGTGTTGTCGGGAGCTTCGGCTGGCTAAGATAAGGCTCAGTCTTATCCCCTTTCCCTTTCACTGTGGCTCCTATTGGCTTGGTGAAAAATGAGGTTTTTACCTCATGGTAAAAAACTTGCGGGTAAAAAAAAAATGACATTACATTCCACCTCCCTTAGCAGAATTCGACCCCGAATTCTAGTGTTCAACAATCCACACCAAAGAACAAAATCAAACGACTGTACATAAAAATAACTCTAACTTATACCCGTAGTGAACAACTTCGGGTACTTCTCGCGCATACGAGACTCCAATTCCCAAGTCGCTTCTCACTCGGACTGATGCGACCATAGCACCTTAACATACTTTATCGATCTGTGCCTCTGCACCCTCTCCGATTCCTCTAGAATCCGAACTCGATGGGAGTCGAAGGTGAGGTCTTGCTTAAGGGACAACAGTTCTAGCATGGTCTCATGCTCTGAATCCCTTAAGTACTTTCTCAACATAGAAACATTGAACACATTGTGCACTTCTCGCATGGACTCGGGAAGGTCCAGACGATATGCCAACTTTCCAATCTGTGCCAGAATCAGAAATAGCCCAATGTACTGCGGGCTAAGCTTCCCTTTGGTACCAAATCGCACAACTCCTTTAGTGGGAGACACTCTTAGGAGCACCTGATACCCCACTTCAAACTCTAAGTCGCGCCTCCTCACATCTGCATAGCTTTTCTGCCTACTCTGAGCAGCTAGCAAATTCTGTCTAATCTCCGCCACTCATTCCACTATTTCTTTGACCCAATCTGGATCTAAAACAGCCTTCTCACCTATGGCATCCCAACAAAGTGGCGATCTACACTTCTGCCCATACAGAGCCTCGAATGGCGCTGCCCGAACACTGGAGTGGTAGCTGTTGTTGTAGGCAAACTCCACGAGTGCCAAATGATCCTCCCAGCTACTTTTCCAGGACAGAACACAGGACCTCAACATGTCCTCTAGTGTTTGAATGGTGTGTTCGGACTGCCCATCCGTCAGTGGGTGGAAAGCGATACTGAAGTGAAGCTTTGTGCCTAGAGCACCCTGCAAACTCTTCCAAAACATAGAGACAAACTTGGCATCTCTGTTAGAAACTATCGTCTTGGGCACACCATGCAACCTCACTATCTCATGCACATAAATGGGTGCCAAATCACTTGCCGAATTCGACGTATGAATAGGGATGAATTGCGCAGATTTACCAAATTGATCCACCACTACCCAAATTGCGTCCTTAACTCGCTGGGTATGAGGTAAGCCGACTACAAAATCCATGGTAATGTCATCGCATGGCCATTGAGGACATCCAAAGGTTGTAATAGCCCAATGGGACGTCTATGCTCAGTCTTCACCTGCTGGCAAACCCCGCATCCACCTTCATTCTCTTCCACCAAAAGCTCTTTTTCAAATCCCGATACATCTTGGTCTCACCAGGATGCACCATGTACGGGGTACGATGAGCCTCTCTCAATATTTCATCCTTGACTTGAGCTTTTTGTGGCACGTAAAGGCGGCCTTTAACCGCAATGCGCCCGACTCATCAAGGCTAAAGTCTCTCTTTTTCCCTTCATCAAGGCGCTTCCTCACTTGTTGAAGCAATCGATCATGTTGTTGCGCTTCTCTCACTCGCTCCGGAATTAGCAGCTGCGTCTCACCGGTGTCTTTGTACTAGCATAACCGGGACCCAAAATGCACTCGGACCCTCGTGTATAATGCACTAGTCGTGGTCACGCTAGTGCACACAGTGTCAACATAGAAAAATATCGATCCACACAAGACGATTAATAACATAAACGAGTAATTTGATTAACAATTAATGATTTGACCTTGAGGTCGAGTTTACACTTATTGAGCCACGCAGGGCTAACAGAGAATTAAGTAGCAGCGGAATAGATAACTTCAGCGGAATCCCATCAACTCGCCATAGGCAACTGACTAAGATCAAGACCCTAACGATCAGGCACCTTTGGAGAACTCCTCCTCGAAAGCAGGAGAAGATTCCTCCTCTTCCGTTGAGTTGATTTAGCAAGAATGAGTACACAACTGTACTCGCAAGTCATACCCACTACTACAGGAAACCTCATCACGAGCGGTTCAAAGCGTCATCACGAACAGTTTCGAACCGCCTATATTTGTTGATGCTGTGATAACAGCGGTTATCCTGAGCGGTTCAAAACCGTCGTGATACACACTATCACACACGCTTTTTGTTGAAACCAAATGCATGAAGGCTATTATCATGAGCGGTTTTCATCAAAACCGCTGTGAAAACTATTATCACGAGCGGTTCTTGTTGAACCGTCTATGATGAGTTTTCCTGAGCGGTTCTTATTTAGAACCGCTCTGTGATAGCCTTTTTCGGGCAAAAAACCGAAAACGGCCGCTAAAACGGAGGCCGTTTAGAGGCCCTAAACGACTTTTTTTGGGGTTTTCACTTTTTCGAGACCTCAAGAAGAATCTAATCTTGAATTATGGATTTTCGGATTGAGCTTTTCGTTAGCTTTCCAACGAGCCAAAGAACGTCATAATCGGAGTTCGTATGCAAAAGTTATGATGATTTTACCGAGCGGTGCGCGATCTACCATCTATATTTTTGCCCAAACCAAATAACTCAACATGAACTACACACATCACAAGAGCATCACCCACATCACAAGTAGCATCAACTCGGTAATCCACATCACAAAGCAAAGGGGGGAGTAAAGAGAGTGAGGTCGTGGGAGGCCGGGCGGCAAGTGGAGGAGGCAAGGCGACGAGGTCGTGGGAGGCCGGTGGCAGACGAGGTCGGGCGAGTGGAGGAGGCCGGGGTGATGGTTTGGATGAGGCCGGTGACGATGAGGCCGGGACGAGTTGGAGGAGGCATGGCGACAAGCTCGTGAGGCCGGGCGCAAGGTGTGAGGAGGAGAAACGGCAGAGGAGGAGATGGAGGTATGAGCTGTGAGGAGGAGAGACCGCAGAGGAGGAGATGGAGGTTATATAAAGCGAGTTTCGGCAGCCCGCCCATTATGTTCAAATTTTCGTTTCCCGCCCAACAATCAGAGACGGTTCTTGTTAAGAACCGTTTGTGATAGCACCTATCACGGACGGTTTTTTAATAGAACCGTCTGTAATCATTCATAAACGATTCTATTAAAGAAGCGTCGTGACCTGAGGCCTCGAGCGGCGGTGCGGCGAGAGGATAGCGAGATATCACAAACGGTTCTTAATTAGAACCGTCTGTGATAACTAATTATCACAGACGGTTCTTATTCAGAACCGTCTGTGTACTATCACAGACGGTTCTTATTGAGAATCATCTGTGATTGGCTGGATTATCACAGACGGTTTGTGAATAGAACCGTCTGTGATAATTCACAGACGGTTCTATTAAAGAACCATCTATAATAAATGACTATCACAGACGGTTCTAAATAAGAACCCAACACAGACGGTTCCAAAGGAACCGTCTGTGATGGGGCGTCTACTATAGCCTGTTTTGTAGTAGTGACCATAGAATGGAATTATACATGATGGCTTATTCCAAAGGAATGGCTTCTGTGGTTCTTTTGCAGAAATGCAACATTTGCAACTTGGAATATGAATAATAGATTGAAAGTATAAAGTAAAACAAATAAATAATATTAATTTTAACAGTTTGATTTCACAAATACACATAGCCATATGACTTATATCACACAGCTCCCTCCCCAAGATTTTTATGAACACTACCCCTCGTGTGAAAATCCCCGAGCATGTCCATGACCGCGGACGCGGCTATTCGAATAGATTAGTTAACACTCTGCAGAGATTGTACACTTTACCCACACAATACAACTAGTGTAGCTAGCACTAATCATAACAAAACGTTTCAGAAACTTCATCTCAACATTGATACTCCCAGTGTGCTTTGTCATCGTACCAACCCTAACACAGTGCTTTGGCATAACACACACCATTGGACAGGGAAGCGGCGAACGGTCCCGCAATGTGACTACTTGGTAGCACACCTCCACCCATGTAACACAGTTTAACCTACTACCTGAGTAATCAATGTCAAGAATCCATCCCATCAAGCATGTGGTCGTACAATAAGGCTCAGTTCAATGGCGCACAAAGTTAAGTCCTTAATTGACCAAGGCAAGATTTCCAATTTATAACTACAAAACCCTATGCACACAGTATATTAATCTTGTGCACACGGCTCCACCAAAGCACACAGTACCACTTGCCTCAATCTAAATCTTTTCCCACCCAGTTGGTTAAGTGCAACACATGCCATCAACAAGTGATAGCACATAGTATACACAATTTTATCACATAGTTCTATAATCACTTAGTCAAGTTTATACTTGCAATTTACATGAAATGATGACTCATGGCATGGCTAAACAATCTAATCGTATCTAACCAACCCACGTTGGTGCTACGATAATACCAACTAAATAATAAACTAATCTAGGGTGATAAAAGATTATGACATAACAAACAGACAAGTGTGGATATAACAAATTGGATTAATAACTAAACCCAAAAGCATTTAAATAAATACCTTAAAGTAAATGCAATAATTTGAATCAAAGTAATTTTAGAAAACTGGGATTTAACATGATCAAAGGTATAACTTTCCTTGGAATAGGCCTAGGTACTGATCTTGCTCTTGAGGTGCTCCTTCTTCTTCAAAACTTCCCGAAGTATCGACGTCTACTCGTAAACAGAGCAAACAAACAAAACGAATAAATAACAGAGGCAAAACAAACTCCAAAAATCAAATAAAAATCTCATATAAATATATCTTGAATTTAGATGAATTTAGAAATTTGAATGGGCTCAATCGAAGTTCGGATGCAAAAGATATGGGCTTTGGAAGTTTGAATCTAAAAGAAAAACCCTAATTTGGATTATTCCGAATTATTTCTTAAAAGAAAAATCGGATTTTTTGCGCAACGATGACGTCAGCAATGGATTTTTAAAAATAAAAGAAATAAAAAGAAAATACTGACATGTGGGACCCACATATCAGCCTCACAGTTCACGGTAAACCAAGTCCACCGAAATGGGCTTGGGGTTTGGATCTACCCTGCCACGTAAGCGCTGACAAGGACGCTGACTGGGCGACACATGGCTGCCACGCATGCACGGGGATGAGGTGAAGACTGACATGGATGACGGCGAGGCGGGCGGTGCTCAGGTCCCAAGGGATCCGGCGATGGGCGGTGGCTCATCGGCGGCGAGTGGCACTGAAAGGTAGAGGGTGCTCTAGTGAATTCAATGAGGGGCTCACGGGTGCTCAAGGACCACTGTGGCGGCCAGCGGTGAGGTCAAAGAGGAGCTTGAAGCTCAGGCTCGACGGCGACGGCGCTGGAAAGGCTAGGGTTTCGAGGGCGGCGCGTCACAAGGAGCGAACCGCGATGGTCCTCGGGGCCTTAAAATAGCCCTGGAAGGCGTGTCCAACCCAGACTCCAAAACGGAAAGGCGGTGAAGCTACAGTCCAGGGCGAACACGGCTGAGCGGCGGCGAGGACGACGACAAGCGGGCCTGGGCGCTAGGGTTCGGCGTGGCGCGAGGTCGACAGGCGACTCCACCGCCGATGAGAGAAGGCATGAATCGGCCGACGCAGGCTCGTGTGGATCGGTTGGTCATCTTGGCCACGCGAAAATGGGTCGGGATGCGGGCCACACGCACGGAAAGGAGACTGGGCCGAAGGAATTCGGCCCGGATTGATTTCCGAGATTTTTAATTAGTTTTCTATTTTAGAAAATAGTAGAACATCCAAAAGGCAAAAGAAAATAGCAAATGAACTTGGAAAAATTCTAGAAAAAGCTAGAAAATATATCCAAGCACATAGAACCCAAATAAAATAGTTTTGACCATTGTTCATGTTGACTTTAATCATATTAAATTATTTTGATATCCAAAGTCCATGTTTAAGCCTTTAAATTAAACTCAAATAAATCCAAATGGTGAATTTTCTCCCTACTAACTATTCAAAAGATTTTTAAAGCACAGAAAATTGGGATGTTACAATAACAATAAGATATTTCCATTCGATCGAAGTCAGCAATAGGACAACCTAAAGTGGAGGGTGTCTCCTTGCGACTAAGGGCATCCGCGACCACATTCGCCTTGCCCGAATGGTACTGGTAGAGAGATCATAGTCCTTGATCAGTTACAGCCACCTTCCTTGCCTGAAATTCAACTCCTTCTGAGTAAAAATATACTTGAGACTCTTGTGATCAGTAAAAATATCACAAGTCTCTCCATACAAATAGTGTCTCCAAATCTTTAGAGCAAAAACCACTGCGGCTAGCTCTAAATCTTCAGTAGGGTAATTCTGCTCGTGTTTCTTCAATTGTCGTGAGGCATACACAATTACCTTGCTGTCTTGCATGAGCACGCAACCCAGATCCACTCGAGAAGCATCCGAGTAGACCGTGAAGCGCTTCCCTAGCTCAGGGAGGATGAGAATAGGGGCAGTAACTAACTTTTCTGTCAAAGTACAGAAACTGTACTTGCATTCATCGGTCCACTGGAATTTCACGCCCTTCCATGTGAGCTGAGATATTGGCTTAGCAATAATTGAGAAGTCTTTTACGAAGCACTGGTAGTAACCAGCTAAGCCCAGAAAACTTCTCACTTCTTTGACATTAGTTGGCATCTTCTAGTTCACTACAGTCGAAATCTTGGATGGATCTACTGAAATACCTTCCTGGTTAATCACATGACCTAGGAAGCCCACCACAGAAATCCAGAACTCGTATTTCTTTAACTTGGCAAAGAACCGATTCTCCCTTAGAGTCTCAAGCACGAGCCTCAAATGCCGCTCATGCTCTCCCTCCATCTTAGAATAAATTAGGATATCGTTGATGAACACAACCACAAAGTCATCAAGATACTTGTGCAGCATACTGTTCATCGTCTCCATAAAGACAGTAGGGGCATTCGCTAGTCCAAAGGATATAACCTTATACTCATAGTGCCCATACCTTGTAGAGAAAGCGGTCTTTTCTATATCTTGCTCCCACACTCGAATCTGATTATACCCAAATTGCAGATCAATCTTGGAGAACACCTTGGCTCCCTTAAGTTGATCAAACAAATTCTCGATACGAAGCAAAGGGTATTTATTCTTTATGGTCACCTGATTAAGAGCACGATAGTCTATGCACATATGCCAACTCCTGTCCTTCTTCTCAGTGAATAGGACAGGGGCTCCCCAAGGTGACACACTACGATGAATCAATCCTTTGGACAATAAATCATCCAATTGCTTCTTCAATTCTGTGGATATCATGGGGATATACTCACGATCTTAGGATGATGGTACAATTGGCAATGGCGTTGAAGGTTTGTCGAAACACATATTTTCAGCAAAGTTTAAAAAGCTATCAGGCAATGGGCGGTCAGACCGGCAAGGTGGCGGTCTGCCCGGCCACCTCTGGCGGTCAAACCGGCCAAGCCTCGGGTCAAGTTGTTGGTGGTCAGACCGGCCGTTGGGCGGTGGTTTGACCGGCCATTAAAAGTTCTTGATTTTGGAGCTGGGCCAAAAATAGAGTGTGTAGGCAAGAGAGAGGATTCTTCTACACTTGGTCTCATAATTTTTGGAGCTTCGAGTCAAAAGATCTATTCGTTTGAAATTTTCAGAGAAGTCTCGGATTTCTAAGTTGAAATTTTGGCTAAGTCCTAGCTGGACGGTCAGACCGGCCAACAGGTGGCGATCAGACCAGTTTTGACTTGTTCGTCGGCCATCTTGGCGGCGATGATTATTTGGTTAGGTCAAGTTCATGGGTTTCAATGCATATGTGTTACATGATGTATGTTTTGACTAACGTGTGTCAAGTTGCGAAGAACTTATTCCCGGAATCGATTTCTTTGTCTATTGTTGTGTAGGAAGCTTGGAGGTCAACGATGGTCAATGGCGAGGATGATCGGGACTAGGCTTGAAGAGTTGAGGTTCAGAACGATCGAGGATGCCGGGTGAAGTCTATGGACTCAAGCATGGCGCAAAATGGACAAGGATGACTGAACGGGAAGTTCAGTGCGACGGGTTACATCAAGCGGCGCGAGGGTCGGTGCAAGTGCCATGGTGGTTTCGGTGGGAGCCGGATGGGAGAGACTTGCCGACATGATGAGAGCCGTTGATCAACCTACATGTGGCGAATCATGGGATTGCTTCATGAAGTTTGGACTCGGTTTTCGGAGAAGGATCGAGAAGGGTTATTTTGGTAACTTCACCTAAATACTACCTTGGTAACCTTTTGGCTAAACCGTGGTGCAAGATGGTGCAAGGAGAAGTGGTTTAGGTCAAGAGAAGATGAAGACGACGCTTTGAAAAGCGTGCATGAGCTAAAACTGTTTGTGTGTGGGCTTAACAGGTGCCCATTAGGAATACTCTTCTAGAAGCTAGCCTCCACTATAAATAGGGGAGGGTGCTGGTTGCACCTCCCAACCCTTTTGCATTTGAGCAAACTCGAGTTTGTGTTTAGGGAGAAAAGTGGAGAGGTTAGGGTTCTAGAGAGTTAGATTAATTGTGTGCTCATATGTTGAGCTTTTGTCCTCCTAGATGGAGTGGATGTAAATCAATATCAATCTCAAATCAATCCAAGTAAGATTTCACAACATGAGTCTCTTTTTGTTCTTGCTTTCTATTTTGTGATTTTGGGGCTTTCTTTGATCCTTCAGTTTTCCTTTGGTTTCTGGCCCTGATCTTACTTGCTGTTACATGTGGGAACCCATCTAGGATCATCTTGATCATCTCTTACCTACGAGCAAGTTTCTAGATCATATTTTCGTTTTGACTCTATTTTGGAGCAACCTTCACTCAAACGGAAGAAGGTCGAAACTTTGGTAAGGATCTTCACGATCCTTGATTGGAATAGGTTCCTGACATCCTAGAGAATGTATGCCTCAAGTTTGGTAAGGTTTGGAGTTGCGAATCAAAAGTTAGACTAATTTGTGATTTTGAGTTCGGGCTGATTTTACTGTTCATCGGGCTGGAGGTCAAACCGCCAACTAGTTGCCGGTCAGACCACCCTTGTAGAAGAGGTCTGACCGCCCTTGTATAAGAGGTTTGACCGCCCAACTCTTAAGGTTTTGAGTTTTTGGTGTTTTGGTCTATTCTCTTTGGGGTTTTGATTGGATTCAATACAAGTCTTCCGCTATGCTAGTAGATTGATCTTCATAGCTCTCATAGCTATTGGAGTGAAAATCTCGTTGAATCTAATCAAGGTGAAAAAGTTATCGTGCTCCTATTCACCCCACCCCCCCTCTAGTTGCCTTTTCGGTCCAACAAGTGGTATCAGAGTCCGGTTAGTTCAATCTTGATCTTACCCGGTCACTGAACTTGGCGATGGAGAAGTACTCCACCAAGCTGCATATCTTCGATGGGCTCGACTATGCCTATTGGAAGAATCACATGCGTGTCTTCCTACAGAGCGAAGGTCAAGCCATATAGGAGGTTGTTCGAGCCCCGCTCGTTTTGCCTGAGGTTGCTTCGCCAGCTTCAACAGCCCTCTTAGCTAACAACTACAAGGCAAAGAATCTCCTATATGCTGAGCTTGGTAGACATGAGTATGATAGGATTTGCAATCTTGAGACCACGCACGAGATTTGGCACACCCTCGAAACCTACCATGAGGGTTCGTCCCAAATCAAGCAAGTACGCCAGACAGACTTCAAGCGAGAATACAACAAGTTCGAGATGCGTCCTAGAGAGAGTATCAATGATGTATCCACTCGCTTTAACAAGGTGATTAATCAGTTGAGAGCAGTAGACATCGAGTATTCTCAGTCTGAGAATGCCACCCATCTCTTGACTGCAATCAACACCAAGGAGTGGGAGATGAAGGCTATTGCCATTGAGGAGAATATCAATCTCTCTAGTATCTCTTTGGAGCTGCTTTATAGCAAGCTCAAGACTCATGAGATCAAGAGAGTTAGTTGTCCTAAGAAGGAGAACATGGCTTTGGTGGCTGGCCCTCTTAAAAGAACTTCTGATGATTCTTCTGAGTCTTCTTCTGGATTTTCACTTGCCTGTTTATCTACAATCCATAAAGAGGAGCTTGAGAGTATTCCTGAGGCTGAGTTAACCCTTCTAGCCAAAAAATTCATACGGGCCTATAACAATGTGAGAAACAAGAAGAGAGGTGGCCCTGTGACATGCTATGAGTGTGGAGAGCTCTACCTTATCCGGGCGAACTGTCCCAAGCTAAAAGGGAAAGGCAACCACAAGGAGGAGAAGGCAGCTTGGAGGAAGCCTCAAGGAAACAAATCCAAGTTTGATGCCGCCAAGCTCATGAAGGCTGCTCACCGGGTCCTTGCCGCTTTTAGAGAGCAATCCATGAACGATGTGGACTCCAGGAGTGAGGAAGACAAGGAGGAGGAGCTCCCTCAAGAGAAGAAGAAAGGGAAGGCAAAATACTTCACTAGCATGTGCTTCATGGCCGACTCCGTCGACATCGATGACACCGATGAGGTACCTCCATCCTATGATGTTCTCTCTGCTAGATGTGATACCATCTTTGAGCAACTGCTTATCCAGGATAAGGCATTAGAGTTCTCCATGGCTAGGAATAAGGACTTAGAGTCACAAGTTGATAATCTCACACTAGAACTTATGAATGCTAAGACTCTTGATGTTGATGAATGTTCATCCTGCCATACTTTACACTATGAACTTGCTAAATTGTAAAATATTCATGATGTTGCCTTGCACCAACTATAAAATGCTAGGACTGAGTTAATTGAAGTTAAATCTGCTCCATGTGAAACATGCTTAGAATCTAG
The DNA here is from genome assembly GCA_036346405.1 of Phyllostachys edulis. Taxonomy (NCBI): domain Eukaryota; kingdom Viridiplantae; phylum Streptophyta; class Magnoliopsida; order Poales; family Poaceae; genus Phyllostachys; species Phyllostachys edulis. The sequence continues at coordinate 15,396,069 of CM070566.1, forward strand.
CAAGTTGGTTGTTTCTGATAAGGCTGAGTCTAGCACTTGCTCTTTTTGCTTAGAACGTGAACATGAAGTAAAAGACATAATAGAAGCAGTTAGAGCTAAGTATGCCAAGCTTAAGGATAGAATTAATTCTGCTACCTGTGCTTCATGTGAAACCCTTAAACTAGAAGTTACCATTCATAAGGAGAAGCATGCTAAAGCCATTAAGGACAAAACTTGTGAATCATGTGTTAACCTTGGAAAAGAGAATGATTATCTTAAGGATACATTAGAAAAATTCTCTAAGGGTAAGAAACAGTTAAATATGATTCTTGACAAGTCAAAAACTCGTTATAAGAAGCAAGGGTTAGGATACAACCTCGCCCAAGACAAGTCCAAGCCAAATGTCATTCAAGTCTTGGAAAATAGCTTAGTTGAGTTCAAAACCCAACCTGCAAAAACCATTTTCAAATCTGCAGGTTTTCCCAACCATCTTTTGAGCCAAAAGGTGCTTCTCCCAGTGGTACCAAGTACCATTGCACATATTGCAAGAATGATGGACATCTGGATAGACCCTCGAGGTGAAGTATTTTTCAATGACATAGGTGTCGGCTCCCACTTGATAATACTAGAGGGGTTCTGACGACAAACCCATTCCATGTGGCCTGACCGACCACAATGCTGACACTCTCCCGTCCAAGAACATTCAACAGCACGGTGCCCACCACCACACTTAAAACAGATCATGCTCTGCCCTGGGACAGGACGATAGACTAGGGTCGCTGACGACGAACGAGGCGCTGTAGAAGACGACCTTGAAGATTTCTACTTGGACGACCGCTAGGGACGCTAGCCCCACTTGGATTTCTTGGGAGTAGGTCGCTGAGACGACCCACCCTCCTCGCTAAAACTCCTCTTCTAGTCACTACTAGAAGCGCTTGGACCACCAGAGGGTTGCGGTCCTTTAGTGAGCTGCATCTCCATCTGCATCCCCCTGGCCTGCTCTACCACTGACCTAAAGTCACGTGGCACAGTGGCTCCCATAACATGCCGAAACTCAGAGTTGAGCCCTCGACAGAACCTTGTAGCCTTCTCCAGATCATTGCTCGCGACCGATGGTATGAAATGGATCAAATCGTTAAACCCTGCTTCGTACTCAGCTACGGTCATCTTCCCCCGCACGAAGGTCGACATGGCGACCTCCATACTCTCCACAAAAGATTTCGGGTAGTACTTCACCTTGAACTGCTCAACGAAGATCTCCCAGGTAGCGGGACCCTAGGCAGGGGTCCTAGCTCAAAGGACTCTCTCCCACCAGATGTCCGCCTGACCCTTTACCACATAGCGAGCTCTCAGCTGTGAGCTCATCTCTAGGGCTTCAAATTGCCTTCCCATATAGCGCAACCAATCCACAGCTTGGACCGGTGTACTCGCCCCATCGAAGGTGTCTAGAAATAAAGCCAACCACTCACGAAGGCCCATCCTTGCCTCCGACACAGTTGGAACGACAGTAGGTACAGCAACGGGTATAGCCGCAGCAGCGGTTACCGGCGCTTGTTGGCGAAGCGCACGGACCTCTTCTATAAACTCTCGCAGCAAGGCTGAAGACCTTGCCTGGTCCCCAGCGAAAGCAACCTCCGCCTCAGGTGCTTCTTGTTGAACCTCAAGCGGTGGCTCCGCTTGAGCACGACCACGGCCACGCCCACGACCTCTACGTCTACCCGTCGGCATCTCTGTTAACCAAGCATTCACACAATCAACTCACAAGCAATTACCTCGAAACATTGCATGTCAACAACATAACTAGCTAAAACATAAATACAACGCTTGACCCGAAATCCCATCCTACTGTGCACCAGAGTGTGTCAAGTTTAATTTAATTATTTGGCCTAGGTCAAGTTTTAGTAATTAATCAACCTAGGTCTAAAAAATTTTCACCACAGACCTAACGCCCGCTCTGATACCAAATGTAATACCCCGACCCGTCACCTGGGCCTAGAACGCTACCACTACACATTATTTAGTACAAACTTTGCGCAGCTAATTTAACAACTAGACATGATATAACAAAAGTGGATTATCTAGGAAGGATAGTTTGTATTAGTAACTACATGTGACGTGGATGTACTATTCTCCCTTCCCGATGCCTGTCAACCTCGTCGTTCACCTAAACACCAAAATAAACAAGGATGAGTCCGAAGACTCAGCAAGCACGTAGTACAAACGATAAACACTGCCACACCAACATAAACATATCCCTGTCATTATATACATCATTAACCTTCCATTAGTGCAATGCATCATCATTCTACATGCTCATTCGCTTATTGCATTGCTCATATATGCGAATGCACTATCATGCTCATGCTCATATGCATCTCATCAGCTGATACCGGAATCACGGAGTGTTCACCCGTCGATGACACACTCTTCCCCCATCTTTGTTAGGATGGGGTCCTTACACTGTAGGACTTTATCTAGTCCCTACAGATGTAAGACTTCATCTGGAGTACACCGGATTAGTCATGTATCTTTCTCACCGACCTCACCCGAATAGTTACATGACTTTCTCACCGACTTGGCTTATGCATTCTTACCATGAAGCAAATGCACATGTCCATTGCCATTAACATGATTCATCATTGTCATCATCAACAGCGTAGCCTCATTGCTCACCTTGTCCCATCATTATTGCCATCAACATATAAACATCATCATATAAGCATCATCATGTAAACATCATCATATCGCACAAATATCACATATTTCATAACACTTACAGGCTATCGCTTTACCATGCACTTGCCTGTTAACCAAGTGGAGCGGAGTAATGTGCGGAAGGCGCCGTTCCAGAATCTACACCTGAACAGGCATTCAATCAGACTCAATGCATTTAGCAATACATGCACACACACACACACATGGGCGGCATTGTTCCTACACGCAATCCGACACGAACCAACCCCTTCTCACCGGGCACTATTCTGCTAACCCGGTGCCCAAAATAATAACAATATGTTAGAGATCGCATCGTCAAATCTTGCGAATAAAAATTTAGGTGCGCGCCCCAAATTTCTTTCCACCCCTTCCTTTCCTCTCTTTCCCCCTTTTCTTCTTTTCTTTTCCCTTCCCCCGGCCAACACCTATCCCCCTGGCCTCCCATTACCTCTTCATCTCCCATCCCCATTCTTAAACCTTCTCTCTCTCCCTTGCTCGCACTAGCTCCTCTGCCGCCCCTCTGGTCGAGTCGCTCCACCAAAGTTGTTCCCGCCGGCCGCCTCGCCGAAGCCGCCTCCCACGCGTAGCAGAGGGGAGATGTACCTTGGGGCTTCGAGTGGTGTTGGGGGAGGAGGAGCGACAAGGGGGAGGGGAGATGTACCTTGGGACTTCAGGTGGCGGTAGGGGAGGAGGAGCGACAAGGGGAAGGAGGAGGCTCGCGGATCAGGGCTGGCGACGTAGCAGGGGCGGTCGAAGCTGGCAACGAAGCAAGGGGCAGCCTAAGCTGGCGATGAAGCAGGAGGCAGTCGGGCATTGTTGATGTCGGAGGCGGCTATCGGGGAGGAGGCTTCGGGCGGCGGTGGCGTCGAGGTTTCGTGCGCTCAGGTGGGGAGGCGAACGGGCGAGTGAGGAGTAAGGTGCTGGGGAGGGGAAGTGACGAGTAAGGGCATAAATCCTAGCGGTACCGTTCTAATAGAGGGATATCACAGACGGTTCTATTATGAAACCGTTTGTGATAAGTAATCACAAACGGTTTTATAATAGAACCATCTGTGATGATATGGAGCTTATCACAGACGGTTCCATAATAGAACCATTTGTGATATGCCACCCTATGGCTACTATGTGCAACAAGTATTCTATAGCATACTAGTTGTAACATCCCAAATTTTGGTCTTTTCAAAATAATTAATTCAAAGATTTGGATTTTAATTTGGAGTTCCTGCTATTTCAAAGAGCCTTTTGGAAGCTTTAAAAATAAAATGAATCATTTGCAATTTATTGGATTAATTTAAAGCTTAATTTGAATTTTTAGAAAAAGAAAAACATTTTAAATGCTTAAAATAAACTTCAATTAAATCCAAAATTATTTTATTAAATGTATTCAGGTTCCAAGGTTTTTTGTGAAATTTTCTTGATTTTTTCCTGAATTTGTTTTATTTTATTTTTTTCCTTTATTTCTTTCTCTCTCCTTTCTTGTCTTGTACGTGGATGCATTGGATGCATGTTGTTCAGACCATGCATGAATGCATTGTTCAGACAGTGAAGTGCTTCAAGCCTTGTATGATTGTATGCATGCGGTTCGGACAGGTGAGTTCGGACGGGTGACTTTCGGACAACTCTGAAGTGAGCCAAATCTTTCTTTATTGCTTTTCTCTCTCCTATTCATCTTCCTCACGTGCCTGTTCATTTCTATCATGTGCTTTCTTCTTGCCGAGTGCATCCATGACCAACATCTTCCCTTGGCTACCAACCCCGCCGCCTAGCGCCACCGACCGCTAGAGCCACACCTCACCACGTCGCCCCCGTCCCCGGCCCCAGCCACCAAGAGCACCAAGCTCCATGTGCATCAATGGCTACCGACCACCTCTCTTCTCTTTTCTCTGCACTCAAAGCATTAAAACAAATTTCGTCTGAAGCGAAACGTTCGCATTAACCTTACCCACGTTACCATACCATCAATTGCATGTTTTCTCCACTACATGCAATCAATTTTATAGTTTTCTTCGTTCTTTATTCAACCCAAAACTGTTCAATTTAATCTCAAGCGTTTTCCATTGATTCGACTGCCGCCTCTCCTATATAAAGAGAGCACCGTGTGTCCCTTGCTCTCCTTTTCAATTCGCCTCAAACCCCAACCTCTATCTCCCCACCGTTTACCCGGATTTCATCGACGACCGTGCGTCATCGAAACTGCTTCTCCGCTGGACTACGTTGCCATCAAAGATCCTCTCTCCGAGCCACCACAACCATAAGGTCCACATCGTCGCACTATACATCGTGCTTCCCTCGCCTTCGCTGGAGCATCGCCAGAGAGCCACGCCCCCGTGTGCCGCCGCCGTCCGTGCGCCCCGAACGTCGTTGCCATCACCTCGCTCCGTCTCCGGCCAAACCGCCGCCACCATTGGGTAGAGGACGTCGTCTGGATTCCATTCTGCTAGTTCGCCGGCCGTCCCTCCCTTTCCCTCGCTGGCGCCATGGCCATCTCCATGCACTGTTGTCTGCTATATGAATCACTGGAACAGTACAGAACAATAGTTATCTAGTCGTCCAGTAGCTTTGTGCTTTGTACATGTCCATTTTTCAGGAGAATTGATTTTCCAGAAATTCGTTCTCTTCCATACAAACTCCAAATCCATCGATTCTTTCTTCTAAATTCATTCTCGTATTTATTTTATATTTTCTAGTATTTATTTAATTTCTGCTATTTATTTGGTCTGATTCGTGCGTGTAGAGTCTGATGGTGCCGACGCGAGTTTGGATCAACAAGAAGCGCTTACCTCCAACGTCACTGAAGGCGGGTCTCCCTTGACCATTTTGAACCTATGATTTTTTTTAAAATATTGTTTTTAGTTTAAATTATTATGCATTGCTATTTCATATAAAATGATGGGTTTAAATTGTAGGATGTTAGTTAAACCTAAAATTGTTAATGTCTTCCTTGATAATTGTACCCTATACCTTTTGTAGCCCTAGCTTAGTGATTCCGCAATATTGAATTCAACATTGTGGTATAGTTAATCATGGTAGAACTACTTAGACAAGCTTTTCAGTCATGTTTATTCTATGGGTGGGAATTATTATTATCATTTATGCAAATCAATTTGAGAAATATGTGGCAATAAGTATTGCCATTGGTTTTCAAAATAAAATAAAATGATAAAAATATGTTTTAAACTTGGGTGGATGGTAAGTTCAGGCGGGTGCAGCTTGAGCACGAGAACTTGTATTGTGTTAGTCCCGCCCAAGTCATATTAAGGACGGACGCTTGTGATTATCCAAACTGAACAAAACCGTGCAACCACATGTCCCAAATAGGAAGGACCTGGCTAAATAATTTACTATGTTCTAGCATTATGCCCATAGGCTGTAGATGGTAGGAGTTACCAGGGTTGTGCAGATGATGGTAATTGACATCCATGTCTGTCGGGGCTTACGCCGGACGATGGTAATAGATGTCCTTGTCTGGGCAGGTTATCCCCCACAACGGTGAGCTCCAGGTCGTTGGTAAATGATGTCCAGACTTGGGGTTAGGCTCATCGGATGGACTAATGTTAGGATAAAGTATTGTAAAAGTTTTGTGATAATCGTTTAGTTACACACCTTCGAAAGTATGTCAGACGGACATTACAAACTGATTATCTCATGTGGGTCAAGCTGTACAACCTCTGCAGAGTGTTAAAAACTATTCGAATAGCCGTGCTCACGGTCAAGGGCGGGCAAGGTGCGTTTTCACAAGGTAGATTTTGGTTTTGATTTCAAAAGAGTAAATTTTGGGAACCGAGAGCAGTTGGGACTTTCGGGTAGTTTCTGGTAGCTAGAGCCAATTGGGCAGCTAGAGCCCTATCCTTTAAACCTTGGCGGCTAGAGCCTTGATGCTAGTGGTTGGTAGCTAGAATCTCCACTAGTGATACAATTTATTTATTTATTGAAACTACTTCTTGTCAAATGTGCTTTATGAAAACTATTTAAACTTAAAATATTGCTTTGTGCAAATGAACCCTATAAGTCCAATTGTTAAAGCTATGCATATGCATCTTTCCCAAGACTCGCGAAGTACTTTATGTACTCACATGCTACACTCATAATTAAATCTCAGAAGCCTTCAATGACACGGAGGAGGACTACGACTACTTCATATGTGGCTTTGATGAAGGACACCCAGAGTACTAGGTTGCGCTCCCCAGTCGAATGCCAGTGTGCAATTTGATGGGTCACCACAAGGAGTCATTTGTTGTTTCCGCTGCTGTAAGACTCAAGGTCTTTCGACCTCTTTTGTAATAAGTGGCCATAAGGCCGGTACTCAGTTATTTATTAATGTTATTTCGTGATTCAAACTTGTTATCAACGATGTTTCTACTGTGTGCACTAGCGACTGATCATGGGACTGGTGCAGAAATACACAAAGGGTTCGGATGCAGAAATCTGGTCCCGACACTAGTTCATAATAATAGAAATTCATAATTTGGCATGAGAGCACATGAACCTTTATAAGCCATACAAGAGCAGGGAGACATTAAGTCCATCATATTTGACATATTAGGACATGAGACAAATAGGTTGTACAAGTGTATAATATTACCATTCCACATTACAATGAAGTGCACATTGACAGCAAAATCTGAGATGACAAGTCCATAACACATTAACACATGACAACTCCACATTAACATCAAAATAAGAGATTACAAGTCCATAACACATGGTAAGTCCACATTGACAGTGAAATAATAACCAAGAGTAGAAAACACAAATCATGTTTCATGTTATGGAATAAATTACAATAGAAGAAATTCTTAATTGAAATATATCCCTTCATGATGATCAACACGCATATAGCAAGCTTCCTCGCTGGGCTCTTCCTCGAGCCTAATGCCGTCTCCGAAAGGAGGCAACTCGTCAAATTGATTGTACTCTTCTTGATCCACGACATTTTTAACTCCGACAATCCTTCTTTTTTTATGAAGAACTACGTGGTGGTTCTTATTTGCCAGGTCCGTTACATAAAAAACTTGAATAACTTGTTTAGCGAGTATGAATGGTTCATCCTTGTATCTGACAAGTTTGATGTTCACAGTAGTGACGCCGTACTTGTTGACCTTCACGCCCTACGGAAGTTTAACCCAATGGCATTGAAACAGGGGGATCTTGAAAAGTACATAGTCGAACTCCCAAATCTCCTCTACGAACCCATAGTAGGAGTTCAACCCACGTGGCCCGGCGGTATTGAACTGCTCATTAAACGCATCTATGCGGACACCGCTGTTCTGAACTGTGCTCTTCTATCCTGAGCTGTCGTATAAAATGTGTACCCATTTATGTCGTATCCCTGCCATGTAACAATTGTAAATTTTGGCCCTTTTGCCAACCATAGCAGCGTATCATCACTTGATGACCTCCTAGTGAATCAAACCTTTAACCAATTGTTGAACCGACGGTTGTGCTCTCTCTTGATCCAAACTTTCGACCGGTCTGGATTCTGTTGGCGTACCATGTCTTTGTGCTCGTCGATATACGGGGACACTTGAGTCATATGTTGCAAGACCGTGAAATAGGCTTGAGCGTACGTATCCAGATTGGGAGTGATTGCTTTCCTTCCGATGGTCCCGATACCCTTCAGTCTCCCCTCATGACAAGATAGAGGCACACCTATCGATTCCATCTGAGCCATGTAGTCGACACAAAACTCAATGACATCTTCGGTTGCATAACCTTCGATGCTGTTGCCCTCTGGTCGAGATCGATTCCGTACGTAGGACTTGAGAATTTCCATGTACCTCTCGAACGGGTACATATAATGTAGGAACACAGGGCCGCATATCTTTATCTCTTTCATAGGGTGAACAATGAGATGGACCATGATATCAAAAAATGATAGAGAGAAATACATCTCAAGATGACATATAGTCGTCGCTACCTCAGCAAGCAGAGCATCTAGTCCTTCGAGATCGATGACCTTCTGAGCAATTGAGTTAAAGAAATAACACAGCCTCAAGATTGCCACTCGGACCTTGTTCGGCAAGATACTCCTAATTGCAACAAAAAGCATTTGTGTCATAAGCACATGACAATCATGACACTTTATACCAATTAATTTCAAATCTTCCATAGAAACAAGTTTCTTAATGCTGGCGGAGTAACCGGACGAAACTTTCACACCATGCAAGCTCTGGCACAGTTTATTTCTCTCAGCCTTGGACAGAGTGTAGCAAGCTAAGGGAAGGTACATTCATCCTTTATCGGTCTCTTTCAGTGCTAACTTGATCCTTATGTTCATATCAACCAAGTCACACCGTGCGTTAACACTATCATTTGTTTTGTCACTAATGTTTAGTAAGAGACCAATCAAGCTATCATATACATTTTTCTCCACGTGCATTACGTCGATCCAGTGGCGAACTTCTTAGTGCTCCCAATATGGCAATTCCCAAAAAAAATTGACCGCTTCTTCCAGATGTTCTTCTGACGGGCCCTTAATTTACGTCTCTTCTCAAGCACAACATCGATATTCTTAACCATATCATAGACCTCTTTCCCTCTAAAAGCCCTTGGAGCTGAACTGTCCTCCTATTTCCCTCGAATTGTTTCTTCATCTTGCGGTATGGGTGAATCCTGGGAAGGAACCTACGGTGACGCATATACACGGTTTTGCACGAGTTGTTCAGCCATACACTCTCGGTACCATCTAAGCAGTACGGACAAGCTTTGGCTCCTTTTGTACTGAACCCCAACAGGTTACCAAGAGCAGAAAAATCATTGATGGTGCAAAACAACATGGCGCGTAAAGTGAAGTTCTCTCATTTGTACGCATCCCATACTTGTACCCCTTCATTCCACAGTGTCAAAAGATCTTCCAACAATGGTGCTAGGTACGCATCAATATCGTTCACAGATTGCTTCGGCCCTTGGATAAGTAGTGACATCAAAATGTACTTCCGCTTCTTACACACAACCAAGGAGGAAGGTTGTACATACATAGATTCACGAGCCAAGTGCTATGTCGGCTGCTCAAGTTACCGAAAGGATTCATTCCATTTGTACTCAACTCTAACCTTATGTTTCTCGGTTCCACACCGAACTCTTTGAAGCTTCGATCGAAATTTCTCCACTAGGCAGAATCAACAGGGTGTCTTAGCTTTCCATCTTTCTTACGCTACTCCGAGTGCCAACGCAGCAATCTTGCCTCCTTTCAGTTCGCAAATAAATGCTTCAAACGTGGGATTATAGGCAGATACCACAACATCTTAGTAAGAGGTCCTTGCTTCACCTTAGCAGTATTCTTACGCTTGTATCAAAATTCTTTGCACATGGGACATACATGCATGTCTGTATACTCTTTACGGTAGATGATACAATCGTTTGGACATGCATGTATTCTTTCTACTTCCATTCCCAATGGAAAAAGAACCTTCTTGGCCTGGTAGGTGGTGTTGGGCAACAAGTTTCCCTCTGGAAGGATGTCCGCTAGGAGACCTAACAACACTGTGAAACTCTTGTTGGACCAACCATTGCTTGCCTTCAATTTCAGCAGTTCAAGCATGGATGACAACCTTGTGTATTCCGACTTGCAGCTAGAGAACAAAGGTTTTCCTGAGTCCTCCATTAAGCCCTCGAATTTACCAAACTCTCTCTCACTGTAGTTTCCTTCTGCATCGCGTAGCATTTGATCCAGATTGTCATCGTATGACATATCCTTATAAAAAGCATAGTCCACATCCGGCATATCGTTGACTTCTTCGGCGATGTCATTATTATTAACTTCTTGTATAATCCACTCTTCACCATGATTGGTCCAACATGTATATCCCTTTTTGAAACCCCTTCGAATTAAGTGCGATTCGATCTGCGCTGGGTTGTTAAACATCTTCAGATTACCGCAATCAATGCATGGACAGTACATAAATTTTATCCCCTTCTTCAACATATCCTGCTCGCCGGCTCTTCTAAAAACAGACACGCCATTAATGTACTCTTCACTCACACGGTTCGCACTGTACATCCAGTTTTGGTCCATCTACACTACGCACATAACAAATTAGTGTTAAATTAGATTAATAAACCGCAAGTACTCTTCCTATTGACCAAACATGCTAAAATTGATTAGTGATTAACCTAGAGCAAATATAAAAGGGTTACAGATCGTTACTCTCGGAGCTCACGACGAAACTCCCAAATATCTTGTAGGGTCCTCCTCCCTTTCTTCCTCCTCTCCTTCTCCTCCCTTCCCCCTATCTTTAGCTTCATCCTTTCCTTCTCCTCCCTGCCTTCTTCCTACCCTTACTTCTCCTCTCTAAGGTGGCGCAATGGGGGAGGAGGCAGCAGGGGTGGCGGCTCAAACGGAAAGGGGCAGAGGCGCTAGAGGCAGGGGGTCTTAATAATAACCGTCTGTGATATTCCACTATCACAGACGGTTTATAAATAGAATCGTCTGTGATAATTCACAGACGGTTTTTAATAATAATCGTCTGTGATGTCTGGGATTATCACAGAGGGTTCTTAATAAGAACTATCGGTGAATTATCGCAGACAGTTCTATTTACAAATCGTCTGTGATAGTTATGTATCACAGACGATTCCAAAGGAACCGTCTGTGATAAGTACAACACAGACGGTTTCTTTGGAACCGTCTGTGATGAGGCGTCCAGTATAACCTGTTTTGTAGTAGTGCATGGAGGTCATATCGAAAATTTTCATAGAATAGTATTTATGAATGTGGAGATTTTGTTCCTGTGAGGATTTTGTCAAGTGCCATATGTGATGTATTCAATTAAAACATCGTGATAAATGCAAGATTTCAATTTGCATCAGAACATCTCGCTCCTTGCTTTGCATTTACTATAGAAAGAAAGGAAAACTATTATTTTCTCTAGAACTATGTTGGAAAGAAATTGTGGACTACTAGACGAATCAAGTATGTCAGCATATCTATAAAGAATTCAAGGGACTTGACTTATGAAAGCCAAAAGGTTTGTTTTCTCAAAAGGACAACGCGTGCAGCCACTATGTTCATGCAAGTCAATTGTTATCCGTGCCATCAATGCAACATATATGAAAATCGCAGACCAAGATACACTACATTATTCATAGGAAATTTAATTTTGGAGATAGATTTACATATCTATGTCTACCAATAATGTATTTTCAATCATGCCCTTATATTTTTCCTCAATTTAAAGTCAATGGGTCATCCAAAAAAATATCACACACTTAAGTATTTCCCATTTTACCTTTTGTTCAAGTCCTTATCAAATTTTGCAGTTGAAACAGTAAAATGAAGAGATACCATGAAAACATTATTTGATGATCACCTTATCATATCCAATATGAAGTTATTTGCTATTAGTTTGCAAATATATGCACTAGTTAGTGAACCTAAATTTGCAACATTAGAATGATATGTGTGCGATAAAAAAAATATGAATGTGATTTTAGGAGGATAGATTTGGAACTAGAGCACTATACTATAAATGAATTATTAAAGTGTGATCGTCTGGAAATACCATATATTCATCTGTAACCTCCAGTTTACAAATTCAGAATATTTCAAGGGTAAAATAGCTAGTTTCGAATGGCATTTCTTGAAATACTATACTTTACAAGGATGAAGGTACGAAAAAATAGATATGCCAATTAAACTATCATTAATTCTGGGATGGTTCACTGTAGTATAAACACCCCTAGTTGGTAGCCCATTAGGTATGCCAATTGTGACCCATTCTCTTAGATTTCAATAGCATCTGTCAATGTATGTAGCAATCCCATGAACTCACATATTATTTCTTTGGAATTTTGTTTCTCTGTTAGCATTATGTTTCTCTCTCTGAAATACCATAGATGCATGTTGGCTCTAACCACTAGCTTGTTGTTTTGATCAATTTATTTTGTTTACCTACCAGAGAATATATTGGGATTGATCTCCAATGGATGAGATGAAGAGTAGGAATGCTTCTCTTGAGCCTGAGGTGAAGCCAGGATTGTCACCATCAAGGTTTGTGAAGGTTTTCATGCATGGGGAATCCATTGGAAGGAAGATAAATTTGGCTGTTCACAACAATTATGACTCATTGTCCTTCACCTTAAAAAGACTGGGCAACAACTATTCTAGTAAGTTATACTTTCCCATATGCATTCGTATGCACTAATCAATAGATCATCTGTCAATAAAATCCGTGAATTTACATGGCTGGATTTGTAGCCTCTGCCTAGTTCAAATTCAACATGTTGAATCTAGCACTTGTATGTTTATGTTAGAAATTACAAAATCTTGACATGGAGGGCATGGAAATTAAATTCAAAAACATACTACAAGACAGCTATTGCACCTCAATTTCCTGTTGTTTTAGTGCACCTAGATTTATGATCTAGTTGCTAATTTATATATTATGCCTCTTAGGATGACTACACACGAATATTGCTTGCAGATAGAGGATCTAGATCTTACTAGTTACGAATATGTATAGCCTTGTAGAATCTTGGGTAGTTAATCTTTATCTTTTGACATATGCTATAACTTTTCTTAGACACTAGAATTACATAAGTAATAACTCCAAAAATTCCATGTTTTTGTCTATGGCCGTGCATCTGTAGCTATTTTTATGACTGCTCCTTCATATATTATATGATTTGCTAACTCGACTCTAAAGTGGGAAATAGGAGAAGAATCGTTGCCAAGGTTATGTTATAGCATAATATTGATAGTTGATTGAGTAGATGAAGATTATAATCGAATTAGACATTTAAAAAAAAGAAAATTGCTTATATGGTTAATAATTGACCTATATTTGTCATGTTTTTACTAACACACTAATCTTTTTAAGTTATGCATCTATGATTAGAAGAGGTGTCTTCATTTTTTTGTAGGTTGTATTATTATATGACCATGCTAAATTATATAGAAAATCATGCTTAGTTTTTATTTTGAGCAGCATTGAAGCACCTACTTGAGCACATCGTCCTTCCGAGATATATAATTGATCTATATTTCAATTTGATAATATTAACTGTCCTTCAATTTCTTAGTGCCACCATTCCAACTTAATGGCCTGGTGAACAATGAAGAAGATGGTGCATCATATGACAATGACTTCGTTCTTCTGTACGATAATGTGGACGGTGATCGTTTCTTCCTCGGTGAAGTCCCATGGGAGTGAGTTCTTTGATCTTAATTAGTCTATATATATTTTGTTCTTGTTTCATCTTTCGAATTCCGTAATTATTTTGATTACCATGAAAAATAGTAACAATTGAATGTTACAGGCTTTTCACCATTTCAGTCAAGAAGATATACATTGCTCCTGTACAAAAAGAGGATGGTGAGTGCAACAATACATTAACTTATATATGTGTACTTCCCATTCATAGACGAACAAAAACTCCAAAGAATTGATCATACATTATTTTTGAAAAACCGAATCGATTATATACTTTTTAAATTTTTGGAGGATATATTAATTTTTTACTTCTATGATTCTATCTATAACACCAATTAGTGCTTGCAGATAATGAGGAAGACGTGGAGGAAGATATTGCTGCTAGTGCTGCTGATGTAGACGAAGCTGCTGCTGAGGACTAGCCAAGCAATATGAAGAGAAGCGACATGCTACATGGCTCATGCAACTCAGCTAGCTTCAACTGCACCTTTGCATGCATGGTTGCAAGCATGCATGCTTGTTTCTCTATTTGCCTTTCGGTTCCTAGCTTATGCGTCTTTTTATCTTAGGCTAGCCTGTAGCTCGAATAAATCGAACATGACTCTTTATCTTTGATTATCTGTGCAACACATATATGAAGCTAAGAAACAACATATTAATTAGCTTCTCATGCTATGGCATTGGGACATATATGCCACTGGTTAAGGAGAATTAAGTACCGTTATTACTTATTAGTATATCTTAATATCATCTTGTGCCGTTGTTTTGTTGTGCTTAATACTGGTGCAAACTGATTGGTAACGTTACAGAGATCATGCGAGTTGGGAAACTACACAGGTTAGTCCCGTAGTCTACTTGTCAGCCTTATAAAATTTTTTTCCTGTATTGGCACTTTTTTACATCGTATTTGAAGAAATGACCGGGTTCAAAAAAAACTTTCGCAAAAATAGCACCTTTCTGGCACGGCCGCCGTGCAGAACCCTTCCCCGCCCGCCACGTCGCCGTTTCCACACGGCCACCGTGCGGGAACCTACTGTAGTGCCTGTTCCCGCATGGCCGCCATGCGGGAGCTACTGTAGCACCTGTTCCCGCACGACCACCGTGCGGGAGCACTATAGCTTTTTTTTTTCCTTTTTTTAAAAAATCATTTATGGATACTTTTGTAGAAAATTTTAAATATAGAAAATAAGCTCTAAAAATTATGAATTTTTTTGTGGAGCCTTCTGACTGTGTAAGGAGCCTTTAAAAAAATTTATAATGTTTGGACCTTATTTTCTATATTAAAAAATTCTAACAAATAGTATATTTAAATGAATTTTAGAGAACAATTCAGAACGGATAAAATTTTAGAGAACAACTCAAAACAGATAAAATTTTGAAACAATTACACAAGCAAGTACACTGTGTCAGGAGGCTCCACAAAAAAAATCATAATTTTTGGAGATCATTTTCTATATTTAAAAATTCCTACAAAAGTATACATAAATGATTTTTATATAAAAAAAGAAAAAAAAACTACAGTGTTCATGTGGGGACGAGTGCTACAGTAGCTTCTCGGATGGTGGCCGTGCAGGAACGGCGACATGGCGGGTGGGGAGGGGTTCTCGCACGGCGGCCGTGCGGGAACAGTGCTATTTTTGCAACAAAAAGTGGATCCAGTCATTTCTACAAATACCACGTGAAAAAGTGACAATACAGCAAAAAAAAAAAATTCGTCACCCTTAGCCTTAGGATGTATGCTATTTTTTTTAACAGAAAAACTACGAAAGGCTATACCCTCACGATCAAATTCAACGGCACAGCTTACGACCGTTCGATCCTCAACCTCACAACCGGCTGATCCATCCAGTCCCACGTCAAACCTTATCCATCACCGCGTTGCTCGCACACAACCATTCAGTTTGCTCTCTCTGTCTCCTGTCTCTCTCTCTCTCTCCATGTCCGTCCTAGGCAAGCTAGCGGCAAGCAGGGGTGGGCAAGCGCGGGGTGGGCAGTCGTGAGCCTGAGAACGGCGGTGCGACCCGAGCGCACGTTGAGCACAATGGGCGGGGCGCCGGCAAGCGCACAATTGCCCTGGTGAATGGCGAGCACAGCGCGTGAGGCTCAAGCGAACACAGTGCCGAGGCCCGAGTGAGCGCATGGCAAGCACGACGACGGGTAGGGGGCGCGGCCCGAGTGCGGTGTGTGGGGACTCGACCGTCGTTTGCTCCTACATGCGGCCGAAAACTCTGTGAAACTTGCTTAATTTTTTTAAAACTTTTTCCAAGAAACCTACTTGAAACTTCAATTTTTTTCTTCTTCTGTGTTTTTCATTTGTTTGTTTTTTGGGGGGAAGTTGCTGATTTTTGTTTAAAACTCTGCTGAAACATCCACAAAACCTTCATGAAAGGTTTCAATATGTTTCAAGAGTTTCATGGAAGTTTGAAATTTGTATGAAACTTGTTGAAACCTAGAATTTTAAACTTTAAGCTTATCAAAACATGCTGAAACATGGATTTACGGAACTTGAAACTTGCTGAAACACCAATCATGAAACTCATTTTTCAGACTTGAAACTTACTCGAATTTTAGAAATGTTAAACTAACCTTTTGAAAATGGAAGTTCCCGTTTTTGAAACTCAAAGTTACAATTTCAAACTTTATTGAAACATTAAGTTATCATCCTATTCCCGAAACTTCTTAAAATGTGTTGATACTTGCACGAAACGTGTCGAAACCTACTTGAAACGTCGTGCTCGAAACTTGAAACCTCTTTGAAACTTTTTCACGAAACACGAGTAACTTAGAGAGCGGTTTTCCCACATACACATGGACCTCCATGCACTATCCAACGGTCCAAATGTGCTTTGAGATTGGTGCACAATTTTGGTCTATGTATTGTGCACCTGTTGGTCTACGTATTGTGTACTTATCTATACAACATGGATGGGTTCCACCGTATCCCCCACAAAATAAAGGGTCAATTAGTTCAATAGCACTCCTACAGTGGTATCTAGAGAAATAGCATCTAAATCAAGCTCGACTGCAAAATAACATCGCGAACAACTAAAATTCTTGAAAATAACATTACCATCACTCTGATAGTCGTTAATAGGTAAAAAGACTTATTTGTCTTCATTCTCTTTCCTTTTTTATTTTATTTTTTCTTTGATTCGGCTACGAGCGAGTACTCGAAGGAACCCACAGTGCTCGTGGAGGTAGGGCCAAAGTTGACAATGGCGAGGGGTGGCGTCTGTGCGAGGCTTCGGGTGGCGGCGGCACTAGACGATAGCGTCATTCCATCGGTGCTCAGGAGGATTTAGTGAACACATGAGCTCTAGTCGGCGACCAGGGATCGAGTGGTTCCAGTCGATTTGGCGAGGGTAGTTGGTGGATGTTTGGCGGCTGTAGACTGGAACCGAGGAATATTTGCTCGCTTTGTGGTTTCTCAACAGCGATGGGATGCAATTAGGAGGTCTAAGAACCTTTCAGGGCTATGGGAGACTTGAAGCTCACCTCGGTTTGCACGGGGGTGGTGTAGTACGGGCTGGAGGCTATGGTCCATTGATGTCGCCACTGGCGCCTCCCTCCTCGGCTGGGGTGACAGCTACTACAAGGGCTATGACAACGACAAGCGCAAGCAGAGGCCCGTCACCCCTATCCTAGGCCGAGCAGGAGCATCGCAAGCGCGTCCTTCGCGAGCTCAACCCCACCTGGATCGCCAACAGCCTCGGCCTCCTAGGCCAGGCGCTCTTCACCGACCACCCTACCTGGATCGCCACCGGCCTCTCCACCGTGCCTTGCGATTGTGCACGCCAGGCCTACACCTTCGCCCTCCGCATCATGATCTGCCTCCCTGTTGGCACCAACGTCCTCAAGCCTCAAGCTCGGCTCCATCGAGGTCATTTTCTAGATCACCGGCAGGGGGCGGGTCATCCTGGTTGCCGCATGGCGCCATTGAAGACTGCATCCATGCCTGGGGGGGGACAAAGTGAGCGAATCTATCCATGTGCCGGTCATGGATATTAAGGAGTTGGGTGGCATCATGCGAACATGGTAAAATGGGCATTCAAATTGTTTCTCTCACATCATACATCATTGTTAAAGATGGATGGAAAATATCACAGTAGTGCTATTTTCAAGATTTCCTGTTATTTGTGGTGTCATTTTGTAGCTGAGCGCAATTTAGATGTTATTTGTATGAATACCAACTATTAGAGTGCTAGTGAGGTAATTTCACACAAAATAAACCCTTCGTCCCTCTCTCACCCTCCTGTCATTCTCTCACCTCTCTCTAGTCTCCACCAGCGATGGGCGCGCGACGACCACTGATCGGTGAGGCAGCGGTGGCGGTGTGGAGTCTGGCGACTGGCGAGGGACAAGGAACATGGTGGGGGCGGGGTGGAGAGCGGTGGCCGTAGTGTGCGCGCACTGGGTGCAGTGTGGCCTCGTCCCCGCGACCGGCAAACAGATCCGGTGAGGGCAGTGTAGGATCCGACAAGGCTGGATCTGTCATCCCAGTGGCTTGGGAGGTTGGATCCACCTATCATCTTCCTCGACACCGACAAGTGCATCCCAGGGTTGCACCTCGTCCACCCCGCCTAGGTTGCCCGGATATTCCGATACGGATACAAATACGCGATACAGTGATACGTCATTTCCTAAAAAACACTGATACGGGGATACATGTGTGTGTGTGTGTGTGTGTGTGTTATGATAAAATTCCAGAAATATTAAATTTACTGATGGCATGCGAGATATGGGAATACCTTCATATTGATGAAGATTGAATCCAAATCCAATATACTCCATGTTGTCGAGCATCGGGGACAGCACTGGCGGAGGTGAGGGCCGAGCGTGGGGGAAGGCGAGAGGCGGGCGGGGGTGGAAGAGGAGAGTGGGCTGAGGCAGGGTGGGGATGGGTGTGAGGACGAAACAGAGAGGGGAGGGGGTCGGGCGTGGGGCTGACGGACATGCGCGGGGGCGGATTGGAGGGGCTCGGGAGTGGGGGTGGCGGCCGGGTGTTGAGACAAGCAGAAGAGACAGTGAGAGGTGTGTGCTTTTTTAGTTGAGTTAGGGTTCAAAGGTATCGGGAAGGCACGAAGTATCAGAATTATTTTTTTATTTTTTTCAAAGGTAAATCGGCCAATACGTCCCCTATACGCATCCGGGCATATTGAGAAAGTATTCGTATTTGGGGCAGTATCCAATACCGATACGTAGATTTTCGGAAGTATCCGCGCAACGTAGCAGCCCACTGATCACCGTGGTCACCGCCGGATCTGCTTTCTCTTTGTGGGACTCGCCTCATCCCCGTTTCCCGCTGCCGGATCCGGTATCCTCCTCGCCGGATCTGGCCTTTGATTCCTCCCCGTCCCTATCGAACCTCACCATCCTGCGGACTTGAACGGCAGCCACAGCTCCGGCGTGGACGCCCTCGTCGTCCTTGCCCGTCTCGTGTGGGGCGACGAAGCTTCACCGCTTGGAGCCTTGGACGACGAAACTCCAAAGCAGCCCATGCTCCGAATGTGTAACAAAAACGAGGATCCTTCCATTATTGCAAATTCTTTTTCTCCCGGATCCTTCCACTCTCTTTCTGATTTTTCAAAAAAAATTCTTGCAAATTCTTGGAGATGGAAAAATGTAACAAAAATGAGGATCTTTTCATCCTAGTGGTCAATTCCATTCCGGTTTGTATGGAATGCGTCGGTATCGGTCAATTCCAGTGTACTGTTCTGAAGTTTTTATATATATATATATATATATATATATATATATATATATATGCACACATAATTTTACTTGGAATCTCACTTCAAATACATAACCATATAATAAAAATGACACATAGTTTAATGAGTTTATAAACTCAAAGTTCGTATGCAGTTAAATAATACAACACGAGTTGATAACTTCATATATTTTATCATAGTCTAGCATAATTTTATTTAATGAAGAAGTAGTATTGGGCTGGGCCTTTGGGCCTGATTCAAAGGACGGTTCACTTTAATTATGCCTAGTATCGGAATTGCCGGAATGACAGAAATAGGTTGGAATGACCGGTATTAACCGTTATTGGCCTGTATTGAGGCCAGTACGGGATTAAATCTGGTGTGTGCCATTTTGGATACCGGTATGATATGTTCTGGCTAGAAACCGGTACCAAAATGGAATTAATAAGGTTGGTTTTCATCCTGTTTTTCTCCGCTATGCACGTCTAGAAACTATTACGACGCCTCCTGCGAAAACCGCTAATCAGGCAACCTTGATGTCTTCGATCGGACGCCACAGGTCCACACCGGCACGCAGCCCATCGTCGACTGTCCGCAACCCTGAAGCTTACCGTGCTATACTGCTTCTTTCTTCAATACAGGATAGAGCAAATCTCCTCAAGATTTTAGTGTCTCGCTAGCTGCTGCTTCCCATCCTCTTCCGGAGGGCCAATGAGGCAAGGACAGGAGCTGGGAGGACCGATTGGAGGAGCAGCCGAGGCGGTGGCGGCGCATGTACAGTACGCTCAACTCCGGCCACAGCACCATTAGCGGGCCACAGGCAGTTCAGCTGGCTTCTGACTTTGTACCCATACCGACAGTGAGTGCCATGTTGGGTTGGGGAAAAAATCTCGAGACTCGCGGATCCAGCTCGGCTTAGACTCGTGACATACACAAGCCGAGCCAAACCTTGTTTCTAGCTCGTCTCATTTTCGAGCTGAGCTCGAGCCGCTTGCGAGCCGTTTCGTAGGCTCGTTTGGCTGTATTCCCATCTCAACTTGTCACCTTCCTCGCTCTCGCCACTGACTCGTCTCCTTCGTCGCTTCCGCACCCAATGAACTTGTTTGCCTTCTTGCCTCTTTCTCCTAACCACCACCGCCTCCAAATTCTAGCTCCACTCCGGCCTCGCCATCGACCGCCATGGCTGATACCAACAACGACAAGATCAGCTACTTCCAGGCCGTCACCGCCTTCTCCGACCCCGACCTCTACACTGAGATCCTCGCCGCGCACAACTGGGACCTTCAACTCGCCATATCCTCCATCATCGCCATCCCCTCTCGCCCTCAGCATCCTCGCCCAAACCGGCACCATCTGCGCCACCACCTCCGCCTCCGCTGGAGGCGGATTTGGTCACGCCCCCACGCCTGTGCCCGCCGCCTCCTCAGCAATAGCAACCGAGGATCGTGTAGAAGCTAGTGACACTCCCCTTCTATGTGGTCTTCAGTGGGATTGGCCTCATCGCTGGCTCCATCTGTCTCGGTGCCTGGGTCACCAGCGGCATGCTGTCCTACTCCCTCTCCCTCCTCGGCCCCGCGCAGAGCGAGGATAGGCTCGTTCGGCTCATTTTCAAGAACGAGGCTGCCGAGTTGGACCCGGGACTTGGAGGGCTCGGCGGCGAATCGCACGAGCGCGTCGGTTGGGATATGGAAGGTGTTGCTCGCCGCGCACAATGACCACTCCCCGCAAAGAGCACAAGGGAAAAAATGGGTGAGGAAACCGACGGGAAGTGAAGCAAGGTGAGCTTGGGAAGTGAACCACTGGTGAAATCTATCGCTGCCACCAGCGAATCGGAGGGTGTTGCGTGGTGTGAGGAGATAGAGAGAGAGATGGGGTAGGGAAGTGAATTTCATCGAGTCGAACTACACATCGACTGGAATGTGCTTCTTGTCGTATGGTTGATAGCTAGGCTTGCGAGTCAGCTCGAGCCACCTTTCAAACTAAACCAAATCTCGTTTCTGGATCGTTTCTTAAACAAGCCGAGCCGTTGTTAAGACCGAGGGCGACCCTTGCTCGAGCTGGTTCGGCTCTGCTTGTTTTGAGCCCTAGTGTCATGATCCTCGTGCTCTCCTTTAGTTTGTCAAATTGATGCAGAGAGAACTCTAAATAGTTATGTACTAATGCTACTAGATATGACTTAGGAGTGATCCAATTGATTCATGTGTGGTATGCATATGCTGCTTTAGGTCCATTAAATTACGACTTCACTCTATGAATGTTAAACTTACAACATTACTCTGGTTGCAAAGAGTTGGATGTCTGATCAACGCCATAAAAACATTTATCTAGGTGCAAATTGAGCATAAGCAAAGACGTACCTTCGTGTGCATGAAATGCAATCCAAACAAAATTATGGCCAAAAAATTGACGGAGATAGAATTCTGTTAGTTCAAGATTAGAAGTTATATATCCTCTGTTTTTTGGGAATCGTCGAGAGAATGACGAGACATGGGCCTGTATTAGTTGTGGGCTTAATCAAGTGATTACAAGAGAATAAGGACGCTCACGTGAGGACCGCTCTTCGTAGCTATTTCGTATGAAAAATTTCGTGTGTGCAGTACAGTCTTGCAGATTCCTTTTCTCCCGGATCCTTCCATTCTTTTTTGTTCTTTCAGATTTTCTGATATTTCTTTGTTAGAGAAGATGGTGTACACATGAGTTTGATGGAGCGAATAATCGGAAGTATTTTCTGAAATGACATTTTTAGCATATAATATTTAATTTAAGAAACGTTTAACATTTCACAAATGTTCCCCAGCTTGATTCACATTCAAAAATTTAAATAGCCATCCCATGTGCCCAATGATTGAAATGTGCTTTGACTCATGTAAGAGACAGAAAGAAACGTGGTAGTGTGAATCTGTGAACGTATTTGCCTCATCGGAATACACGAATATTTTTCTGGACAGTATTTGTGCACAGATATGTAACAGCCCAAAAATTTATAATCGTAAAAATAAGGAATTTTTAAAACTTTTTGTATAATGTCTATTGTCGGTCGTTTGCCTGCATCTTTGAGATTTGCTTGAGGGCATTTTGCATCTCTTCTGCTCTCATGATTTTATCTATCATTCCAATATTGTGTCTTTTCTCAAGTCTTTCTAGTTTTCCTTCCTTCTTCCTCTATTTCCTTTGGTTAAAAGGTTGATCAGCCCAGTATCCGATCTGACAAGCCCGCTCCCGTGCACCCCTCTCCTGTTCCTCCGACCAGTAGTGGTCAAGTAGGGCAGTCGTGCCCCTCACTCGTGCGCTGCGTGCGCCAAGGCAAAGTCACGGTGTGGAGCTATCCATCGACCATTAATAGCCATCACCTAGGATGTCACTCAACTGCACTGTACCACCACTCCAACAACAGCCCCAACCACTCCGACCACTCCCCTTGGACATGTTGTGCGTATACATATGGTTGCCCAAGTCCTTGTTGCCTCCTTGTTGCTTTTCTTTGCCATTTCAGTACTTAGCCACATTCTCTTCTTCCTCCAAAAGAGCTCGAGCTCCAATCAAGCTCAAGCACTCGTCTTTGTCGAGCGCCCCTACACCACCACCTTGCCGCAGGCACTCATTGGTAAGGCCACTGCCACGCGCGTACGCATTTGCTCACACCCATGCCCCCAAGTAGTGTTCTCCCCAATTAAGTCTACTCCTTGACTCGTAGGAACAACCTTGGAGACCACACTTTCTTCCCCTCTTACCAGGGCATTTCAAGACATCCAAGTAGGACCATTCATCTGCTTCTAGGGAGCAACCTTGAAGACCGAAGACCACCCTTCTGCTTCAAGCTATTATTGCAGCACATAGCTTCTCTCGTAGTCATAACCCACGTCGCCAGCCGGCTCTGACTAGCTCATTTCCCAGCCCGTACCGATAAGTTCCTAGTGGCTGGATGCTCTTCCTAGTTCGAGCCGCCTTGTTCTCTCTTGGATTTTTCTTTGGCTCTTCCTTTGGCTTTTCCGCTAGTTCATTCGATTGCATCAATACAGTCGAACTTTTGCTTCTTTCGACCTCTGCTGTGTAGCCGAATATTCTCCCATTCGACTATGCACGGTTAACACTTCCACGACCTCCCTCCTTGCACGGACCTCCCATTTTACAAAGACCACTCTCTTAATCGTGACCTCCCTTTTTGCAAAGACCACCTTCTTGGTCTTTTGCAAAGACCACCCTCTTGGCTTTTCTGCAAAGACCTCCTCAGGTCATGGCGCCTCCACGACCTTCCCTGGTCGCAATACTCTCATGACTTTCCCCTGGTCCTGGTATCTCCAAGACCTCGTTTGTGTTCATCTTGACCGTCGGGACCTCCCTTGCGTTCATCTTGACCGTCAGGGCCTCCCTTGCGTTCATCTTGACCGTCGGGACCTCCTTTGCTTTTATCTTGACCATCGAGACCTTCTTTTGTTTAGATCTGAGGGTCCAGACCTCTCTTCGTTTAGATCTAACGGTCCAGACCTCTCTTCGTTTAGATCTAAGGGACCAGACCACCTTTCGTTTGGATCTAAGGATCCAGACCTTCTTTCGTTATGATCCAAGGGTCCAGACCTCTCTTTGTTTAGATCTAACGGTCTAGACCTCTCTTCGTTTAAATCTAAGGGACCAGACCACCATTCGTTTGGATCTAAGAATTCAGACCTTCTTTCGTTAGGATCCAAGGGTCCAGACCTCTCTTCGTTTAAATCTAAGGGACCAGACCACCATTCGTTTGGATCTAAGAATTCAGACCTTCTTTCGTTAGGATCCAAGGGTCCAGACCTCTCTTTGTTTAGATCTAACGGTCCAGACCTCTCTTCGTTTAAATCTAAGGTTCCAGACCTCCTTTCATTTAGATCTGAGGGTCTAGACCTCTCTTTGTTTAGATCTAACAGTCCAGACCTCTTTTCGGTTAAATCTAAGGTTCCAGACCTCCTTTCATTTGGATCTGAGGGTCCAGACCACCTTTCGTTTGGATCTAAGGGTCCAGACCCCTCTTCGTTTAGATTTAACGGTCCAAATCTCTCTTCGTTTAGATCTAAGGGTCTAGACCTCCCTCTCGTTAGATCTCCCTTGTGGTCTTTTTGCAAAGACCACCCTCTTGGTCCACGACCTTTCTTAGTCCTAGCACTCACACGACCTCCCCTGGTCGTGGCGCTTTCATGACCTCCCTAATTCTGATGATTCGGGACCTCCACAGCTCAAGTGATACCGGGACCTCCCAGCTCTGTGATACAGGACATCCCCAGCTCTGATGATACAGGACCTCCCATGGGTATAGTAATTCCAGGATCTCCCATGGTCACAGTACCTCCAGGACCACCCCAAGTCATAGTACTTCCACGACCTCCCTGTCGTATTTTTCTAAAACTCTGAGCTCATCGACCACCACAGATCGGCGACCATCGAGTTTTCAAGCTGTCTTTGGTCTCATATTTCTAATCTACGCTTTTGCATTATTTGGAGTTCTTCGCATATTTGGAAACGATTTGAGTTGGAATATATGCTTATTTGCCTTTTTGGTTGTTTTGCGATTATAGAAGCCGAGGCGATCGAAGAACAGTTCGTTGATCAGGATCTCGATCAGCAGCACTCTGAACAAGGCGAGTCAACCCTTTGACCATGTTGCACCTACCTTTTGCAAATTATGTTGCTTTAAATTATGAAACTGCATTGCTATGTTTTATCAAACTAAATTGGTCTAGCTCATAGTTAATGCCTTAACAAATACTTGTATATAAACTTCCAATCCTTGAACTTGGACATTATCCTTTGTCACCCTAGACTTAATAGATTACATACTAGTTACTAAGTCTGTATTTAAGTATCATGCTTAGCCTTGATTAGATACAATGTCATGTGGGCATTAAATTGCCCGACCACAATCATTAAAAACTTTGGAAAATGATTTGGACAGTGAGGCTGGGAGTCTGGCTGGTATGTTGAAGTAAATGATTAATTTCCAAAACAATAAAACCTAAAAAACTGATTTCGACAGGGGCGGCTAGAAAGAGTGGCTGGTGCCGGAGGCACGAGAAGCTGTTGGTATGTGGATGTACCGCCCTGGTCAATTAAGGACCGAATCTTAGAAAGACCTCTCATGCAAAAACAGTGTAACTACAAGTCTATAATGGGTACGACCTGACCAACTAATTTGCTCGCCTCGGCGTGGCTTCACCATGGGAGGAATGTGGCGTGGGTAAAGGGGAAAGAAGCCACAGCGAAACACACGGCGCAAGAGGGGGCCTCCTAGAAGTGCATGGCACCGGGCGGTGGAAACCTTAGCGGGTGGGGCTGCATCGAGGAATGAGCATTGTAAAGGCCTTGTGGTAATCTCCCCTTGATTCACATGTCTAAGGAAGCATGTGTATATATCAAGACGATTACCTCTTGTGGGTAAAGTGTGCGAACTCTACAGAGTAAGAAAACTATCATTATAGCCGTGCTCACGGTCAAGAGCGATGCTGAGAACTTGCTTGATATAGTTTTCATTTTTACAAAACCCTTTGTGATGAAAAGGGAAAGCTGGGGTGGGACCCTAGGGATTTGAGAAAGGCCTAGTCGGGGGCCAGTGGTAAATACGGGATAGCTCGAGCATTGAGTGGATGGAGCCACTCAATGGTATAGGAGGTGGAACCTCCACTAATACTTTACAAATGAAAATTCATTTATGAAAACAGATTTGTTAAAATGCTAAGTCTCAGGATTTTCTACTACTCATCTATTCCAAACTTGGCTTTGTGCAAATAAAAGAACTCTAAAGCTTCCCTTGATTAGCCTTGTATCTATAAGAACTACATTGTGGGTTGGCTCGCGAGTACAGTTGTGTACTCAGGCTCTGTCAATATAATCTTTTTAGGCCCGAATGATCAAGACCCTTACCAGTACTTCACGGAGGATGAACCAGATGGTGGAGATGATAATGAAGCTTAGGCCGGGACCCCCAGTCGCTTGCCTGTGGGCAGAGTGAATGGATCCACCACGACTTGTTTTGCTTCCACCCTTGCCTTCTATTCTGTACTCTTGATTTTTGTAAAACTCTTGCCTAAGTGGCGCTTTTGTAAACAGTTGGCCGCAAAACCGGATATTTATGTAATATATTATGGGCTTACACTGTTCATTTTGAGTATCATTTACATGGAGCGAAGTTCACGATCAGTGTGTTTACAGACTCTAAATGGATGTCTCATGACCACCCCTTAAATGGTCTAGAGCTGCTACTAAGTAACCTAGGACCTCCCTTAGCTGGTCGAGGGCCTTTATCAGATGACCCTCGATCACCCATAGCCAATCTAGGACCACTACCAAATGTCTCACAACCACTCTCGTAGGGTTTATAACTAGCTCTAGTGGGTCTAGGACCTCCTCAAGATCTCCTTAGGAACTCCCTTGACCTTTCGGACCTCCACCAGATGCCTCACGATCACCCCTAGATGGTCTAAGACCACAACCAGATGCCTCATGACCACCCCTAGATGGTCTAAGACCACAACCAGATGCCTCACGACGACCCCTAGATGATCTAAGACCATAACCAGATGTCTCACGACCACCCCTAGATGGTCTAGGACCACTACTAGGAGACCCACAACCACCCCTATATGGTCTAAAGATTACTTCCAGATGTCCCAAGACCTCCTGTATCTCTTTTGTCGTATCTTCACGACCTCCTAAGGACTTCCCCGGGACGTCCCTACAGCATTCCCTGAGACTACCACAGCACACCTCAGGACCTCTCCAAGACGACTCTACAGTGCCTCCTCAGGACCTCCTCAGGACCTCCCCGTAAGACCTCCTCAGGACCTCCTTTGGCTATTTATAGGTCCACTCCAAGAACAGTACTCGAAGGGAACAGTGACTAGCGAAAGGATCACTCCAGAACCTCCTCAAGATCACTCCAGGACCTCCTCGGGATCACTATAGAACCATCCCAGGACCTCTTCAAGACCTCCCCAGATATCCTTCATGTTCAAATGAGGTCGCGATTATGAACCTAAACGTGTGTTGGCTGTGAGTTTCCGTAGTTATGCGAGTGAACTTAAATATATCTGTGCTTGTTAGCTACTGATCCAGAGAATGACACCTTATGCATAATAGATCTTAAGCTCCAAATTTGAGGTCTGACAAGATCTCGGTGATATTTGGATGGCCCTGATAGGACATGGACCTCATGAAACTTTAAACTCGAATCCTGAAACCTCGATGAAACTGTTATGCAAAATAAAACTAGATGAAACTGCTAGCAGTGCTTTTTTTACCTGCAATCTGTATAGTATTATTTAGCAAATTTCTCCGTACGGACGTGCTGTACGGTATCACCTTGCGACGACCATGCACACGGCATTGATAATGGAACGAGGCCCAGCCGCCCAGCCCAGGCTCGTGGCGAAACTTGGGCCGTCATCTAATTCTTGTAGCACTTCCAGTTGGGGATTTTGCTTCTACTCTTTTTGTTGCTGTTGAACGAATGGCCTGCGCAGTTATAGTCGCAGATGTCATGCTGTTGCCCCTGCCGCCAGCACCAACTCCGGCGAGGCCCCAACTGAACGGCAGCGATGAGCGGCGGCAGCGGTGGCGGAGGGGGCGGTGGGAGCCCCAACAACACGGAGTGGCGCTTCAACCAGACGCTCCGCAACGTGCAAGGGTGGGTTCGTTCGTCCCTTCTCCCCCTCCCGCCTCCCCCTTCGATCTGATTCTTGCGAAAATGGGGTGTAGGCTGGTGTGTTTGATGGGGAAACTGCGTGAAAGGTGGCGCCTTTTGGGGGATTATTGGGTAAAGGTGGGATCCTGGCGCGTGTTTGCGTTCTCGGTCCGGTGGATCTGGGGAATTTAGCTTGTGTGTGCGGGTCATGATGCACTTGGTGATGTGAATTAGAATGGTGTTGGGGTGTTTGTGGGTAATTTGATTGGGTCTGCTGCTTTTGATGGACTGGATCTTGTATCTGGCTCTTATGGTTTGGTGAATTTTGGAGATCACCATCTGTATTAGAGGTGATAATGCTAATAGAGAATATGCAAATATTATCATTTAGGGTGGGAGGATGTATTGTTTTTTCCCCTGCATATGGAGTGAGATGTATGACTGTTAGGTTAGCGTTCACTGGAACTCAAGGGGAAGATCAGCTAATACTAGTATTTGAAAAGCCAGTTATGTTAAATCTAACCATATTATTATGCGAATTCACATAATCCATGTATATATTAGGGCCTTAGGGGCTCCAGGTTATAGCCTTGATTAGTCATTAAAGTTCCAGATTAGATGTCCAGAAGAAATGTTCTTGATGTATTTATCCAATTATACCATGGCTATTCAAATTTAACTCTTCAACCAAAAAAAAGGGTGTGGTCCTTAGGGGGCCAACGGAAGATATACATGTGGCGAAATCACCACATGCAAATGTACTGTTTCTGTCTAAATTTCACTCCGATTCCATGATTAGACATATTATGTACCACTGCTGGCCATTGCAAAGTCTATCTGCTTGTAACCTTACAAAATGAATTTTCGCTGTCTTCCTCAATTCTTTGTCAGAATGCTCAAAGGACGCAGTTTTCCTGGGAAGGTTCTGCTAACCCGACGATCTGAGCCTCTTTCACCTCCTGAATATTCCCCACGCTTCGAAAATGATCGTGATGAAGATGAGCATAACGAAGGTTCACGGGAGGTAATGTGCCATTAGTTTGCATTGCTTTCAACATGTAAAAGACAGATTGTAACTGATGAAATTATAAGTGTGCAGGGAGAAGGGCAAGCATTAGGAAACACAACTGATAACGCGAGTGCAAAGAAATCAAATCTGCCATCAACGAGTAGCACAAATTCATTATCAGATGCACAAGGATTAGTTTCTGGGGCTAGAGCTACAGATTCTGCGAGAATCACAAAATTCACAAAGGAACTCTCTAGGCCAGCAGTTATATTAGGTACAGACTACAAAGATTATCCTATATGGTATATAAAATTGATTGGATCATCAATTGGGTGTGAAGGGAGTTGAGTTCAGCAGTAAATATGACAGTAATTTCCTAATATTGAGCGTGTTTTTGATCATTTCTAACTTTCCATCATTTTGGTTGCCAAGGTAAACAGGAAACCGATTTGCTAATGCACATTAACCTGCTAATTTCCTTAACTGAAAGTCTATTTTGCTCACCCTTGGATCGATTTGGAGATTCGTGCGCCACCCCCACCTCGTTCCTCTTCGTCTCCGGCAAAGCCGTGCACCACGCGATGCACTCTGGCGCAGCAGCCAGTGGTCACGAATCGCCCCTCGTTTTGTTATATTAAGGGGATGCGCTGAAGGCGCCGCAACCTATCACTGGAAGTGACGGCAAGGATCGCTGGAGAAGAGGAAGAAGAGCTGCGGAGGTGGATGAGGGCGGAGGAGGCCGACAGGCCCCTCCGCTGGCAGTGAGGCAACGGGAGGTGGCGCGCAGGGTGGGGAGGGTGGCTGGTGGTTATGGTTAGGAGGGTGGGTGGTGGTTTATATATGTGATTGGGGAGGGGATAGGGATGGTTGGTTGGATCTGGATCCAATGACAATAAAAATTGACTGGAAGTTAAGGATGTAAATTTTACCTATGGGTGGTTGTTCCTTGTTTTTTATGGCAGCAATTCTTTTCACTTCTGTTTATATTCTCAGTTACGCTGTCTCTTGTTGATGATGGCAAATTATTTCAAATGCTGGGGAGACCAGTGTAATTTTCTGTCTATAATGTGTACTGCCGGTTTCCTTCTACCAAGAAACCAAGATGTTTTGATGTGCCCTCCTACCTTTTCCTAATAGCAAGAATATCCACCATGTATTCCTTGGAGGCTACATGATTTTTTTTTTAACTGTGCAGTAAGCTAGTTTGGCTGGAGAGATTTTTTTTCCCCTTTTGATGTCTAACTGCTAGCATTCCTGTCTTTTTTCAGCTTTTATCTGCCCTCACTGTTCTTTCTTGTTCATCATGTTTTTTTATTTACAACTTATAAGTATGACCTCCACCCACTGTCCGCCTTAAATATGCTAAAATTAATCGCAGTAAAAAGAGCATGATCGGTTTATACTTTAGAGTTCATTTTGATTAGCTTCTGGATAAATGACAAAGTTTTATTGTCTTTTGATTATTCTAAATACTATTAGCTTAATGGCTTGTCCAGAATTTATTTGACATCTGCTGTGTTATCTCCATGGTGTAGACAAATTACGTGAATTATCTTGGAGTGGTGTACCACCTTATATGCGACCTAACATATGGAGGCTTCTTTTGGTGAGTAGACATATCTGTTGTAAGCTAATGTGACCTCTTTCGAATGTGGTTTTTCAATGTTTGAATTTAATATAGCTGGCTACAGGGATATGCACCACCTAATGCAGATCGACGAGAAGGTGTTCTAACAAGGAAAAGACTTGAGTATGTAGAATGTGTTTCTCAGTACTATGATATTGCTGATAGTGAACGCTCAGATGAAGAGATTAATATGCTTCGCCAGGTAAATTTTTGGACATGAATTTACTATGTCAGGAATCCCCTCCTCCCTCTTTTCATGGGATCAATCATCTTACTCTCAAATGTTCGCTTGTAGATTGCTGTTGATTGTCCAAGAACTGTACCCGATGTTACCTTTTTTCAGCACCCTCAAATTCAGAAATCTCTGGAGCGCATTTTGTATACATGGTAAGGTGGTGTATTTGGTTGGTTCATCTTGATTAACTCATCAGTAGAAAAATGTGCTCCCATTTTGATAAATGGTTCCCCTCCTTATGATTCTCTCTCCAATGCAGCTCTCTTGTTGCTTAGTGAAACTCAATTTTATTCGTTGCACTTCTCCATGTGTACTGTGGTAATACATGATCAGTGGATGGAATTTTGCATGAAACAGGATCTTTGTATTAGTCACTCAAGTTGCTGTGTAGTACGTTGATTCTCCTTTTGCTTGACATGTCAATATATTAATATCAATTCCAAGTGACTGTTCTTGTCGAGCAGTAACTTGGTTGTTTATGGCTTGGCATAATTCCACCCACTCACAGAGCAGTCCTGTTGACTTTATGAGACAACAAACGTGGCTTCTAATCCTCACATATATTTGGTCGTTGTGCTATGTTACCTGTATGCAACGCAATCAGGGTTATGGTTGTTAGTTGCTTTGCTTCACTATCACTTGATATGGTGATGCCTCAATTTCAGGGCCATCCGTCACCCGGCAAGTGGCTATGTTCAAGGAATAAATGATCTTGTTACACCGTTCTTGATCGTGTTCTTATCAGAGCACCTAGAAGGCAACATGGACACTTGGTCCATGGAAGATCTTTCTCCGCAGGACATTTCTAACATAGAAGCAGACTGCTACTGGTGTCTCTCAAAGTTTCTGGATGGTATGCAGGACCATTACACCTTTGCCCAACCAGGAATTCAGCGCCTTGTTTTTAGGTTGAAGGAGCTAGTTCGTCGCATAGATGGTAATGTTCTACTGGTTCTCATATATGAGTATATGACCACTTCTGTACTTATCTGACATGGAATTCAGAAGAGTTTTTGACATGGGGTCTGATTTTGACCTCTGATATCTTTGGGTGCTATACAGAACCTGTGTCCAAGCACATGGAGGAACAAGGGTTGGAGTTTCTTCAGTTTGCCTTCCGTTGGTTCAATTGTCTTCTGATACGCGAGGTTTGTCTAGTAACAGACACAAGTTTAGATTTTGTATGCACATTAACGTTGCTAACCTGTCTCACATCCTTGTAGATACCTTTTCATCTTGTCACACGCTTGTGGGATACCTACCTTGCTGAGGGAGATTATCTGCCAGATTTTCTTGTGTACATATCAGTTAGTTTTTTGTTAACTGTAAGTTAAAACACCCCCTACTAGTAACTGGTTTGTGCGATTTGTTTTTAAAATCTGCAAACCCACACAAAAAAAAACTTGGACATCATGTTGCAAAATTTTCTATAATTGTCCTTGTTAAGTGAAACTTTGACCTAATAATTCCTTGAGGATATTCACGTGTCTTCTGTAGAAGTCTATCTGGGATACATACTACCCCCCTAGTTTCTGCTAGTTATGCTTACTCCCTTTTTTTTCCGTCAGTGGTCAGACAAGCTGCAGAAACTGGAGTTTCAAGAGATGGTCATGTTCCTTCAGCACCTTCCAACTAGGAACTGGGCGCACCACGAGCTTGAGATGGTCCTCTCGAGGGCATACATGTGGCACACAATGTTCAAAAGCTCTCCCAGTCATCTTGCCAGCTAGGACCCTGTTCGTCGTGCCTGGAAGCAGTAACCCAGCTTCCACTGTATTGTAGACTCATATTCCCTCCAGTGGTTATGGGAGGGTTTTCTCCGTTTTTGGTTTGACGTATATTATCAATTGTATTATCGCTCCGATTTGTATATTTTACTGAGGAATTGATATCTGTGATGATGAATAGATAGCGGTGAATTCGTTATACTCGCTCTATTGTTTGCAACTTTGGTGCTATCTTCCTGGTTGGATCTGAGAGATGTGCTTGACATCAGTGCCTTTGTACTAGCACGTAGATACTATAGCACACCTTCATTTAGTTGGATGGTTATCTCTTTAGTTGGTTAGCTGCATGCAGATCTATCATAATTTGGTAGTCATGTTAATTGCATAGTTTTAGGATTCCTTGTTTAGGGAGCCTTGTTTGGATAAAAGGAAAATTGAAGGAATAGTGGGATTCCTTGCCTTTAGGGGTGTTTGGAATGGAAGATTGCCTCATTCCGTTCCTTTGGAAAGTTGCATCTTCCTAGGGTTTTGGAGGAAAAGAAAAAAGAGGTGAAAGCTGAAATTTTTCCTTTGAAAGTTCCAATGCAATGTCCTTCTCTTTCAAACATTTCCTTTGAAAGTTCGAATGCAATCTCGTTCTCTTTCAAACATGAGCTTTTTTTTTCCTTCAATGTATTCTTATATTATTCATATTTTTTATCCTGCGTTCCAAACACATCTTCCCATATTTTTCTTGTGTTTTCCAATGCATTCATATGTATTTCAAATGCTTTCCCTCGTTCCTATGTTTTTCATGTCCGCGTTCCAAACAAGCTTTTAGTGGTCAAGTCATCCATCTATATACGGATGAGATTGTATCTATTACTATCAAGCAAATAAATAAATAAAGTTTTTCTAATCTCCCTCTCTTCTTCTCAATTGGGCCTTAGAGTCTTGGCGGCGGTATGGCTAGCCATTCAAGGGCGGGCACTCTACTCTCGGTCCTCGGAACCTTACCTAGCCATGTCCATGACAATTTGGTAGCAAAGCCAATCGTCGCCCCTTCCACCATTAAGGGCGACGAGGGTTTCGATTCCAAGACGATTGATATGTGTATTTTGCATACATATTTATTACTATTATTCTGCATATTTATTTCTATTGTTGTCTATTTTTATGGCTTAGTAATCAAATAAAGCCGAGTTCATGCATAAATCCCACAAATGTCGGTAGATGCAATCTGGAAGGAATCAAGGAGGATTCCACATTTTTGGAAGATATTTCAAGGCAATCAACAACGACATGCAAATTCAGAGCCAAGATAAGCACAACATAAGAAACCAAGTCGCATTTGGAGTCTCCAGAGGAGAATACAACCTAGAGTTGCTCATACCACGTTAACACACACATTAATTCCCCATAGACTACAAATCATGATGGTGGTTCATCTCATAACAGATCATGATGGCGGTGGTCTCACACGTTCATTCCGCATGGAGGCTTCGTGATACCTCATATATTGAGTTACAAAGGGATCGAAGCAAGACAGACGACATCAAATCGGCATAGGGAGACACCACCACCACCTAGAGAGGAAGAACGCCACTAGCACCTTTTTCCACGTCTAGTTTGTTAAGTACATAAGCATTTTTCAAATTACTTTAATCCAGAAATAAGCTAGATAAAATATGAAAAATACTTTAGCTATTTTCGCAAATACAAAGCAGGTATGTATGAACACTATAGGTATACTAATTTCTAGAAAGACAGAAACTAGCATATCTATCTCAGCGTTCATCACAACAACAAATAGTAAAGTAAACCAAGTAACATACCCAGATTCAGTAGAAAAAGAAGTAGCGCCAGAATTCTTGATAATGTTGTTGTTCGTCATGATGTAGTGGACGTCGCGTAGTTGTGAAGTTGAGGTAGAACGTAGCAGAGAGTCGTGTAGTCGATGTAGAACGAAAGCGTAAAGTCGAGTCGTGCACTTGATGTAGACGCGTAACGAGCGATCGTAACGCTCCCTAAAACCTTATTCGTCCTCGCTCGTGCAAGCCTTCAGGACGAGGTTCCGGAGGCTTGCTCTCTGGTGCTTGATCGTACACGCCTCGCCGGATGGAGATTGCCAAAGACGACAACAAGCACTGTGGAATTTTCGAACTATGTAAGTGGAAAAACTTCGGACCACGACACAAGACGCAAGGCGAGCGAGGCGGAGAACGCAAGCACGGCTTGACTCGGCGAGGCGAGGCGAGAGCAGCAGCGTGTGTTGTCTCTTTCCAATTCCACAAGTGGGGCTACCACGTTCCACCTTTTAAACTGGTGTCACTCTCCTTAATTCCTCCATGTGGGACTAAACATTTTTAGCGCTTGCACATGGGCCTTTGAGATTTACTAGGAATTAATTAGAATATAATATTTGGGCCTAGCCCATATTAATTCCAACATAGATCATCATTTCCACCATATTTCTCCATAGGATTTAGCCGTAAACTATTCTAGATCATTTCGGAAACTTGGGACTGTGCATCCACCGGACGGTTTCTTCATCGCATTAGTTTTGTGTTTAATTTATTATTTCCAAAACATGTTTAGTGTCATCTCTATGATGTCCGTACATTCTCTGTATATAATGCACTAGTCCAAGATGACGCTAGTGCACACAGTCAACATAGATGAATATCATTCTACACAAAATGAATATAAGAGTAAACGATTAATTTGATTATTAAATAAAGGTTGTGACCGTATGGTCGAGTTTACACTTATTAAGTCACGCAGAGCTGCACTAAATAAAGATACGGCAGCGGAACGGAAACAACTCCAACGGTAACCCATCGACTTGCCACTAGTAACCGACTGGGATCAAGACCTAGCGATCACCCTCCTTGTAAAACTCCTCCTCGAAAGCAGGTGAAGACTCCACTACTTCAATTGAATGATTGCAGCAAGAATGACTACTCCGAGTACTCAACAAGTTGTACCACAGAATGTAATTATAGATGATGGCTTATTCCAAAGAAAATGACTTCTATGTTTTTTTTTTGCAAAAAGTGACACTTGCAATTGAATACAAATAATAGATTGAAAGCGTAATTTAAAATGAATAACAATAATAATTTAACAAGTATTTTCACAAAGAACACAAAACCTAATCAATTTCTTTCACACAACCACATGGGTTTTAAATCACACAGCTGTCCCTTCCCAATAATTTTATGAAAATCTACCCCTCATGTGAAATCCCCGAGTATGCCTATGACCGTAGATGCGGCTATTTGAATAAATTGATTAACACTCTGCGAAGGTTGTACACTTTACCTATAAGATATAACGAGTGTAGCTAGCACCAATCATAACAAAACTTTTCCAAAATTTCATCTCAACAATTGACCCTCCTGTTGTGCATACTGACAGCACCAAACCTTCACACAGGTTGTTGGCCTGTCGCACACCGTTGGACCTGGACAGGGCAAACCTCTCATAAATGTGAATCGCCACACAGACAGAATCACCCCTCCATCCTAGCACACAGTCTAACCTACCTGCTTGAGTAATCAATGTCAAGAATCTGTGACTTACTAAGTTAGGTCTGTCTTATACTAGGCATGTGGTTGTACAGTTATGACTCAGCTCAGTGGCACACAAAGTTAAGTTCTTAATTGATTAAGGCGAGACTGTCAAATTACTACCAATTACCACATTTATATTTTCCTAAACGCACACAACTCCACCATATCACGATTCCATCCACTTGCCTCGGTCTAAATCTTTTCCCACACCGTTAGTTAAGTGCAACACATGCCATCAACGAGTAACAACATACTGCACACAACTTTCCATAAAGTATTCCATATTCACTTAGTCAAGTTTTATTTTACAGCTCAAAATGATGTCAATAAGGCTAAACAGACTAATCGTGTCTAACCAACCCACGTTGGTGCTACAATGATACCAACTAGCAATTATCCAACTAGGGTGACAAAAGATCATGATATTACAATGAGCAAGGTGGATATAATCAAATAGGTGTATAGCTAATCTCAAAGCATTTAAATAATTAAATACTTGAAATAACAATAGTTTGAATCAAAGTAGTTTTGCAAAATTGGGTTCAACATGGTAAGAGGTACAACTTGCCTTGAAACAAGTCTTGGTACTAGTCTTGAGCTTAATAAACTCCTCCTTCCTCAAAAGCTCTCGAAGTAACAACGTCTACTTGTAAACGAAAACGAAAATCCAAATAAATACAAAACAGAGTAACAAATAAACTCCAAAAAATTAAATTAAAAACACAGGAAGATAGGGCTTGAATTTAGACGAATTTAGAAACTTGAATGAGTTCAATCGGAGTTCGTATGGGGAAGAATGGGCTCTCGAAAGATTTAAATCTAAGAAAACGATAAAGAAAATACTATTTTGAATTTTCAGAATTTTCTTTCTAATGGAAATTCCCAAATATTGCATCAGCATGACGTCAGCAATGAATTTCAAAATTAAAAGAAAATCCCAAAAATAGGGAATAGAGGTTGACAAGTGGGACCCTCGGTCTAT
This sequence comes from Phyllostachys edulis, assembly GCA_036346405.1. Taxonomy (NCBI): domain Eukaryota; kingdom Viridiplantae; phylum Streptophyta; class Magnoliopsida; order Poales; family Poaceae; genus Phyllostachys; species Phyllostachys edulis. Next base: position 15,433,402 of record CM070566.1, read on the forward strand.
GGACCGAGTCTATGGTTTTGGTCTACTAATCTATGGCTCACGGGTGCATGGAACAGTGAACTGACATGTGGGATCCACATGTTAGTGGGTGGGTTTACCGTGGACCAAGTCCACGTGGATTGACTCTGATGCGGTTGTCGGTGAGGCTGACACGGCACTGACGTGGCAGACATGTGGACAGGAGGCTGAGGTGGCGCTGACACGCGGCTAACGCATGGCCTCAATGTCAGCTCGATGGCAACGTGGCTCGGGGACCTAAGGTCATCGACGTTTAGGTAGGCCTTGACGAGGATATAATAATCCTCATTTTATCTTTTATCTATAATTCTTATTATAGGTAAATATGACGTCATATGGTCCCTGGGTATACCCCTTAATGTTATAAGGGAAGAGTCTACTGGGTGGTCGTAAGTTCTTCTACGACCACACCCCCATAGTCGTAAGTTATGCTACGACTACCCCATAGTCGTAAGTCTTGCTACGACTACCTCATGGTCGTAAGTTCTTCTACGACTAGGTCAGCTACGACCACCTTATGATCAATTAAACCTACAGACAAGTGGGCCCAATTGATTAAGGGATTCAAATATCATCATGTTGTTACTCTGCGAAGTAATAGCACGTAATGCTCCATTATCTCGGTATATTCTTTGTTAGGCGGCGTGGAGGAGTTAATCGCCGATGATTACTACCAACGTCGCCGTTCTGAGATGTGATGGCGCCGCTTCACTGGAGAAGCCGCCGCTCCTTCACGTACTATATAAATGCGGCAATCAGAGAAGGAAAGGGCGGATCAAATCGGGCCATCAGGAAGACAGTTTAGCACTATCATCTGTAATAGTCTTAGCTTTTTCTCCTGATTGTTCATAATACACTCAATACCATACACACACAAGAGTAGGGTTGTTATTCTCTCCGGAGAAGGCCTGAACCTGTATAAAAATCCCCGTGTCAATCTCTCTGCGTGATTCCATTCTAGGAGACCCCCCGAATCAAACAATCTTTACGTAAGTTCGGTTCTAAAACACCGACAGTTGGCGCCGATCGTGGGGATCTTCCGGTAATCTCTTGTCAACATACTCTCTGTTTTCCAAATCTCATGCACTCATGGCAAGAGAATGGAACGAGGAGAATTGGTTCGACTTGGTAGATTACGCAGACGTCGACATGGATGCCGGTTTCGATTACGAGCCGAGTGATGACTCATCCGATGGTGCTGCGCCTCCGGTGATCTTCCCAGATCCGAGAGCGAAGCTCTTGGTGGAGTTGAGGAGGATCCTTATCCCCACAACAAGACGCGTCAAGAGAGGAATCTACCTCTCAAAGGACAAGGGTCAATCTGACCAGGACCACACCCAAGTGGACTCACAACACGACGAGAGTTTTTCCTCGAAGTGTCCGAGTCCCCCTAAGGCGGTCCGACTTGGTGAGGCAAGCTCTGGAAGCCACATGCAGGACTTCACCAAAGGCATCGGTGATCCTCTCTCCGGATAACGCCAGAGAGAGCGGGATCAAGCATGCTTTTCCTACAAATTCGACCATCTCTCCGCAGATCACACCTGCCGACGGAGACGGTTATAACCCGGACTTCCCCTACCTGGAGGGGATTACTCCAAGTCGCCAGATAGTGTCTCTCGACGACTCCTCAAGCGGGGAGGTCTCGAGCGCAAGTGAGAATCATCAACGGGAGGTCTTCGTCCTTCCCTCGGATCAAAGTCACTCTCCTAGAGACCGAGATGGAGACCCTCCCCAAAGATCACGCACTGCGCCCCCTCGTGACATTGGCAAGGACACCACCGCTGGCGGACACGACTAACACCTTCATGAACACGAGGGAAATCCTCGACATTCTCGCACTCCATTGAGGCAATCTCAAGAGTCCGACATGGAAGCTCTTGAGGCTATTCGACGGAAGAAAATTGAAGCCCAGAAGAATTTGCCTGGGCGCATCCAATATCAATCAGAGGAAGCTCGAGAACTCCAGTACATCAATGACTTGCTCAAGAATCCAACTCAAGAGCTAGCCCGAGCGCCAGGCTACGACCTCTTCGTTGAAGAGATCGCACAAAGGCTTCGGAACACGATGGCAAGGCCGAAGCACCCGCCGACATCATTCAGAAGTCAGCAATACGACTTCTTCGGCTACCAGTCGATCGAACATATCACCACGGAGGAATCAACGCAACAGTAAGTCGCATCGAACTCCTACTCGGAGAAATGTCTTTCGAACGACTGATGATCAGTAAACCCCTCGGAGAGGTGATCGCTCACCATTCCGACATGGGAATCTGCAGCAGCAGAAGAACTACGAAGAGTATCCCCCTCGTAGGACTGAGATCTATCATAGGTCTGGTCAACCTATTACTGGTTATCGTCGAGTACGACCACCTAATGATATCAACCCTTCTTTCCTGCAAAGGAGGCGTCAAGAAGTCATTACTGGATGTCGAGCATTCTCGCCTGATCTCCGAGCTGTTCGCTGGCCACCTCGTTTTCGACCAGTGAACATGGAGAAGTTTGATGGTTCCCAAAATCCCATCGAATTCCTTCAAATCTACACAACAGCTGTCCGAGCAGCAGGAGGAGGAGAGCATGTAATGGCAAATTACCTTCCAACTGTGCTCGAAAGATCTGCTCGATCGTGGTTACTGAACCAACCACTTGAGTCGATTTACTCTTGGTAACACCTCTGCGACCTTCTATTGGCAAATTTCTAAGGCACTTACAATCGCCCCGGGAAGGAGGACGACTTGCACCGGATGAGACAGAACGACAACGAGACCTTGCGCCAATTCATCAAGCGCTTTAGTCAGGTTCGTAACTCAATTCCGGAAGTTTCTGATTCATCTGTCATCAGGGCTTTCAAGCAAGGAGTCCGCAGTAGAAGGATAACAGAAGACATTGCTTTGAATCCTCCTACTTCTATCGCTGAACTCTTTGAGATGGCTGATCGATATGCAACTGCCTCTGAGGCGGTCGAGTGGAACAACACAATAGATCGAGAAGACAATACCTCTCGAGAGCCAGGTGACATTAGTAAGAAGAAAGATAAGAAAGCAAAAAAGTCCAAGAACAAGGCGAAGGGTCAAAAACTCCAAGTCGGCGGTTCCAAGGAGGTTTTGGTCATGAATGATAAAGAGCCACGCACCTCCAAGTCGCGACTCGACCGAGGCAAAGGTAAACGCCCCGATCGGAAAAATGATAAACCTAGGTGGTGTCCTTTCCATAAAAAGGAAGGACATGACCTTCGCAACTGCTGGGTCTTCCAACGAAAGCTTGAAGACTACTACAACGGCAAAGGACCACTTCCCACTCTTGAGCAAGTAGGGCAAACGAGTGGTCATAAGTCATCAGATGACGAGAAGGAGATGCCATTTGGTCTAAAAAATGCCGGCGCTTCTTTTCAACGCTTGATGCAAGCAACTTTTTTATCTCAATTAGGCCGAAATCTAGAGGCCTATGTTGATGATCTAGTTGTTAAAAGCATCAAGAGACTTAATCATATTACTGACCTGCAAGAAACATTCGACAATCTCAGAAAACATCGCTTAAAACTTAATCCTGAGAAGTGTGTGTTCGGAATCTCTTCAGGAAAATTACTTAGATTCCTAGTATCTATACGAGGAATCGAAGCAAATCCCGAAAAGATCAAGGCCATTCTCCAAATGCGCCCTCCAACCACAAGGAAAGAAGTTCAAAAACTCACTGGGTGCATGGTGGCTTTAAGTCGTTTCATCGCACGACTGGGAGAAAAAGGACTACCTTTCTTTAAACTTCTAAGGAAACAAGAAGATTTTGAGTGGTCGAAAGAGGCAAACGCTGCCTTTGAGGATGTCAAGAGGTACCTTACGAGTGCTCCTATTCGGTCTCTCCGAGGCGGAAGAAACGCCTTAATTTACCTAGTCGCCACGCCACAGGCAAGAAGCGATCTTGGTCAGAGAACGTGAAAACATACAACGACCGGTTTACTACGTGAGTGAAGTTTTACACGGGCCTAAGGGCGTTACCCTCAGTCCAAAAGCTTCTATATGCCCTCCTCATGTCTTCGAGAAGCTGCGGCATTATTTTCAGCGCACAAACTAGTGCAGGCTGCTTGTCGAGTTTCCCTTAGGAGCAATCCTCCGATAGAGAAACGGCGGGGCGCATGGCAAAATGGTCGGTCGAACTTGGGGAGTTCGACATCCATTCGTGTCCCGAACGGCCGTTAAATCCCAGATCTTGACAGACTTTGTCGCCGAATGGACAAATCTGAACTGTTCAGATCCCGATCTGATTCCCACGACCCGATGGGCGATGTACTTTGACGGGTCGCCACTTTAAGTGGCTCGGGTGGGTGGTCTGGTATCTCCTAACGAGAGACCTTAAAGTATGCCATACAATTAAACTTTCGGGCCACTAATAGCGTGGCGAAATCTGAAGGTTTGCTAGGCGGCATCGAAAGCAATGAAGCGCTCTCGATTCGCCGACTACTCGTGAGAGGAGACTCTCAACTAGTCGTGAATCAAGTCGGAAAAGAGTACCAGTGCTCTAACCCGACAATGTCTCGGTACTTATCGGAAGTGCGTAAGCTAGAAAAGCATTTTTAGGTTTGAGGCACAATTCATCCTCGAAGGTTAATTTCCTCATGAGACCGACTTGCTCGAATAGCTTCTTCCCGATCTGAAGTACCAAAAGGAGTCTTCTTGGAACAACTCCAGAAGCCGTCTCTAGTCGACGAACCAGAGACACCTCCTATTGAGACAGCCTCTCTAGAATACGAGGATACATGAATGGCACCCATCTATGAATATCTTCAGAAGGATTTTGTACCCGAAGACGATCTCGAGGCAGATCGCTTATCCCGAAAAGCCAAAATGTATAATTTGGTTGAAGGAGTTCTCTATAAACGAGGTACTCAAGGGGTGCTCATGCGATGCATTCCGCAGAGCGAAGGATTAACACTCCTTCACGACATACATGGTGGCATCTGTGGAAATCATGCTTCCTACAGAACGCTGGTCGGTAAGGCCTTTCGACAAGGTTTTCTCGCCAACACAGCCCTTTACGATGCTAAAGAGTTGGTTAAAAGTGTGTCGATGCGGTTTCATAGCGGCGGATACACTAACGGCTCGGGCATTACAAACAATACCTCTATCTTGGCCTTTTGCGGCCTGGGGTCTCGATATCCTAGGACCGTTCCCCAAAGCTCCAGGAGGTTTCGAGTTCCTTTTTGTGGCTATTGATACGTTCACAAAATGGATTGAAGCCGAACCTGTGACTGGGATAACAACGGAAGTGGCAAAACGGTTTATGATGAGATGCGTAATTACTCGATTTGGAGTACCGAGTCGAATAATTACAGATAATGGTAAGCAATTTTGAGCGCAAAATTTGAGAATTTTGCGACGAGTTGGGTACCAAGTTGTGTTATGTTCGTGGCCCATCCCCAAAGTAATGGGGCAATCGAGCGTGCAAACGGCCAAATAATGAGAGGAATTAAGACTCGAGTCTTGACCACTCATCAAGCGCCGGGGCTTGGGTACAAGAGCTACCCTCAGATATGGGTCGTTAAAGACGACTACCGATCGGACTACAGTGAAACACCATTCTTTCTAGTCTTGAGTTGAAGCCATGCTTCCTCGGAACTAAAGATCTGATCAACACAGTGAAACTTTCACAGACTCCAACCAGAACAACTTCGAGCAGATGATATTAATCTACTTGAAGAAAGGAAAACCAGCCTTAATTGCTCAAATAGTCTACCAACAAGCCTGCGAAGATACTACGATCGAAGGTCCAACCTCATGACCTCATTGTAGGTGACTTGGTATTGAGGCTCTGCCAATCCAAATCTAATCGGAACAAATTTTCTCCCAAGTGGGAAGGTCCTTACACAGTGGTCGAAGTTACTCGTCCAGGGTCGGTACGATTGGCAATGGAAGACAGCCAGGTTCTCTCGAATTTTTGGAACATCGACCAGTTACGCAAGTTTTATGTGTAACCAATCATTCAGACAATAAAGACTCAGCTTCTCTCTACCTCTATTGTCTTACTTTTGAGTAGTGCTTTCATAATCTTTTGACTATATTCCAAACACCCAGTTTCCTTTACACTGGTCGAAAGGCAGGTAACATCACCTAGTCGAAGCCTCTCACTAGAAGGAGCTTCCTAGTATTGACTCGTTACTCACTTTTGCCGCCAACACAAAGAGCTCGGGTTCTATTTAGTCGAAATATTTTTGAAAGCCTACTCCTTTCACCTTAGATTATTTCTTCAGTTCTTTTGAAAAATATTCTAAGCAGAGTGCACTTTATTAGATTTATTCAGCTGCCTTTGGTGTATTCGATTCGTCTCAACTAAGTCGGAGGAAGAAACACATCTAGTCGAAGTCTCTCCTCTCTGCACGTGGTCCTGCCCACTAGAAGGAACTTCCTAGCATCGTTCAGTTTCCTACTCTTGATACCAGGACAGACTTATCGAGTCCTCCAAAGAAGGGCGAACGAAGTTTTTGAAGTCCTTTGGATGTTTATTTAACTCAAGTTGCTGTTCTCGATTTAATTAATCTAGTCGGAGATGGTGACATCACCTAGTCGAAGACTTTTCTCTCTGCACATGGTCCTGCCCACTAGAAGGAACTTCCTAGTGTCGATTCGTTACTACTTTTTCGACCTGTGCATGACAATCGTGACCAAAAACTACAAGTTAACCAAATCTCTCTGTTTTCAGAAACCCTTTTTAACACTATTTACTTAGTTTTTCTAAACAAACTAAGCAAATAGTCGGGCGCTAGGATAAAGTTATTAATTTGACTTCATTTCTTAGTCTTTAATTCGTTGATTATCTTTTGAGTTACTAATTACTCGACAAGATGATTTGCAGGAAAAAGATGGATTATATAATACATCGATAAAAGTTTGTTTTTCCACAAGTCTGTTACAAACTACTCTGAAGAGGGAGAGCCCAGTCGCACCTCCTCCGAAACCTTCCGGCCAACTGATTGCATTTCTTCAATAAGACGACTTGCTTCTGCTTCAGTGCAGTCGAAGTCGACTTCGATTGGTTGAACATTAAGGCTGGGGTTATAAGCTTTAAGTTTTGCCAATGCATAACTTACTGCAACTTCGACCGCCTCCTTTATCGATTCAGCTTGGTTAGTCTTCAGGGTGGTCATCAGTTCTTGCAAAGTCCCGACTTGTTCCCCAATTGTACTTATGTGAGCAGCCATCGTATCATCTTGAGGAGCTTTTCCCTCAGTATGTAGCTCACCAAGTACATTGTTAAGGAGCGTGACACTGCTTTGAAGATTAATCTTCATTGTCTCCATCTCCTGTTGGGTACGAGTCGAAGCCTCGCGGAGTTATTTGTTTTCGACCGCTTGCTTTGAAAAGAATAAGACCGGTCAAGCAAAAATAAACTTCTAGAGGAAAAGAAAACAAAAATAATCACAGGTAAAAGATTTCCTTACCTACTAATCGAGAATCCAACTTCTTGATTTCTTCCTCATGGGAGGCAACGGTCTCAGCATGCTTCTTCTCCCATGATTTAATCTCCTCTGCATTTGCTTTAGCAATGTGGACAGTCTCCCTGAGCTCATTTTCGAGACTTCCCAGTTCACGGTCCATTTCTAGAAAAGAAATAAGAGTGAAAAAAGGGAAAGAACTCGTAAAAGACTGCAGGTAAAGAGTTACTTACCTGATCGTCGGGATTTTAACCTCATAATTTCTTCATCTTTCTCTCTGGAGATACGAGAAATCTCGCGAATGACCAAAGTTTTATCTTGGACTTCATTCTGGAGCTTTCTCATATCATCTTCTTTTCCTAAAATAAGTAACAGTCAGAGTTCCTCTTTTTCCTGTCGCAACTCTAGAAGTTGTCGGTGATATTCAACGACAACGGCAATTTGCTCTAGAGCTTTCTGCAAAAGGAAAGACAGTAAGAAACAAGGGAAGATCATATATATAAGTATTCTTAAATACTTACACTCATGGTTGATCGAGCAAATATCGAGTAAACCAGCTCTGGATGCTTCAGCTTGTCCACTCTATCGACCTGATCCCACCAAACCTTCTCAAGATGCTCATTGTCAAAAGTGTCCCCTCTATTGGGAATGTCTTTGGGATGAGGGACTCGATGGCGAGATCTAAAAGCAGAAGACCCTACTATGGAAGCAGAGCCAAAGAAATCAGAACAGAAGTTGAAGTATTCCTCATCTTCCGATTCTGAAATTGCAGCATCTCTTTGGGTACCAGGAAGGAGGTCTGCAATAATTTCCTTTCCCGCACGGTGGTCAGGTACATCACCACCTTGGGCAGAGACTTCTGCGACTGCCCCTGCTGGTCCCACGACCACCTCAGTGGTCATGGCAGCTACCTCAGTAGTCGTAGCTGCAACCTCAGGAGTCATGGCGGCTATTTCAGTGGTTGTAGCCGCTACCTGAGTGGTTATAGCCGCCACCTCAGCAGTTGTGGCCGCTACCTCAGTGGCCATGGCTACGACTTCAGCGGTTGTGACAACCACCTCGGGAGCCACGACTTCTTCCACCACCCGGGCCGAGGATGATCCTTCGACCACTCCCGCTGTCAGCTCTCCAATCGCTGGAGAGGCGGAAATGGGCTTCTCGATAGAAGCCACCTCGGGGATTGAAGAAGTCGAGCTAAAACAAACACAAAGGATAGCAAGTCAAATTGTGAAAAGCAAAAGGTAAATGTTGTTCTTACACTTTAGCTTGTTTGACATACCTCTGCATCCTAGACTTGATCAGAAACTTTGAAGCCATCTTCCCGATGGAAGGGTTTTTCAACTTCTTTGCTATGACCACGTCTGATCGTAGCTCAAGTTGGGGAATAGGCTTGGCCACGACCACGTCTGGTCGTGGATCTTGAACAGGGACCATCTCTCTGGTCTCCTGACTTTCCGGAGGGCCGAGATCGGTCTCGACCACTCTAAGAGCAGCCCTACCCTCAACGGTAGGCTCGGCTGGATCAGCGTTGTCCTTCACAAAAGACATAAATTCCTTCCAGTTCTCCATTTCTAGTTTCTTGACAAAACTAGAAGTGGCAGAAACTGTGAAAGCTTTCTTGTCATAATAAAAAGGTACCTTGGCCTTGTAGACTTTACGCCTGGGAGGTTCTTCGACCTCCTCGGTCTCCTCAGCTGCAGCCGCTTCAGTCTCGGCTTCTGCTGTGGACGTGCCCTTGCCCTTACGGGCCTTGTGCACAAGAGGTTCTTCATCCTCCTCAACTTCAGCTGTTTCGACCTCGGCTATTGTTGTGAGCGTGCGTGCCGCAGACCTTGCCGAGGACCTGGTCGAAACAAAGGAACTTGAGCTCGGTCCTCCCTTGTCGGCGACTCTTGTAAGTCGACGCTTTTTCGTCGAAGGAGATGAGCCCTTGTCCACTGTCGCTCCTACGCCAATGGTCACCAGTTCGACCTCTTCGTCGTCCCGGCGGTTTTCCATGCCTACTTTCTGTAAAGAAAAACAGAAAAAGAAGAATCAATAACCAGTCGTAAGTTTTTCTACGACCAGTATCTAGTCGTAAGCTATTCTACGACATGTCCCTGATCGTAAGATTTTCTACGATCGCTACCTAGTCGTAAGTTCTTTCTACGACTATGAAGTCCTAAGAATAAAATCAACTTTTGATTACCTTTAGGCGCTCAACCTTTTCCTCTGCGGACAAAACCGCAAGAATTTGAGGAACCACCATTCCGGGTGGCGGGGGCTTCTCACAAACGAGTTTGACTCGAATGTCAATCTCTGCCTGTGAAAGATCTGTATAAAACAGATAAAGATACTCGTTAGACAATTCTGAAGAAGACCAAACTGAGAGTTAAGTCGAAAAACTACTTACCCTCCTCGTAGTCCCTGGTCGGGTCTTTTGGCCCCGTGTACCTCCACATAGGAGGTACTCGTTTCTTCAAGGGGCTAATTCGACGTGTGATGAAATCCTTCACCACATGCCATCCGGTTAACCCCTCTGCTTTCAAATCATTGATGGCTTGAATATAGGGGGCAATACGACTGATATCCTGGGGAATCGAATCCCAGGAAGTTTTCTTTTCGGCAGCCTTCCTCTCGAAGTAAGGCTATCTTCGGAGGTGACTTTCCAGTAAAACCACCTCTTCCTCCACGACGGCCACGGAGACCTGGTGAACATCTGAATGTACTCCCTCGACTTCCCATCATGGAGCTTCTGACCGCAACTTAGGCTATTCGCCTTGACGAGCTATTAGTAGAAATCTTTGGAAGAGCTCAAGGTCCGCTGGAATTCCCAAGTACGCCTCACAGAGATACACAAATACGCTCAGCATTGTGATGGAATTGGGACCAAGGTTCACCAATTCCACCTCAAAATGTTCGAGTATAAGTGTGAGAAAGGGGTGAGCAGGCAATCGTAGACCACACTCACAATACGCCTGGAAGACGGGGATTTGTTCATCCTCCCCGACGCCATTCTTTGCTTGGCGCGGGAACCACTCCACCAGAACTCTCTCTGGAATCTTCCCAGTGTTGACAAGGGCTTGCATCTTCGCTGTATCCATCTCCGACTCGGCCCACTCGGAGACTCTCCCGGCCATTTCTCTCAGAAGGGGGAGATTCTTGATTAAGTTGGTGGCGGAGAAGACAAGAACTTAATGAACAGTGGGATGATTTGGAGAAAAGTGTGAACCCTAAGTCTTACCCCCGGTAAGTATTTATAACCGCGTGCCTTGAGCCGGAGGTGTGGTATTCCAAAGGTTGCCACCGTCTCGGGAACTGCTCCAACGGACATGCTAACGGGTGTCGTTTGAAATTCCCCAACATGTCCGTTCGAGAAAATCAGGTTTGCTTTTACACCTCAAACGAAATTACTTCCTTGGTTAGATTCTTTTTAACCAAAGGAAATGTTAATCAGAAAAGTTTTTCTTCCGATCACCATGCTACGACCACTTTGTGATCGTAGAAATGTTCTACGACTATTTGATAGCCGTAAGCAATTTCCTTGACCAAGCATATTTCTGGTCAAAGTAGTACACTAATGACGAAGAGTTTTTCCTTCGACTATCTTTCTACGACCCTCTCGTGGTCGTAAGACCATCTATAACTCCTTTACCAAGTAAGTTGCTTTCACTTGAAGCTGGGGGCTAGATGACGAGGATATAATAATCCTTATTTTATCTTTTATCTATAATTCTTATTATAGGTAAATATGACGTCATATGGTCCCTGGGTATACCCCTTAATGTTATAAGGGAAGAGCCTACTGGGTGGTCGTAAGTTCTTCTACGACCACACCCCCATAGTCGTAAGATATGCTACAACTACCCCATAGTCGTAAGTCTTGCTACGACTACCCCATGGTCGTAAGTTCTTCTACGACTAGGTCAGCTACGACCACCTTATGATCAATTAAACCTACAGACAAGTGGGTCTAATTGATTAAGGGATTCAAACAGTCATCATACGCTGTTACTCTGCGAAGTAATAGCACGTAATGCTCCATTATCTCTGGTATATTGCTGTTAGGCGACGTGGAGGAGTTAATACGCCGGTGATTACTACCAATGTGCGCCCGTTACAGGATGTGATGAGGCGCCGCTTCACTTGGAGAAACTGCCGCTCCTTCACGTACTATATAAAGGCGACAATTAGAGAAGGAAAGGGCGGATCAAATCGGGCCATCAGGAAGACAGTTTAGCACTATCATCTGTAATAGTCTTAGCTTTTTCTCCTGATTGTTCAGAATACACTCAATACTATACACACACAGGAGTAGGGTTGTTATTCTCTCCGGAGAAGGCCTGAACCTGTATAAAAATCCCCATGTCAATCTCTCTGCGTGATTCCATTCTAGGAGACCCCCCGAATCAAACAATCTTTACGTAAGTTCGGTTCTAAAACACCGACAGGCCTAGTAATGGGCTAGGACCCAGCCCGAGTCCTACCCGAGCCCAAAAATTCTAATAGACAGCCCAACTCTAACCTAGTCCAACAGAATTTATTTGAACCCCGCCCCGTCTAGCCCAACCTGACCGTTTCAACCCTAAGGGTTGGCTGGAACGGCTCGGCCGGACTCGTCGGGCTGGGTAGGGGCAGCCTGCCGCTCGTCTTGCAGCTTGACACCGGCAAGTTCTTGTACTGCCTCACGCCATTCTAGGACACCAACAGCACCAGCACGCTACTCCTCGGGCCGTCGGCGACGCTCAACGGCACGGACGTCCGTTCGATGCTTTTTGTCGCCAGCCCATCGAAGGCGCCCATGACATGACTCCCTGAGCACGTACTACTACCTAAACCTGACGGGCATATCGGTCGGCACGACGGCGCTGTCCGTCCCTCCCAACGCATTCTCTCTGAGGACTGGCGGCACTGGCGGGCTCATCATCGACTCCGGCACGACGATCACGTTGCTGGTCGACACGACCTACCAGCAGGTCCAGGCCGCGGTTCAGTCCCTGGTGACGCTACCGCTGATCGACGGGTCTGACAGAATTTTAGAGTTTCCAGAATTCAAAAATTCCGAAAATTCAAATCAGGATCAGAGGATACAACGAATCACAGTGGAGAAAACAGAGCAACGAAATCACAGAACACTCCTGATCTTTGGCGCTACAAACTTTGCAGTCTTTTTGTGTTTTCTGTTGTTTATATAAGCAACCAATACTTTACTGTTTCGGATACAGCATAATTCAGAAACCGGATTCTGCTTCTCTCTGCTATCCATTTCTGATTCTACTGCCTGTCCGAAACATACACAAACTGATGCAATACTATCCTAATATGTCATGCAAGACAAATTCGGTATTACCAAAACATATTGGCAATCCAAACCAAACGGAAAGCAAAACCAGAACTCTGAAATCAGTTTCTGACAAAACAGAAAAACAGAGCAGAAAGAAGACTTCGACACAACTAGTTTAAACCAACAAGGTCGGACGCCACGAGGCTCAGCCTGTGCTTCGCGCTGCTGACCCGAACGTCGAAGCTGCCGGCCATGCCGAGCATGACGTTCCACTTCGAGGGCGCAGACATGGTGCTGCCGGTGGACAACTACATGATCCTGGACAGTAATTCTACATGAGGAGCACTGATTCAATGAGGGCTTCGTCTCCTCAGCGCTTCGCCTCGACAAATTCCATCTCAATCGCCGCCGTCGTATCCGACAGTTCCTGCATGGCCGATTCAACTATTCCTGCAAGGATGCAACCTCCCTCTCTTTCTTCCACCGCAGCATCGCCCGACCCTATCCTCTTTTAATGAGTTGCTATCGTGGGTTAAGTCCTGCTGTTTCCCAAAAATCAACAACTCATTTCAATCCTAACCCAACCCTATTTAAAACTAGCCTAATCCTATCTTAGCCTATTTTTATTTTGTCTCATTTCATCCGATCCAAAGTTAGCCTATATAAAGGCTCAGCCCTCTTAGCCCTTTAAATTTTGGCCTATTACCAGACCTACGTTTAGGGCCATAGCGAAGCAAGCGGAGGTGTGCGTTGGGTAGCTGGTGCGACAGTGAACTGGATGGTGCACTCATAGGTGCAAGGGGATGACGGGGTTGACCCGCGACGGCGCACGATCTTCATCGGAATCGGGATTCCAGCAAAGCTCCAGCGAAAACAAGGAACGGGCGGTGTAGATCAGGTTCTTGCGATGCCGATGGTGGTGACGATGAAGCTTAGGGTGCACCCAACGGCGGCGGAACACGACAATGAGGGTTTCAGCGGTGACTTTTCTTCTTCGTGCGATTCCGACGGCTAGGCAATGAACTCGAGGTGGCGGTTAGGGTTTTTTAGGGCGGCGCGGCTCGGGGTGCAGAAAACGAAGGCCCTCGGGTCCTTTTAAAGGCGACGACGAGGTGTCTGGATTGAACGTGGCAGCGGAGTCGTAACGTACTCGGAGAAGGAGTCCAGGTCGGGGACAATGAACGGTACTCGGTGGAACCCACGTGTCAGTGACAGTGGCTAGGGTGGATTTGCGTAGCGCATGCCACATGTGCGACTGACGTGTGGGGCCAAGGACGCGGGCGAGTGGGAGAGAGAGGAAAGTAGGCTGCGCGCATAAATGGGCCAAAAGCGGGAGAAAAGGGCTGGGGCAAAAGGAATTCGGCCCAAAGGATGCCCTAAGATTTATAATAGTTTTTGTATTTTAGAAATACCAGAAAATCCAAATGGCAAATTAAAAATAGCAAATGAATTCGGAAGAATTCCAAAAAAATTTAGAAAATATTTCCAAGCGCAAAGAACTCAAATAAAATAGCTTTGGGTTTAATTGATGTTCAGATTAGTCACATTAAATTGTTTTGACATTTTTATGGTCAGGATTTTTCCCCTATAGCAGCCTCAAAGAAGGAGCACCGTGAGGCGCCGCGCATGAGCCAGCGCTCGAACGCGAACGGGCAAGAGCCTTGAAGCATCCCCATGCCAACTGAGCTAGCTCAGTCCTTAAATTGTTTTGACATTTGAAAGTCCCATTTAAGCTTTATTAAATTCAAATAAAATTGGTGAATTTTCTAAGGGACTAAACTACTCAAAAAGATTTTGAAACTCAGAAAATTGGGATGATACAATTATTGAGTAATTTATTTTTGTTTTGAGGTCACGGGGTATCCCAATGTAGAGATTGTAAGATAGATCGGGGATTCGTGTGTGGCTTAGTATATTCTTGTGATGACATTCTTCATGATGGTTGTGCGAACATTGAATATGCACCAATTGCCCCCTGCATGACATGAAGAATAGCATCACTAGATGAGATGAGAATGAAAGGTAGAAGGGTAACAAGCTCTACCTAAATCCCTAGATCATTGATGCGGGGAACTACAGATACCCATCCACTTAAGGTTATAGCCTAGGGTACATGATAAGGCTTTCCTTAAACCCGTCTCATATTGATGTTGTGATGCTTACGAGTAGGAATTACAAGGGATATGTTTGACAGTCATGTTCGTCTTCAGCTCCAGCCTCATAAAGATGTTATGAACACCACAATGGCACCCATAGAACCTCTGAACTTTACTAGTAGAGAATAGACGCCTCAAGAACGCCTTTAATTAATGTATGTCATGCAATTTATATTTTTGTAAGTTATTATTATTAGTCGTTTATTTATCGCTTATTTTATGATATTAGGACTATAAATGGATACGATACTCTTACTCATTCGAAATAGTTACTGGCAACAATATTGTCTCTTTCACCACCGTCACGCTCCATTGTAGGAAGGGTGTCACTTCTGCCTTGCGCCGGTTACCTACATTGGTGGCGACATCCTCAATGGCGGGTAGTACTAGGGGCTCCCCGCCTTCACTCTCAAGCATCGTTGAAGCCTTGCTGATTTTATCTCATACGATGAAGGGCCACCTGCACGCTTTGATGCCATCATTATACCAGGTTTGAACCATGGCCACCATTACAACTCGATGACGAGCTCTCTCTCCATGAATGATGTAATGTTATGGACGCGGGTCCAGTGGCAACGGAGGAGTACTATAGAGAATGAACAGTACATGTGGAACTGTTCACATAAATTTAGGATTCCTCTTTGTGGATAACTTTCTTAGTGGTTAAGTCATCCATCTATATATAGATAGGATTGTATCTCTTACCATCAAGCAAAGAAATGAACAAAGTTCCCTAATCTGCCTCTCCTTCTCAATCAGGCATTAGAGACGGCGACATGGCCGGCCGATCAAGGGTAAACGCCCCATCCTCGGTCCGCATACACATGTCGCACATGGAGTGGTGAGCCGCTAACTCACCTATGAAAGACCTTTCGCAAGAGAAGGTCGATCGAAACGATCTACTAGACTGATTCTCACTGCTAGGAGGGAATGACGATAGAATCCAACAACATACCTTAGGTTGTAGAGCAGTCGATGCTAATGACGTGTTACATAACTAGTGTCACCGAGCGATGAAAAAAAGCCAATTAACACAACTAGAACGAGAACGATCACAATCAATTAGCAAGAACAAAAGTAGATGAAGCAAAGAGACAAAGATATAAGACAGAGCAATCCGACGACCTTCTTTATTCAATGACTTCTTGGTACATAATACATGGGTCTCTCTCCTACATCTATAGCCTAAGAGTTATGCTGGGATCTTGTTTATTCAATGACTTCTTGGTACATAATCCTACATCTATAGCCTAGGAGTTATGCTGGGAATTTGGTTTTACGCCTAGAACAAGAAACCAGGCGAGGCACACAAGGCCGGCCGGTCTATTTCACAACTTTCAGAATTCCACACCGTGTATGGTGTAGTACATGTCCTTCGAGTTCTCCAATCAGAACCCCGGATTACCAATACTTGAGTACACAGCACACACAGGTGTACGATTGCAAGCTTGCAACACACATACACATTTACTTCTCACGACATACTTGTGCTTATTTAGGTTTGTTTTAACAAAACTAGAACTGAGGAAAAAAAACTAGCCTGGCCTCAGGGAGACATGAACTTGAAGTCTAGATGCACAACTCTTAGCATAACAGCAAAGAGATCAATAGCTCAGCTGCTTGTTCATCCAGTAACGTGCAAAAAAACTGATGGAACGCTTCTTGCTGCTAACATAATACAGTGCTTTAAATTTTACGTGCAAAGAATGCCGCATTTCAACTAAAAAGTAAAGAAAAAAACCGTGTACATGCAAGCATATCTGTCTAACCAAGAACCTACATTTCTGCAGGGAACTTAATTCGGCTGTACAAGACAACCCAGAAGACATGTAAAGGCGCAAACCCACATGAACTGTTTACTTCTTTAGCAATTACAAAGGGCTGTTCCTGAGGTTTGACACAATTTGTAAACTATTCATCCTTGTAGCCAAGCTACTTTATCCGGTGAGGGCTACCTCAACTGTTTATTCAAAAGAATTAGGATTAACCACTACAAAACTATTTGGTGGCATATGCCAATTGCCGCACCTGTGGGCGAATACACAGTTAGATTTCTCACGATATAGCTGCAAACTTACACTACATGAGATGACACCTCGGCCAGGACTGAATCTGAAAGGGACTACGGAACTCTGTTCTGTATTACTTCTCTTCATCTGATTGAGAAGTGTCGTTGATAGCATCGGCAAAGTACTCAACTGGGCAAAGTTTAACATACCACAAATTAACAAATTATGTATGATGTTTAATGGTACTTCATGACTGAGATAAATCACAAAGACAATTAAAATTACCTATGTCATCCTGGTCTGGGGAATCAAGTAAGATGTCTGAGTCTGAAGGCAGGAAAGGGGTACCCGTGTAGTTCTCAAGAGCCGCCAAGTCTGAATATGAATACCAACAGTGATTAGAATGATCAGAAAAGAAGACAGAACATAAATCTTCTTGTTCAAATGTTAACTGAGTTGTACCGTTTCCCAATGAACTTAATTATTTTCCCAAATGCACAGAACAAGAAGATAAGTTATTCAACGCCAAAAGATGTTTGCATTTCAGTTTCTACCAATAAGGCAATAACATATCTAATGGACGAAGCACAGTGGCAAAAACACTAAAACAGTAATGTCGATCTTTTCATAACAGAAGACAGTTGCACTTGTACGAAACAGCCTATTGTTTTCATTGTACCCATTTTCTTAATGCACAAACGAACTCATGTACTACTTTACTGCAACCAGCAGCATAGAATTAGCTAATAAAATTAGATCATATCTTTACGTTTTGAACCTAAGTAGATCAATAATGCTAAGTCCATACTTCAATGATGGAAGAGCTGATAACCAAAACAAATTTTACACGAGGTAAAATTGCCCAAGCAAGAAAATTACCTCCCAAACTGGTCAAATCTGCTGAAAAATCAGAAATGCTGAAATTCCAAAGCTGCCCCAAGGATCTGATGGAGTCCCTTGACGAGCCATCTGGTGCTAATTGCAGAGGTCCTGTGTTCCCTACATCAGATCCAAATGTTGAATCTAGGGCTGATGTATCCATGGCCATCCCTGGTATCTCAGATGGAGTGAAAGGAGCATGGTTGCTTGATGCTGCTGATGAGGGACTCACAACCATCTCAGATGACATAGCACTGCAGGTAGCACCAGTATGTGCAGCTTCAGGTGCACCGTTGTCCGCAACCATGCTTCAGCAACATCAAAGTAACATCATATGAATCATGAATGTGAATAGCAAAAAAAAAAAAATAGGAAGAAGCAATTATAGACTCGACTTTCTTCAAGACAACAGGTTACAGAGTTACAATCCAGAATCCTACATTTGCAGCAACAGCTTAACAAACATGTGTGCCCAAAAGAAAATGAACATGCTTCGGCAACATCAAATGAACCAGAAATATGGATAGCAGAAGAAATAACAGGATTTTTGGCAGCAACAAGCAGACTGCCAAGAAACTTTCATTGCAGAAAGAAATAAAAATTGAATACAGAAACAATGTAAGTCAACAAATTAATGGATAACATCCTGTCGTATTACTTTAAAGTACCGACAATGCAGTAAGCATGTAGTCCTTAGCAGTTTGATTAGTGCAGTACTAATCAGCTATAAACTAAGCACATTTAAAAGTAAGCCTAGAAATTTTATATGCCTTTGATTTCAGTATGCGTAAATGCAGGATGTGCTTCAAGTACTCTATAGACAGAAGCACCACTTGGAAGATAAAATGATCCAATCTTTCAATATACATAATACGATTTCATCAAACAAAAATTACTAAAAAACAAGATTAAAAAGATGCAGCCCACGATGCAAATGTCTAGCATGACAGAAACAAGAACATGAGAAAAAGGTAATGCTTACTCATTGCCAGAGTTCATGCGAATTGGATGATAGCCACCTGGTGCAGGGATCCCATTCACTACATGACTGCTGGATAGACCACAAGCCATCGAATCAATGTGAGGCTGGCCAGGAGCAGGCATTATAGGCTGCTGAAGTACTGGATACCCCATCGGTAAATTGTTAACTGCGCTGGAACCAGGTTTGCATTGAATAAGAATGATAACAATACTTCTCTAAATGTGTAAATCAGTCAATGGTTGAAGCTAACCTTGAACCATTGCTAAATCATGCTAAAGAGTCACTATAAAACAAGATATTGATGCAGAAAAACTATATCATGATAATCCGTTACTAAATGAAACAAAACTTCCACAAATTTCACATGCAAGCCTGTTAAGCAGGCAAATCATATTTCAAAGT
This sequence comes from Phyllostachys edulis, assembly GCA_036346405.1. Taxonomy (NCBI): domain Eukaryota; kingdom Viridiplantae; phylum Streptophyta; class Magnoliopsida; order Poales; family Poaceae; genus Phyllostachys; species Phyllostachys edulis. Next base: position 15,452,531 of record CM070566.1, read on the forward strand.
GCAGTATCATAATGCAACAGAAAACTTGATCTGAAAGTGGCTTAACAAACTAAGATGCAAAACCATTCACTGCAGAGTAAGTATTTATATATTCATCTGGGAGCCAAATGCATTGCCGAACAATGGCAGCATGATAACTGCCCACATTGAGCCAGTTACCCCAGCAAGTGAAAATTATGTGGACAGCAAATGTGAAAGGAAGCAACAGATAGAAACTATTTATTGCTGGTTAGAAACATAGCAATTGAGAACTTTGAAAGTATTTCTGAAACAGTCCATCCCAGATATCTGTCATTGTAGAATTATAGAAACCTGTCCATGGTTATTAAAGCGTCGCTTCATTCGCCTTGCAAGATGAAGGTATGGCATCTGCCTTGCTAGGAAGTCGTCGCTTCGGCGGCGTAAGTCGTCAGGGATGGCTGAGGCGGGCACCGTAGGCAGGGGCAAAAACGGAAACGGGGGCTTTTGGGGGGAATAGATAGGGCATCGCATCAAGTGGGGCAGATGAACAAATCTCGTCCAGAACCTTGCGCCGCCACCGCCACCCACCTCCATCCCCATCGCGGCATCGCCGATCACCCTACACCACCTCTGCAGGTACAGTCTCTCTCCTCTCCCCCCTCTCGACCTCCCCTCTCCCCCCTCCCACGCTCCCGCCGTGCCGCCACTCCCTCCCTCTGCTTCCTCTGCTTCTGATGTGCTAGCGTGCTAGCCTACCACTCCCTCCCCCTCTTCGTGCTAGCGCCGCCACTCCCTCCCTCTTCTTCCTCCCTCGCCTTAGCTCGCCTTGGGGACGCCATGGCGTCTTGGCGCCTCTCAGGTGTCGTGGTCGCCAAACACGCCGTGACAACCATCAATCCATATTTACTCAATTAATTGAAATATGAATTATTGTAATGTATTGTAACAAGCTATATGTTGGGACTTGCAAGGAGGATGGGTGCTACATGGGAGGAGCAATTGGAAAGAGGATAGGTGCTACATTGGCTCAAGAACCGGCAACATCAAGGTATGCATGTGATACTAAATTGTTGATTTAATTTGTTGTCATACTAGGTTAGGATGTGTGTATGGCGTCGCCTCGCCGCAAGCCTTAAGCGCTTTGGCGGTAAAAAGGTGGTGAGTCGCCTCACCTTATCGCTTTAATAACCTTTAACCTGTCCAATATCAAAGTGCGATATCCACAAAACAAGATATGTAGCCATATCGAGCCAACATTGCTGCAGCAAATGAGGATAATGTGGACTAGGGAAAGCAGAGGGGAAGTGTAGTTACTAATGATGAGAAGCTAGCTAATTGGGAATTTCTATAGAAATTATGAACTTCAAAAAATGTTACTACAGAATCTTAAAATTTTTGTTACTACAGAATGCCAGAATCACAGGAAAGAGAAGGAAATTGCCTGATAGAAAATGTGCACCGTTCCTGTTGAAGGCAAATCGTAGTAAAAAATAACAGCTAAGGAGAACAACTGAACAGGATATTAGAAATTCCAAACTGCGATCTACTTATTTAGCCACTTTTCAGGGCTTTACAAACATGGACGTTACCTGGCATAGGATGAATTCCATTTTGCATTGGTGCCAATGGAACATTTGGAGGTGCTGGATATTTCATTAAATTGTACTGGTGTTGCAATAAGTTGTTGAACAAGATAATCTGCCTTTTCAATTTCAACCTTATATAGTAAGCCCGAAAGAACTCAGAGTTCTCTTCTTCGAGTTTCTGCCATACTGAACATAAAAAAAAATAGCAAACAAAATGAGCAACAGGACTTCAGAACTCTAATGGATACATCTAGATACTTCATATTCAAGAGACATAGTATAACAGAAGTTGAGCTCAGAGTACATTTCAAGATTTCCATTTGTCCTGAGCAACTCCTATTCTTATTGTTATCAATGATCAATAGGGTAAAGTATGTACAAGGCTACAAGCATCTGGTATTGAGTTTATGCCATAATCAAATTTTGTATCGAGAGCAACAGCACATTTATATTTAGTTAATTTGGTCATCAGTCTGAAGGGAAGGAATTGCCTATTGACTCTGAGTACTGGAAGTAATAGTACCGTATCTTACTGGTTGTACTTTTAAGTATGCGGAATAAACAAACATCGAAATAAACCAGTAAAAACAAAAAGGAACTCTAAAAATGAATATCATAATTCATAAGCAACTGAATTTGCATCATCACCTAAAGTAGTGAAGCCAGGTTCTATTCTTGCGCGAGTAGAAAGCGTCCTAACTACCTCTCCTTTGTTCATGTATAGCTGTAGACAGCGCTCTATCAAATTCTGGACCTACAACAGGATGCCAAATTTAGTTAATTAGTTGGTGACAGTTTAATACTGGCACTGTAGAGGGATGTCATCTGGTCAAAATTGAGCCAGCAAAGAGCCAAAGACTACAGAATAGCTAGACATCTTACAAGTTCAATGTCTTCACGAGAGACCTTTCTATTATCATTACTAGCGACTGACAACGAACCAGAGTCTCCTGCAGGAGCATCAGTGGCCATTGGATTTGGTTGGTTACTTTGCACTTCATTAGTACCTTGTGCTGACGACTGCAACTCTGTCGTGCTCTGAATGTCCTGTTGGAAATATCCATAAGTAACATAAGTCAATCACCTGCTACAGGCAAAAAAGGGGGAAACACTAATACAGAAAGCAATAACAGTCAATTATGAGTATTATTAGCAAGGAAAAACAGAGGCCTTGGGCCTTGGCATGAAGGAATGAATTATCTTAAAAGAACTGGTAGCAATACCATGATTGGTACCACTATCGCTAAATAACATAGATCCATAAGGCCAAAGAAAGTGTCCTCAGCATAATCTCGTTTTCATATCTAAATGCAAATATTATGTGTTTACTCCTATATTTGCCTAGTTACAATAGAAATATTCTGCTACCAAGTACTAAATTTTTTTATAGAAAATATGTTTTAATATGCAATGCACATTGCATAATCATATCACTCTGTAATCTGCTGAATAAAAAATCCAAGCACTTTCACCATTTAGTTAGATCAACCATATATAATTTTTACTCTGAACGATAAAGATAATATAAAATGAGGATCTTCAGTGAAAACTGAAGATAGTGGCAAGCAAACTCACCTGAGAATCCTTCATTGCAGCTTATGACATAATAAAGAGCTAGTCCAGGGTCAATTATCCTGATAGGAAAAAGATATCAATGGTTATGCTGGAATGCATGTGAAATAGTGTCATATTTCAGCAGGGTGAAAAGCCAAAAACAAACATAAAACCACCACACTAGCTCTAAAATACTGTTGCTGCAACTTTAACTACGAAATTGCTGTATCATATCAGCTATCCCAGTTTTCATTTTAGTACTAGGAAGCCAATGAACTTCACTATTAATCAAATAATGAGAGAAAAAAAGTATGGTAACTAAACAGAAAGAATGTACTATATAAGAGGTCCTTTCAGGTATGAGAAAACAAGTAGGATTGGCATTCTTCTGGGAACATGGCCCTCGAAAGTTCATAAGATGAAACAAATATTGGCACTTCATCAAATTGGTAACATCAGTCAACCTGCTAGAATTGAATTGGTAACAGCAACAATATATTATCATATTCTTGGCATCATAGAGAATGAAAATGTCCATGATGCATAAACAAGAACTAATCTTGTTGCAGGTTTCATAAAAAAGAACTTATATACACATCTACTGAACGTGAAGTACATCAGGGGGCGAACCTCACGTGTGGTGGGGTTCAGTTGAACCCCCAAAAATTTCAGAAAATAAACTGCTATTAGTACTCCGGCACGCGACAAACTGCATGGATTGGAGTATCCATCCCAGAAATAAAGGTTTGGATGAGATTGCTCACAGCAAATAAAAGAACCCCGACGAGGATGTTGACGGGGGATCTCCGGCTGGAGCTCACCGCGCCGGCCGCCACCGGAGAAGGGGAGGGGGGGGCCTGATATGGCGAACGGTGGAAATGGAAACGGGGAGGAGAAGAGCTCACCGCGCCGGCCGCCCGAGAAGGGGGAGGGGGGCAGATCTGGCGAACGGTGGAAACGAAGGGGAGGAGAGGAGGAGAACGTCTCGGTGGTCCTGTTCGTACCGTATCTTGAGGGCGCCGCCTGCCACTGCCAGCGATGTCGGGACAGAGTCGAGACTTGAGCGTGAGGTAGGTGAAACTGGCCCAAGAAGGGGAAAAAAGATATAATCTTGGGCGTGAGGCCGTGCGGGACGACGAGACGGCGACGTGAGCACGGCGGGAATTTACGAGGGCGCATCATGCTGCAGTGTGCAGAGCCAGTTCTATGTAAAATTCACTGCAACTTTACAGTCAAACTATCACTAAATTATAATTTTTGTGTTGCTTATGTGTGAGCTTCGTTGACGCTTGTGTGGCACCCTGTAAGGGTTTCAGCATCGCACGTGTGTATGGCATGTGGATCTAACTTGTTAGGATGATCCGTTCATGATGAAGCTGCAGTTTTATGAAAATTTGGTCTCCTAACGGTGCAGCAGCCCGAAATCATCGCTTAAAGTTGTAGCAAACGGGTAGTTTTGCAAATAAAGATGCAGTTTTGTGAAATAATCAAGAATGCTAGAAGGAAGATGGGCGGTACAGTGAAATGGGCATCCGTATAGTCTTCGTTACTCAAGGTATAATATTTCCGCGTGCAAAAATACTTCACTACTTAAATTAGAGAAGGACTAGCCATCGGTCGCGCAAAAATCAGTCGGATCTTATATCGTTGGATTGACATCCAACTATCGTAATTTCTCCGCTCCTATAGTTATAATCATCCACGTCATGCTGTCGATTTTTTTTAAAATAATACTAATTTTTTTAAAAATATATAAAACAAGGTGGTCATCCAAAACAATTACAAAACTAGGTCGCATGCTCCTGTCGTCAGTTCAACTAGTGACAGAAACATTGTTCCCTCCTCAGAATACAATACTATTTCTATGAATTTTTAAATATAACAAATGAGCTCAAAACATTACGAATTTTTTGTGGAGTCTCCCGACGCAGTGTAATTGCTTTTGTAAATTTTTCATAAATTTATCTATTCTGCATTTTTCTCCCAAATTCATTTAAGTATACTGTTTGTGGGAATTTCTAAATGTATAAAATGAGATCCAAAAATTATGAATTTTTTTGTGAATGCTCCTTACATAGTGTAATGGATTTTGTAATTTTTGTATAATTTTATATGTTATGAAATTGTCTCAAAAAAACACCATGACATACTCCCACGTATAAATTAGTGTCTCTTACCTAGAGTATGTCATAGTGTTTGTTAGAGACAATTTAAAACATATAAAATTCTGAAAAAAATTACACAATCCATTAAACTATGTAAGGAGCATTCATAAAAATTTCATAATTTTTGGAGCTCATTTTAGATATTTAGATATTCCTATAAACAGTATACTTAAATAAATTTGGGAGAAAAATGCAGAACAGATAAAATTATGAAAAATTACACAAACAAGTAAACTATGTCGGGAGGCTCTACAAAAACATTCGTAATTATTTTGAGCTTATTTGCTATATTTAAAATTTTCTAGAAACAGATCTATATTCTGAGGAAGGGAACAGTGTCCCTATCGACAAGACCTAGTTTTGTAATCATTTTTTTACTATTTAATTTTGTAATTATCTTTTAAAATAATATTATTTAAAAAAAATTATTAACCCAATACCAACCCTATTCAGTCATGCTATAGATAATCTTATGTTCAGGCTAGAGGCAAACGATTGCTTTAAAAACCTAAGTATTAACCCAATTTAATATATTTATAAAATGATTGTTGTAAAACACGTTTGGAGGTAACATAATGTTTCCCCCGCAGTCAATGTAATATTAACTAAACTCGAGTTTAACCATTAGTTGTACCATAATAAAGTTATAAAAGATAAGACTATGGAAGTTAGCTTATAAGTTATAACTAACTAATGCATATTATTTTCACAAGACTAACATAGATATTTAAAAATATTATTTGTAAAAAAGTTTGATAGTACTCTTCCCACAACAAAGAAGTTGTGGCCGAAGAGAGGGATAAAATCCCTTAAACAATATGCCTATAAATAATCCATTGTCATGTAAAAAATATCTAAAACAAAAAAAAATCCTAAATTTTAAACCATATACTGTGAGTACACAGTACAGCAAAAACAAAGGATTTCATATTTTATCAGTAAAATTTGAAGTCCATGGAGCATATTCTAGAGAAGAACAGCATTGCACAAAATTAAATGTCTTACCATGAGAGAGCATGGCCAGGGGCATCAATCTCAGCCAAGACATTCACACCTCGTTTTTCAGCATACCTCCAAATTCTTGATAAGCCATCTTAACTTGGGTAAATCTGGCAGCATAACTAAGTGTTCGCTACTGTGAGCGCGTCAGTCTAAATATTTCATGTCAAACAGTAAGTTTTCATGTCAGCAATATGTCGACCAGACACTATATTTTTTTCCCTTTCAGCTTTTGGATACATCACATCAATATTTTTTTATATTATCATGTTACACTTGATTGAGTCTGATCCAAAGAACTGTATCAAATCATGCAAACCGAGAAGCACTCGATTATTTTAACATGCCTAACTCTATTACAGAAGAATTTTAGATCACATACATATCAGGAATCTCTAGAGGAATGCTGCCCCCGGAGGAGCCCCACGTCCGCTTTCTTTGCGGAAAAAACCTTGTGTTTTGCCAAATTTTGTGCAGGTCGCAAGTCCTGTTTCGTCATTCCTCAGCCATCGGATTACCATCTCACGGTTCAGATCTGGCTGGTGCGGAGCCGTCGAATCGCTTTTCTCCTCGCGGATAGTCCAGATTTCTCTACCCTAGCTCTACTGCATCGTCCACCTAGGGTTACCCCCGACCCGCCCGAGTCTCGACAGTCGCCACCTTCTCCCCCTCCTCCTCCTCTCGCCCTCGCAATCTCCGTCGTGACCCCATGCGTAGCCCTCGCCTCCTCCCCTTCTTTCTTGTCCTGCCGTCCCGCCTCGAGCCCTACAGCGTGCCATCCCCCTCCCCGCTACCGCGTGCCCGTTGGTCCTTCTCGCTTCGTCCGTCGCCTCTTCCTTTCCCGCCGCCGCCGCCTACGATCCCGCGCCTCTACCTCCCCTTCCCGACGCTGCCTCTCCCTCCCCCAGGCAGCTCTTCCCCAGCGCGACTGCCTTCTCCGCCTCCATCGTGCCCCTCGGCATAGCTTGGTCCATCCCTCAAGTTTCCTCCTTCCCCTCTTCTTCCCCTCCCCGTCTCGCCTCCCATCCTCTCGCGTCTCCTCGCTTTCCCCGCACGGACAGGGACGACGGCTGACAGTAGCGACGGTAGCCAGGAGCTTCTTCTCCACCAATGACCCTGGGCAAGATGCCCACATAACGTTGCCGCTACTCCGCTTGCCCTCCAAGTGTGTTCCCCTCGCCTCGCTCCTTCCCCTCTTCTTCTCCTATCCGTTGCACCTCCCATCCTATCACCTCTCCTCGCTTTCCTCGTAGGTAAGCGATGGCAGGGGCGATGACGACGGGCGGCGCTAGGGACGACGGCCAGGAAACCAACGCGAGTGCGGCGGCTAGGGCCTATCTTGCCCTAAACCTAGCCATACCCGCAAACTCATAGATGGAATATCCTTACCCATCTCTACTGTTGCTCTCCTTGTTCATCTAATCATTCCCTAATTCTGGTGTGATTTATCTTGTGTCTCAGCCAATTTTTTTTACAAGGTTTTATTGTCAGGTGGTTAGTTAGGACGTCAACTTATAGTGATCTTTGTCGTTTCGATGGAGTTTAATTTACTCTGTACAATTTTTTTTGTTTGCATTTCTTCACTCTTGCATATAGAGTTTTAGTCCCTGCTGCTACAACTCGCTACATATATGATGTTGCTACTCAGCATGTTGTACTGGTATCATTAAAGGAATCAATGGTATTTTGATCTCTCTTATTGTTTCTACCTTCTGCAAATCTGAGTAATGTTACATACCAAGTGTAAATTTAGAGGATTCAGATTCAGTATATTTCAGATTTAATATTTCTTTTCTTATATAAAAAAGAAATGATATTATTTTGTGCTTGTGAGATATGTGTGTTTTCGATCCATTTTACATTGCCCTTGATTATTGCGTTTATTTTGCGCAGTTCAACACACACACACACACACACACACACACACACACACACACACACACACATATATATATATATATATATATATATATATATATATATATATATATATGCTTAGTTCAATATTCGACAGCCATGTGCTTCATGGTATACGGCTAGAGGTGGGCGGCTCTCTTGTTCCTCTTTTAATTCCCCAGATAGCATCGGTCAGCCGTTACCAATACATGGTGTCGTTTGTTTTTACCTTTCCTTTTGGTGAAATTTCTAGCACAGAAATTACATGGCAAATAGAGGCGAGGAACGCATTTCAGATTCAGTGTATTTCGTATTCAATATTATTTTTTCTAACAAAAAAAAATCTGTGCTGCTTTATGCATGTGAGATATGTGTGTTTTGTTTTTTTAATCCTTTTTCTGTAGCCCTTAATTATTACGCTTATTCTACGCAGGTTCAACACATATGTATGTTTGGTTCAATTTTTGACAACCATGTGCTTCATGCTATGTGTCTAGAGGTGGTCGACTCTCTTGTTCCTCACTTTATTCTCCAGATAGCATCGATCAACAGTGTCCAATACATGGTGTCATTTGTTTTTCCCATATGACATCGATCAGTAGTGACCAATACATGGTTTCGTTTCGAATTATTGGTTAGTCCATAACAACGATTGGTACTTATTTCAAAGAGAAGTTTTATTTACCGTTTGGGTTTAGTGCAATTTTATTTTACCGTACACACATGTTGCTTTGGATGCTTGCTTCTTCTTCTTTTTGGTATGCCAGTTGGCTCATTTCACATGTGTTATGTGCGAGGATGTGCAATTATGGGCCTCAAAACTGTACAGTAAATCCAATCACATGTTTGTTGGGTCTGTTTTTGCTCACGCTGAGGTGCCAACTGCTCACACACCTGCATGATCACACGGGTCGTCCCCTCCAAATAAGGTACAGATATCCGTGCCTCCCATGCCACAAACATCAACATATTTAGCTACGTTTTTTTTCACATTTGGCAAATAAAATTAATTCAATGCTTTCCAAAATTGCAGCCTATTCAAACTCCAACTACGAATATCGAATAGGTACATAATTCTGCCTGTTTACACATGCTACTTTTTACATTTAGCCCTTGTATGTTTGAGCTCATCAATTCTTATGTTTCTCATGAACAGACAAGGCTAGAAAACATATCTTCTGCTAAGTGGTCCGCAACTGAATATACACGGCTTCCACTTGACGATACTTCTCCAAAAAGGTCACACATATACAATAGCAATGCGCTACCATATTACTACTCTGAAAGTGCTATTTCACTAATCCAATAGTTTAATCGTTTCAGTGCTAGGAGTGAAAGACAATTTAGGTCGTCGGTCATGACAAAACTCAACCATGAAACTCAAATCAACCTTGAGAGGTCTTCTCTCATTTTTTTTTTCATATTCAATTTGTACCATATGCAAAACTATGTGCTTTACGAAATTTAGAAGTCAGAGTGCTTGTTTGATTCCCTCAAGATGCATCTTGACAATGTCTTTGCTATCTGACGTCGAGAATGTTCGTGCTATCATCTGCAGCGATGTTTGGTTAATATCTTAGCTTAGATTTGCATGTTAGGGTGTCCATTTGTGTTGTGCTTTGCGATGAAATGCTCTTTACATATTAAATACTCTGATGTTCGTTCCTCCATCTTCTGATTTGCATATTACATTGTGTATGTGTTATGCTATACATTGTTGTTTACCTAATCTCTATTTTCTCTCATTTTTTCATATTCATTTTGTACCATATACAAAACTATGTACTTTACAGAATTTAGGAGCTGTAGTTGCTTGTTTCAGATTCCCCTCTGCATGTAGCAATGTGCTGGTATACAGCGTCAGAATGTTCATGCTATCGCCTGCAGCGATGTTTGGTTAATATCTTAGCTTAGATTTGCATGTTAGGGTGTCCATTTGTGTTGTGCTTTGCGATGAAATGCTCTTTACATATTAAATACTCTGCAGTTCATTCTTCCAGCTTTTGATTTGCATATTACATTGTGTGTGTGTTATGCTATACATCGATATTTACCTATTCTCTATTTGTATGTCATAATTTCTATTTGTCAGTCATCACTGTCAATCATCTCCTGGCCTTCTCACCCCTGCTCTTGCTGACTGTACATTATTTCCTTACCATTTCCTCGCATTTCGCGAACAGCACATCACGTTCACGTAGACCATAGTAAGATACAGTTCCAAAGATCAGAATGCACAGCCTATCAGCATAACACCCTGGTTTTTTTTTTCCGCGAGTGCTTTACATATTCCGAATCATAACGAACCTGTACACAGAGTAGTAGATTTAGTCTGTAAGAAAAGTGTTATAATATAGCCACAACTGCTACTCGCTATGCTTGCACATATATGAATATTTAAATAAAAGCAGTACCACTGCTGGTTTCATATAGACATATTATATTGCAATCTGGATAGAACGATTTTTTTTATTATTTAATCTTTTTTATTAATATTTTAAAGTTAATCCCTCGCAAACTTTATTTCCAATTCTGACCCCTTTGGTCACGTCACCTCTCTTGGCGTGACCAAATAATACTGTCACGCCAGAAGAGGTGGCGTGACCAAAGGTGCCACGCAAGCCCTCGCCCTAGCATGCGTGCGGTGATGGAGCTTGCGTGGCATCATCACGCTGGGCCTCATGGCGTGACTAGGCATATGGTCACGCCATGAGATTTGGCGTGACAGTGAGGACTTATACTCGGGCAGCCCGGCCCGTTCCTCATTTTTCTTATCTTCTCTACGCTCGTCGCCGTCGCCGTTCCTTGCAGCCCGCCCGTTCAACCCTAGCCGACGCCTTGCTGCGCTCGGCCACGGTGGCCACCGCCGCGCTCCTCGGCCGAGGTGCCTCTCTTCCTCCCGTGGCGGGCTCCTCCATGGGTCTCCTCCACGCGTGTCCCTGCCGCTCTGCTCCCCTTGCCCCGCCTGCCTTGTGCCCTCCTCCCTCCGGCCGCTTGTCCTTCCCCGGCTTCTCTTAGATCGAGGTATACATTGTGAGACAATGTGTTGAAATGGGCAGACATTGTAGTATACATTCATGCTTGATCTGTGATTGAGTAGTTGTTGCAATATGTGTGAATGCTTAATCATGGGTACACTGCATATCATTGTTGCAATATGAGTGACCGTAGTTGTTGCAATATGTGCGAATGCTTGATCATAGGTACATTGTATACCCATGAATCACATTCTCATTGTACACTGCATATGTTTGATCCTCACTACTACTACGGTCCGACAAGACATTGCAAAGAGGATCGGTTAGCTCTGTTGGATCGTTTGAAATACTCAATGATGATATTAGTCTAAATACTGAAATTGATGTGATAAGAGGATTTAGACTTGAGCTCTAATTGGATTACATACTATTGTCTCTTGTGTTCTGCCAGTTTATTACTTTCGTGTGGATCAGATTGTTTTGAACCTCCTGGTTGTGGAGATTTTCAGCAATTCAATTTGTCAAACACTCCTGTTAGCAAATTGTTGTTATTACTGATCTTGTGATCTAGTTCTGTGAATATTCTGGAGTACTGTTATGTGATCTCTAGTCTGGCCGAAAGTATATCCTGTAGTCGCTTGTTTGACACTTTGAGACAGATTAGTATAGTATTGTTTAGAGATCAAAGTTTGAATCAATATTGTCATATTCAATTGATGAAGAGTATAGACTAAAGTGTTGTGATGGCCAAGGTTAATCCTTGTGCAACTAGCCTTCTGAGAGCCATATTCATAAAATTAAATCTGAGGTATATGCTGATGTTGTTTGTATTCAATTTGTGCATGATGAGCATTCTGTTCCATTTAGATGGCTTAAAGGTTTTTCTTAATCTTATGTCATTTATACCATTTAACTGGTTTTGGAATTTTGCTTTATTTATAATTATTAATGCTGGGATTTTTTGTTTCAGTTATTTGTAAGGGTTCATCAAGTTTGCTATTATTTTGTATATGCTAGAATAACTGTTGTGGTTCAGTGTCTTTTATGTATGTGAGAATAAATCTTGTGTTTCAGTTATCTATATTTTATTGTCTTGACCAACAAGGTGATAATCTGCTGGTTTTATATGTTGAGTATGGATGCACTAGTGACAATTGTCTATGTTACAAGAATTTCTATCATTGCTAAATCATAATCATATCACAAAGGTTTCATGCAGATTAATTACTATCAAGTTTGTGAGCTCTATCGTAGCACTATCATAAGGATATTATACCACTTGTTTGTTTGCAATTTGACAATTTGTATGCGTGTTTGAATATATTTTTTTGGTTGAAGTTGAATTACCTGCTGTTATGTTTACAATTGGTTAAAAATATATTGTGAAGCCTACAATGGATGTAAGTCATATGTATGATATTCCTCTGATTGTAAAGACGCCTCATCACCTTTCATGCTAGTTATTTGATGTGTTGTCAAATTGCAAGTTATTTACATAATTATTGCCGTGTCAAACTATGTGCGATTTTATATATGTGCAAGACTACAACTTTTTCTACTTGAAAAATGTTTGATTCTAGGAAACCGTACATGTTTTTGTGGTTGTACAAGTCTTTGTGATTCCTGAGTTCCCACTTATCTACATGCATGTGTGTACTATATAGTCATTTTAGGATTAGTACACTTGTTTTAATTTTGCTTAGTATCAAATAGTAACAATACTACTTTGATTTTGCTTAGTATAGATAAAAAATTAAAATCCTACTGATTATTTTCTTGGTGCATAATTTGAGGTGAAAACTCAAAACAAACAAGGTGTTGGTTAACTATTTACAAGGTAAGACAACAATTTTGGTTAACCTTCAATACGATGTCGTGCAGAATTAGTTAACCGAAAAAATTTATGAAAGGACCTGTATAGAAGAAGTGAAATAAAGGTTGACTTACCTCCTTTCTGCATATAAGATTTCCCGAACGAGTGGTTCGTGGCACTCCGAGCGTGTAGCTCTGGCGTACCCAGGAGCAAAGTCCTGGGCATACTTAGGAATGAGCCTTGAGCGGTCCCAAATACGTGGTTTGGGCGGTCTCGAGAACGGGATCTCGAGCGTACCTGGGCACGTGGATCCAGGGTAGTATAGGTCGCACTCAGAGGCAAACTCTGAGCGGTCCCAAACACGTGGTTTGGGCGGTCTCGAGAACGAGATCTCAAGCGTGACTGAGCACGAGAGACTCAGGTAGTGTAGGTTTTGGATCTTTTTGTATCTCATTGTTTCTTGGTATTATTCGTCCACTGTGTATGGCCTAACACACCTGAAGTCATTGTGAAACGACCCGTCAATTATGCATATGTTTGTACCGTTAAACTGCTAGCACGTCTCAGGAAACTGAGCTTTTGTTATGTCCAATGTTGATTGTGATATTTTGTACTTGCGGTATTTCGTTCATATGGCATGTAGTACTGACTTTGTAATATTTTGTTGGATGTAGATGGTCGTGGTTGTACGTGTATTTACTGGTGGGGCCATTAGCCAAACTGAAAGTTCTGTCGACTTCGGTGGCATGGAAGCGACCGTCCTTTTATTTCGCGAATCACCAGACTTGATAACTCTTGTGACTAGGATTAAGTCGACATTTGGATGGGATGACCCCAGAGTCATTGTCGGAATGCAAGGACGATATGACGCAGGGCTGGGTTCTAAGATGCACGCCTTTTTGGTGCCAATCCTGTTCGCCGATGATTGGGTCATGTACAAGGAAATTGTGCTCGCATCTCAGGTCCGGGTGTTGAAGGTGGCGGAGGAAAGGACAATCGTTGTTGAGGATTTGCCAGATAATTTGGATGTGGTGAATGGCAACACTGAGGAACAAGACCCCGCTGCCCATCATTCGCGAGCCCCCCAATGGAAGAGCGACCTTTCGAAGAGTTCGTTAGCGTGAGTCGTACCAACCATGGCCCCCTATCGGTGGATCTGCTTGTATCTTTCCCGCAACGTGTTATTGACCCTGTGACTGATTTCAACGGTGCTGTAATGAACAACGAGCTTGAGGAGGAGTTGTTTCGCAATGGAACAACCCGTGAAGAGGAGTCTGACAAAGGATGGAGCTCGACCGAAGATGAGGCTCCCGCACATCTTTTCTCCTCAGAGGAAGGCAGGGTTCTTCGCAGTGTAATGGGTGAGGTCCTGTCGGTGCATTCTTTCGATGATGTCAGTATGGTTGATAAGGCGATTTGTGCTAATGGGTTGAGGAGTAGGGATGGCATTGCGGACCCGGAGAATGACATAATACAGAAGAACTTGTTGTTTCCAACCATGGAGGACATGAAGGTTTGGCTGCAAGAATACTCACTGCGGCACCATCGTACGTTCATAGTGCAACACTCCGATGTGAATAAAAGGTACACTATAAGGTGCGAAAGGGGGTGCGGATGGAAGGTATGGGCCGCAAAACAAGGGACAACCAATGGAAAATAGCGAATGTGAAGCAGCCTCACACTTGTGGGACCGCACAAGTGTCCGAGGAGCACCTCCAGGCGACCGCAAATTTTATTGCTAGGCGTATTATGGCGGTTGTGTCTGTCGATCCTGATGTGTCCGTCGCCACCCTTATCGAGGTTATCTGCGGGTTCATTAAGTACCGTGTGAAGTGAGAAAGCATGGAGGCGGCGAGAAGCGATGCGATTATTGTGGGGTGATTGGACGGAGGCTTACGGTTTGCTTCCTCGAATCCTAACCGCTATGCAGACCAAGAATCCGGGCATAGTGTTTCACCCTTGGCACGGCAACCGTATGGAACTCGATGGCGGGGTTATGAAACATGTCCTTCGGCGGGTGTATTGGTCCTTTGGGCAATGCATAGAGGCCTTCAAACATTGCAGACCTGTCTTATCTGTTGACGCTACATTCTTGACGGGGAAGTACTATGGTTCCTTGATGCTTGCCGTGGGTATTGATGCGGAGGACTAGCTGATTAAATTAGCATTCACATTGACAGAGGGTGAGAACAATGTAAGCTGGGAATGGTTCCTGGATATAGTTCGTCTACGCCTCATTGGGCCTGGACGACATGTTTGCATCGTCTCGGACAGGCACCACGGCATTCTGAATGCTATGAAGAGTAGACTGGATGGACACCTGGATGTGCTGCATAGGTGGTGCATGCGTCATTTAGTGGCTAATTTCTTTAAGAAATGCAGCAGGGAAGATCTCACCAAAAAGTTGAAACTGTTGTGCGGATGCTTGGAGAAGAGGGAATTCGAGGTCAAGTTGATGGAGCTGAGGGGACTGACCAACGAACGGGGTAAATCGTGGTTGGACGAGATCTTGCAGCAGAATGAGAAGTGGGCACAGGCATACGATAAAGATGGCTGTCGGTATGGAATGATGACAACGAACATCTCGGAGGTGTTCAACAACGTTATTAAGGGCATCCGTGCGATGCCAGTATCTGCTATCACGTCAGGGTTAGGTTTAGGGTCAGGGTTAGAGTTAGGGTTTTAGGTTTTTAGAGTTAGGGTTTTAGGTTTTTAGGTTGAGGTTCAGGGTTAGGGTTAGGGTTTTAGGTTTATAGGTTAAGGGTCAGGGTTAGGTCAAGGGTCAGGGTTAGGGCTTTAGGTTTTTAGGGTTAGGGTTAGGGTCTTAGGTTTTTAGGTTCAGGGTTAGGGTTAGGGTTAGGGTTTTATGTTTAGGTCTAAGTTTAGGGTTTAGGTTTAGGGTTAGACTTTTCAGACCAATAAGACATCACTCTGCAAAGCAAGACAGGACTCTGCATGAAATTAACCACACCATGCGCAGTGATAAGACCAAATGAGTCGACTTTTGCGATGACAAGCCCACACAGGCGACTTTTCGCAGAGATAAGACCAAAGGAGACGACCTTGTGCAAATGACAAGAACAGACGATGCGACTTTTTATGATGACAAGACCACACGAATTGACTTTGCGCGATAATAAGACTAAAGGAGTCACTTCTTGCGCAAATGACAAGACCAGACGGGCCAGCTTTGCACAGTGATAAGACCAAAGGAGTCAGCTTTGCGCAGCTTAGGGTTTAGATTTCGGGTTAGACTTTTCAGACCGATAAGACAGCACTCCGGAAGGCAAGACAGGATTCTGCATGAAATTAACCACACCATGCCAACCATGGGGCTTATAAAAGGGGGTTGAACTAAACCCAACACTACACAACACTATACAATAGATACCCAGCTATGGACCCTTCAGCAAACTTCTACACAAGAATGTTGCAGAAGCAAAAGTGGCTTAAGCAGAAGAGGAAACAGCTATAATACCCAGATAAATCAACGAAAGATGCACTAGTACCACCACGTTTTCCGATCCCGCAGTGTGTGTGTGGCGAACCGATAGAGATCATTCAGTCCACACACTCAGACACCGCCGCCCGGACGTACTACACATGCGGGCATCACCTCGTAAGCATTTCTTTCACGCGCATCGATTTTCCCCTCCCAACATTGAATTCCTTAAATTTTTAACTTCATCCCCACGTAATGACAGCCCGAGATGCGCTGCCACTTCTTCCAGTGGATCGACGGCCCGGAGATGTACGACAGGGCATTCATCCAGCAGAAGTACATGTTGAACTACTCGGTGCGGGCCGAGAACTTCGTGCGGTGGAAACCTTACGTACTGGACCCTGTTGAGGAGGCACTGAAGGAGTCCGGTACTTGCGACAAGGGCAAGGGAAAGGCACATGCGGCTCAGCCCGGTAGCCACAGCGTATCTGGTCGCCCGGGCGTAATCCGTATCGATGACGTGAGTTATGAAGAATTTACATCATTCTTACGATTTTCACTATACGGTGCATTTACATCATGGAATCGCAGGACATGGATGACTTCGACATACCAGCCCGACGTGGACAGTCCTGCGACAAGGGCAAGAGAAAGGCTCACACGGCTGAGCCCGGCCGCCACAGCGTATCTGGTCGCCCGGACGTAATCCGTATCGACTACGTGAGTTATGAAGAATTTACATCTTTCTTATGATATTCACTATATGATGCACTTACATCATGAAATCGCAGGACATGGACGACTTCGTCACACCAGCCCGACGTGGAGAGTATGTCGACAAGGGGAAGGGACCGAATGAGCCTTCCCCTTCCCCTTGTCAAATTATCAGTTTGTTGTGTATGATCTGTATTGTACGACAGGTCATTCCGTAGTAGTCTCCCGTCCTACCCGTCATGTTTTTTACTATCCCCTATAGGCATGTATACTTACATGATCCGGATGCTTGTTTCGCAGTGTACCGTAGTAGTAGCGAGGATGACTAAAGCAATTAGCCGAACCATCATGCCATGTGACTATGTGTAGCGTGCTTCATCGCGGAATCTAATGTAGTTACGGTTCCGTGTCTCGCTAAGCCATCAAAGCAAGCCTATATTGCAAGTATGCCTCTTCTAGTGGAATCCCAGAAAGAACCATTCGCACCGACATCGAATCCTCCATGTTTTAGGGCATCTTCATAATCACAACGAGCGTTCTCAGCCCCTTGCGAGTTTGCTTGGATGACATCCTCAAGGTTATACCTAGTCTGATATACTTATCAGTCATCCTTTCTCTGAACAAATAAAATTATACAAAAATTACAGAAGCAACAATACTACGACAGAAGGCTTATCAATCATCCTTTCTCTGAACGAATATCACTTACCTTTCTACTTACAACTCATTACAGATCGACTGGACAACCCTGACCCTCGCTAGGTTTTTAGATCGATGTGATAACACTCTACGTCTTTCCTTGCAGAGTAATGTCTTTTTGTTCTGAAAAGCTGGTGAGGCGATCAGAGTTGTCACTGCGCAAAGCTGTCCCGTCTTGTCTTGTCACTGCGCAAGGCTGTCTCCTTTGGCCTTCTCATTGCAATGCTGCACCATGTGGTCTTGTCATTGCATAAAAAGCCATCCGTCCGGTCTTGTCCATGCGCTAAGGTCATCTCTTTTGGTGTTGTCATTTGCAAAAGTCGCCTGCTTGGTCTTATCTCTGCGCCAAGAAAGCGGCCCATCAGTCTTGTCATCTACAACCTAACACATTACCTGTCGGTCTTGGCCTCCCATGGGCTATAAAATGTGCACCCCATGCTCCGGAAGGACCACTCGATCCTTCAAACCATAGAAAGAAGAACCTTCTCCGTCATACACTAACATACCATGGCAGACGCCGAGGACCGATCCAGCCGGTCGCCAAGCAAGAACCGCTGGAAAGGAGGAGGACTTCAACCCTAACTACCGGTTGGTGCCGAACAAGCGTGCCCAACCTAAGTGGCGAAATGCGACACGGGAGGACGCTATCGTAGGTCATAGACGGCCCTTTCGATGGCGGACGGCGTTTCTTCCGATGCCCATACTGCGGGGTAAATAGTTTTGTTCATGTTACTTATCGCTAATACATCCTCCATACTAACCGTCCCTTACAAAGATATGGCGAAATGCAACTTTACTCGCTGGATCGATCCTCCCATGAACGATATGTTGCGATGCACGTGGATATATTGTGAACCGAATCTTTGATTTGAGGCGCAAATTGAAGATCTCAAGGAGCAAAATGATGACCTCCGCTAACAGATGCAAAGACGAGAGGGCAACGAGGAGGTCGTAAACATAGGAAGTTCCTATGATTCCACATCTTCTTTGCGCCAACCCTAGTTGCATATGTGTGTGCCACTACTAACGACGGCCACCACGCCCGAGGCGCCCAACCGAGAACACTCTATGTGGGCGTCTGAGGCACCTTTCCGCATTTAGTTCGGAAGGTCTAATTTATTTCCATTCAAAAAAGACGCATATGTATCGTAGGAGAACTTCGGTTTATTGCATCGTGCATGATGTTGTTTCTTATGCATGTAACCAAATCCTATGCGCCATGTTATTCCAAGCTTTGTTATGAAGTCTATTTTAATTCGCAACTTTAAATCTCGTCGTCTTTTCGCTTTCAATTCTTCGCGTAGTAAGACATCCAACAACATGACAAAAACGAGTTCCGGAAGTTTACGGTTTGGTCTACGACCACAAACCTATGATTCCAGTAGGATGTCTACGCACCACCTATCATTCTACTAGGATGTCTACGCATCTTTCATCAGTGGTACTGTCTAGCATATGTGTATAATTATGTCTCATGTTGTACCACATAATCCACATATTACTCATTTTTTTCTAGGATACATTATGTATCACTTTTGGGACACGCCCTGAAAATATTGTAAAGTGTCTAAGGTTTTCAAAGCACAGAAAGATTGCAGGTCCATATATCTATTTACTCTCAGCTAAAAAGGATGGTGTTATATTTGGTTACGTAGAGAGATCTCTATTTTCAAGTTGTGAATTGTTAAATGTTATATGTACATAGCGTTATGTATCACCGCATCTTCAATTGTTTTTGATATTTCAAAACAAAGTACTTGTTGGCTACAAATCTATAAATCCAAATAGAATCCAAACAAACTAGAATAGCCTCTGTCACGCCGTGATAAATGGCATGACAATTGTGAGCTATCACGCCAAGAAAGAAGGGGTGACAATCGAGCTCTGTCACGCCAAATAAAATGGCGTGACAGGTGCCACGCAAGCCCTCCACGCTGGGGCGGCGCGCGGCCGAGGGTTTGCGTGGCACCTTTGGCCACGCCGCCACTGGTGGCGTGACAGTTCTATCCCGTGGCGTGACCAAAAGGGTCAGATTTGGAAATAAAGTTCGCGGGAGGTTAACTTTAAAATATTAATAAAAAAAATTAAATAAAAAAATCGGATAGAACATATAGTTTGAATATATAAATAGTATGACACTTCTTCGTTGTAGTATAATAGCATAGTCACTCTTACATGGAAATACCCAACTACTTGTATAATTTTGTAACGTTTAACATTTTCTTACCCATTATTTATTATTCATTGAAGTCAGAACCTTATTATTTGCGTTTTGGTTTACTGCACAGTAAATATTATCTCCAATTTTTTATTACTCTATCCCATTACTCCTTTTTTAGTCGATCCACTTGCGATAACCACATAACGGATCCGGAAACTACAAGTAGACAGAAAAGGTTGTTAGTGTGTACTTTGAAAGAGAAATAATAGGGGAACACACTTTAACTGATTTTTACCGGCTGCCGATGGCTGCTCGTATCCCAGCATCGATCGGGATAGTCACTGAAGCCATCTGTGTCACCGAGAAATGACGTCGAACACCAAATTTACAAAAACATCGGTGAGAACGTCTTTTTCTGCTAATAGCAGTCAAAACAGTGTTATTCGGGGCGGGGGGCGCGTGCTGGCCGGCCCACGAAAAATCTCAGCGCGATCGATAGCAACAATGGCCACGACACCCGTGCTGGTAGCACCGAAAACCCAAAACAACGTCCTATTTGCAACCAAAACCAGCTTCCTAGTTAAATCTATTTTGAAATCTTTTTCTAATATCATCTTCTGTAATGTTACTGTGCAGTTTGTGGTTACCTTCATTGGTCAAGAGTATGTCAAACTGTTGTGTGGTAAAAACAATGATATAATGGCTTGACAAACCGTTACAAGAGCAATTTTTATTAT
This sequence comes from Phyllostachys edulis, assembly GCA_036346405.1. Taxonomy (NCBI): domain Eukaryota; kingdom Viridiplantae; phylum Streptophyta; class Magnoliopsida; order Poales; family Poaceae; genus Phyllostachys; species Phyllostachys edulis. The sequence continues at coordinate 15,473,236 of CM070566.1, forward strand.
TTAACTCATTATTTATTTATTTTTATTAATAACTCATCACTCAACTTATTTGCAAATCTAACTCTCTTGATCACGCCACTATCCATTATACTGCAAACAACACAGTCATGCCACAGGATAAGTCTAGCCTTCGAGTCAGAAAATTGTCATTTTGATCACGCAACTGTCATTAGCATAATTAAACAACATTGTCATGTCAGGAATAGTGACATGGCAAGTTTTGATCACGCCATGATGACTGGTGTGATACTGTTATTTAGCCATGCCACATCTATTTCCGTGACCAAAAGGTCATATTTGGAAATAAGTTAAATGATGTATCATTAATAAAAATAAATTAAAAAAAGAATTAAATAATAAAAGAATTCCCGTTGCGCTTGTAGCCGTTCATGGACTTGCAAAATGTAGCTAGGGCCACCTTGGTTCCAACCATGTCAAGTATCTGAATTATTAAGCTGAAGAACAAAAGCGTGTGTTAGTTGGGAAAAGAGCTGCTGCTACTTTTAGTAGGCAAGGGAATGGCCAGAAATGGATTTGATTCGTCCAGAGGACCAGCGTGTTTTTAAGCTTGAGACAAAGAATTCAATCTCAGAACAATATTCCCCCACAGATCCGAATAATTAATTCTGGTGCAATAAAACCTTGTAGCCGACAGGAGATGCCCCCGTGGCGTCGACGCATCGTCACCCGCTACCCGGTGCGTGGTCCTCGACTCCTGGTACCCACTCACATCGCATGACCTCTCTGGCTCCGATTATTAGAGAAGTACAAGCCACTCAATTACACAAGTTGGCGCTCTTAGAGCATCTTTAATATATCGAGCCGACGTCGATTCAAAGTTATATCACGTTAAAAACTACACAAAATTTTCTACATTATTCAAGTTGTCACCATAATTTAATTTTACCATCTACTATATGAAACTGACCCTTCTTCACGACGTCTGTCAGCTACGTCCAAAATTTGAATAGCGACCTTCCCGAAACTATATCTTTTCTCTCGCTACTCCGATTCTAATGTTTCAGACCTTTCTAAAAATCTAACGAGATTATCCAACTTTTCTCTAATTAGATCGACCTCTGAATCCGATTATAAATATCCCTAATCATCCCCGCAAGGTTCTGTACCTAACCTTGATGAACTAGGGCAGATTGAAAACTAACTTTCTCCTAATCAAAATGACCTGCAAAATTAACAGTGACTAATCCATGAAATACCTAGGGATTACCCTTGAAGATCATGATATCAATCACGAAACCCCGTGAATTTCCTCTCTTTTCCTTCCTTCCCTTCTTCTTCCCTTTTCCTCATTCCTCTTCCTTCTTTGGTCCTTGCAGTAGCAGCTGCAGAAAATCCCAGCAATGACTTTCCCTTAATCTCCTTTCTCTCCCTCTCTGTTGATCCCAACATGAGCCCATACAAAACATGCAAGAAGAACTACTAGCACTAGCAAGAAGAATGCTTTACAAGGGGTTTAGGCGCACAAGACAGAGGGCGTGCAAGACAGGCGAGAGGCAGAAAGATAGGGCTAGGGTTGGTGTCGCCCCATGGACCTCTTAAAGCCGCCTCCTTTGGGCCAAGTCGCCGTGGGCCGGGAGCCCAAGGCCCAAGTTTTCCATCTTATGCGAACCCCCTTTTTTAATACTCTAATTCAATTAACCCATCTAAAGCGTTTTGGGTATTACAAATTAAGTATGAGAAAGTTAAGAATGTATAATGGAGTACTGCAATTGCTTCTAGTTTCTTGTTGTTCCAAGTATTTAAATCCTTAAATGCTTTGGGATTAGCTACACACCTACTTGATTATATCCACCTTGCTCATTGTGTTACCATGATCGTTTGTCACCCGAGTTGGATAACTACTAGTTGGTATCATTATAACACCAACGTGGGTTGGTTAGATACGAATAGTCTGTTTAGCCAATGCAATGGGTTATTGACGTTATTTTGAGTTGCAAATCTAAACTTGATTAAGTGAATATGGAATATTTTTTGGAAAGCTGTGTGCAGTATGTTGTTACTTGTTGATGGCATGTGTTGCACTTAACCAACAGGGTGGGAAAAGATTTAGACCGATACAAGTGGATGGAATTGTGATATGGTAGAGCTATGTGCGCTTGGAAAAATATGAATGTGATAGTTAGTAGTAATTGACAGTCTTGCCTTGGTCAATTAATGACTTAACTTTGTATGCCACTGAACTGAGCGATAATTGTACGACCACATGTTTGGTATGGTACAGATCTAACTTAGTAAGTAATGGAGTCTTAACATTGATTACTCAGGCAGATAGGTTAAGCTGTGTGCCAGGGGTGGAAGTGTGATTCTGTCTGTGTGGCGATTCACATTTATGGGCGGTTCACTGTGTCTAGCTTGAACGGTGTGCGATGGACTAACAACCTGTGTGGGGGTTTGGTGCCGACAGTATGCACAACGGGAGAGTTAATTGTTGAGATGAAGTTTCGAAAAAGTTTTGTTATGATTGGTGCTAGCTAAACTAGTTATATCTTATGGGTAAAGTGTATAAACCTATGTAGAGTGTTAATCAATCTATTCGAATAGTCGTGTCCGCGATCATAAACATGCTCGGGGATTTCACACGAGGGGTAGATTTTCATAAAAACTAGTGAGAAGGGACATCTGTGTGATTTAAATTCATATGAGTGTGTGAAAGAAATTAATTAGGCTTTGTGTCCTTTGTAAAATAATTGCTAAACTATTATTGGTTATTCGTTTTAAATTACGCTTTCCATGTATTATTTGTATTCAAATGCAAGTATCGCTTTTGCAAAATAACCATTGAAGCCATTTCTTTTGGAATAATCTATTATCTATAATTGCATTATATGGTACAACTTGTTGGGTACTCGGAGTACTCATTCTTGCTGCAATCATTCAGCTAAAGTTGCGGAATCTTTGCCTGCTTTTGAGGATGAGTTTTATAAGGAGGGTGATTGGTAGGTCTTGAATGATTGGTGTACTTGCTTCTCAAATTGGTATTGCTTCTAACGACGACGAGTGTTGAAAGAGTATTTTCTACGATTAGTCTTGTAAAGAACAAGTTGAGAAATAGTATGGGTGATGAATTCTCGAATAATTGTTTAGTCACACATATTGAGTGAGATGTTTTCTTGAAGGTCAGTAACGATGATGTAATCAAACGTTTTTGAGGCATGAAAACACGTAAAACAGTATTCTAATTTTCATTTATATTTTATAATTGATTATTCATGAAAGAGTTTATTTAAACTATTTGTATTGCACTTTTGATAAATTTAGAATTTATGTGTTGGATTTATGATACTAGTGAACCATGGTACAAGACTATAAAATTATATGCGTGAGTGTGCACCCCATTGAAAAATTTCAAGCTCCACAGTTGAGTCAAAGCTAAACCAAGAGATGCATCGCTACTCAACACATGCTGCATGGCGAGCGTCACTCATCAGAGCATGTACAATGGGTTTATGTCAGCCGTCTATAGTCATTGCCACGTAGGATTTTTGCTGACGTGGATTAAAGAGAATGAAGAGAGAGAAATATGTTGTCTACAATCCTGTAGCCGATTATAGCACAAGAAACAAGAAAAGCATTAAAAGATTGTGTGTTCTATAAAGACAACTAAAAATACAACATTGTTCTGCATTATTGTATGAAATTTGTCTTTAGTCTTTGTTCATGGTGGCGTAGAGTTCTTATAGACAACAAACATGTCTGCACTATCAGTATATGCCTCAATAAACCAAGCGTGCACGGTACGACCGGTACCGGACGTGGTGCATATGTGTTGTTGACGCGGCCCCACACCACCCATCCCCACCAATCGTCACGGAGCAACAGAGCGTGGGGATTTTCTTACACGCCATCGAAAGTTTACATTATCTTTTATACGCTACTGACTGTTTCGCTGATATGTAAATCTAGACCCACCTTGTCTAACTGTTTCGCTGATATGTAAAACTAGACCCACCTTGTCTGTGAGACAACAGAGGATTTCACAAGTATCCAATGCCTAACAGGAAATTAATCCTTCTTTCTTTCCAACACGGCACGCGGAGTGGATAGATAGATGATGAGTGATGACAAAGAAACAAGAGATTGGTTTTGCCTTACGAGATTACTTCTCGTGTTTTGCCTTTACAAAAACACTTGTCGTGAAAAGGCAAAGGCAAACGGGTCCTACTAGCCCTCGCGCCCCCTCGAGAGTCCAACGGCAGAAAGAGAGGAGGAGAGACCTTGTTTTGGTTGCGTCGCTTTCCCTGGCATGTTGTTTTCCTCTCTGTCTTCTGCGGCTCTGCTCCTCTCAGCAATGTCGTCGCGTCGTGATGATCCAATGTAGCTAAACAGGGAGATTTGATTAATGTCTTTTCTCTTAACACCGGAACGATGCTGTATCTAGGGTTAGGACGTTATGTTATGTTCGGACACGTATAATAGTGTAATGTTAGCTGTTCGTCTGTTAGATTTTTTATTGACGTGGAAGAGAACAGAAAGTGAGAGGGTCATTGTCTCTTCCTGAGTAAAGAACTGGCTCAGACCGGTAAAACATTATAACAGCTATTCTTAGTATTGTCCATATATAACATTGTAGAATATTGTACGCAACCACCATTGCACATGTTCTATTCATAAGCAATTTGCGACTTGGGACAAAAATGAAGACCGTGACAAGACTATTACAGGGAAATTGTCCGTTCATAAGAAGATGACACCGGGGTAAAAAAGCGTGTTGGCCCCACCGAGCAGCGTCGGTTGTCTCCGTCGGCACGTCGTGCGAGGGCTGAGAGCGAGCGTGGCCACCACGGGAATCATTCATCCGGGAAATGGACGGATCCGGCTGTGGGCCCGGAAAGAATACGCTCGAGACTCCCGAAAGGGAATCAGGTTTGGCCAGTTGCGTTGCGAAAATCACCCCCAGGAAAAAGATTTGTTGAGGGACATATCTTCGACGGATTTTTTCCCCTTCCAAGTGTACTCACAGGACCCTTTGGTTCATTTTGCACCACAGATTAAATCACAGAAATTTTATACTACCTCCGTTTTAAAATATAAGACATATAATTTTCGCAATTTTGTTTTAAAATATAAGACGTGCATATGAGTTTTTTTTTCTTGCCTAACCTTATTTATCATATTTTCTCTCTCCTACATTTATAAGTAACTTTTACACAAATTATTCTCTCTCATATTTCCAATGTATTTATACCTTGCGTAGCATGGTCATTTTCTCTTGTCTTTCTCTAAGTTTTACAACCTGCTTAATTTTTGTGCCTAGCAAAAACATGCCTTATAAAAAGAAACATAGGGAGTACTTAGCAATTAGGAATATTTTTCTAAATAACCCATTTGTTTACTAACATGACAAAAATAAATACCTTAGGAAAAAATTATATAAATGATACCTAATCGTCGTTCCTGTTATTAATTCAATTGATGATAGATCCTATTGCCAAATGAAAGAATCTAAAAAATTGAATTGGCGACAAAGGTATTCTTTCTGTAAATTTTTTCTAGGGTGCAGTTAGGGGTCTCGAAGTGAAATTTAGCAACATGATACATGACACTGGTACTGTATCGGTTGAATTGGGCTACCCATCGAGGGTACGAACGTATAGTTCATGGTGTAGTTGGCCAAAAGTTTGGTACTTCATGTTAACCTTTTTTTATAGTTGTAAGAATAACAAAGTTAGTAAAAAAAAGTACGGTTATGGGTCTAGAAAAGCAGTAAAAAAAAAGTAGGGTTATTGGTCTAGAAAAGCTTAGTAAATCATAATTGCGACAACCAACCAAGCATCAACCAAGCATCCTGCTAATTAAGAAAGCGCTACATGTGATAGATGCGACATGCCATGCCCAAACGGTGTATGAACGGCCCAGTACTCCCATTGGGTACATGGGCTGGAGAAGCAAAAGGCCCAAACGGCCCAGGACTCCAAATGAGTAAATATCCCGGAGAAGGTAAAAGGCCCAAATAGCCCAGGACTCCAATTCAGTAAATGAGCCGGTGAAGGTAAAAAAACCCAAACGGCTGCCCCCTCCCCGACTCCCACCCAGTCCCGAGTCCCTGAGATCGTCGAGCGCAGACGCGCCAGCGGGGGGAGGGCCAGCGCCCAGTAGAGCTGGCCAAATGAAACACGATACTGTAGGCCCGCTTCAAGCACAACACGGCCCATACTGTTCATGGGTCGTGTCGGCCCGGCACGAGACCTCGGACCGTGTCTGGGCCGTCACCTCGGCATGGTGGGCGGCTTTCAAGACGCAACGCGAACAAAGGTTGTGCACAACACGCTGTTCTGCTGAAGGAAGCAGAGGCGAGGCGGAGGTGGAGGGCAGGTGGCGACACACGATGTTGCGTCGTCGCGGAGGAGGAGGAGGCGTCGCGGGCCTCGTGGTGCACGCGTTCTTGGCCGGAGCGGAGGAGGAGGAGGCGGGCTGGGGCGGCGCGAAGACAAGAGCTGACTGGCCGGAAGCGGACGGAGGAGGAGGCGAAGGGTCGTCGAGCGTGGCTGGCTGCAGCTGGAGCTGCAGAAGGCGAGGAGGCGGCGGGTCGCGCTGTCGCGAGGAGGAGGCCGGGTCGACGAGGCGGACCGCAGTGAGGCGGAGGAGGCGGGCGGTCGCCGAGGCGGCGTGGCGAGAGGCGAGGCGAGGATGACACGGGCGAGGGCGATGTCGGCTGGGCGCTGGTCAGTGGGAGAAGAAGACGACCAGACGGGCCGCCGAGCCGTGTCGTGCCGTGGGCCGTGCCCGGCAAGGCACGGTCCGAAAAAAAAGCCGTTAGGGGTTTTTGACCGCTTTTTTTAACCATTTTTACCCTTTTTTTGACCGTTGGGGGCTTAAAAATAGCAAAAAAAATTGAAGAAATTTCAAAAAATTTTCTATAAATAGGCACCATATCCCCCCTCATTCAGCACCCCTTCATTCTCCATTCTCTCTTTGAAATTGTGTTGTGCAAATTCAAATCCGTGTTGAGCTAATTTGGCAAAATTCAAAAAAATTGTGCCAAAATTTGAAATTTTCAATTTTTGTCAGCAAGTCAGCGAAAGAGGTACAATACTATTTTTGTAATACTTTTTTTATTAGTTATTGTTATTCTAAGATTAAAGTAACAATAGTGTTATTTTCAATTTTGCAGTTTTCGTTATGGACAGTCCTTACGATAACTTTGCTCTTAGTGAGTTCGGACTTTCATCAGACGAAATTGCGTCTATGGAGGCAGCTGCAGCTGTGGTTGCCTCAAACCAACTGGAGGTTTCACCGGAGGAGCAAGGTGGAGTTCCGTCATCAGGCTCCACGTCAGCATCAGGCTCAATGACAACCAAAGCAAAGAGGTCGAGGCCGTCTACATCGGGAGTGTGGGAGAATTTCGATAGGACAACCAAGCAAGACGCAGCGGGAAATGAGGTACCATATGCTATTTGTAAAATTTGTCGTCATGAATTGTCTGCAAAGTTTATAGGTGGAACGGGGCACTTGATTAGACATGCTACAAGGTGTCGAACTAAGCAAGGATTGGCGATGAGGCAGACGCAGCTGCAATACAACCCCGACGGTACGGTATCTAGCTGGGATTACGATCCTCAGGTAGCCCGCCAATCTCTTTGTCGTTTAATTGCTTCTGAGGATTTACCGTTAGGCTTTGGCAAGTCTGTTTCTTTCCAAAATTACATTAGGACTGCGCATAATCCTATATTTACTTCTATTTCTAGACAGACAACAACTAGGGATAAAATAAAGGAACTATTTAGTACGTGCACATTTTCGGTGGCCCTGACCTCGGACATATGGAGTTGTTGGGCTAGAGAGGATTACCTTAGTGTAGTTGCGCATTATATTAATGACGACTGGGTAATGGAGAAAAGGATTATAGCTTTGAAATTAATTGATGTAGCACACACAGGAGAGAATATTGCGAACTGTATTATCAAAGTCGTGGAAGACTTTGGTCTTACAGACAAAATATTTGCAATTACTTTAGACAACGCCGCTTCAAACTCTAGGGCTATGGACATTCTTACTCCAGTGTTGAGTACATATGCCGATTCTTTTCTGCTACATCAACGATGCGCTTGTCATATTATCAACCTTATAGTCAAATGTGGTTTGAAGATGTTGAGTCCATATATTAAATATTTTCGCGATGCGATTTCTTTCTTGAATAATTCTAACGTAAGAATAGCACAATATAAGAACTTCTGCAAGGCGATGGGTGTACGTCCAAAAAAGTTCGGTTTGGACATGGAGGTAAGGTGCAACTCTACTTACCTCATGCTTAAGAATCTTTTACCATACAAGAGCACTTTTTCTGTATTAATTCAAACGCGCTATCCTAGCACTAACGGTACTATGCTATTAATTGAGCAACATTGGTTCGTTGCTGAGAAGGTACTGTCGTTTTTAGAATTTTTTTATGAGGCAACTGTTGCTTTGTCCGCTATCTACTATCCAACATCTCCTATCATTGTGCATACTATTTTACGGATTGCTACTCAATTGAAAATGTTTGAAAATGACATAGTTTTACGCGATGTTGTTGTTGCCATGAAATCTAAATACTTTAAATATTGGAGAGAAATCCCTTACCTATATGCATTTGTATTTCTTTTAGATCCTATGGCTAAAATTGATGCATTTGGTACTGTACTTGATCTTCTTAGTGATGCTACGGGACTAGACTATACTGACTATTTTGCAGAAGTTCGTTCTTGGTTATACGAGGTTTACCAAAGGTATGAAAATAGGTTCCGGAGTCCGCTCATAGCGACCTCGATAGCTCCCCACGTCAAGTGGGAAGACAAATATGTAGGCGCGATCTTGGTGCTTTTTCCTCCGAGTCCAGTCCGGGGTTCTTCTTCTTCTTCTACACCAATGCACCTTTCGCCACCAAGACCCACAAGGAAGCGGAGAACTATCCACCTATCACGGACAACGATACAGTGGATTTCAACTCAGAAGGCTTTGACATCTTGCAATGGTGGCAAGCCCATAAGTTAACATATCTCGTGCTATCCATACTTGCACGTGATGTGTTAATCATTCTATCTCTACGGTTTCCTCCAGTGCGCTCCGCTTTAGTCTTTTTGGAAGGATATTAGAGAGAGAAGAACAAGTCTCACAAGTGAGATGGTGGAGATCCTTCTAACTGTGAAGGATTGGGAATAAGCTGATTCACGAACACAACACTCTGTGGAAAATTCAGAGTTGTCGAAGGTGTTCGAAAATCTGTACTTAGACAATGACACCGACACATAGAACAAAGATGTATTATGTATGTAGAATTCTAGAGCTATAGGCTGTACTCTTTTTCCTTTGCCAAAGTTTTCTCATTTTGAGTTTTTACTTGGCGAAGGTTTTGACGAGACAGCTAGTTGGACATCAATAAAGCTCTTTATTACATTTTCAATAATATTGTCTCAATTTTTTTAATTTTCATGTCTGCTTCTAAATTCTACACATTTTTCTGGATTTTTTTGGATTTTTTTGTTCTGATGGGCCAAACGCATTTGGCCCGTGGGCCAGCCCAGCACGAATGCCTAACGGATTATGTTTGGGCCACCACCCCGGTCCGTGGGCCAGCCCGATACATCATAAATAGCACACAGGCCAGAACGGGCTGTACTTAGCTAGGCCTGTGCCGTGCTGGGCCGGACGGCCCATTTGGACAGGCCTGGCGCCCAGCGAGCGCGAGGTAGAGGCGCGTTGAGCGGGAGGGGGAAGGGCTTCGGGCGATATGCCGCTGTACGACTGCATGCTGCTGGTGAAGCCGCTGGTGACCAAGGAGTCCGCGGCGGAGCTCGTGGCGTGGGTGGCGCGGCGGGCGTACCAGCGCAACGGCGTCGTCACCGACCTCAAGTCCTTCGGCACCGTCCACCTCGGCTACGGCATCAAGAAGCTCGACGGCCGCCTCTTCCAGGTCCGCCCCGATTCGCTGCTCTTTATATGTACATACAGAGTTCTTGGTGAAGTCTTCTCTTCCTCGCGTGCGTCGTGGTCGTGGCAGCGCGGAGTGGTGACGATCTGACGCGTTCGGCTGGATTGCTCCGTTTGATTGAAGCGTTTCTTTTCGACGAAATGCCTGAGTGGGCACGAGCGTCTGGGTGTTTGGTTCTTGCCGACGGGTTGGTGCACTTGGCAAGTTGGCATGCTCGATGAAATGCCCAAATAGGTTTGGCCGTAGGCTGCCTGTTCCAGTGTTCGTGGGCATTGGCCTTGGGCTTGTGGTGCTCGACAGAATGGCCGAGCAAATGTGATTTTTCTTTTGATCGGAGCTAGTGTTTTGCGTGGTAGGGTGGTTGAGAGAACAGACATGCAGCATGAAATGGTTTATTTTCTTTGCATATTGAATAGAAGGATAAACTGTTAAGGGTGTTGTATGAGTGTTGGTCACCTGGTTGTATATTCTCCTCTCTCTCTCTCTCTCCATGAGGCTCATGTATCCTTCTCTATATATACTCTCTAATTAATGAATAAGATGTATAGTTAGTGGCGGATCTAGGATTTGATCACGTCTCGGGCTAAATTCTAATAAGCTAATATTTTAAAAGTAACGCTAATTTCTACCAACACCAAGACATAACCCCAAAAAAAACCACAAATGCTTCATTGACATAAAACTTTACCAAAAATGCTTCAACATAAAATATAATAAGAAAAAAATAGCAAAACATAAATAATATATCATCTTAGATATACAAATTAAGTACCTAAATAACAAAGATTTCATCTCTAACATAGCCCACCATTTCTTCGTCAATAGATGGACAAGTAACAGAACCTACAAAGACAATATACAAAAATAAATAAAACATCACGACTTCACGAGACAGACTACTGCAAGCTGCAAGTACGACAACATCAAAAAGATTGTGACTAGGAAAAATAAATAAATGTCCACACTAAACCACATCAAGTTCAAATGTATGAATTTCAGCAATTCCATTTTAACACACCCAAATGATCATCTGATACTCATGATTGCAAACACGCAAAGCACATTAGCACCGGGGAAATTGGGTTCTGTTTGGTGAAAAGCTAATCAAATAACAAAAATCCCTAAAAACATACTAGTTAAGTGTTGCTTGGGCAGTGTCTGCCAGGAGTGATCCATGTGGGCCCCACGGCTCGTTGCTTGTGGCATCAAGAATCTGTTTCGGGCCATTGCGCAAAACGGAATAAGAAGAGCAGTCCCATGTTAAGAATATGATTCACAGCAATTAAAAGTAAGAGCAATGGAATGGAATGAATTAGCCAAGTAGCATGCTTAGCACATGTTTTTGCATGAGAAGGCGCTAGAAATCTGACCTTTTGTTCCATACCAGGCACCTTGAGGACCTTTTTATTCACCTCTCTTTTGCTGCAAGCAGAGCAGAGGAATCCGGCACGAGAAGCGGGCACAACTCCACCAACCAAAAAAAAGCAGATCTACGCGAACCACGTCGATGGCAAATCACAACAGCGCCCATAAGCACGCCCCAGATCTAGCAGCGCCGACAACCTCCGATCCCCGGAGAGATCTAGCGCGCTCCAGCCATTCCCCACCCAACCCCAAACCCAGCCAAAAGCAGCAGCAGCAATAGGAACTCGAAACGAACCTGACGAGGCAAGACGAGCAGTGAGATCGGGACGGCGGCCGACGCGGCTAGGGGGGAGTCCACCTTCCACGGGAGGGGAGGAGGTGAGGAATGGGGGCAAGACGGCCAGGTCAGGCTCGGGTCACCCGCCTCCTTTGCTTTTCTCTCCTTTCTCCCTGAGTTGTGGCCTGGGGACTGGGCTGGTGTGGATTGGCAAGGCCTCGGGCTATATCACAAACAAATTTCACTGCAATTTTTGCTGGACCTCGCCCGAGGTCCAGATCCGCCTCTGTGTATAGTTGTGAATAGCAAAATCTAAACTTTTTTTTTCTAGCATGGTATCATAGCTATCTCCAACGCTACCCCTAGGTATCAGAGCTGCTGTCGTTTCGAAGCGCTTCCTATCCATCCTCTCCCGAGCCTCTGCTTCACCTCGACCAGCCCGACTGTCAGGACCCCAGTTCACTGACGAAACTGAAGAATGCTGTATTTGCTAGCTGGAGGTGGAAGAAGCCTTAGTCGGCGCCTAGCGTACCTATTCGACGAGTTCACTTAAAGACAAGCGGAAGGCTGAGATGTGCGCGGGTTAAATGGGAGTCAGATCCAACGCTCAGAACTGTTTTCATTTTTACTGTATTCGTCATCAGTTTTGTCTTTTAGACTGCATGTTCAGAACTGGTTGTTAACTTCAGTTTTTACTTTCAAGCTGTAAAACTCTATCGGTGAAATCCCTGGATATATACCCAGAGGAGTGGAATGAAAAGGGATCAAGCCAAAATATTGTATTCTCTTTAGTTGTTAGCCTTAGAACCTAGTTAACTTTCCCCTCCTTAAACCCATTCCTGCCTCAGAACTTCCGATTCAATCTCTGAATTCGGGAGCCCTGACACTGGTATCAGAGCGCATACTTGATCCTCGGAGTACATCTGGTCGAACTAGGTTGGGGCAATCGGAAGATTTGCTGCCATAAAATCCCTGTGTTCAACCAGATCTGGGTATCTGTGGAGTGAAGTAAATGGTGGTAAGAACTCGATCACACGGATCGATTGAGGAGGAAAATCTCGAGATGGAGAACCGGGCGGAAATAGTGAAGATCCAAGAGAGGTTGAATGAGTTGGATACGTTGAAGTCCGACGTTGCTGAGATCAAGTCCTTGTTACTCTCCAGATTCGGACCTACAGCAGCGCCAGAGTTTGATGCGCGGGCGGCGGAATTCCGAAAGGAATGGCCGACACGAGCGGATGCAGGTATGGAAACACAATCTCGGTCTAAAAATATAGATATACCTGGCAGTACTTCTTTTCAAATGGTCGCCGGATTTGCGCAAAACGGGAAGAATGTGTCTTGGAATCAGGAGCTGCAACATGGAGCGGAGACCTCGACCACATTCTTTGTGGAACCGAATACAATACGGTCAACTCCCCCTCCCATTTTTTCACCTGCAATCAGAACAACGATTCAAGCTGAGTTGGTGGCAAGAGCGGGGGTGAATCAGTTGGGACAACAATTACCAGTCACAGTGAATCCAATGTCTGTACATGGTTACAGTCAAGGAATGGGTCTACATCCGGTACCTCCATGGACATGGCAGACTGCCTTCCAACCGCTTACAGCACCAACATATCACCATCCAGTGCTAAATGTAAACCCAAGACAAGAAACCATCTGGAACCCGGGTGGTATGAATGGAAATATGGGATGGAATATCAACAGCAGCGGGCACCAATATGCAGATGCAGTGATTAAGGGACCTAAGTTGGAGCTGCCAATATTCACTGGTGATGAACCGATTAATTGGTTAGAGCAGTGTGAGAAATTTTTTGAAATGGCAGGAACGCCAAGGGAGCAGTGGGTAAATCTGGCAACAGGACACTTTGCCGGAAGAGCTAACACGTGGTTTAAAGGCATTGGCATTGCATGGCAGGTACTGAATTGGCAACAATTGTGCTCGATACTGACAGACCGTTTTGCTGAAGCTAGTGCACATGAGGCAGTGGAGAAGTTGCAGACTATGAAACAAATTGGCAATATTAGCAAATATATTGACTATTATGAGAAGTGTGTGGAGTTAGTAAGAAGAGACCACCCATATTTACAAGAGGCTTTCTTGTTGAGCTGTTTCATCGGAGGATTAAAGGAGGAGATTAAATACGGGGTTAGCATGCATCAACCGAAGGGGTTGCTTGAGGCTTATTGGTTTGCTAAACTGGAAGAAAAAGCAGTGTTAGCGAGAAGAACTAGTCAGTCGAGTGCTGTGAACAGAAGCAAAATACATCTCACTAATTTCAGAACTGGACCGACCAAGGGAGTGAATACGGGTGGAATTGAGAAAGGGAGAAACCAGTTACCGGAGGGTAGCAAAAAGACTTGTTGGCATTGCAACGAGCCATGGATACCTGGACATAATTTTAAATGCAAGGTTAGGAAGGCTTTGAACACTATTCTGTTGCAAGGAGAGGCTGATGAAGCCGAAAATCCTGATCAGCCGGAGATGGCTAAGGAACCAGGTTTTGTCACCGCTCCGGGAAGCCCAGAAGAAGCCGAAGGAGAGCAGGAGAGTGAGCAGCTGCTGGTAATCTCCAACCATGCTATGAGTGGTTTCTCCGGACTTACAGCTCTTTCCTTGAGGACAACATTTGGGGGAAAACCAGCAATGATGCTAGTGGACAGCGGGAGTTCAAATTCCTTTATGGATTATGAGTTTGCAGTCAGGTGTGGTTGTAAATTAGTGTCACAACCATCAAAGAAGGTGACCGTCGCTGGGGGAGGTGAATTATGTACCAATGCCCGAACTGAGAAGGTAACCTATAGAGTTCAAGGATGTACATTTACCAATTCATTCCGGTTGTTGAAGCTCGGTAACTATGATGTCATTCTCGGGGCAGACTGGATATACGATCATAGCCCTGTGGGAATGAATCTGAAGACAAGAGAATTGACTATATGCAAAGAGTGCAAGATGGAGGTGCTTAAGGACAACTCTATCCTGGCAAAAAGTTCACTTGTGTGTGCCACCAAGCTGGAAAAAATCTGGAGAGCTGATGTAATGGGCTGTATGCTTCGGATCAACTTGGTTCAGGAAGAAGACGTTAAGGAGTTCAGAGAGCCACCTGAAGAAGTACAGATATTGTTGCATCAATACGCTGAAATTTTCGAGGAGCCGAAGGGATTACCACCAAAGAGAGAGTGTGATCACTTAATACCACTAAAGAGTAATTCAGATCCTCCAAATCTTCGGCCATATAGAACACCTCACCACCAAAAGGATGCTATGGAAGGTATCATCCGACAGCTATTAGAGACAGAAGAAATCCGGGCAAGCGTGAGTCCTTACTCGTCTCCAGCCATCATGGTGAGGAAAAAGGACGGTTCCTGGAGACTGTGTGTAGATTATCGGCAACTCAATTCAATGACAGTTAAAAACAAGTTTCCCATGCCAATTATAGAAGATTTACTTGATGAGCTACATGGATCAACCATTTTCTCAAAGCTAGATCTCAGGTCCGGGTACCATCAAATCAGAATGGTGGAGGAAGATATTTATAAGACAGCCTTTAGGACACACCTTGGGCATTATGAGTACACTGTCATGCCGTTTGGATTGACTAATGCACCTGCGACTTTCCAGTCTCTCATGAATCAAATCTTTGGAAAACAGTTAAGGAAGTTTATACTTGTATTCTTCGATGACATCTTGGTTTATAGCAAGAGTCTAACAGACCATGTTGAGCATTTACAGCAGACCCTACAGATATTGAGTCATAATCAGTTGAAGGCAAGAAGAAATAAATGTTATTTTGCTAGGACTGAAATAGAATACTTGGGTCATATTATCAGTGGTTCGGGAGTGGCTACAGATCCTAAGAAGATAGCTGATGTGGTGAACTGGCCGACCCCTGACACAGTAACTAAATTGAAGGGATTTTTGGGCCTAACGGGATATTACCGAAGGTTTGTAAGAGGGTATGGAAAGATATGCCAACCTTTGTTTGATGTTTTGAAGAAAGATTCGTTTAAATGGGAAGAAGCACAGTCCATAGCCTTTGATACTCTTAAAAGAGTTATGACCACATGTCCGGTATTGGCACTTTCGGATTTTTCAAAACCTTTTGTATTAGAAACGGATGCATGTGGAACAGGTCTGGGGGCAGTTCTGATGCAGGAGGGCTGGCCCTTAGCATTCTATAGTAAAACTTTGGGTGTGAGGGCAATTGCTCAATCCATATACGAGAAGGAAGCTATGGCTATTCTTGTGGCATTGAAGAAGTGGAGACACTACCTATTAGGCAATCAAGTGATAATTAAAACAGATCAAAAGAGCCTAAAATATATTACCACACAAAGGTTGACGGAGGGAGTACAACACAAACTACTTCTTAAGTTAATGGAGTTTGATTATAGAGTGGAATACAAGAAAGGGAAGGAAAATATGGCCGCGAATGCATTGTCTAGAAGGACAGCTGGATCATCGGAAGAGGAAATGGAGTGTCATGCCCTTGTTACTATCCTGCCGGCTTGGGTGGAGGACGTGAAGGAAAGCTATGTGAACGATCCTTGCTATGAAAAGCTGATGAGTGCTGAACCGAGGCAAGTTGGGGAAGACAGCAGCTATATGGTAGAATCGGGTCTGATCAAATACAAAGGGAGGATATATGTCGGAGTTGGGAATGAGAGCAGATCGAAAATACTGGACTCATTCCACTCATCTCCACTGGGAGGTCACTCAGGAAGGAGGGCAACATACCATAGAGTAAAGAAACTGTTCTATTGGCCGAAACTGAAAAAAGAGGTGGAAGTGTTAGTGGCTCAATGCCCTGTTTGCCAGGTAACGAAATCTGAACATGTGCTTATTCCTGGGCTGCTGAACCCGCTAGAGATACCCGACATGGCCTGGGCTCACATTAGCATGGACTTCATAGAAGGATTGCCCAAATCAAGAGGGAAAGAGGTAATCTTAGTGGTGGTTGATCGGTTTACAAAATACGCTTATTTCCTACCCCTATCACACCCCTACACGGTACAATTGGTTGTGCAAGTGTTCATGGATAATATTTTTAAACTTCATGGAATGCCAATTGCAATTGTGACCGACCGTGACAGAATTTTCACTAGCCAATTGTTCCAAGAAATCTTCAAAGTGATGAATGTGTCACTCCGATTGAGCAGTGCTTATCACCCACAGACGGACGGGCAAACGGAAAGAGTGAACCAATGTCTAGAATCATATCTAAGAAGTATGACCTTTCAAGAACCTAGAGAGTGGATGGGATGGTTAACGTTGGCCGAATGGTGGTATAATACGACATATCACACCTCTTTGAAGATCACACCATTTCAAGCCTTGTATGGATACCCACCCCCAAATATTGGTGAGCTCACTATCCCTTGTAATGTGTCGGAAGAGGCCAAGATTACTGTGGAACAGAAGGTGAAAATGATGGATGACTTGAAGGTGAATCTGCATAACACTCAGGAACGTATGAAACATTTTGCGGATAGAAATCGTTCGGAGAGACAACTTCAAGCAGGAGATATGGTTTATATCAAAATGCAACCATATAGACAATCAGCATTCGGGTTGAGGGGGTCCTTAAAGCTCAAGTCCAAATTCTACGGTCCTTTCAGGGTACAGGAGAAGGTAGGAGCTGCGGCTTATCGGTTACAATTGCCGGATCATGCTGCTATACATCCAGTCTTCCACGTGAGTCAGCTAAAGAAGCACTTGGGAGCCCGTGCTGTACCACTTCCTGGATTGCCATTAGTGGGGGAGAACGGGAAAATCAAGACCGAACCAGTGGCGGTTTTGGACAGGCGCATTATGCCACGCTGTAATGAACCGGTGGCGTAATGGTTAGTACAATGGTTGAACTTGGGTCCTGAGGATGCGACCTGGGAAGATTTGGCATTCATCCGGAAGACATTTCCTAATTTCACTCCTTGAGGACAAGTTCGAATTTAATCGGGAGGCTATCGGGACCCAGTTCATCGATTTAAATCAATCTTGTATTTGCTAGTGGAGGTGGAAGAAGCCTTAGTCGGCGCCTAAGCGTACCTATTCGACGAGTTCACTTAAAGACAAGCGGAAGAAAGGCCGAGATGTCGCTGGTTAAATGGAGTCGATCCAACGCCGAATCTGTTTTCATTTTCTTGTTCGTCATCGCTTTTGTCTTTTAGATCGCATGTTGAATCGGTTGTTAACCCGGTTTTACTTTCAAAGTCAAAACTCTATCGGTGAAATCCTCGGATATATACCCGGAGGAGTGGAATGAAAAGGATCAAGCCAAAATATTGTATTCTCTTTAGTTGTTAGCCTTAGAACCTAGTTAACTTTCCCCTCCTTAAACCCATTCCTGTCTCAGAACTTCCGATTCAATCTCTGAATTCGGGAGTCCTGACACCGACGGCGCCCGGAGTTCGCCCGACGGCGCACGACGAAGATCCGGCCTTCCCCTGTCCACACCGCTGGATCCCAGCCGGATCCACGCTCGACGTCGTCGTCCACGCCGAATCCACGCTCGATGTTGCCGTCCACGTCGGATCTGCTACGACGCTTCGTCCTCTGTCGCCTGGCGCCACCTCGACGAGCTCTGCTCTGACGACTGCTACTTCATCCTCTGCTCCAGCATCTCCTCTGCATTGACGACTGCTTCTCTCTGCACTGACGACTGTTGCTCTCTCTGCATGGTACTCTCTCCGTTCTCTATACTGATATTGTGCTGTTGCTTGGTGATTGTCGTCCATCAAGATGGCAAAATCTGACTCAATGTTTGGATGTAGTTCACCTCTCGTGTTCACACATATCAAGCTAGATGGGTTGAATTACCGAGCATGAGCCTTCTCAGTCAAGATTACTCTTAGGGGTTATGGTTTGACTTCTCATTCGACTGATGATCCTCCTTATCCGAAGAAGGTTGATGTTGAGGTAGTAAAGGCTTGGCAGAAAGAGGATAATCGTGTAATGACTGGCCTTGTTCTGAGCATTGATGTTTCTTTGAGGATGAGTCTAGAGTATCATACTTCAGCCAAGCAGATGTGAATATACTTTGAGAAGAGATATGTTCAGTCCAGTGGTGTTCTTCGCTTCATATTGCTCAAGAACCTTCACAAGATTCAAAGAACAAGATCGTTAGTGGGGAGTATTACGATGCTTTCACTCGTATCATCGCCCTCTAGAGTCTATGACAGAAATTTATTCTTTGCTTGCCGATCTTGTGTTGCCAAAGATGGGTATGCTCAGCAGACACTCATGTATCAGTTTGTGATGGGGCTTCGATCAGAGTCTGAGCCTGTTCGTACTCAGCTACTCAACTACCACACTCCACCGACTTTGATTGAGGTGCTCTCTAGTTTGATTGCAGAGGGAGACTCGTCTTCATTCGCTTATACCTATTTCAGGATCCTCACCACATAATGTCCTGGGTCTCTCATAGTGGTCTGAATCTATCAGAGCGACACCCACAGGAGTGCTGGTATGTTCTTATTGCAAGAGGACTGGTCATCTTGTTGACAACTGCTTCAAGTTATATCTAGATAAGCTTGTTGATTATCGTGTCAGACATCGTCGTGGAGCATCTACTGGGCCTCCAAGAGCACTTACTAGAGCAGTCATTGCTGCCACACCCACACCTACTGTGACTTCTGGATCAGCGTCTGCTATGACCTCAGTCGCACCTTCTGCTCCTAGCGCTGCTCATCCTTGAGTTTTGGACTCGAGTGCCTCTTTTCATGTCACATCTGACAACTCTCAGCTTGTTGCTCGTGGTACACCTATGACCGATGCTGCATATGTTCATACTGCTGATGGTACACCTTGCTCTATTACCCATCAGGGCATTCTCTCTACATCTTGCTTTTCTGTTCCTGATGTGTCTTTTGTTCCTTAGGTATCTATGAGCATTCTTTCTGTTGGTGAACTCACTGATATGAGATGTTTCATTGGATTTGATGATTCTTCTTGTTTCATTCAGGATCGTTAGAGCAGAAGAGTGATTGGTTCCGGCCATCGCCGTAGAGGCTCTCTTAGTCTCTATGTCTTGGACACCTTACATCTTCCTTCCATTAGTACGTCGAAGGCCTTAGTGTCTTCTACTATGTCATCATCTCAGTCTCCTGTTGGTTCTACCTTTAGCAAGTGACATCATAGACTTGGTCATCTTTGTGGAGCTCGCCTCACCACTCTAGTTCACCAGGGTTCCTTAGGTCATGTCACAGTTGAGTCTAGTTTTCATCGTATTGGTTATAAGCTGGAGAAACAACTACAACTTCCATATTCCAGTAGCACCTCTCAGTCTTCTGGTCCTTTTGATTTGGTGCATTCAGATGTATGGGGTCCATCTCCTTTTGCTTCGAAAGGTGGTCATAGTTATTATGTCATATTTGTTGATAATCACTCTCGATATACTTGGATCTATTTTATGAAACATCGCTCTCAATTGATTTCCATTTATCAGTCTTTTGCTAAGATGGTTCATACACAACTTCCTTCTTCCATTCGTGTTTTCTGTTCTGACTCTGGGGGAGAGTATCTTTCATCAGCCTTTCATCAGTTCCTTTCTTCCGAGGGTACTCTTTCTCAGCTCTCTTGTCCTGGTGCTCATGCTCAGAATGGTGTTACTGAGCGCAAGCACCGTTACATCATTGAGACTGCTCATACTCTTCTCATCTCCTTTGTTCCCTCCCACTTTTGGGGGGAGGCAGTATCTACGACAGTCTATCTCATCAACCGTCAGCCCTCTTCCACACTTCAAGGCAAGTGTCCTAGTGTGGTCCTGTATAGAGCACCTTCTCGCTATGCTCATTTTCGTGTCTTTGGTTGTGTGTGCTATGTCCTTTTAGCACCTCGTGAGCGCACAAATCTGAGTGCTCAACCAGTTGAGTGTGTCTTCGTAGGTTACAGTCCTGAGTATAAGGGCCATCGTTGCTATGATCTCTCAGCACGTCGCATTCGCATATCTCGTGATGTGACCTTTGATGAGGGTCGACCTTTCTTTTATCATCCTTCTACACATCACACTTCTTCCACAGATTCCACCTCCTTTTTGTGTCTATCTCCCATTCTTTCACCAGACTTGTCTTTTCCAGATACACATTCTCCACTAGTTTCACCTTCTAGTGTGTCTCCTCCATCAACTCTACCGGTTTCTAACACTTCCATTTTTCCCTTTCACTATAGTCGCCGACAGAGAGTTCCTTTTGATCCTCAGTCCTCCTCTCCTCCACTTGACCCTTCGGCTAGTACCACTGACTCTAACGATCGCTCTACTACATCACGGTATGTCTTACGTGATCGTTCTTCTATTTAGGCACCAGAGAGATTGGGTTTTTCTCGTGCAGGTGCAGTAGTTGAGCTGAGTACCTATCAGGAGGCTGCCAGTGTACCTGAGTGGATGGTAGTTGGCTATACCAGAGGAGCTCACAACATTAGAGTGTACAGGCACTTGGGATCTTGTTCCACTACCATCTGGAGCTATTCCTATCACTAGCAAGTGGGTATACAAAATAAAGAACTCGTCTTGTTGTAAGAGGTTTTCAGCAGGCTTATGGTCAAGATTATGATGAGACTTTTGCTTCAGTTGCTTATATGACCACAGTCCGTACTCTTATTGCAGTTGCAGCGGTACGCATATGGACTATATCTCATATGGATGTCAAGAATGTTTTTCTTCATGGTGACTTACATGAGGAGGTCTATATGCAGTCACCCCTCGGTGTTGAGGCTCCTTCAGGCTATGTTTGTCACCTTAGGCGTGTTTTATATGGTCTTAAGCAGGCTCCTCGTGCTTGGTTTGAGCGTTTTAGTTCTGTGATTTGAGCTGCTGGTTTCACTCCAAGTGAGCATGACCCTGCCTTGTTTCTTCACACTTCTCAGCGGGGTCGTGCTTTGCTTCTGCTGTATGTAGATGATATGCCGATTACAGGAGATGACATGTACTACATGGCTTTTGTTAAAAAGAAATTGAGTGAAAAATTTATGATGTCCGATTTGGGACTATTGAGCTATTTTCTAGGGATTGAGGTTCATTCTGATGGTGATGGTTACTATCTCTCTCAGCATCACTACGTTCAGGATCTGCTCGCTCTCTCTGGAATGACTGATACTCGTACTGCTGCCACACCTATGGAGCTTCACTTGTAGCTTCGACCTACAGACGGTGTACTCCTGACAGATCCTTCCCGCTATCGTCAGCTCGTTGGGAGCCTTGTCTATCTCACTGTCACCAGGCCAGACATTGCTTATGTTGTTCATGTGCTCAGCCAGTTTGTCAGTGCTCCCACATCAGTCCACTATGGTCATGTTCTTCGTGTGCTGAGATACTTAAGGGGGACTGTGTCCAGACGTCTGTTCTATACCAGTTCGAGTCAGCTTTAGCTCCACGCTTACTCTGACTCCACTTAGGCGAGTGATCCTGCTGATTACCGATCTATCACTGGCTACTGTATCTCTCTTAGTACTTCGCTCATTGCCTGGAAGTCCAAGAAGCAGACTGCGGTGTCACGCTCTAGTGCAGAGGCTGAGCTTCGAGCTCTTGCCGCTACCACCTCAGAGATCATTTGGCTTCGTGGCTCTTGATTGATCTAGGTGTCTATTGTGACAATCTACACTTCTCTTTTGTGACAATACAAGTGCCATTCAGATTGCTAGTGATCCAATTAAGCATGAGCTATCAAAGCACATTGGTGTTGATGCATCCTTCACACAATCTCATTGTCAGCAGTCGACCGTCGCCTTCAAGTATGTTCCCTCAGAGTTTCAAGTTGCAGATTTTTTCACTAAAGCTCAGACTCGAGAACATCATCATCTTCATCCATCTACTCAAATCCAGTGCATCAGATCCTCCTGATCTACCTTGAGTTTGAAGGGGGGTGTTAAGCATGTTGTATGAGTGTTGGTTGTATATTCTCTCCCTCTCTTAGCCTATGTAGCCCATGAGGCCTATGTACCATTCTCTATATATACTCTCCCATTAATGAATAAGATGTATAGTTGTGAATAGCAAAACCCTAGCCTTCTTTTTTCTAACATGAACAACCTGAATGAAACACATCCAGGCTTGCTGATTTTCTTTCAGGTGAGATGGTGGGTTTTCTTTCAGGCTTGCTGTCTAGGCCTAGTTTTTTTAGATATAGCACTTGAATCTTTGACGTAGCTGGGGTTTAGAAGTATTCTTCTTGGGAAAATCGATTTCAGTTAGTAAGTGATTCATCTCGTCCAAGTATATATGGGGTTTTTCTTTGCACTAAGCACTATTCTTCTTGTACTCTAAAGTTCTGTCTTGGTACTGCCCTTGGGTGTTCTGTGAAATATCCAAAACAGTGTCTATTGCATTTAAGCTAGGCACGTCATTTTAATTATATAGTTCTTGAACAAAAGTTTAGAGGTATTATGCCTTTCTCGTGTTTCTTTCTCTGCAAGGTTGCCATAACTAACCGTAGTTGAGTTTTGTCTTTCTTTCATGTGCGGTATCCTTTTTCACTTCTATGCTATGTATTTCTGTTACTGTAACTATTGATGCAATCTCACATTGTTGAATTTAAATGAATATTGAGGCCGAAACTTTTAAGGATTTCTTCCCTGTTTGTTATGAGAGATTAGTTATTCAGTTACCGAATATCTGATATAGGTTTATATTCAACATATCAAGAATGATCAATTGATCATTGCTTAGTAATTTAAGTTTGACAAATTGTAAATACACACCTCCAGTCGCTGGACATATGGAAGATATCTCGTACTATCACAGCGTCATCTTTTCAAGTGTGGAGTTTAGGCTTTTATGTTGAATAACTTGTTGAGTTCGACCATACAGTCTCATGTCAAAGTCAGACCAAGGATTGCAGTGCTGCATCAATTAACTGGTTGTAACTTTCTACCTTTATCAAATTGTGATGGATGCAATAGCAGTATGAGTGCATTACTTTGCTATCAGAATCTCAATCTGTATGAACATACGCATAGTGCAACCTCAGTTGTCCTCTTGGTAACCTTGACACTTGATCCATTTCTCATTAAACCGCATACATATTGATGAAGACTGGAACTTGTTAACTAATTTGATTTGGAAAGGATGATAAATTATATTTTTTGTTACATCTAGAGAGTGTCAGAGCTGAATGTTTTTTGGATTTCTGAACACAGGCCAGTGTGACTTTGGCTTGATTTTTCTTATAAAACAATATTATCAACAGAGCCTAATTAAAGAATGTTCATTGCCTACTAATGGACTGGCTGTGAACATAATCGTGGCAAAGTTTGGTAGTGAACCAAAACACCCCCTTAATCATTAAATTGCACAATTTAAGTGGAATTGACACGTAGGTAGAAGTTATCACTAATATTGGTGCTCGTGATTAATGGAAATACATTGCAGTGATGCTAATAAATTATCCTTAAGAACAGATTTTGGTGTAGCTGCATTATCTTATTCATCAGTTTTTCTTTTTGGATTTGCTGAACATTAGATGAAGGTTTGATGTTCCGCAGTGCTCTAAATGGATAGACATTATGTTCGTTCTTATTCATAAAAGTGCCTTTGTTTTATTATCTATGGAAATTTGATAAAGCCTTTGATCCGACAAGTGAGAAAAGCAGAACACATCACCTTCAGAAAACTGCTAAAGCAGCTGAGAGGCACAATGAATGCATTTTCCCTGCATTTGAGCCTGTGCACACGACTTTCACTGTTCGTATGCACACTTGACAATTATTCTTATGTTCCAATTGTTTGTTCATTGCCAGTTTCCTGCTATAGTTGAAGCTTTAAACCGATATCCAGATTTTGTTTGCACCAATTGCTTTGACGAAGGGAATTTCCACTAGCATTGCAGTCCAAAGTCTAAACAAACAATTGTATAGTGAACCGGCCCTTGCTTTCTTGACCTGCTCAAGTTTCTGTTGCAATTTACAGGGCCAACTTATGCAAATGACCATGATGGTTCCACCTTCCTTTACTCAAGAACTCCACAATCTAAACAAGGAGGATAGGCTGCTCCGCTGGCTGGTGGTGAAGCATAGAGATGCAGTATATGGTCTGGAGTTCATCAATGAGGATGACGGGAGGAACGAGATGAACCATTTCTACCTTCACAATAAGGATGACGACTACAACAATGATGGTGATGCTGATGAATTTGACTACAACGAGGATGACTGTGAGTATGAGGTCGAGGATGAGTAGATTTGCGTGTCAAGATCTCTGCACCTTCAGTGTTGGCAGATATGTTTTCTTACAACAATTTGTTGCCTTTCGAAGATTGTTACTATAAAGTAGGCCAAGAAGCAGAACTTATGAACTTTGACTGTTCGTCGAAAAAGATCCTGGAGAATATCTTGAAATCTGATGTTGCATGTTATTTGATGTGTAAGCTGCGAATAAGCAACAAATCATCTAATTGGTACAATGTCACTAGGTTGTTTTCAATCATGTGGTACTGTGGTAGCTCATTGCTTTCTCAACATCCAATGTGAAAGTGTTTTGCAAAAACTGGGGAAATGCTGTGGTATATACATACAACAACATAGGAGTATCATTTATTCATCAATATAACTTGTACAAAGTATTTACTTCCCAAATGCATAGTTGAAAGGGTATGGCTCCGGTAGCAGCACGGACAGTAACATTTGTGCAGTATGTGAATGTTGTACCCAAATGTATGCTTGAGGATGAAAGAAGGATTGACAGGTGTAGCTAGCTTGGCAAACTTAGTGAAAAACCTCTTTGTGTGTATAATATTTATTCTTGTCTTATATGTATTGGTAGAGATTAAGAACTAAACCTATTTCTAACCTGTGACAATGAGGTAAACTCCGTTGCATGTTATTTACCTAAGTATGTACTGCTTCTATCAAAACAAGGCATATAAATGATTGGATTTTTTTTTTATGTTTGCTCCTGCTGCTACCAGAGTGTTCTAATATTTGGTAGACAAGCAGATATGTGCCTAAACCATTCATGGTTGTTTTTACTTGATGAGATGGGCCCAACTGGGTCCCTTGATGGAAGCAAAAGTTTGGTAATCAAAGGATAAAAAACAGTTATCGATCAATCTCTGCCCAGTAACATTATTGGCAGTCTGTACATAGTCTACAAGAACTTATTTACTTCCAATTTGGTCCACTTTGTACATTTTCACCCTTTCTTGGCATCAAGCAAAAATAAAAGAGGGCTACTATAAATAATTGGCTGACCACCTTTCATATCACTTTTCATATTTCATATTCCATTTCCATGCTTGTAAAACTGAGTTACGAAGATTACCCTGCTCAGTTTAGTATTTCTCTATGTGCTATGAAATAGAGCAGGGACTAATGCACATTTGCT
The DNA here is from genome assembly GCA_036346405.1 of Phyllostachys edulis. Taxonomy (NCBI): domain Eukaryota; kingdom Viridiplantae; phylum Streptophyta; class Magnoliopsida; order Poales; family Poaceae; genus Phyllostachys; species Phyllostachys edulis. The sequence goes on from CM070566.1 coordinate 15,499,121, forward strand.
TTCTCTGTAGATAATTCTCAGAAATCTGCTTGTCCATATATGAAACATGCAGAGTTATGTGTCGTAGTCAAATTCTAGCCTTTGGAATTAGATTCAAATGCTACTCCTAAGACTCAGCATATCTGAAACATAGTGCATATATTATTACTAGGAAAAAGTCTGGTTTACTCTCTCGAACTATCAGAAAAGTCTAGTTTACCCTCTGAACTACAAAATCGGTTATTTAACCCCCTGAATTTGTGAAATCCGGTCAAATAACATCCCGTAGCGGTTTGGAGCGGTGGTTTTGCTGATGTGGCCAAATTCGGCCAACTCAGCATATGATGTGGCGCACCCGGCCCGTTTTCTCCTCCTCCCCCTCTCTCTAACTCGTGGGCCCCGCCTTTGCTTCTTCCTCCCGTGGGCGTGTCTGAGTCTTGCCAAGCCATAATGCTCCTCACGGCCGCCTGGCCGCCGCAAGTGGTGCTCTTCGCGTCGTTGTCGGCCCAGAGGAGGGGGACACCTGTGGCAGCGGTGTTGAAATTGATCTACCCGGCGGGCGGTGGTGGTTCTCTGGCGGTGGGCGGAGGACGGCCGCACGTCTTGAAATACCGGCTCAACCGCGTCGTTCGCGAGCTCCGCAAGTACCGCCGCTTCAAGCGCGCCGCCGAGGTACGCCAGTAGCGCCATCGATGCCTTGCTCCTAGCCGCCTACCGAGCCCGCCACTGTTTGTTGTATTGCTGCCGACCCGCCTCACGCTGAATGCAGATTTGCGAGTGGATGAGGACTCGGTAGGAGATGAGGTCGCACTGGGGACTACGCCGTGCACCTTGACCTCGTCGCGAAGGTCTGGGGGCTGCCCAGCGCGGAGAAGTTCTTTGAGGATATCCCAGAGAGGGCCAAGGCGTCGTCCACCTGCAACACGCCGCCCGCCCCGCCGCCGCTGTCGGAGTTGGAGCGCGCCCGCCGCATTGGGAGTTGTCGCTATATGTACGAGCAGACCGGCGAGCTCCAGATCCTGCTCGAGTACATGGACGGGGGCTCCCTCGAGGACCGCCGCATCGCCTCCGAGGCCTTCCTCGCCGACGTAGCGCGCCGGGTGCTCTCCGGCATCGCCTACCTCCACCGACGCCATGGACCCCTGCAACTCCTCCGTTGGCACCATCGCATACATGAGCCCCGAGCACATCAACACCGACCTCAACACCGGAGTTCAAGTGCTTCATCACCTTGCCTCGGAAGAACCCGGTGAGGTAGCCGTGATGTGTAATTGCATAACACCGGTTTGTCGCCGGCCAAGCGGCAGCAATGCAACCATAGCCACCATACCAAGCCAGCGTTGTCGTCGGCCGCCCGGCTCAGCGACCTCGCGAGAGAGATATGCGCCAGCGTCGAGCCGGAGGTGGACTCTCCCATGGCGGCGGCGCTAATCGGAGAAGGTGTTGGACGAAATGGTGGAAAGGGAAGCAAAGGAGGGAGGAGAAAGCGAGTGTGGCTTGTTTCTTGTGCTGTGCTGCTGCTGATGCCACATGCGAGAAGAAGGGATCAGAGCGCATGAGAAGAAGGGGATACTGTTGAGGAAGAATATATTAACTCTTGACCTCTTTGCTGACCCGGTGGCAATTACATGTGACACGTCATATGCTGAGTTGGCCGAATTTGGCCACATCAGCAAAACCACCGCTCCAAACTGCTACGGGGTGTTATTTGACTGGATTTCGCAAATTTAGGAGGTTAAATAACCGGTTTTGTAGTTCAGGGGGGTAAACCAGACTTTTCTGATAGTTCGAGGAAGTAAACCGGACTTTTTCCTTATTACTATTATAAAAAAAGAAATTGGTAGTGATGCAAGTCTGTCACCTACCAGGCTACCACTCACTCCTCATCTCTTGAGTTGGTAGGACCTTTTGTAGATAAATATGTGTATACATGTATAGGATCTTTTGTGGATAAATATGTGTATACATGTATAAGCTACTTGATTGATCTTGTGTGGATAACTAAATTATCTATGCTTGTGGCTTGAGATAAGATGATATGTGGCTTTGTTGATTAGATGCAAATTATATATGAAACTTTCATTTGTAGGATAATTACCTCATGGATATTGGTTTTCTAAGTTAATAACTTATATTATATTTATTTGAGAACCGTTGCAACGCACCGGCACCCGGCTAGTATATAAATGTATTCAAGTTTCAGTAGCTTTGGGTGGTCGTCTTTTCTGAACTTGCCAGCTGCAGACAATAACAATCATTTTTTGTTGTGTTGTAGCTAGCTGCAGATTTTTTGTTGTACTAGGTGCGTGTATACTAATTAGCTCTTGGCTCTAGCATTTCATTAATTTGCCTCCCAGCCTACCTACAAATTCATCTTGTGGTTCTGTATGAACTAAGCCATTCAGAGTATTGGCATACATGCTCATTCTGTATGCTCTATTATTTGAGAGCTTTGATCACATCAAGTAGACCGAGTACTTGTAAGAAAGTCCTTCCAGATGGAGTGAGACCTAGATGGCCTGAAAGAAAACTAGGAAACTAATGATTACAGAACTCTTTGAGCAGCTGGATAATGAAGAACATGGTAAGCAAATATGTATTTCATGCATTATACAGAGACATGAATGGTAAGCTTTGTAAATATGCACTAGATTGAGAACTAGGTTGCTCCTTTCTCTACGTAACTATGTTTTCGTTCTTGCGCGTAACGACCAATATTTTGTGGGAATTCTTGTATGCAGCTCATTGAATACCAAGGGAAGATGATGTTTGAGTAAGATATAAAGGAATCAACAACATATATTTAGTCTCGCAAAAAATATATATTTAGTTTTCATCTGCAAATACTTAGACTATACCATGCATGAGATTTATGGGGATTTACGAATGCTCACTAGACACACTTATGTTTCTGTGGACCTTTTATTGTTGTGTGTGATGATTTATATGTAAATTTGTAGGCCTTTGATTGATGTAGACTATTGGTGCAAACATGTGTATCTGGGGCTGAATATGGATTAGCTCTTATAGCTGGAAACAACTAAATTAGTGTGATTTTATTGCATTTTTTTTTAAAAAGATATTTATGTCCTCACGAATCCGCGTTACACTCTTCACGCGTAACGTCTGACGGTATATATTTCCTGACGGTTTTCCCTTATTCCTGACGGTTTTAAACCGTCGTGAAGTATTCACCGACCTGGGCAACAGCTACTCTGATGAAGCTGACGGTGAACAGGGGCCCCCTATTGTCGGCAAGCCAGGAGGAAAGACGAACGCAAACGGCGACCATCCGATCGATATCCGGTGGATGAATGGGTTGCGCAGAGTTGAGGTTTGCTGCAGATATGCTTCCTATGGTCCCACTTGTCTGTCCGGGTTGAATGGGTGTACATATACGTTTTGAGGGTAATCTGTAAAGGGGATGAAAAGTTGTATTGGCTAAAGGCTAACTCTGAACCTTCCTCCCAGTTCTGTAAACCAGTGAACAATCGGTGTTGATTGAAGTGAATCTGAAGAGAGTAGTAACATGAAGGTCCCGATTCTGGTCGTGCATATGGACACGGCTGCGGTGATCGAGTTCGAGTGGCTCTGATAGCGACACTAGCTAGTACCAGAATTTTTCTCTCCTTATTTACTTGATTAAGACATGACATGCATGCATGAATGCGACAAACGTTATTCAAGGATTGCGATGCCCCAGCGATACCATACAGTCAATGGTTCATCTACATCAATCTGCACCGGGCAGTTGTGCTGCTACACTAGCTGCCATGCATGGACCTAGCTAGACAAGCCCTCCTTAACCTCTCTGCGCATCATTGTATTAATTGAATCATCAGTCCAAGACTCCAAGTGTAATACCTGTCATCAGTCATCAAGTCACCAGTGATAAGTATAAGAAATACAGTTAGGGTGTGTTTGATTGTCTGTATGAGGTTGGCTCGTATGAGTAGATATAAGTTTTTAAGTGTTTGGTTGCCTGGTTGGGTGGGTAAGCCTAGCTAAGTGGATGCAAGATTCCCTCTCGGGTCAAGTCCGAGGAAAACGCTCGATTCAAGCTTCCCTCCTTAACCAGGCTGAGCACATGCAGGCTGGCCAGCACTTGTGAGTCTGTTTATCTTCTCCCACACCAGATACAGGCAACTAAACAACATCTCAGCACAGCCTGGCCCAACAGAAATAGGCAACCAAACAATTTATCATTGCATTCACTCAGTCTGGTTAGGTTCAGCCTGAATGACACAAACAGGCCAAGCTGGGAATATACAGGCAACCAAACACACCCTTAAGGAATCACCCTCAAGTTGTATCAATGGTTGGGTCATTGCTCCTGTGCTAGTAATAGAAAAAGTGCAGTGTGTTATCATCTAGAAGTGGCATCTTTTGACCTGATGCCTGAAGCCTTCCCCATAACTTTTGCAGAGGCTTTTTTCCCTAAGGGATTATATATGCTCATAAAAATAATGCTGAAAACTTTTATTTTTAATGTTTTAGTTGAGTAGATATATAAGAGAAGCAAATAATGAATAAGACATGGTATGTGCATCCAACTATATATGTCTCTAAAAAAGGGGATAATAAAAGAACAATGCATCAAACTAATACAAGTACCAAAATATTAAAATAGGAAAACATAATATTATATTATTTTCAAAGAAAACGATGGGTCACAAGAGAACAAGAGATGGTTCTACTGTCACCTAACAACCCTTTTTCTAAGAGGGAGAAGAATCATCGTTGGAGTACGCATGCTTCTCAGTTGTCAGCTCGGTGGAGGTCAGCATTTCCCAACCGGATGTTTCCTTCGTTGAAACTCGCAAGCCATACTTACAAAACTAGCCTAGCTAGCTTGACACTAGCAGATTAAGTTGCTCATCTGAAAGTCATTACCGCATTAATTAATTGATGGCATATACTATAAGGGCATACACAATGGTATAGACAACTACTATCTATAGTATCACTCCATGTCATCTATAGATAGCACTAAAGACAGCTCTTACAATGAGTTGTCTTTTTACATGTCTCTATAAACAACTTCTTCATGTATAATATGTTTTATTTCTCGTATTACTACCAACTACTGCTTAAGAGACGGCTCAATTTTCTATGCTCACTCTCTCTCATCTACATCATCTAACATCCTACATTGCAAGTGTTACAGACAGCTAATATCGCGCTATTGTACATACTCTAAGTCCATATCAATGTTTTTGCCATAATTGTTCACGAAATTAACTCGAATGGATCGATCCATCGCCTCGATCGTACCGTTCAGTTGGGTATAAATCAAGGGTAGGATTAGCTTTATGTGACGTGGCTCGCACATGTATGCGTGCCCAAACTTAGTTTACGGATGAGCTCATATATATGATGATTGTAACCATGCTTGAGAGGTTGATTTACACCCCACTCGCACATATATTAATAAATAACCGAAGAGACCACGCATCTTTAATTTGTGTGTAGGTCCTTGAGAGGTTGAAAAGTTAAAGTAGATCGACAGATCATAACGTAGACGCTGCTGGAACATATGTGTTGAACCAATCAAAGCCAACCCGGCCCATTAGGTGGATTGTCGACGCCGCAATTTGGGGTGGCATAATGGTGATCAACATCGTCACCATACTTTTATTTCAGCATAACATCTGTATTTTAGCTAACGCCAAAGTCGAAGTAACCAAAGTGATACAGTTCGCATTCGGTTTTGCCATTTATAAGACCTTTTTTTTAATACCTCAAGTCGATTTCCTGGCCTTTGCATTAGCTATGAGATATGTGTGTCTAGAATTTTGATTTTGATCCAATGGTCCCAGCATGTACTTTTTTTTTGCGATTACAAGGTAAACGCAAACACACCTACGCGCGAGTGCGTCCCTTATCAAACAGCTAGAAATACGGAGAAGAGATAAATCCATGACGGAATCAAAATTTGAAGTTTGGCAGGTGACGCCGTACACCAACGACTCCAACACTCCACCGAAAGATGGTCTCCGGTCAATACATATACTTATAAAAGAAAGCATAAATCTTCGTGTAAACAAATAGACATCAGGACGCTGTCCCACGCAGGCATATATAGGTCACCCATATAGGTAGATAACAACCTCTGTCGCCTCCCGCTCTATCTGAGACTGACGGGGACATCACAAGTATACACATGACCGTGTCAAACCCATCGCTCGCCGATCGCACGTAGCAAAACCCTGCGACGGACAAGCTTGGAGACAAATGCATCGATCGGGATCCGATCGACTCCGTGACGCATGCACGCGGACGGAGGAAGAAGACGACGGGCGCCAGCTCTGCAAGAAGCAGCAGTAGCAGGCGGAGATCGAGCTCGTCAAGCAACGACGACGGACGGAGTAAAGCATACGAGCATCACGTGCCCGATGATTGATCCAAGCGTGAGCCATCTCTTGGTATAGAGGTAGAATTGTGGGTGTATAACTTAACCCATTAGGGTTCAAATTCTGATACCCAGATATTATACACATGTGAGTGCGGTTTGGTAGGAATTTTATGAGGTCGTAGATTTACCTCCGGTCTCTGTCTGTCTAGGCATGTACTAAGAGAGTGCACTCACTCGTGTGTTTGGTGTTCCTGCCCCAATCGGGGAAAAACTGCTGCTGCATGCACGACACTAGCCAGCTGTTGTGTTGGTTAGGGCGACATCAAACGTCATGATATCTTAAATCTGCCATGTAGGCAAAATGATGATGTTGCACCATAGTTAATGAAGAGATGGGGTACTCTAGTATCTAATCTGGATACCGGTTTAGTCTCGAAATCCAACGCATAAAGTTTATTGTGATCGATCCCGTACGATGCATGCCACAAATAGTATTGCTTTAGTACATGCCACAAATAGTATTGCTTTAGTACATACTACAAATAGGCCACAATGCTCAAATACTAATAAAGATTATGCATATAATTAAATGAAACAGCCTAAAATACTACGCCATAAGAAAACATATATTAGAAAGATAGTATTCTAACACTCTTCACGCACTAAACAAACTGAACTAAGATATTAGCCATTAGAAACCGCCTTAGACCATAGATCAGACTGGTCAAGCCGTGTTGCGTGCTAGCTAACCGATCGCCCTGCCGACCACTCACTACGTACCTAACCAAACCACCGGTTTGTCCCTTTCTGCATGCTCTCATGATTAACTAACTAGCTCGAGGGGCGGACGATTAGCCCTTAATTTGATGATTTGCTAGCTCGCCGCTTCTAGAACGCATCTTGTTGGAAAGACACGGCTATACATTAATAAAACGCGGTACTGCAATATTGAAATGTGCTCGTGGTCGTGGAAGACGCGCCGCGCGCCACAGGACCCGCTCCGATCAGTAGAGTTAGACGGGGAAGTAATCGCGGATTTAGCGTATATCTTAGAATAATTCAGAAATTCCTAAAATACACCTGGTAAACAATATTAGAGACATATCTCATCTAGCCTAATCAGTTTGAAATATGGTTCTGAGTAAAAAACAAATCTATGATCACCTCACAAGTTGAAGCTATATAATTTGTCCTTGGATCGTAGCCGAAAGGGTAAATTAATTATTTTTTAATCTGAGGGAGAATCTATTCTCTTGTGTAACAGAATCCTAGGCTCCTAGGTATTTTGGTAGGCATAAAAGAATCCTCTGTTTCTCACGAAACCGGTGCTATACTGCTGTATATCTATATACCTCTTGCGGCTTGATGGCAACTCGATTTTTTTTCCCGATACAGCACATATAGTATCGTTGCCGTACGACTGTCATGCGGCAACAACTCCTCTGCCCATGCGGCAACGACCCCCGCCGCCACGGGATGCTGTAGAGAGAGAGCTCGCTCAACTGAAGACAGCTCAACATCAACCTTCACCAGCTCATGATGATTTACCTTATCGTGGAACGATTCCAGACCTGCAGCCAGCCAGACGCCTTAGAGACGTACCCCACAGGATGGCCGCACGCAAGAAGGTATGTCGCCCAGAGAGTACTGGTCCTTCAGTTCAGGAGATCCGCAGTCCGATTGCAACTACCAGAGGAGAGAATTCTTCAGACTCTTTGGTGCAGAGATGTTGGTGGCTCACTGACCATCCAGAGGACCTCGAGGAGCGTATCATCGGGGTGGACGTTGAGGATGACCCTTAGCCTGTGGAGTTCGAGTAATACTGTATTGTACCAGAGACTAGCAAATTCTGTTAGATATGATTAAGCCTATTCTGTTAGGGGTACTTTGTGTGGAAATTCATAAAATCCTAATTTCCGAAACCTAAAATGCAAAATTCCGCGACCTAAATCCTAAATTTTTGAGATAATTCGAGAATACATATAAAATTATCGAAACATTACACAATCAAACCCACTGCGTCAGGAGCCTTAAAAAAATTTCATAATTTTTGAAGCTCATTTTCTACATTTACAAATTTGTACAAACATGACACTTATACGAAAATAGCGAGAAAAATTCTGAACAAATAAAATTATGACAAATTTACACAAGCAAGTACACTGTGTCGGGAGGTTCCACATAAAAATTTTACGATTTTTTGAACTCATTTGCTATATTTTAAAATTCCTAAAAACAGCTGCGAAACCCGAATTTCAGAACCCTAACCCTAACTAATGCGACACGTGTAAAGGCTAAGGGGTTCTTGCACGATCGCCGTGGTGGCAACGCTAACGGGCAATGGGGCAGGCGGGGGCTACGTGGCGTAGGAGGCGTTGCACACGGCGGGCGTCTTGAAACAGTGACGTGGCACGCGGAGAGGCGTTGCACACGCAACAATGATGCCATCATCAGAACGCCCCGTTTTCTTTTTAAAAAGTTTCTTGCCCGGTTTTCAAAATAAAAGTAACCATTTGGCTTTATTGAGAATCCAAAGCTTAACCTGACGTTTTGAAATCTGGAGAGTTCAATTGGAATTAATTAAACCTTAACTAAGTTCTTTGTTGGTGCTCCTTGCTGTTGAGGCTCTCTGTGGTGTCTTTGCTGCCCTTGGGCCGTTGGTTCTCCGGAGCCTCTCTGTGTGTCCCTGGGTTTGTCTCTTCTCTCTTAACTTCCTTTGTTGGGTTGAATCTCTTTGAGATCCGCTCTCTCTTATCTCCCCTCTGCTCGAACCTCTCCTTGCTTGGGGTTTTCTGTCAAGGACCCGGCTCGGGTTTGTGTTTCAAAACCTCTTTGGTTCCCCCCCAAGCCACGCTTGGTTTTGCTTCTTTTGGACCCCCCCCCCGTGGACCTCTCCACGCTCTCTTGGAACCCCTGAGTTCTCTTGGGCGCTCTAGAGTCTCTCTGGACCTCCCAGCGCCCCTTTTGGGACCCTCCTAGACCTCCTCGTGGCTATTTGGACCTCCCTTGTGTCCAAATAGACCTCCCTCTGTCCTTGCGGACTTTTTCTGTGTCCTTCGGATCTCCTCCGCGTCCTTTAAGACCTCCCTTTGTTGAGATCTAGCCGCTCAGACCTCCCCTTGTTGAGATCTGGCCGCTCAGACCTCCCCTTGTTGAGATCTAGCCGCTCAGACCTCCCATTGTTGAGATCTCGCCGCCATACCTCCCCTTGTTGAGATCCGCCGCTCAGACCTCCCTTGTTGAGATCTAGCCGCCAGACCTCCCTTGTTGAGATCTAGCCGCCTCAGACCTCCCTTGTTGAGATCTAGCCGCTCAGACATCCCCTTGTTGAGATCTAGCCGCTCAGACCTCCCTTGTTGAGATCTAGCCGCCAGACCTCCCTTGTTGAGATCTAGCCGCTCAGACCTCCCTTGTTGAGATCTGCCGCCAGACCTCCCCTTGTTGAGATCTCGCCGCTCAGACCTCCCTTGTTGAGATCCGCCGCCGGACCTCCCTTGTTAGGATCTGGCCGCTCAGACCTCCCTTGTTGAGATCTAGCCGCTCGGACCTCCCCTTGTTAGGATCGGCGCCGCCAGACCTCCCTTGTTGAGATCTAGCCGCCGGACCTCCCCTTGTTAGGATCTCGCCATTAGAACCTCCTCTCGGGAGATCTTAGCCGTCGTGTCCTCCCTTAGTTGGATCCAAAGGTTCCGACCTTCTTAGGTCCAAGACCTCCTTAGCGCTTGGACCCATCTTTGACTCTCGTGGTCAGACGCTGAGGCCTTGCCTTCTTAACCTTAGGACCATCCGATGTGGTTTGATGGCCCGATCCTAAGGACACGTTAGTTTGGTCCGAACGTTCCTATCCTTTTGGGCCGCCTGATTTCAATCGAGCGGCTACCGCTTTCTTCTGCGTTTTCCTTGTTTCGGGACCTCCTCCCGGTTGTTTTGCAAAGACCACCTCCTCGGTCCTTGCTTTGGTCTTTTGTAAGGACCACCTCCTAAATCAGATATTCTGTTGGTCGACCTCCTCGCACCTTTGATCTGGACCGTTGAGGTCCTCCCTTGAAATCTTTACCCTTAGACCTCCCTTGTGCAGTCTCAGGCGTCGAGACCTCCTCGTTGTGAGCTTTGAGGACCTCTTGTCCGAACCTCCTCTTGAGTCCTTGGACCTCTGTCCGTGACCTCCCCTCTAAGTGTCTTGGACCTCTTGCCCAGACCTCCACAGTGGTCTTTGGCGGGGATGACCCTTGCGGTGGGGCCACCTCTTTGACTGGTGGTGCACCTTTTGGTCGCCCAACTTGCGGCCCTCTTCACCTTGTAATTATTGCTCTTGCCTCGAGAACTCAGTGCGCATTTAATAGGTGTCGGGTCACATTAAATGCGATCACATCGAGGTACTTTATTTCAATTCTTTTAGGGCAAGCCTTGTCCTAGTTGTCCCGATTGCCTACACGCCATCGAAGTTTTCCTTGTGGTGCACACTACCAACTCCGGCTATATAAAGCACAGGCGGCAAGCCTTTGTAACCTGTTGCTCATTTCTTCCTTCCTCGCCTCATCTGCTTTCAGTTCTTCCTTGTGCAAGACCTTTCCCAGAGCTCTTTGAGGTCGTGTTAAGCCTCTTGGTTTCCTTTTGGGTGAGTTGGTTTGAGTTCCTTTTTGGTTCTTTTGAAGTTCTCTCGGCTTAGTGTGGTTTTGCTTATTTGGTTTTCTTGCTAACGTGTAGATCACGAGTTCGAGGAGATCTTGGACCCAGCTCTTGCTGCAGAAGGCTCACCACTGCTTGACCAAGGCAAGCCACAGATCCCCTTTTGATTAGCTTGAACCAAGTTTAAGTAAATGTATTTCGGTTTTACTTTATCATGCATGGCTATGTTTATATGAAAATGGTTTGGGTTTGTAGTTACTTGCCTACTTGTCGTTATGCCTCCTTTATACCTTGTCTCCATCATGTTGTCATGTTCACCTTGAGCCTTAGGGTGGATAATTTAGTTGGTGTTCTTTGTTATTTGCCAACATGGGGGCGTAGGTCTTATCTGACCTTGCTTAGAAAACGTGGTTTGAACGCACCATGCTTCATCTCTAATAATCTTGACTAATAAATTATGAATTGTGTGGTGGTGCCATTGTTGAGCGACTATGGCGGGATGCCTAAGCTGTGTTGACCATGGTGTGAGACCACTTGGTTAAAATTTGTGTGCCAGGGTGGGTGGTCTTTTGGCATGGGCTTATACAAATTGTTTTCTTTGAGGCAAGAAGGCAGGAGTGAGTAGTGGGTGCTTTGCACACTTGGTTGTGGAAGTCTTGCCTTAGCACAACTATGGACTTCACTTTGTGTTTGTTGAACTGGGCCAAACAAAGGCAACCACAAGATCATTTTATGGGAATGGTCTGGCTGAATAATTAGCAATGAGATGGCTTGGGGTGTTGTGGTTGAGCGTGTGATTCGTTGGCGCAAGAGGGGCACCCCATAACCCCGTGGATTTCTAGACCCTTTGGAGGATTATGAAACCTTAGCGGGCAGCCCTAGTCGGTTCAAAACTTTGTAAAGGCCTTGCGCTCTCTAGATCGCCACCTTAGGAAGTGAGCAAGGGTGACCGAACCCGCCCCGCTAGAGAGATCGTGGATTGTGGGTAAAGTTGTACACCTCTGCAGAGTGAAAGATCTATTCAATAGCCAAGTCCTTGGTCATGGACATGCTCGATGAAAATGGTGCAAGGGTAGTTGTTTTAGAAATTTGGTGTCATTTGGGCACTACAAATGAGATGCCTTGGCTTTGCCTCAAGAGACCCCGCCGGCTCTAGAGGGGTCGGGGTTGGCTTGGGTAGTGGTCCGAGACCTGGCTCGGACCTCTTGAGTGGGTGCTCTTGAGTGGTTGTTGGGTGAGGACACAGCCCTTGGTGTGACAGACCTCCCCATGTATGTTGTGGGCGTGGTGGTGCGTGCTCCTCCACTTTTCCAACTTCAATCTATTATGTATTATGGTTTTACTTTGTGCTTTTCAATCTATTACTATTTTTATTGTTCAAATCGGCTTTTTATGCAAACTAACCATACTGACTCTCCATTGGTAAGTCCTTGCATGAATATTATTGTATCTTTGCTCTCTGTGACTTGCTGAGTACATTCCAAGTACTCATGGCTTAAGCCCTGTGTCAAAGCAGATTATGAGGATGATCAAGTGCAGGGCGGTGCAGACCTCTTCGAGGAGGAGTTCTTCGACGACTAAGCTGCCTAGGACGTCCTCTACCCGACAGCCTGTGGTGCTTGTTGGATGGCTTTTGCGTGTTCTGGTGTTTGAGCCCTAGAGGAGGATGAAGAGGAGGATGACCTGCTATTTTCTTCCATGGCGCGGATACATCCTTCCATGTCGAGGTCGGCGTAGTCCGCCAAATCGAACCAGTTTTCCTCATCCCAAACTCCGGGCATAGTCGCATGAGCGATTGCAGAGATTTTGGGCGAGGATTTTCTTGAGCGAAGAATTTTCTTCAGGAAACTTACGCCTTCTACCCCACGGACGGCGTCAGCTGTCGACGATCAAGTCGCCGATCTTACGAAAATGAACGAGGAAAATGACGTGGAATATCCTGGAATGGAATGGGGTCGCTCTTTATTGATATGAACTGGTTTTACAAGATGTGGCTAAGTACTACCCCGAATTACCTTGAATGGGGAATGTCTAATCGGTAATCGGACTTAGAATATGAGTCTAAGTCGATTATCTAGCTTCTAATTCCACCGCTTAGGCTTCGTGTATTCTTGTTGAACTGTCGTTGTTCTTATCTTTGTTGGTTTTGGCCTTGTTGTCTCGTATCCGTCTTCGTCTTCTGCGCTTCACCTTTAAATAACTTCCGAAGAGGTGGCGATTACTCTGGAGAAGACGTCCTGGTGAAACGTTACTGTTGGTTTGAACGGTGGAAGCGATTAGCAACGTGCTAACTTCCTTGCGGTTACTGTGAAAAGCTTAACCGTAGGGTGGTTAATAGTCGATGTCTCAGGTTGTACCATCGCATGGTTTGGAACGATAGCACGTGTTCCATTTATCATACGATAAGAAATACCGATCTAGTAATTTTACGGCGGTTATCGGTCGGGATTAGGCACAAAGCCTCATCCCAGGCCTGTGGTACCCATTAAGTAACCTTCGAATACTAACGACCGTGGAGGTCGTTAGTCTTAGGGTCACGACCATGTAAACGTATGGTCTTTTATTATGTATTAAAATAATACATAGAGGTTTTAATCCTCGTCACCGTCGGCCTCCTGCACCGCCACGCTCACAAGACTCTCGGCCGCCTACGGCTGGCTCGGCCTCAATGGTCATTGCCGTGCGCTGTCGCCGACTCGCCGGTTGACCGGTTTTGGGGGTGATGCTACTATCCTACCCCCTCTCCATCCTGCTCCCTCTCCTGTGCTTTGGTTAGTGCTCTGTGAATGGCAGAATGGGTGATGTACTGATGTCTGATGTTATTGTTTGGCTGATTGGCTCACTAAGTTACTTGATTGATCATTGAACCCTGTGTTTTGGTAGTGCTCTGTGAATGGGTGATTTACTGTTGTTATTGTTTAGCTCACTAAGTTAGTAGATTGGTCATTGAATGATTGAATCCAGAATCCCCTGTGCTTTGGTAGTGCTCTGTGAATGGATAATGTATTGATGTTATTGCTTTCTAAAATATTTTGTGATGTTAGTCATAATGCAAACATGTAATTTGACACATTTAGGTTTATGTAGTATGTTATTTAAACTTGTGTTAAAACGGATATCTTAAGTTCGCATCCTTATAGTCAAAATCTTGGCTTCATCACTGATCAAAAGGACGTCGATGTGATGCTCCCACAGTCCCAGAACTCAGGAGTGAGCTGACAAGAAGCTTAACTACCTTAGATCCGAAGTAGCCAGCCAGCCAGCCAGCCACAGTGACGAATGGGACAAAGCGTTGGAAAGTGAGCAGGAAAGATGAGCACTACACAAAAGCTTCTCCTCCTTTTGACCTTCAGTATTGTATACTCACAAGTCACAAAGAACCATATCAAAACCAACTGGCAAACCTTTCAAGGATGTAGTACTCCAGTGTTTCACTTTCACATTATCTTTGCACCGTGTGCCGGGATCTTACAAATTACAACTCTCATTTTCCCCAGTTTGGAACATGACATGAATTTCACCGGAATTTTACAGGCTTCAGCACAGTTCCTCCAAAATTCTTATCGAATTCCTCTGTTCCAAACGGGTCACATTGCAAAAGAAAGAAGAATCATCAATACGTACATCACTCCTAAATCCCAATCCTAGCTTATAACACTATTTTTTTTTCACCGTTTGTCACTGATCTATACACAAGAATAAAGAATCCTTGTGACCAAAGAAACCACCCATAGAGGAAAAAACCAAAAGATACATAAATGTAGCACCAATGAGTGCACCCTTCAAGGGAAAAAAAAGAAAGAAAGATTTCATCTCATTTCACCAATTCAACTGCATGATGAACCGGTGCGACGTCTTGTTAATGATCTGTCATTTCCATCCTGATCAGTGTGATCGTGGAGGAGGAAGAGGAGATGGTTATCTCACCAAGAAATTGACAATTAATTTTGCAGCAGCATCAGAGATGTCTGCGTCGCTTTGGTTTATTCTCCCCTATATGATGGATCCCATTCTCGTCAGCTTTCGAGAGGGACCAGGGGCATGACGTCTTCGTGTATCCGTCTCCAGCTCCAACGGCGACCCGCGTGGCTTCTTGGATTGGACTTGGACCCCTCGAGTGGCCGCTGATGCAATGCGGATCGAGATGTTGCATCAGCAGCAGAAGCAGTGAGGGTGACAGTGGCGTGCGGGCCTCGAGGCGCGCGGGTGCGCTATGGTCAATGGCGGGCTCGCTAGTCAGTGTCAGTGAGGTCAAACTGGTCCGTCCCGGAGCGGGAGAGCGGGGCCGCCGTGCAGGCGGCGACGGCGCGCTCAAGGGCGCCCACGACCTCGGTCATGGACGGGCGGTCGCAGCCGACGGGGCCGACGCAGTCGGCGGCGAGGTAGCCGACGTAGGTCAGCGCCTCGGCCTCGTGCGGTGTCAGCGCGGGGAGGCGCGGGTCGAGCACGCGGGAGACCTCGTCGGCGAGGATGTGCGGCACGGCGAAATCGACGACGTTCTTGGGCGTCACGCTCTCCGCGTACCGCTGCACGACGCGGCAGCCGGACATGAGCTCCAGGAGCACCACGCCGAAGCTGTACACGTCGCTCTTGTCGGTCAGGTGCTGCAGCCGGTAGTACTCCGGGTCCATGTACCCCACCGTGCCGCCGGTGTAGAGCGGCTGCTGCGGGTTGCCGTCGTCGCACTCGCCGCCGGCGCCGGGCTCCAGGACGGAGGAGAGGCCGAAGTCAGCGATCTTTGCTGTCCACGAGTCGTCCAGGAGGATGTTGGCCGACTTGACGTCCCGGTGGATGATGGGCGGCACGGCGTAGACATGCATGTACTCGATGCCCCGCGCGGCGTCGAGCGCGATGGTGAGGCGGCCGCGCCACGAGCACACCAGCGGCGCCATGGGGCTCCGGTTGTGGAGCTGGTCGTGGAGGGTGCCGTTCGCCATGAACTCGTACACGAGCACCCTTTCCCCGGAGTCCGCGCAGCAGCCGAGCAGGCACACGATGTTCTTGTGGTTGGCGCGCGCGAGCGCGGTCAGCTCCGAGTTGAACGCCGTCTCCCGGTCGCGCCGGAGCGCTGGCCGCGCCACAGAGCTCGACGACTTCGCCTGGTCCTCGGCCCGCTTGATCGCAATCTCGCGCCCGTCGGGGAGCGTACCGCGATACACCGAACCGAAGCTCCCAGACCCGATCCGGCGATCGTCGGAGAACCCGTCGGTCGCCGCGTGGAGCGCGTCCAGTGTGAAATGCTCCACCACGCTGCGCGGCCCCTTGCTGGACCCGGTCCGCGGGCCCTGCTCATCCCGACCGTCCTTGCGGCGGCGCCGGCGGCGATACCATAGGAGCAGCGCGAACTGCAATGCCACCAGCAACACGAGGAAAGCGGCAGCCGCGGCGACGGTGATCCAAATGATCCTAGTTCTGCTGCTGTTCTTTCCGGGGCCCAGCGGCGCCATGGGAACGGCGACGTTGAGCTCGAACGCGCAGTCCACGCAGATGCAGCGGCCGCTGGCGCAGAGGTTGGCCGAGCCCGGCAAGACGCCGCATTGGCACGAGGACACGAGCACGCACGGGCCCGGCAGGACGCGGTCGAAGACGAGGCGGTTGGTGGCGTTGAACTCGCGGCCGCCCCAGCACACCAGGGAGTAGTTCGCCAGGAGGACGCCGCAGAATGCCCTTCTCTGCGCCTGGACATCGATGTACTGCAGGTCGGCGAGGCTGCCCGGCGGCGCGGCCACGCCGTCGCCGAAGCAGCGGATGGTGCCGTTCGTGCGCAGCCCGCAGACGCCGGCCTCGCCCAATGCCAGCGCCGCGTACCCGGTGGTCGCGTTCTCGCCATTGAGCGCCGGCGCGCCGCTGCCCCAGCACGAGAGGCCCCCCGCCGTGGACAGCGCGCACGCGCGTCGGCCGCCCGCGGCGAGCACGTCGTAGCTCCCACCCCGCGGCGCGCCGGTGACGGCCTCCGTCTCCGTGCCGTTGTCGAAGCACCGGATAGGCGTCGGCGGCCCCACCACGATGCCGCACACGAACCCGTCCCCCACGGCGACGGCGACGAACCGGAGGCCGGCGGGTATGGCGAGCCCTCGCCAGCGCCAGCAGTGGAGCTCGCCGCTGGCGAGCACCCCGCAGACGCGGTACCCGCCGGAGGACAGCGCCCGGAGCGGCGGGCCGAGGTACACCCTCTTGGACCCCGTCCCGTCCGTACGGTTCTTGGAAAGGTCCCACCACCGCATGGCGATGGCGTCGGCGCGCACGGGGGACGGCCCCACGGCGCAGAGGAAGTCGTCCCCGCCGGCAAGCGCGGAGAAGGGGTGCGAGGACGGGTACGTCTCCTGCTGGTTGTGGTCCCCGCCGGCCGCCGTGCAGTTCAGGTCGAGCAGCAGCGGCGACGCCGCCGACGGCAGCAGCCCGCACACTATCGTCGTGGAGGCGGCCGTGGCCATGGCGAAGGTCGAGAGCGTGGACGCCGAGGCCGGCCGGTGCAGGACCACGAGCACGAGCACAAGCAAGTGGAAGAAGAAGAGGCCATGACCATGGAGGTGAGGTGGCATCGGAGTGTGCATGTGAGGGAGGAGGAGGAGAAGCAGAGGAGATGGGTGGACAACTGGACATGGACATGGTAAGGCAAACAAAACAAGTGCGAGGAATTTGGTGAAGTCAGGTGGCGACAATGGATTTGGTATCTCTTTGGCTTCTTGCTTCACTACACATCTACTTCTACTTCTACTTCCTCCACTGCTGTTCATTGCATCTCACTGCATACTATTTAGTATCAAGATCAAGTGACTCACTCCCCTAGCTAGTAACAATGATGGCTACGTGTGAAATGAGACATGATTAGTGCTCTAATTATCTTATCCTTTTGCCAAGACAAGATTACACTAACACTGTTGCTGCATGTGAGAATTATGGCTTGCTTGCTTGCTTCCTGTGGGATGTGTCATCTTAGGAAAACTACTTACCACCGTCTAATTAATAACAGATTGGTTCTATCTATAAGGCCTTCTTAGACCATCTCCAATGTTGTGTTTTAGCTGGTTCAAATGAGAAGAAAGAAGGCATAAATCTATTCAATACATTGGAGGGATCGATTCTAACCAAAAAATGCATGGAAACAAACTCTACTTAGGAATTGATTCAAAGCATTAAACAACTCATATAAGCATTAAATAACTACATAGAAGAGAGTGTGTTTGAGAGAGGATATTATTATTTTGTGGTTTTTTAATGTAATTTGGGTCCCAGTTATTAGTAGAAATCGGTTTAATACATTGGAGAAAAACAAACTCAGTTCCTAGAATACTTACGTGGTATGACTTTGAATCGACGTCGGTTCAATACACTAAACATGCTCTTAGTTACCGGATTTTTTCTAAAATAAAACTGAGGGTGAGTGATGAACTGATTAGCCCATGCCCACACAGTGAGAATAGGCCTTTGCTAACGAAACTTATCCTCCTTTTCTATCATTTGTTCTTTCTTTTTAATATTCTAGTGTTGTCATTTTGGATAATTGGATTGGGAAACAGCTTGAGCGCATACGTCTCGCACTAATGCTATTTCAGTGGAAGCACCGCTAATTAGTTTACTCTCACCTTTGTGTTTCTCTGAAATTGTAAACATATTTCTTGCAAGTTTTGGTAACTACACTGGAAGGACAGAAGAATGGGAGGACTCAGGGTGACACTGGAGTGAATTAGTCGAGCACAACATGTTCTTTTTTTTCTTTGAGAAGAGTGAAAATTGAGCACATCACATCACCCTTTAATATAGCGTGTGTGAGCTATGTTGCTCTCCTTCTCCTTCTTGCAAAATGCAAATAGTGTGTTCCACTTTGTTCGGGTTTAGTACTTCAGTGGCACAAGTCTGAACTTGCAAAGCCGGTATTCAAATCAAACATACTGGAAGTAAATCAAAGTATAATACATACAAAATCAGGATGTTAGGTGCATGTGGACTCTGCAATCTCCACACACGATGGGATTACAAGTATAATACATACAAAATCAGGATCATCTGACGACTTGGTTTGTGTCGGTGACAGGTTAAGAAGAAAATATGACATATTCAGTCGTTGCAGGCTCCAGCAAGAAACGTCCCTGTTCGGCCAGCTCAGTCACTCGCTCTCCGTCTCGGCCGACGACAGGTAGACAATCGAACAACCTCACTGCTAGCAACTGCAAAATAATGCTATTGATTTGTTGAGTTTTTGACTCATTTAGCCTATTTTTGAAATAAAATAGCAAATCTAACTCTTCCGTGACCGAAATAACAAAAATAACACCGTAGTAGGTTAAACAGATGACACGTGTTCCTTATCGCGCTCCCCGTATGCGGCAGCCACCTTCCGCGATTCCCGCGCGCGGTAGGATGGCATGCACACGTGGGAACTGTGAGTAGCCACATTTGTGCCGTGGACTAGAAGCACGGGAAGGTGGCCGCTGTGCACGGGGAGCGTGGTACGAGGGGTGCTACGCACATGGAGCATGATAGAGGTGCTTTTTTTTGTTGTTTCGGATGCGAGAGGACTAGATTTACTATTCCATTCTAAAAAGATGCCAAACGAGTCAATAACTCTTTATTTGTGTACAAGCTACAGAAAACCCTAAATAATCAGATGGCGAATAGTAGTAGATGGAAAGGAATCCAAGTCATGCTTGGCTTAATCAATTACTACTACGGTGGATGTTGAGCGTTGAGGAAGAATGGGTAATGGGTATGTTCTAGTGTATCAGTTGTACCATCTCCTAATCGTCCTGGAGAAAGATGGACGCCCCGGATAAATCAGTGCAGCATAGTACCATTACTGCATCAATAACAAGTTTGCTACAATACAAAAAGTAGTATTGGCCATTGACTTTGTCAGATAGAAGCACAAGCAATGTGTACCACTCTGGGACCGTGAAATTTTGCTCTGTAGTGCAAACAGCGGTCCAGGTTTTTGTGCGATTCCACTGTTTGCATCGATCGGCATCGAACGTAGTAAACAGTTCAATTCCTGTAGAAACACCAGAGAACTCCCGCGTCACACGGGCGCTTGCTTCGCTTCGCTTTTCATTTTGATATTTTCTCCCAAATATTTGGGTCGTTGTAGGGCTGTGTGCCAGGCGCGGGAGACGCTGAGTTTTTGGCTCTGTGACCTTTGAAACGGAATAACCAAACGTAGGCTTCTCGTATCAAACTACAAAATTGACATCAAGATAGGTTAGACAGACGAAACGTGTTCTTTACCACGTTTTAGATGCGCGGTAGTATCCTACCGTACTCCCGGTCTGTTGCACGTTGGATGCGCCTGCCGCGGTCCGCAATCGCATCACATGGGCTATCGCGGGTGCTCACTCGGTACACTACCGGTTCCGGCCGCACAACCGATCTATAGTCGATTCCCTCCCGCGCTCCCGGTTCACTGTGTGCTAGGGGTGGAGACGGCTGCACTACTTGGATTTGGTGAGGTGGACATGTCATTTAACCTCATTTTTTAAACGAAATGATAAAAATAGCATCGCAGCAATTTAGGCATGCGACACGTGTCCCCTAACACGCTTCCCATGCGCAGCAGCCACCTTTCACGATCCCCGTGAGCGGTAGGCCACCTGCTGCGCACCCAGTCCGCTACAGAGTGGTATGCTCACGTGGGCACCACAGGCAAGCACGTTCTTGTCGCGCACTGAAACGTGACCGGTGGCCTGCTACGCACGGGGATTGCGGAAGGTGGCTGTCGCGCATAGAGAGAACAGTAGAAGGGGTGTTGCACACTGGAACGTGATAGAGATACTATTTTTATCATTGCAGACACGAGGGAGAGAGCTAGATTTAATATTTAGTTCAAAAAAAGGCAAAATGAGCCGATAACTCGACTTCTCTAACAGATAGAAGCACAAGCAATGCTCTGGGACCGTGAAATTTTGTTCTGTTGTGCAAACAGCTGTCCATATTCCTGTAGCGATCCACTGTTTGCATCGAACGTAGTAAACAGTTCAGTTTTCGTTGGAATACCAGAGAATTTCCGCGTCCTATGCGGCGGAATTTTTTTTTATTAATTAAAATTTTTATTTTAAAGTTAACCTCCGACGAACTTTATTTCTAATTCTAACTCATTTGGTCACGCCACCATCCGTGACGTAACAAAAACAACGCTGTCACGCCAGCCTGTATCTAGGGGAAGCTTTTGTCACACTACCACTCGTGGCGTGACAGTGTTGTTTGATCACGCTACAACCAGCGGCGTTATCAAAAGTGCTATTTAGCAGACTTATCCTATGGCGTGACAATGTTGTTTTGTCACGTTACGGATAGTGACGTGACCAAAGATAATAAGAGTTGTAATTTGTAAGATCCCGACACACGGTGCAAAGATAATGTGAAAGTGAAACATTGGAGTACTACATGTTGGAAATATGCCTTAGAGGCAATCATAGAGATGATTATATTTTATTATGTTTACAATATTTGATAATATGTTATCTTGTTCCTTGAATGAATCATCAGTTATGAAGATTGACGAGTATGTGACTAGTTGGTGAAGCTCTTTTTACTTATGATGATGTCGTTCTAAAAGGTATCCCTAGTCGAAAGTGACTGGTCGGAACACTAGTGACTCTACGACCAGCACATGTATTGATTGATGACCATGTTTCACCAGTCATAGATATAGAGATATCGAATCGATAATGTGAACACATGTTAGAGAACATGGTGTTGGATAAGACCCACCTTGAGACACTATTGAGATTGTTATGATTCTATGTGTCATTAGTTGGTCTCAAGCAATGATGATGTATAATCCTTAGACCTGAGATCAGCATGGTTTCCTACATGTGTAATAGCACTCTTAGGGGTTGCCAAACGCTACTCGTAACTGGGTAGTTATAAAGGTAGCTTTCGGGTATACTATAAAACATGCAGAGAGATGTGAGTGGTCGGATATGTGATTTGCCCCTCCTAACATAACAGGAGAAATATCTCTAGGCCCCTCGAAGTGGTCGGATAAAGAAAGTGCATGGCCATGCCACTGGTGGTCGAAGAGTTCGACCACATAAGGTTATCCGATACTCGATCGAGAAAGTATTGAACAGTCCATGGATGACACAACATCTCATTTGGAGTTCAATCAGATATCGTGAGGCAAAGAGAGAATACATGAGTAGGTCGCTTAGTTCGACCAATTACGGACTGGTCGTATAGAGATACGAGTTGGTCGTAGACTGGTCGAACGTAATCACAGAGTGGTCGAAACCAAGTCGTAAGGAGTTACGAGCTGGTCGTGACCAAATACAAACCGGTCGTAAGTGATGAGGACCTGGTCGTAGATCATATTGCATTAAGGTTCGTCTGATATAATTTGTGTGTATTCGGGAATCGTTATGTCCTGCTAGGAAGCGCTACGACTCGTGGTCGGAAAGGGTTTCCGAGTCACAACCGAACTATGCATGAACTTAACGGGTCACAAACTTAATGGGAACAAACCAATACGGATACGATTCGTAAAGCGTGTTCGGATATGATCCGTCACGGGCACTATATAAGGAGATGCATGAGACTATTGGCGTAAGACGAGTGGACGTGAGTTGCTCTCCCGAAACCCTAGCCGCCATCTTCTTGAGAGCCTTGCCGTGCGACTTGGTGCTAGCACACCGGCGTACAGTTGTTCCTTCCCTAGACGTGTAGATTCCATAGATGCGCTTCTACGTTGTTGCGCTTGAGGACGATCCGCGATCTTCGTAAGGAACTGCAGAGGTGCTGGAGAAGACGATCGACTCGCGAGGACGCTGGACGAACGACTATGACCATTGCATCAACGTGCTTGACGTTGGACGATCGGCTACGACCAGTACATCGACGCGTTCTTCGTTGGACCAGGCTGCTCCGACGCTTCTTCCGCTGCTCTACGCGTCTAGTGGTAACGATCTGCGATCATCTTCTTGCTTGGCTTTCTGGTTTACGTGGTAGAAATTTTGAATTGTTGCTATCGTAGTCTACCTGTATCCCTTCGCTACATCCTTGTAAGGTTTCCTTGTTGGTTTTGATATGGTTCGTTGTGACTAGTGAGTATACAATACTGAAGATCAAAATGCGAAGCTTTTGTGTAGTGCTCATCTTTCCTGCTCACTTTCCAACGATTTGTCCCATTCGTCTCTGTGGCTGGCTGGTTGGCTGGCTACTTCGGATCTAAGGTAGTTAAGCTTCTTGTCAGCTCACTCCTGAGTTCTGGTACCATGGGAGCATCGCATTGAGCTCCTTTTGGTACATCGCATGAACTGTTGTTTCTTTCTGGAGTTGTCAGAATTTTGGCGGATACAGCGTCTTTTCATCTCGTATTTATAGAAATGACCACGGCCGAACTGTATTTGTACGTATAGTACTATTGCCATGCAACAACATCTCCTCGCGTGCGACGTCAGCCCGCTGCGTAACAAAACAATGTTGTCACGTCATAGGATAAGTTCGCTAAAATAACACTTTTTGTCACGCCACTGGTCGTGGCATGACCAAACAACACTGTCACGCCACGAGTGGTGGCATGACAAGAATTTGCCCAAATACGGGTTGGCGTGACAATGTTGTTTTGTCACGTCACGGATGGTGACGTGACCAAAGGGGTCAGAATTGGAAATAAAGTTCGCGGAGGATTGACTTTAAAATAAAATTAAAAAAGGATTAATTAATAAAAAATTCAAAAAAGCTTATTAATAGAGCTCGTTGATGATTTTTTTTAAAATAGTATTAATTTAAATATAATTACAAAAAATAGTCGGTTTTTTTAAGTGTCTGTTGATATGCTCTTGTCGCCGTTTCAAATGGCGACATAAAACTGCTTATCGTCAAGAGTCGTTTAATCGCTTATCGCTATTTCAATGGCGATTTGTACAATGCAAATAGCCAGTTCAAATGACAACATGAACTGGCGATATATACCCCCAAAATTCGGTGGAAAAGTCATTTTATCCCCAAAAAAGAGGAGAGGGGGGGGGGGAAGAGACGTAGCGAAGCCCTACCAGTTCCTAGCGGTGGAGAGAGAGACGTAGTAGCAGATTTGGTCGTTCATTTTGCAGGTAAATATTCTTGTAGCTTTGTACATAAATTCGAAACCTTATAGGTTAGCAAATAAAAATAGCGACATAGAATTCAATGGATTAGATAAGTTTAGTTGTATTACTGTTTTATGTAGTATATCATTCTAGTTGTGTATAGTTTAGTTCATCGTATAGAAATTATTTATGTTGCAGTACTCGAACAATTTAGAATAAATTCGCAAAAATACTAAGAAAACTTTGTAGGTATTGTAGGTGTAAAAACCAAACACGAGTAAGGGGTGGACGTCGGCCGTCTGACGGGCCGGTGTCCACGAGAGTAAAAATGACACGAGGATTTATACAGGTTCAGAGGTCCAAGAAGACCGCCCTACTCCTGTCGTGAGCCAATGGGGGTTACCTTCGGAGAGGGAGCCCCCGAGGGCTCATCAGTTTTAATATGCTTCTTTATTGCTCAAGAGAGCCCGCCCCTCAAATGAGAGATATATGGGGTATTTATAGGTTCTTGGACCTATACAAATGACCAAAATACCCTTTTGGGATATTTCTACCCTATTAGTACAAGTAAGGGGTACAACCGACCTTTGCAAGGTAGTTACATTTCTTGATCTGTTAAACAGGTGTTTTCCCTGAGGAGTAGGTCCCACCAGTAAGGGGATAAAATATTCTTCCAATAGTAGGTTTTCATTTTTACACGGTAAATATTTTGTTAATGCCGAAAATACTTTTAAAACTAGGAAAATAGGAAGACACCTCTAAAAATAACAAGATACCTATTAAAAATTTGTTAAAATTATAGAGTAGCTAAATAGGGTATGTAGAGCTTAATCAAAATAATCCCAACTTAATTTTGGTTTCTATTTATGCATGGTTAATAATTTGTTAATGCCGAAAATACTTTTTAAACTAGAAAAATAGCTGGACACCTCTCAATTTTTTCTAAGAAATCCAGAGTAGGTACATAGGGTATGTAGAGCTGAATTAAAGTATTGTGAGCCTAATTTTTGTTTCCATTTGTACACGGTAAATATTTCATAAATACTAGAGACGCTTTTTAAACAAGGAAAGTAGCAAGGTACCTATTAAAAATCTATAAAAATTGTAGAGTAGCTAAATAGGGTATGTATCCCAACATAATTTTGGTTTCTATTCATGCACGCTAAATAATTTGGAAATAAGGAAAATAGCAAGGTACCTATAAAAATACTACGAAAATTCCAGAGTAGCTAAATAGGGAATGTAGACGTTAATTAAAACATTGTGAATTTAATTTTACTTTCCATCTGTACACGACAAGATACCTCTAAAAATTTATATATCGATACAGTTGTGTGCAGATCAGTTTCCTATGTGTCGCTAATCATGAAATAATTAAATTAATTAGCTATGTCGCTTCTTATTACTTTTTGTATATGTTTCGTAGTATTCACAATGTATGCACTGAATTTTCAGGTATAGCGGACCTAGGAGACACTGTGTAGTGGCCATACGAGTTGCTTGACCCTGCCATTGGCGCGCATCACCGTAGCCACCTCAGTACCATCCTCCGTCACGAGGGCGAGGTAGCGATTGAGCTTAGCGCATTGCGGCTGTGCACACCCATGAGGGCATGGAGGGTATGTGTAGTTGTGACCTTCGTGTACTCAATTGCAGTCTGACTACTTTGGATAGACTCGCGTTTGTTCTTAATCCTTTTGACGCAGGTTAAGAGTGGCATGCCTCCTTCCACTAGCGATGATGGTGGAGGTGATATAGGAGGACAACCAGGACCAAGTGGGCGGTGGTCATACATCGAGGTACTTTCCGTACGACTGATGCCTCCTAACAGCACTTGTTGACCGGTGGAGATTGGAGACGCACATGTTCCACCTCTCGTGTGGGGAGATGGTGCTGATGCTTCAGGACGTGACCTTCCTGATCGGGTTGCCCTACGCGGGCTTCCCCCTGGTAGCGCACGACATCCCGGCCACGTGGCGCACGGAGTTCCTCGCGAGGTTCCAGGGGGTGCTGCCACCCAAAACTGGCTACAGAGAGTTCAGCAGCATCCACGAGGTGTCGCTGAAGTGGATTTGCCAGTTCTACGTAACTTTTTGTAACTCTTGTCCTTCTACTTCAATTGTTTTGTGCAACTTAGTGATATGTATATGTCTTCTTACAGCCGAAGTGTATGACAGAGGACGTACCCGAGTACACGATGAGGAGACACTTCGAGGCCTACTTACTGTGGCTGTTCGTGTGGGTGATGTTCCTAGGGTCCCGCGGCGAGAGTGTCAACAAGCACATGATCCGGTATGCATGCGAGTTGGCGAACTGGGAGGTGAAAGGGATCTAGCCCTGCGCCTAGGGCTTGGCGGGGCTGTGCACGACGTACCGTACCCTGTGTGGCACGTCCCATTGGGTTCGGGATAGCTCCATCCTCTCCAGATGCCCACTACTTATTCAATTGTGGTCCTTCGAGCGTTTCCAGATCGGACAACCACAGTTGGACTTGGGAGCTTACACCGTACAGTGTGGTGTCACCGATGGGTAAGTTTTCTGAACATTTATTCTTTTTCGTAATGTAATTCAATTTCTTTTGCTAAGTTTTCGTTGTTTTATTCCATAGGTCACCTTCACTCTGATCACTACGCACGCGCCCTACCTAGACTACGTTGCGATGTTCAGTCAGTTGACGGATGACCACATCATCTGGACACCGTACACTCCCGACAGGGTGTACGCGCGCGCACTCGAGGCCTATCGAGCCTGTGCACACGAGACCACGCGTACTGGTACAAGCGGATGAGCTTGGTGCACAATGTCTTCATGGAGGAGTACCACATGCACTGGGTGATGCGCCAGTTCGGTCTGTGACAGGAGGTCCCAGTCCCCTGGGGGCAGCGGGTGGCGCTGAACGTCCATTGGTAAGTTCACGTTTTACTTCTGTCGTACGGTTTGCCTTATGTACCTACGAAACAATCATTTTGCCTTCCACAGGTACACTAGGAAGGAAGTACCTGCTAGGACTTCCTGGACAGACTGGATGTTCCCTTCAGTTCAAGGCTGGCTCTGTGCCTTGGAGGACGTCGCCCAGGAGGATGCTCCCTACGAGCCTAGGACATATGAGGAGTACATCGAGTGGTACTCTAGTCGGATGAGGGTTCGCTGCGTCAGGGTCGTGGACGACACACCACGACATGAGGTCGCGACGTCTAACACGTACCCCACCCAACCGGATTCCACATTCCATCGTGTGGTATGTATTGAATGGTCCGTACATCTTATTTTTTGCTTTGCAAGTTTTCGGTTTCTAATTTGTTAATTATTTATATAGGTCGATCTACATGGGCAGATGCACGAGTTGGTGACCTCCGTGCGTCGTATGACGCTCGGCGAGCACTTCATCATGACGGCGCAGGAGATTAGAGAGGTCATGGACCAGTTCGTCGAGAAGACGAGGTGAGGCATCCAGCTGGTGTCTTGCCGTAGGCTGAGGGAGGTGATGGACCCACCTGTGCGTTGATGGGGGGTGAGCCACGGTGCGTCATGCCCCACGGCTCCTCACTCAGATGTGACGGGCGGGTCCTCGTGGTACCGTGCTGGGAGTACCTCGGCATAGTTCACAGGTCGGCATAAAACACTAACGCCTGGTTGTTTATTTTGAACTCCACTAGTTACTAACGACAATTTTCTTTGACAGGTCCTTAGTTCCACCCGTACACGGAGCAGGAGTATGCAGAGCGGTCTGCTACCTTCATGCGATGAGGTATGCCTATCTTATTTGCATGCACAACATACTATTTCATCATTTTTCGCCTTGTTTACGTGCATAACGTATTGTTTCACAGCTCGTACATCCCTTTGAGTCGAGGAGCTAGTGTCGCATGAGGAGTCACACTCCGGAGACTTCGATTTCGACCAGGGTGGCGGTGGGCCTTCGCACGGCGAGAGTAGCCAGGTCTCCGTGAGGGCTTTACAGCTGCACGGTGCGCCTAGAGCGAGCTAGCCGACGTTGCATCCTCTCGTGACACCCTCTCAGGCTACTCATGCTGGTAGGGTGCCTCAGCCACCTGAGTCTTTGACCTACTCGTACCAGCGCTCGCAACTGCCCCGGACGAGGTTAGGAGTAGAGCTGTTCAAATGCCGGGCCGGGTCAGGATTGAAAAGCTCAGCCAAAAATCAGCAGGCCTGAGCTCGGCCTGAAAAGTTGAATTTCGTATTAAAATGTATTATTTTAATCTTTTTTGGAATAAAAAATATTATTTAATTCGTTTTCACGATTAAAATAATAGATTTCTATTTATTTTTTATTTTTTTGGGAATTTCAGGTCGGACTTGCAGTCCCAAGCCCGGCCCGAACATGGTCAGGCTCGGGTGTAACATCCCAATTTTTCGAGCTTTACAAAAATCCTTTAAATAGTTAGTAGGGAGAAAATTCACCATTTGGATTTATTTGATTTTAATTTAAAAGCTTAATATTGAACCTTGTGCATCAAAATAATTTAATATGATTAAAGTCAACATGAACAATGGTCAAAACTATTTTATTTGGATTCCATGTGCTTGGATATATTTTCTAGATTTCTTTGGAATTTTTCCAAGTTCATTTGCTATTTTCTTTTGCTATTTGGATTTTCTGGTATTTTCTAAAATAGAAAACCTATTTAAAATCCCGGAATAGTCTTGGGCCGAATTCCTTAACCTTCGGCCCACCTCCTCCCGCTTTTGGCCCAACTACTTCACTGGCCGCTTTCGGCCTTTCTCAAGCGTGCTGCACTTCACGACGCGACAGCGTGGGCCCCGTGCGTCAGGTCTTCGTCTCCGTTTTGGTTTCATCCTCGCAGAGCCGTGTGCGTCGTCCGCCATTGCCGAGTTTCAAAGCTTCGTCCGACAATGCGTTTTCCCATTTGATTTCCTTCTAGAAATCGCAGGGATCTTATCCCTAACTCTTCCGTACCCGAATTTGATAGAATCAAATCCCGTATCTCCTTCTATCTCTAACGGCCGTCTCGGACTCCTTTGGGGGTTTCCAAATCTGTGCCGGTCGCACCCTATAAAAGGGACCTCAAGCATCGCCTGTACCTCCTGATCCCGAATCCCAACCCCGTTTTCCTCCTAAAGCCCTAGAGGCGGCGCAATTGCGAAGTTAGGGTTTTGGTGCCGAAGCTTCGTTCTTCGAAATTCGTCGCCGCCTGTCGTGCTCTGCCTCCGTGAAGTACACCATCACCTTCCCCATCACCAGAGCGTCATCAGGGACCTTCTTGTTGTCTCAGAGCATCTCCGGTTGTCATCTTTGACAAAACCGATCATCCTCCTCCGCTCCGGCGCCAATTCCGGCCGTCTCCGCCACTCTTCGGTGCCAACACAGGTAGCCCTAGGTGCGCAATAGCCTCCTTTACGCAATGCGCACATCCACCGCCAGTCCTGTGCCGCCGCTCACCGTTGCCGGGCCAGTCCAGAAGTCCTCGCCGGTGTCCAAGCTGACGTGGAGGCCGCCTCACCGCCCATTTGCGTAGATACGCATGCGTGTCAGCCCACGTAGGCACTGACTCAGCCGCCACGCGCGCGAACGTGCCACCTAAGTGCACCACCCCAGATCCAATCCGGTGTGGACTCAGTTCACATGAGCCGTCTCACCGACATGTGGGACCCACATGTCGGAATCCCTTTTGATTTCCTTTTATTTTGAAATTCTCTTGATGACATCAGCGCCAAGTGGAACGCAACAGAAGTGGAAGAATCGTCAGTCAGCAAGGTCTACTTCAAGGATCGTGGAGAACTAGGTCGCGCTACCCCAGCCGATTGTCTATGGGCATATGGATGAGCTTCACTGAAGTTATTCCATTACGTTCCGCTGCAGCTTAATTGAGCTTTTCACCTTATAAGGCATTAATTATAAGCTTTGACCTTAAGGTCATTACTCTAATATTTATTATTATTTGCCTATTTATTAGTCATCTTTGTATATGAAAATGATATTTCACTGATGTTGCCACTATGTGCACTAGCGTGATCCTGGACTAGTGCATTATACACAGAGGGTCCAGAATTGCATTTTTGGGTCCCGATATCGGGCCGGGCCGCCTGTGAACAAGTCTAGTTAGGAGCCACACGTGGGGTACGCCCCAAGAGGGTTCGTGAGTAGATATTTATTCTTGTAAATATCAGTCATGTCATATAAATATAAATTTCTGTACAACTTACATTATGCTAGTATCGTGTTTCGATACTATTTGTTCTTGTGTCTATAGGTCATGATGTGAGGGAGTTAGCATCGCGATACCCCACCTTTTTCAGACCTTAAAGACCTCATCGGGTCACGCCACACACTGCTAATTTTGTAGACCGAGATGACAACACACTTCGATGCTACCTTTCTGCACCGAAAAGACCACACTCCGTCACGCCCCCTTTTCATACCAAAAAGAACGCGTCTGGTCACGCCACACATTGCCACTTTTGCAGACCGAGATGACAACACACTTCGATGCTACCTTTCCATATTGAAAATACCACACTCCCCCACGCCCCCTTTTCAGACCGAAAAGACTGTACCTTGTCACACCATACGCTGCAACTTTTGCAGACCGAGTTGACAACACACTGCGATGCTACTTTTTCAGACCGAAAAGGCCATGTTTTGCCACACCACCTTTTCAGACCGAAAGAACGCACCATGACATGCCACAAACTGTCACTTTTGTAAACCAAGATGACAACACACTACAACACTACCTTTGTAGACCGAAAGTACCACACTCCGCCACACCACCTTTTCAGATCGAAAAGACCTATTATAAAAGGAGGGAGAAAAGAACTGGAGGAGAACACTACACCACCACACTCAACACTTCACCAAAGCTTGGTTTACACAACTGAGATGAAGGAGATGTCAGACTCGTCAGCGAACTTCTACGCGACGATGCTGCGGAAGCACAAGTGGCTTACCCAGAGGGCTAAATCCTACTCGGATTGTTCTATGAAGGATGTTCTGGTACCATCGGAGTTCCCACATCCGCAATGTGTGTGTGTGAAGAACCAGCTAAGATCAACCAGTCTACACACCCAGCAACAGCCGTCCGGGTGTACTACACGTGCGTGAACGTCCTCGTAAACGAATCTTGCACACACATACATTTTTTTTACATCTTACGTTCCATTCTACAAATCCCTAACTACATCCGCGCATAATGGCAGCCGGAGATGTGATGCAACTTTTTTCAATGGATCGATGGCCTGGACATGTACGATAGGGCGTTCATTAAGTAGAAATACATGTTGAACTATGCAATACGAGCCAAGACATTCAAACACTAGAAACCATATGTACCTGACCCTACTGAAAAGTCAACGGAGGAGCCCAGCAAAGCAGGGTGGTGGTGGAGGACCCCCGAACAGGAAGTTGAGTACGACCGGGCCGAGCGCGCGGCGCACAAGGGGAAGGCTCCTGCTAGTGAGACTGGTGGCCGTCCTAGTGCTCCTTGTCGCCCGGGCGCAGTCCGGATGGAATAGGTAAGTTATGTTCTATTTGCATCCTGATTATTAATTTGGCCCTACATTGTGCTATCCTAACATCATTCAATTGTCTAGCCCGTCTCGTAAAACATGGTTAAATTCGAGACTGACCACCACTGCAGGCAGTCCAGAGACAAGGGAAAGGGACCGATGGGCCGCTAGGGCTGACCGATTTCATTCCAATCAACCTTTTTTCGGTTTCCGAAAAGACGCACATGTATTGTAGGTGTATTTCGGTTTGTTGATTCATGCATGTTAGTGTTTCTAATGTATGTAACCAAACCCAGCACACCATGTATTTCACAATTAAATTATGAAGTCTTTCAAACTTAAATATCTTTTTCCAAATATTTCGACTATTAAATATTACGTAATTTTTTCTCGAAGGAATCAGTTTCACGAATAATACAATCGGTACAACAACGCGTATGACAACCCTAAACCCAAATATTTTTGTGTTATTGTGTCGCCGAACTCACGTTCCAAATTGCGCCGCTGATCTCGCATTCTCTACTTCATATTTTGTTATCTTCTCCAATTTCAGATTCCGAACTACAGGGACACTTTAAGGTATTACCAAAAAACTTCGTAAAATATACTAAATCTTTAGGTTGAATTCTCTACATTTAAATTAAAAAATAAAATAAATATAAGGCCCTGTCGCAATTCCATTTGGCAACAATATCCCTGTTGCTAATTGAACTGGCGAAATTGTCTTATTGCTAGTTCAATTAGCGACAGGAAACTCTCTGCACTGTTCCAATTGGTGACAGGGATACCGTCGCTAATTGAAATGATGACAGAAAAATTTCGCCATTCCACATGGCGGCGGTGACCTATTTTTGTAAAAAAATCGACTATTTTTAATTAATATTATTTTTAAAAATTCTCTTGCTGATTCGGTTCAAAATTGCACCAGTTACACTCGTTAATTGTTAAACATTGAAATAAATTGATTTTGAATGAAATTGAATTTTGAATTGATTTCGAATGAAATTGAATTTTACTCTTGCTCTGACTCGGCTCGTCTCATTAGTTCGGTTCTAAAAATACTTTGAAACTATAAATAAAATGATATTAAATTAAACAGTGTTAATTTCTGAAAAAAACTCGATAAGGATAAAACGAACTCGATATCCACCCTAGTTGCAGAGCTGTGTGCGAGTGGGCCGGAGACGGCTGCGCTGCTTGGGTTTGGTAAGGTGGACGGGTCAACTGGCTTACGCCATAGTCGGTAGTCCTAGTGTTTCAAGTGTTGTCTGATTCGGTTTGGTTTCTTTCTTGTGCGAGAATATGAATCGCACGGACGTAGCTAGCTAGGTTTGATCATCAGGTCAAGCCACTCGTGGCCAAATTATCCATTAGCCAAGAGGAGGAAGAGATAAAGATGGATGGGATGGAAGTGATCGCATCATTGTTATGCCGCTGCTTGGGTTAATACTCTGGACTCTAGAATTAACAATCAATTCCAACTAATTAAATCTGTGGATTTTGTGTGATGTTGAATTTTTCAACTCGGAACATTGTATTTTCCACATACTGCTAATTAAGCGCTTGTGGTGCTTCCAATCATGTCAGGGTGACCACAAGAAAAGCTAGTAGTTTTAATCTCCCTTTATTTGGCTTGGTCAAATCGACCATTGATCTTTTTTTTAACAAAAAATCATGTTGATTTGGTACCGAACGGAGAGCTGATTGCATGAGAAAATCACTAAGGGTGGTTACATAGCATAAGTTACTTGGACAGATATCCTCAATTTTCTTCCTATCATTCACTTAATCGTATACAATTGGTATCGCCACGACAAGACAAATGTTGTGAAAATGCTATTGATGAGATGAAAACTGTATTATAATTCAATTTCAACCTACTGTTGTTATTTCTTTTCCACTTAAGTATTTGTCAAAATTAAATTCACCTGGTTCCCTTGCGATGATTTGACTGTTTACTCTCATTTCCTCCATTGATCCTGTATTGCTACGAATGTTAAATGTTTTAAACTCTTTTTTGTGATTCCATTAAAGGAAAATTAAATTATTGTCACTACCCATTTCAAAGGCAGAACAGAATATCGGTTGTTGGCTTGTTATAGTTTGAAATAATATTTGCCCAAACAGGTCTCTGAGAATGTGCACATGCCATTAGCAACTACTCACTATTTGCCAGAACCAGGCTGCACTTGATTAGGAGGCTCACATTATATAGCTAAAAAGTCACCGCCTTTTCCTTTTCCTTTTGGGAAATTTAAAATGCATTAGCCGCAAAAGCTTGGCATAATTTATGTGTGTCTGAACCAATTTTAACTTTAAAAGTTTAAGGTAAAGCATACCTGATTTAAGGCTGGTCTCAATGCTCCACCTTAGCAAGTTTTAAAACATCACGTAAAAAAGTCGATGTGACACTGTAATTAAGGAGAGAGAGAGATGGTGGTATCTTATTTAGATACCACTCATACACAGTATCCTAGGTAGAAATACTAGTAAATACTCTATATCAAAGGCCTAGGATATCACACTCTAGGATACCATGCATTGGGAAGGTGGTATCTAAATGCTTTTCATGCAATAAGAAACTATAGTAAGAAACCACCCATTGGGACCAGCCTAAGGGCTGAATTAACCATGCAAAAAGCAAAAGCATAGAAGCATCTTCTGTCTTCAACTTTCCTACAACATTCAGATTTGCAGTCGCCCTTCCTCCGGTAGACATGAAACAGACCATTTTGAGCATCTCAAGTGTTTCACATCAAGCCATTAGGCGTGTTGCACTTGTGCAGTTATGGAACCAAGTAGGAAGTTCATTAGCATCTTCTTCTCTCTTTTTTGAGGGGGTCCAAGTACATTGGTACATTGCCTCCTTTGTCATTAGTACTGAACAAATAAGTACAAGTAGAAGTACTACTTTATGGTCTTCCAGTTGCTACCACTCCAATTGCCTGCCCTACTGCCCCCATAATGACCTTTCCATATTGATGGATGCCACTGCACATGCTGCTTGGAACTAGTACTAATTGCTCAGCCCTTCTACCTCCTCCAATGGAAGCTGACTTTGCTAGCATCTAATTGATAGTTGGTAGCCCTCCTTCCGTGCTGACTGAAAGATTCATGTTGAAGTTCAGAATTTGGCATTTTGAAGCTGATTCTCACCCGGTACACCCCTCGTCATATCGTTAATGCACG
Source organism: Phyllostachys edulis (assembly GCA_036346405.1). NCBI lineage: Eukaryota > Viridiplantae > Streptophyta > Magnoliopsida > Poales > Poaceae > Phyllostachys > Phyllostachys edulis. The sequence continues at coordinate 15,533,780 of CM070566.1, forward strand.
GTTGCGTAAGTTAAGCACAAAGGTATATATTCATATTCCCGTGTAAGTACTAAGCCATATTACTTATTTATCGTTAATGAATTGGTCAGTTTTCTTAGCACTCATGTTTTAAATGAACTGGTTGGCACACGAAACTCACTTGATACACCTGTATTAAGACCAAATAATACACCGTTACACAATGCCACCGCACAGCCCGTATATCTGGGTTGTCTTGTTGGCACACAGACAACCCAGAGAATCTGCATCCTTGGTTGGAACTTGGAAGTACTACCAACTCACCAAATTGGCCAGACTGGCCTCCTGGCATTGGTTGTTTAGTATATCTTTCTTCTTCCTCTAAACGATCTTGCACAAATTCTTTACAGTTGAATAAAGTTGTGGGCACACATTTCCCTTTCTATTTTATACACATATAACCTTTTCACTTCCGTTTGTACTAATTTGCATGTCCCTACTACATCTGCCACGGAGGCAAGAGTTAGACTGGAAGTCGCATTGCCGTGTAGCGAGCTGCATTTGATCTGTCTACTGTAACGCTTTCATGATTTCATTTGTTTGCTGTATACTCCCATCACTAGATAATGCTAATGTACAAGTATAAATATGATTATTTTAACAATATGCGTTAATTTGCCTGGAATGAAGCACAAAATGATGGATTGACAGATACTTTTGCATCCTTTCCGAAAGAAAACAAATGCTTTCGCTGTCCAGCTTGTGTCAATGATAAAATGGTAGCACAAAGAGAAGGAACAAACTAATAGTTGGAGAAAGGCCAGCAGTTTCGAGAGCGTAGGAGACATCCTTTTCCATCCAGGCCGAAAGGTTACCAACCTCATCACAAGTCTACATCACCACACTACGTCTCTATTAGATGAGCAAGACAAAAAGAAATCCAGCATACATGTACACATCATGTTTGCACAGCTGCACGGGTATCCATGCGCCATTCAACAAAAACATGAGCAGCAACACCATGATCGAATTTGTCAGTAGAGTGTTGCCATCGACGAAACTGAAGAAGCAACCGTTTCCTTGTAGATCACGCGTAGGAGAGCTGAAGAAAGAACTGCTTGCTTCTTTAGGTATTCCTCCCCTGATCATTCTAAAGGCATTCCCACACTCAAACCTTTGTAATTCTTCAATTTAATCTCCTATTTGGTCAGCAGAGTTACTCATGTTTCACAGATCAATCGTTCCTTTTGCTGACAGTTCTTCGTGCAAAAGGAATCCTAAGTGGCGAGATGATGATGCCTTTTTCTTTTCGTCTGACCATTGGCAAAGAAATCCTTCTCCTTTGATCGATGTGAGGAGACTAGTTTTGCAGGCACCTAATACCAGTGCAAACATGGGATTTAGCATACTGTAGAAGTATATATGTCAATCCAATCTAGGAGGACAAATGTAGACATGTGGAGACACAAGTTTGTGCTATAAATTGGACAAAAACATAGAGATTTCTGCAAAGCAGATTGATATATAAATTTAATTATATATCATAACGACCGGATATAAAAAAATGAATCAAATATGTGACATGCAAGAAAACACAAAGTCAAATAGAGTAACTATTTGTCAATATGCTACTAAAAATAAAGCATACAAGCTGGATATGTGTTACATGAATTACTCATGTACCAAAATCAAAATTTCAATCACTTGGATTGGCAAAGTTAGATATCATCGAACAAATACATGTAATTTGGTGATAGAAGTTTAGAACCTGATGTTACAACGGTTACGAAGGATTGAGCACATGCCCCATGAAGGTTAATGTGCCAGACACTTCCTCCCTAATGATAAAGAAGAAAGGGTGGTCGGCAATGAAGTGCTCTACTGGTAAAGGCTTGCCTATGCCCATTCCCACAGAAGTTTCTTCAATCCCTTTATCATTAACCTCCAAAATCGCTTTATGAAGTACATCGGACAGAAACAAAGGCCCGCTTGAGTCATCTTCCTTGACCATATCTGAGAAATCTGCATCGCGGAGGAATGGCAATTCGAGGCCCATGTCTTTCAGAAAATCCCTCACATCAATCTGAAAAGATATCGTGAACTTGGGCACGCTGATACCCACATGTCGCTTCTCTGTCGGTAAATGTTGTTCTAAGAACGTCGGTTCAGAGAAAATCTTTTTGGTTAATTCAAACAGGCCATCACGAGCATCTGGGAGGAAAATGTACATGGAAAACTTCCGTTCATTCTTTCCTTGCTTGTAAGGAAGCTTAATAGCTTTGAACCCATCGTGCACAGCAAAAAGACGAGTTCTGTCATACTCCACAAAAGGGACATCGACTGATGTTCCATCCAGACAATAGAACTTTTGTTCAGTGGTCCTCCTTATATCATCCCTATCCAGCCATCTGCCCCTAAAATATATTGCACTGCCAAGAACAAGCCCTGTATTCTGGTTGATTGATCCATCCGGAAGGAGCAAGGTAACAGTACCTTTAGTGGATTTTTTGACCCATGAGTTCATTTGATCAGAAGCATCTTCTGGCTGCAAACATCAACACAAAAAGGAAAATGGGCAAACTTCACAATTCAGAATCACAAAGGACCTCAACTATATTATATATCATAATATTGCAGTTGACTGCTGACATACAAATTCAGAATAGCTCTTTAAAAGCATATTACTATAGCAACCATACGTTACTACTTTTCAAATGCAGTAATGCTGTACGAAGAGCCTCTTTGTCATTACAAGTTCTTTGATACACACTTAACATTTCTGTCAGAGCAAAGAAGTGCACAGGCTGCATAAGACAGTGAAGCTGGAGCACAGACAAAATATCGAGCTATTGATCCCTATGGCTATGGTAATGACCAATGAGATTTACATGAATCAGCTTGGTCAAACAATTATAATACTAGGTAATTAAATTCAGATAACCTTCAAACAACAAATTGAAATAATGAAATGTTTCAAAACACTAACTCTTGGCGGCAAGGTTGTCAAAATCGCGATTCTAGTCCTAGAATCGTTCTACGATCCTACAACACCAATACGACCTAAATCATACCTTGAGTCGTACCTAGTAGAATCGTGGTAGAATCGCGCTCCTAGTCGTAGAATCGGATAGAATTATGGTAGAATCGTGGTAGAATCGTGTAGAATCACGCATCATCTCAAAATATAAAAGATTTAGGTGTTTGGTTGTGTCCTATCCCTCAATTCAAATTGTATGATAAGTACTAAGTAATTAATTAGTAGGTTAAACATTAAGATTTGGAGGTTTGGAATACTAAAAATTATTTTAATTATTTTTATGTAAAATGTTCATGTAAATGCAGTAGCAAGGTTGTCAAAATCGATATTCTAGCCATAGCTCTGAATGACATGGAATCTAAACTGCAATTTAGACATTTATCAATTAAATTAGATGCCAAATGACCAAATAAACACTCATATCACTATTGGAATACATGACACATTGCAAAAATGTATTGCGATCCTACCGGAGTGTCTCCCATCCGATTCTGACAACCTTACTTGGGGCAAGCATATCGTCGAGCACTTGATGAACATGGCCTGTATATGACGGTTACCGCGCAAATTTTGCACGAAGAGGCCATATGATATATACCTTGTTCTTGAAGTCGGCCGTCTTCGCCGCGGAGCCGTACACGCCACCCGCCGCCTCCACGAACTCCGGCGAAAGCCTCGCCGATGCGTCGGCCCAGACGCCACCAGTGAACGCTAGCCGCGGGCCTCCAGATGTCGACCGGTCCTTGAGCACGCGCTTCACAACGCGCGACGCCACGTTGGCCGCGTCGGCCGAGGCGCCCCGGCCGCCGCCGCCGCAGCCCAGCGCCTGGAGCATCTGCCTCCGCGTCGCACCGCGCGCGCCGGAGGCCACGAGGGCGAGCGTAGCGTGGACCGCGGCGGAGCCACGGCGGCGTTGCCGGTGCCTGCGGCGGCCAGGACGCGGCCGGCGAGGGCAGGCAGAAGGCGCGCTGCGCGGCGCTGAGCGCCTCCTTCCACGGCCGCGTCGGCATCGGCGCCGGAGCGGGCGCATCGGGCACCGGCTCCGGGGACGAGGAGAAAGGGTGGGGCTTTGGGGCGGCGCCGATGGGTGGGCGCCGGCGGAGCGCTCGCGGGAGGGAGGAGAGCTGCCGCATTTTTGGTATGGAAAGAAAAGAAAAGTGGCCGGGGTTTATTTAGGGTTCGAGGATCCAACTGGACGGATTGCACTTGAGGCCCTTCTCCAGTCTCAACTAAAGCGATACCGGCCCATCTCGGTATGTCCTTAGATAAAGGCATCAGGCCCACCACACTTAGCGAATTACTCCATCTATTTACTAACGTATATGCGTAATTACAGACACATATATTATTTTTTTGGGATTATAAGGAAGACGCACACGTTCATACACACCACATGCTCTCACACACACGTGAGTGTGTCCCCCTTAGTGTACGTCTATAAAGACAGAGACTGGAGATAAATTTGCGGTCTCACAAAATTTTGAAAGCGCACTCGTATGCGCATAAAGATGAACATCAGTATTTTAGTCCTAGTGGATAGAGTCGTACACCCACAAACTTTATCACTCCACCAAAAGGTGGTTCCTAGACATATATCTCTACTACTACTTAAAAATTAGAGTTGGTGGTCATCGGTCTTTCCCACCCTCTTCACCCTCTTCGGTGTTCATTGGATCGGCGAACAGGGTACGACAGCCCAGATTGCATCGCTGAACACAATAATGGTTGACGACCCAACATGCTAGGACTATGATTTTTTTAATCCATAGCAAAGCACTCACATTGAACTAGTATACGTATATATTAGTGGTTGCACTTAACAAAGTATTATATATAGGACGCGGAAATGGGACACCATGGTGTCCAGGCATCATGATTTCAAATGAGCAAATTCAACCTGAATTTGGTTATATTTTTCAAAAATTTCAATTTTAAGGTATATACCCGTCTATAACAAATCACATGAAATACATATCTTTTAAAAAATATACTCGAATTCAAAGTTTTTCAACGATTTTTTTATCACATGCTTGGCTGATTTTTGTATAAAATCAGCACATACCTACAATTAAACTATCGTAAAAAAGACAACTGCAGTTGGAATTTGAGTTCAAACTTTTTGAAATAGTTAGTAAACAAGTTAAACTCGACATCCAAATTTTTTTGCCCTCAATACCTAGGTGAAATACCTATTTTAGATGATGGTGCCCAGAAACCATGGTGTCCCAGTTAATTATATGCAGTTTCATAGCAGAATTCTGCTCTCGAACCAGCACCTTACAGGATTCCAGTGGCAAAGCTTGGGCTCAAAATCAGAGGCGGCCAATGCCGAGTGATATATGAATTAGGCAATGTAGACAAGGTCATTTCCAAGCTAGTATTTTTCCTATGAAATTGCATCATTGTTGTGGGGGCCAAGGTGGGGCCTTGGCCAATGAAGCTCTGCCCCTGCACAATTTTCATCACATGTGAACCTTTTTCCTAATTTTCATACGAGATAAATAGTTTCCTGGGAGTCTCTTGTGAAAATTCCTGTATTTCATACATGTCCTAAACTCAAACTAAAATATAACTAAATCACAAGCAGCGCCGTACATTGTTACCATCGTTTTAGCACAGTAACCCAATTACAAAAGCCTCAATTCAATAAAATAATAATATGTTTTTTTAATTGGGAGCCAACTAAGCAACAAAAGTAGAATATTGATAAAGCCCAATGGTTGCGGCCAGAGTTCGATGATCACTAATTGCATGTTATATGCATTATTTCTGTAGATTTTTCACAGTGATTTCTGGGTTTGAACTTGGGATTTATAGACTAGACGTAAGATGACTACATCAGCCGACTGTTTTGACACAAAAGACGAGTAGAAGATCGATGAAGTATTCTGTTTCTGGAAAGCACCAATCCAGCACAGTGGCTTGCAAGTAATTGCAACTCTATTAACTAGAATGAAACCCGCGGCAATTGGCGCGGCAAGCTGCGCTTGTGGGTTGTTACACATTGTTGGTAAGATGGTGTGTGTGAAAGGATCAGGGCTGATGTTCAGACATGGATCAGTAAAAATAATAGCCTGCACACTGGATAGACTAAAACTGTTATGAAGCAAGGCAAGGAAAGAAAAGAAAGAGCCATCATACTAAAAATGAGCACAACACAGTACCAAAGATGAATACAATTACTGGAAGCAAATGGAGTATATAAAGTATGCCAGATAACCTCGATAGTGCTTGCTCTAGGACATATTTTCATCTGCTATGCTGACACTGCCTGGTGTTTGGGGCTCTATACGGACATCAGTTGATGTTCCTGGCTCAAGATTTCTTGGAGGCACGGCTTACAAAGATTGGAGGCATATCTTTGCAGAAGATAACCAAGAGGAGCTCAAGGCACCATAAAAAAAGAGGTGTGCACCTACTTTCGTAAGGAAGATAACCAAGAGGAGCTCAAGGCAGCATAAAAAAAGAGGAGTGCACCCAATTTCGAAAGTGAGTATCAACCCTACGAACTTGGAATGATGGGCGCTACCTCAACAAAATCTTTTTTGCGAATCGACATTTTTGTGAAACAATGGGCACTATCTCACTTGGTAAATCAGTGTTTGCGCGGGCGGCACGGATCACCTCATGTCAGCAGTTTAATGAGCGGGTTTCAGCGAATTGCCGCCAACTTTCTCAAATAGAACAAAGTCGGCCTCTATAATTCTATCTGCGCCGTAAGGGAAAAAGAGGCAAAAAAAAAAAGAAACTGGTTCAAAGAGGATGAAAAAAGTCAAGGAAAACCAGTACAAAACAGTACTTAATTTGGCTTTGCATCTGTCCATGTAGTGTTGCTGATTTTATGACAAAATGTGCATGAAGAAAACCAACGTTGGGATAGGCTTAGTTTAGTGACAATGACAGTACAGAGAAAATAATTTGCCTAGAACAATGAAGAATGTAAATTAGCTTGCTAACATGAAACACATTGATAAGATAGGAGCCTATTAAGAGAATGGAATATCACCCTGTGCTAAAAAAGAACGATATCAATTAGCTCTTTAACAGCCTTCTCTTCAAGCTGTGACTGAACCGTTGCTGTTTGAGCACTTTGGCTAGAAGAGGCAATATCTTTGATAAGCTCAAATCGATCCTGTAAGCTGCAAACACCAGCATGAAGTCTGGATGAGAAAACACATAATAGGGAGATAAGGAGAAGGACTGAGATAATAGGGAAGGATATAGCATAGAGGGAAGCATCATACCTGGCCTGGACCACGTTGATGTCAGGTATATCCTTATTTATGTACCACAACAGGCTGAGCTTCCACTAAGACTTTTCTCACCTAAAATTTCATACAGAATGAGTAGAAGTATCTACGTCAGTAGCTAGAAGTATGCATAGTAACTGTTGCTGAAACTTACGAATCCGTCAAGACCAATAAGAAGAGAGGCATGGACTCACCATCTTATGTTTTAACTAAAGTACCAACAAATGTAGCAACAACTGATTGTTCTTGACCAATTGTGCGGATAGTTTTACCGTCAAGCTGGTTGGTGCGCTCACCTCACATGACCAATCTAATTTCATGTCTGCTGAAACAGGACAGATAACAGTTGTTAAAGAGTTTGGTAAATAACAATGACATATCACTGGAAATGAATGAGCAGTTTACATATAATAGATCCAGAAGACCTGAGATCCCTTAGGAAAAGTGTCTCTTTAAGCCATGGTGCAGAATGCGCTGCAGCTTGGATTTGATCAATGTCAGAGATAGCGTAAATGCAGCCAATTACGTCTGTGCAGAAAAAACAAATGGCTAGGTTACAGAGCAAACTAAGCATAGATTATGTAACAAACAACAATAAAAACCGGTATACTTCCAGGCTCCAGCATATCTATCATTCACCACTAAAGAATTCAGGTGCATTGCTAGATTTAGGGAGCTCCGTGAAGGGAACCAGTTTGTAAGTGTAGAATGTGAAGTCCTCTATCATATTAAGCTTCTCCTTAACAATTATAAACTTTGTTAACCAAAGATGCTTCTGCAGGCGTAAAGGCATGCTTTGGTGAACTCGCAACAAATTTTCTGAGCTGGTAGACTGATCTTTCCTTCCTCTAGCTGATCCTTAAAGAGCTTAACATGGTCAAACGCTATATTTCCTAGCATACCTATGGTTGCCATGGGGAAAGAAATATGTGTCATAACATTAGTGGCGGAGCTGATGAAGGTGCATGGGGTAACGAAAGGGAGGGCAGTTCTCTGTTGGCTATTCTAGTGTCTCAAATGACAAGCGAATGAAGGATAATAACATAACAGTTTATTTTTGTCATAGCTGGGAACATGGCATCAAAAGAGTAGGTTCGATAATTACAGTTTTCAGAATGTTTTATGAATCAAAATGAAAAACAATATTGTCTCCAAAGTAAAAAAAACATTGCATATTAAATAGTAGGATATATCCATGATGCAATTAATCTTACGTTAAAAAAGGCAGTGACACAGGTCAATGCAGTAATCCTAGCTGCTGCTGCTTACCAAACCTCATATAATCCCTAGTATCCTGATCAAATTATACCAAGAAATTGAACTAGAAAGCCACTCTCATATAATCAGACCAAAAGTTTCCACCACCAACCACACATCAAACAACTCATACTAACACCAAATTCAGCACCAAATTCGAACCTTTCCACGCCTAAACCCCACATTACACCAAATCTATCACCGAAACCGAATCTTTAAGCGCCTAATTAACCCCACATAATCCATCACCCCCAAAATGACCCGCGAAGCCAACAACCACCACACATACCGTCTTAGATCGCTTCAGCAGGGGGCCCTGCAGCAGGTAGCTCCCAGACCCCGACGACAGCTGCCACTTCACCATGTCCAGGTTGCTCTCCATGTCCGTAACCCACTGCAAAAATTTTACCAAAAAATCACGAAATTTTGGAAAAATTCAGAAGCATTTGGATTGGGTGAGGTTTTGTGGGCATGGTGGGAGGGGTCGCTGTGGAGGTGGCAGGGCTAGGGTTTTGGGGTGGAGATCGGAGGCTGGAGACGACGACGACGGGGCCAGGTAGGTGGTGGGTTTTGGGGTCAAGCCACCAATCAGTGTGTTTTGATATCCGACGCGAAGAATTTCGGCAAGAGATGAGGAGGGAGCTCACCATGGCCATGGACCCAGATCTGAGCGCAAGAACTTGGATTGGGGGTGGCCCAAAGCCGAGTTCAGGGCACCACAACTTCTGCCCGTCGAGGAAGGAAGAAGAAGGGTGCGGTCGTGGGAAAGAAAAAGGAGGAGGCGCTCGTGAGGAAGGAAGGAGGGGGTGCTCGTGGGGAAGAAAAAGGAGGTGGGGGTGGCAGTGAAAAAGGAGGAGGGGAGGCGGAAGGCGACCACACTGCGTTTGAGGAGGCAACGGTGGGGAAGACGGGTTGGCTCGACGAGGCGACGAGTCCACCGTCGGCCATCGGGGACAAGGACGAAGCAGCGGGGGCCAGGGAGAGAGACGGGGAAACAGTAAGGGAACGAAGACCACATGTCACTGGGGCGATCCAGAAGGCTCCCATTTCTCTATTCGCACGACCACACATGGAAGACTGAGGCAACGTGCACCCGATCGGCGCGGATGAGTCCAGCTGCATCCGACGACCAAAACAATACAGGCTACTTAGCCACCCTGAGATCAGCCTAAACCTGCCTTCTTTCATATAGAAAGATTATACATGATTGAAATCTTCTATAATTATGGCTAGAGGTGGGAATCGGCCATGACGGGCCGTGGGTCACGGCGGCTCGACACAGCGAGCTCCCTGGGCCATACCATGCTGACACGACAAGCCATCGGCAAGACCTAGCATAACACGGTGGCTTAGCTGGGCGACTGTCAGGCAGTGCTGGCATTGGCACGACACACTCCCGCCTTGCTGCCCTTGCTTGCGCTCCCGCCTTACCGCCCCCACCGTGTTGCTCAGACGATCGTGGCGCCACGCCACGCTACCTCGCCGTGCCATCGCGGCGCCTCAGCGTGCCACCCCGCCCATGCTCCCGCCACGCCGGTTGGTGGAGAAGAGAGGAGTGAGGATGCGATGGTGGGAAAAGGAGGAGGTCAGGAGGAGGCGGGGGCAAGGCGCGTGTGGGGTTGGAGGGGCCGAGCCCCTCTGCCAGGGGATTTCGGGAAGAACCAAAGAAGAAAAAGTGGAATGACGGAATGGAAGAAAGGGAAAAAGAAGAAAAGGAAAAAAAAGAAAATAAAATAAAGGGGATAAGAAGAAAAGGAAAGAAAGAAAAGAAAAGGGAATAGGAAGGAAATGCAAAAAGAAAAAAGAAGGGAAAAGAGAAAAAGAGGAAGGAAAAAAAAAGGGGAAATGAAAAAAAAAAGAGAAGGGGAAAGGGAAAATGATGGAAAAATACTGAAATTCAAGTAATTATGTAAAATTATGAACACTTGAGAATTAGGGGGGAAGTAAAATTTCATTGATATTTTACACACACATTGTTATTGCCTCGTTAAAAACCTTACGCCTAGTGTGGGATTCCCCCGAGATTGAAGTGAGGGTTGTCATTGCTGGGCTAGTGCATGGTTAGGACTAGGTGATATAAAGGCTTCGATATGCGCTCAAGATTGCATACTATAATATTGTGTGCGGTGGTATCGATGGATGCTGGATAAACTAGAGAATTCGTATGCTGTAGGTAAAGTAGTACACCTCTGCAGAATGTAAATCTATTTAAATAGACGTGCTTGTGGTCATGAGCGTGCTATGAGCAACCAAATAGGGTATAGTCTCTACTGTTGCAAAAACAGTCTTATCAGGAAATGATGGGATGTAAATTTTGATGTTGTTTAATCGGAGTGCCATGTCTATGGCTGAAAAGATGTTTATCACAGCCAAGGAGGGTTGTGATTTGTTATTTATCAAGTTACTTACTTGTTGTTTCTTATTTATTTAACTGCTCTTTAAATTTCCGTTGCAAAATACTACGTATTGATATTGCAAATAAATCTTGCTTAATGCTGTCATGCTGAAAACAACTTGTAGCATAGAGCCTCATCTCTCGTTAGCCAAGCATGTATATAAATTTCGTGATACACTACAAGTCTTGCTAAGTGCGCAATGTTCTCAATCTTGCTTAAATTGTTGTTCAGAGGATGAGGATGATCAAATGCCGGACGACGCCTTCTTCGGTCCTAGTATTGGGGGGGGGGGGTATGGGGATGGGTCTTTCTAGGATTTACTCCTTGTTAGTTGCCTAAGGGTTTGGATGAACATGCTGCTGGGCTTTTGCATTTATTCTATTAAATTTCCGCTGCTACTTCTGATACTTGAACTTTTATTTGGCCGGCCGACCCTTGTATTGTAAACTATGTAATCACTTAAGTTTATGTATCATATTTATTTCATGTTGTAAGTAATTGTATGTGCATGTGTGTGCCAATGTTGTGGATGTGTGTACTAGCCACTGATCATGGGACTAGTACAGTACACATACGAGGATTTCGGGTATTCAATGCCCAGGGTCCGACAAGGGTATTGAAGTCTGGCATCCCCATCAGGCCTGGACCATGTTGGTACTCCTTGTATCCCTCTGTACCATCCATATGATGGTCCTCCATGCCAAAGTCTCCCACGCTTGGGGTGAGCCAATGGGCATCGATGGGAGAGGCAGCAAGAGGAGGACTAGGGCCACACCCTACTATTGCTTCCATGCTACGACTCCTCGATAGCATATCGCTAGCGGGCTTCACCGCTCCCTCCACTGGCTTTATGCTTTGACTCCTTGGTAGCATGCTTTCAATTGTACAGAGCACTAAAGCAAAGAGAGAATCAGAGAAGGGAATATGTGCTTCACTTGGTGGTGAAGAAATGAGCAAAAGACAATGAGAGAAAAGAAGTTGTGGTTCGGTGGTGAAAAAAATGAGCTGCAAATGTTCGTTTTTATAGGCACGGAGAGGAAGAATCTCGTGTGGAGCCCCATTGCCTTTTCATTTTTATAGGCACGGAGAGGAAGAATCTCATGTGGAGCCCCATTGCCTTCTTTCTCTGCTACATCTTGTCACTGGAATGCGGCAAACGACCGTTGCCTCTCTCCCTCGCGGCTCATTGCCTCTCTTCCTCCCGCCCGTTGCTCTCTAATCTCTAATAAAGTTACTCACCATGTGTTGTCACCAGCACCTCCACCCTATTTCCCGATTCCCTGTCTCCCCCATCGCCTCCATCAGCTATTCAGCTCCATGCCACCCTATTCCCTATTTCCCTCTCCCCCAAGCCCCAGCCTCCCCCAGTCCCACCGTCCCTGGCTAGGCCTCCCCCTCTTGGCCTCTCCCCTAGGACCCAACGCCTCGCCTAGCCTCCTCCGGTCCTCTCTCTCTCCCCACCGCTTCCCCTGACCTCCCCTCTCTCCTCGAGATCCACCACCACCGCCCCCAGCGGCCAGCGCCCCATAGCCTCCCCTCCACCTCCCCCCAGCCCCCGGCCTCCCTCTTCTCCCCCACCGCTTCCACTAGCCTCAGCTCCACCTTGCCCACCGCCCCCAACCTCCCCCTCCCTGCCATAGCCTCCCCGAGCCCCGCTGGCCTCGGATCCACCTCCCTCCACCTCGCGCACGGGCGGGAGCGGTGATGCAGAGGCGGTGGAGGCTGGCACGGAGCGCGCGCGGGGGTGGTGTCCTGGGCTAGGGCGGTGACGTAGAGGCGTGCACGTTGAGGGCAGGCGGGGGTGACGATGTGGAGGCGTGGTGACATGGAGGCGGGAGCGGGGGTGGCCAGGGCAGGGGCTTGGCATGCCGCCGTGTCGTGTTGCCCCACGGGCCCTGTCCTCAGGCCCGGCCCTATCGTTTGTGTCATGCCAGCCTGGCCCGTCATGTGGCGTGCCATGCCGGTCGGGCCTCTGGCCGGCCTAGAAAAGCACGACCCAACTTCCAGGTCTAATTGTGGCTTTTTCTTCATTGATGTTGGACCCGGGAGTAACACCCCCAAATCCTTTGTGTATTCTACACTAGTCTCTGGAACAGTAGCTAGTGTACACAGTAAACAAATATGGTAACAACCACATCTTGCACAATTTTATTAATATTTATCAGAGTTTGTTACAAGAATGGCTTACAAGCCAACAATGAAAGAATACAATGGAAGGCGAAGAAGAAGTAGTAGAGCCCAACTAATCTGCCACAGGCAATTGACTGGGGTAGCAGCCTAGTCGTCGAGATCCTTAGAAGTTGCGAAGTCCTTCTCTTCTGAACAATACTTTATTAAGCAAGGGTGATTACAAAAATGTACTTCACAAGTTACACCCATAACAGAGTTAATGCATGCATCGATATTATCAAAGGAAGGCTTATAGGGTTATTTGTGCAAAAGCAATATTTGATATTTTAAATACAATAGCTAAGTTCAAAAGCTTAAGTTTTAAAATATCTAAAATTGAGTTTTAACTGAGTTAATAAATCTTGTATAGGCACCATCCTAACACTAACTTGAACACGAACATCAACCCGGGGCTTCGACCCATAATTTCCTCATGGACACCCATCCATGTCATAAACCTTTTTGTAAAATATTTTGAAAATAAAAATGAAGCCTAACTTTGAGTGGCTCTGCTCCATGACCATGGATACATCTATTTGAATAGTTTTACACTCTGTAGAGGTTGTACAACTTTACCCATAAGACATAATCAACTTTTAATGTTCGTTTGACACATTCTGTAGGTGTGCGACTAAATGATTATCATGGGGCCTTTACAATGCGCCATCCCAAAGTAGTTATGGCCGCTAAGGTTTTACTTTCATTGTGCGGAAGTGTGACACCCAGATTTTCATAGCCTTTTTGAAACATTTTTGAAATAAAAAGAACCATTTTGTTTTGATGAGAATTCAAAGCTTAACTTGAAATTTCATAATGGATTTAAGTTGACTAACCCAAACTTCAAATAAAGTTCCTTGAAGATTTGTTGAGTTGTTGGAGTTTTGAGGATCTTCCCTTCTATGTCCATCTTTTGACTATCTTTGGACCAGACCTCCCTACGTCTGGGATCTAATGGTCCAGATCTCACCTTCGTTTGGATCCAAAGGTCCGAACCTCCTTTGTGTTGTCCTCCTCTGGTCCAGACCTCCTTGGGTCTAGACCTTCCAAATGCTTGGACCTCCCTGGGTCAAATTCTCCCCCTCGGGTTTCCTCTGGCTTACAACCTCCCCAAGCCTGCGCCACCCTCATGTTCATCTGCGTTCCTTTGGAACCCTGTTGAAGCTCTTCGTGTTTTACTTGGACTTTCCTTCGTTGCTTGTAGCCTTGAAACCTTCTTTGGAGGTTCCCTTCAGTACCAGCCCGGGAGTACCACCCGCACCATGCGGTACTACCGCTTCTTCGGATCTCCCCATACCTTTATTGGACCTCCCCGTGTCCTACCGGACCTCCCCAGGTCCTCTAGGACCTCCTCCTTGTAGATCTGGACGTCCGGACCTCCCCCTTTGGAGATCTTGGCCGTCTAGACCTCTCCTTTTGGTAGATCCGATCGTTAGGACCTCCCTTTGGAAATCCTAACCGTTCAGACCTCCCCTGGATTTGATCCAACGGCTCTCGACCTCCCTTGCGGGTGAGGATCTCCTCTTACCTTTGCAGACCTCCCCGTTTGTAATTGATCTCGACCGTTGGACCTCCTTCCCAGAGATCCAACCGTCTAGACCCCCCTTGCGGGTGAGGATCTCCTCTTACCCTTGCAGACCACCCCATTTGTAATTTATCTCGACCGTTGGACCTCTCTCCCGGAGATCCAACCGTCTAGACCTCCCTTGCGGGTGATAATCTCCTCTTACCCTTGCAGACCTCCCCGTTTGTAATTGATCTCGACCGTTAGACCTCCCTCCCAGAGATCCAACCGTCAGGACCTCCCTTGCGGTTGAGGACCTTCTCCTAGCCCCTGTGGGCCTCCTCTTTTGCACTTGTTCTTGACTGTTGGACCTCCTTTTTGGAGATCCAACCGTCAGGACCTCCCTCGCGGGTAAGGATCTCCTCTTATCTCCGCAGACCTCCTCCTTCGCACTTAATCTTGGGCATTGGACCTCCTTTTGGAGATCCAACCGTCAGGACCTCTCCTATGGGTGAGGATCTCCCTTTGTTCACTACAAGACCTCCTCAATGTCCTCCGTAGGACCTCCTCTGTGGGTCTTGGCTGCCCCCACTGGGCAGTCACACCCAGTTTTCTTTACCTTTGACTGAGTCTTTGGGCAAGGAAGTCTTCACTGCATTTAATGCATGTTGTATCACATTAAATGCTCTCACCTTTGCAGTACTCATGTCATATCATTGTCACATTCTTTGCCTACTCCCATTGTCCTCTTTACCAACCCCTGAGGACCCATATTCTGGGTCATATGCATTGGCTCCAGCTATATATAGCTTGGGCAGCCCTTCCTTTCTCATTTTTCCTCATTTCCACCCCTGGTTCAACCGAGCACTCTCTGGACCTCCTCCAACAAGCTCATTGGACCTCCTCCCGACCTCCCAATCTCTCTGTTGGTTTACCTTGGAAGTTTTATTAAGATTTCCTTTGTATTTTGTTGGAGCACTATTTGAGTCATTTGGTTTTCACCGTGTAGATTATCAAGACCGTGTGGAACCAGAGTTCTGTGAAGGAGAGGAAGAAGCTCAAGACTTTGAGCAAAGCAAGTTACACTCTTGATCATATTGCACCCAATACTTAAAATTACTTATGTTGGTTTCAAGAATGTATGCATGCTTACTTTACTAAGTATTTCAATGCCTATCTTTCAATTCATAGTTATGCCTACTGCTTGGTATGACCACTGTCCATGTTGAATCAACCTCATTGTCACCCTAGATAAAACCTGGTTCTTGCAATAGTGAGGACCCGTGGCTCTTGAAAAATGGAATGCTTAGTATTGCTTAGACCAAAATCTTGATTTGGGAGTTTTGACCAAAAATATCACTTATTCAAATGATTTCGGCCATGGCATTGGTGTGTCATGGAGGTTTCGGTCATGGCATTGGTGTGTCATGGAGGTTTTACAAATGGCCATGGCATTGGTGTACCATGGAGGTTTGAAAAGCAAAGTAAATGAAAAATGGATTTGGGCTTGGGCGAAGCTGGTTGTTTGGTTGGTGCATGTCTATGCACGGGGGTCATGTGATCCGATGCCCTAGGGTTGAGGTTTGTCACCCAAGCCAGTTAAGGACCGGTCTTTGAGACACTACTTGCTAAGCCTATAATGGGCTATGCCAAAATTGTGCAACCACATGTCTCTAGTATGGGGCGTGGGATCTGGCTAATTAATTTGCAACGCTCTATCGTGGTTTATCCTGTTGATGCGGTGGGTTGTCATGTTACGACTGTTGTAGTCCCACCTGGCATAAGAGGGGACACCCCATTAACCCGGCGGGTTTCTATCCAAAGGGGGGGATCTGCGAAACCTTAATGTGGGTGGACTGCGGTGGAGCAATGCATTGTAAAAGCCTTGTCATGTGCCTAGACCTCTCACCAAATGAAGTGTGAGGTGGTATCGACGGATGCCAAGCAAACTAGAGAATTCATGTCATGTTGGTAAAGTGTATAACCTCTGCAGAGTGTAAATCTATTCGAATAGCCGCGTCCGTGGTCATGGACGTGCTGGCAATGTCACTCAAAGTTAGCTCTTGGTTTTGGTTTTCAAAAGACATATGAAATTGGTTTTGGTGGTTTAACCAAATTGGGTTTGGGCGGGAAGCCATGTGACAGGAAGGTATCCTTCACCATCTTGATGATGAATGTTATCCAACTGAAAATAGAATTTGCAAATTTTTTTTTTAACTATTGTAACCTGCCTTGAAACTTAATACTTGTATTTGAAATAAAATTGGCTTTATGCAAATCAACCCTAATAAGCTTTCCCTTGATATATCCCTATGCATGTCATTCTGTTAATTGACGGGTGTAACTTGCGAGCACGGTTGTTGTGCTCACTCTTGCTTGATTCATGAATTGAGCGGTGAAGATTCCTATGATGATGAAGATGACCAAATCAATTAGGCGCCCTCCTACCACACCGTGGTGTAATGGGTGGACAATGTCTTTGTTTTCCATTGCGTTTGTGTGCTCTTGGTTGCTGGAGCTTGTAAGCAACCCTTGTAATCAAACCTCCTTTTGTTGTTAATAAAGTTTTGTGGATGTTTTGCTGTCACTTGCTTGTTGTGAGAACTGGTCGATGATCCTTGGGGACCAGTTTAGATCGTAGTGGACTTTAGGCTCATCCTCAAGCCTCACGACCTTCTCGGTTTGGTTCCTTTCGGACCTCCCTCGAGTCGCGCGTGGAGCTTGGGGAGGTCTAAGGTCCAACGACCTCCTTTGGGTCGGGACCCCAGACCTCCGGGTGGTTCTATCGGACCTCTCGGGAGGTCTGGAGGCCCTACTGGGATGTCCTTTCGGGACGTCCTGGGAAGTCCTTTACGGACCTCCCAGGAGGTCCTGAGGGACCTCTCGAGACGTCCTGGGGGTTCCTTTTTGGACCTCCCAGGAGGTCCTGAGGGACGTCCTGGGTGTGCCTTAGGCCGGGTCGTCACAAGTGGTATCAGATCATCTTGACTGCAGGACACAGCCTAATAGAATGGCCGTTAAGAAAAGCTCAAAATGAGTTTTATTAAACAAGAAAAATGAAATTGTTTTCTCCTTACCTGAGTCATCTATCTATTCTTACCCCCTCCTCTATATCTTATCTCGCCTTGTCTTCTCCTTATCTTTTTGCTTGCCTCAACGTTTTATAAAAATTAAATGGAATTATTTTCCTTGGAATATCTATAGGACCAATCTAGGTTGTTGTTGTAGCAATAAGGACCTCCTGTTGTGGCAATGAGTGGCAGTCCTTTGTAAAGGTTACCCCTGGGGTTACTTGCAAAAGACCCCCCTCCTTATCATGATCTCATTACTTGCAGCCCTGAGGGTAGCAAGCCTCGCGTAGAAAATGTTGAGTTTGATTACCGAAGTTCTCGCTTTTGGGTTAACATGGGTTTGGTTGCTTTAAGCCTTAAACCTTCCTCCTTAGTTTTCTATCTTTTCTTACCTCTTGGACCCTAGCAGATGGTGACCACAAGGGGTAGCGGCAGCACAAGTGGCCAAGGTCGAGCCTCTGGGAATGATCCAGAGACTCAAGTGCCGCAACCACCACCTCCTCCAGCTCAAGGTCCAGACTAGAACCAAATGATGACCAATCAAGCACAGTTGATCACTTTATTAGCCCAGTCCATCACCAACACTCAGAACCTCCAAGCAGCAGCAGCAGCCCAACCTCCTGTGCATGTTCCACCTCCTTCTAGAGCCAACATTTCTGAGTTTATGAGGATGAGGCCACCCACTTTCTCCAGCACCACTGAACCTCTAGAAGCTGACGACTGGCTCAGAGTTGTGAGTAGAAAACTGGACATGATCCAATGCATAGACAGAGAGAGTTTTATTTGCCTCTCATCAACTTTAAGGACCAGCCTCGGAATGGTGGGACAACTATACTCAATCCCACCCAGATGCTCAAGAAATCACATGGGAGGATTTCACTCAAGCTTTTAGGCGTGCACATATTCCTCATGGAATGATGTTGCTAAAGAAGAAGGAGTTTAGAGCCTTGCGCCAAGGGAACTACACAGTCAGCGAATATCTACACAAGTTCAATCAGTTGGCAAGGTATGCACCTGAGGATGTGGCCACCGATGAGTCCAAACAAGAGCGGTTCTTGGAAGGACTTAATGATGATCTCTCAGTCCAGCTTCTTACTCATGACTACCCAGACTTCCAGCACCTAGTGAGCAAGACAATTCAGCAAGAGGGCAAGCATGTTGAGATGGAAAATCGCAAGAAGAGGAAGGCAGCCCAGCAGTTCAGGTTAGAGGGATTCTCCAGGCCAAAGACCTCCCACTTCCAAATTTATAAGGTCTCATGACCTCCTCCCCATCAGACTTCGATGCAAGCCAAGCGGCTGGTGCCTCTAGTTTCATAAGACCTCCCCAGGAGGTCAATTTCAGGCAAGGCCAGCCACAAACTCTACAGCAGGGGTGACTTGTTTCTATTGCCATGAAGTTGGACACTATGCTAATAAATGTCCGAAGAAACTTCAAGCTACAGCTCCAACTCCCACCCGATTGGCTCAGGGATCTTCAGCTCCTGGCAGCCACACCAATCCTAAGCCTCCAGTGCAGTATATTAAAGGGCGAGTGAACCATGTCACAGCTGAGGAAGCTCAATAAGCTTCGGATGTGGTCCTTGGTACGTTTCTTGTTAATACCGTACCTGCCTCAATTCTTTTTGATTCCAGAGCTTCTTATTCATTTATCTCTTCAAAGTTTGTGGGTAATAATGGGTTAGCTATAACTCCTCTAGAAAATCCTATGCTAATCCACTCCCCGGGCTTGGAAATGAGGATTGACTCCTTGTGCCCAAATCTTTCCTTGGAAATCTTGAGAGTACCTTTCTATGTAGACTTGATAGTCCTGCACTCCCAAGGATTAGATGTGATTCTTGGAATGGACTGGTTATCTAAGAATCAAGGCCAAATAGATTGTGCCAATAAGTCCATTGTGCTCAACAATAAGCAAGGGGTACAAGTTGAATATAGCCCCGAGACCTCTCCTAATGCAGGTCCTAGGTTGTCCTACTTAAGAGAAGTGAAATTTGAAGACCTCCCTGTGGTAAGGGAGTACCCCGATGTGTTTCCTAGTGAGTTGCCTGGAATGCCTCCAGATAGAGAATTGAATTTGTCATTAACCTAGTCCTGGGACAAAGACCTATTTCAAGAGGCCATATAGGTTGCTGTTAATGACTTGGTTGAGTCAAGCAAAGAAATTGAAGAAATGCAAAGTAAAGGTTTTGTGAGGTCGAGTTCCTCTCCTTGGAGAGCTCCTGTGATCTTTGTGGCAAAGAAGGATGGTACACAGCGCATGTGTATGGATTATAGAGCTCTCAATGATGTTACCATTAAGAATAAGTATCCTTTGCCCAGGATCGATGACTTATTTGATCAACTCAAAGGAGCAGCAGTCTTCTCCAAGATTGACCTAAGGTTAGGTTACCACCAATTAAAGATTCAACTAGAGGACATTCCAAAAACAGCCTCCTCAACTCGGTATGGACTTTATGAGTTCACAGTTATGTCCTTTGGACTAACTGATGCTCCTGCATACTTCATGAACTTGATGAATAAAGTGTTTATGGAGTACTTAGACAAGTTTGTCATTGTCTTCATAGATGACATTCTGGTGTACTCTAAAACTGAAGCAGAGCATGAAGGTCACATTCGGTTGGTCCTAGACAAACTCAGGGACCACCAGCTCTATGCAAAATTTGAGAAGTGTGACTTTTGGTTGAGTGAAGTCACCTTTTTGGGCCATGTCATGTCGGCAGCTGGAGTGGCTGTTAACCCTAGTAAGGTCCAAGATGTCCTAGATTGGAAACCACCTAAGTCAGTGCCTTAGATAAGAAGCTTTCTTGGCATGGCAGGGTATTACCGTAGGTTTATTGAAGGCTTTTCAAGCATAGCAAGACCTCTCACCCAACCGCTAAGAAGGAAACCAAACGTTTGGACCCGACTTGTGATCATAGCTTTCAAGAGTTGAAGAAAAGATTGACCTCTGCTCCTGTTGATTTTGCCCGATGTAGGAAAGATTTTGAAGTCTTTGTGATGCCTCAAGGCAGGGTCTTGGTTGTATTCTAATGCAAGAGGGTCGGGTGGTGGCTTATGCCTCTCGGCAATTAAAGCCTCATGAAGGCAACTACTCCACTCATGATTTGGAACTAGCGGTAGTGGTGCATGCTCTAAAATTTGGCGCCATTACCTTATTGGTATCATTGCGAGGTCTTCATGCACCATAAGAGCTTAAAGTATATCTTTACCCAAGCTGACCTCAACCTTAGACAGAGAAGATGGTTGGAGCTCATCAAGGACTATGATCTTGGAATTCACTACCACCCAGGTAAAGCAAACGTGGTAGCTGATGCTTTGAGCTGAAAAAGCTATTGCAACCTCTTATTGGTCCAAGAAAACCAGCCCAAATTGTATGAAGAAATGAGGCGTCTCAATCTAGAAATCGTGGAGCAAGCCTCTGTGCATGCGCTAGAAGTGGAGCCTGTAGTCCAGAAACAAATCCGAGAGAACCAATTAAAGGACAAAGACCTCCTGGAGATAAGAGACAATATAGGAAGAGGTAAAGCTCCTGGATTTTCAATGGATGGGCAAGGCATCCTTTGGTTTGGCAAAAGGATATGTGTGCCGAACTGCCAGGACATAAAGCACCTCCTGCTTAAAGAAGCTCATGAGTCACACTACTCCATCCATCCAGGGAGTACAAAGATGTATCAAGACCTCAAGGAGAGGTATTGGTGGATCGGCATGAAGAGAGAAATAGCTGAGTTCGTAGCACAATGTGATGTATGCCAAAGGGTCAAGGCTGAGCACCAAAGACCTGCTAGTTTGCTTCAACCTTTACCCATTCCCGAGTGGAAATGGGAGCAAATTGGCATGGACTTCATCACTGGTTTGCCAAGGACCCAATCGGGCTATGACTCCATTTGGGTTATTGTGGACCGTTTGACCAAAGTGGCACATTTTATTCCGGTCAAGACCACCTATTCCAGCAACAAATTGGCTGAATTGTATCTAGCCCGAATTGTATGTTTACATGGGGTACCCAAGAGTATAGTGTCTGATAGAGGCTCCTAATTCACTTCAAGATTTTGGGAAGGTCTCCATGAAGCCTTAGGGACAAGACTTAATTTCAGCACTGCTTACCACCCTTAGACTGATGGTCAAACAGAGAGAGTGAATCAAGTGCTTGAAGACATGCTTCGAGCTTGTGCTTTGGACTATGAGAAAAGTTGGGACAAAAACCTCCCCTATGCTGAGTTCTCCTACAATAATAGTTACCAGGCTAGTTTGGAGATG
The DNA here is from genome assembly GCA_036346405.1 of Phyllostachys edulis. Lineage (NCBI taxonomy): Eukaryota > Viridiplantae > Streptophyta > Magnoliopsida > Poales > Poaceae > Phyllostachys > Phyllostachys edulis. The sequence continues at coordinate 15,555,675 of CM070566.1, forward strand.
ACCCCATTTGAAGTGTTGTATGGCAGGCAGTGTAGAACCCCTTTCCTATGGGATCAAGTGGGTAAGCGCCAATTATATGGACCTGATGTCATCAAGAAAGCTGAAGAAAAGATGAAGCTCATAAGGGAGTGCTTGAGAGTAGCTCAGTCTAGGCAAAAGAGCTACGCCAATACTCGATGTCGGGACTTGTCTTTTGAAGTTGGAGATTTTGTATATCTTAGGATAACCCCACTCAAAGGAGTTAGGAGTTCCGAACCAGAGGGAAGCTAGCTCCAAGATTTATTGGGCCATACAAGATATTGGCAAGGCAGGGTGAAGTGGCTTATAAGATTGAGCTGCCTACTTCTCTGTCGGCAGTGCACAATACATTCCATGTATCACAATTAAGGAAATGCCTTCGAGTACCTGAAGACCACACTTCGCTGGAGAGCATAGATCTCTAAGAAGACCTCACTTATGTGGAGAAACCGATCAAAATTTTGGATGTCATGGAGCGTGTCACCAGGAGTAGGATTCTTCGAACCTACAAGGTGCAGTAGAGTCACCATCCGAGAGTGAAGGCACATGGAAAAAGAAGAGGACCTTAGAGCAAACTATCCATACCTCTTTTGTCAAGTTAAGCTTGAATCTCGGGTCGAGATTCCCTTAAGGGGGTAGGTTTGTGACACCCGATTTTGAGCCTTTTGAAACATTTTGAAATAAAAAGAACCATTTTGTTTTGATGAGAATTCAAAGCTTAACCTGAAATTTCATAATGGATTTAAGTTGACTAACCCAAACTTCAACTAAAGTTCCTTGAAGATTTGTTGAGTTGTTGGAGTTTTGAGGATCTTCCCTTCTCTGTCCATCTTTTGACTATCTCTGGACCAGACCTCCCTACGTCTGGGATCTAATGGTCCAGATCTCACCTTTGTTTGGATCCAAAGGTTCGGACCTTCTTTGTGTTGTCCTCCTCTGGTCCAGACCTCCTTGGGTCTAGACCTCCCAAATGCTTGGACCTCCCTGGGTCCAATTCTCCCCCTTGGGTTTCCTCTGGATTACAACCTCCCTAAGCCTGCGCCACCCTCATGTTCATCTGCGTTCCTTTGGAACCCTGTTGAAGCTTTTCGTGTTTTACTTGGACTTTCCTTCGTTGCTTGTAGCCTTGAAACCTTCTCTGGAGGTTCCCTTCAGTACTAGCCCGGGAGTACCACCCGCACCATACGGTACTACCGCTTCTTCGGATCTCCCCTTACCTTTATTGGACCTCCCCGTGTCCTACCGGACCTCCCCAGGTCCTCCCCCGTCCAGACCTCCTCCTTGTAAATCTGGACCGTTAAGACCTCCCCCTTGGAGATCTTAACCGTCTAGACCTCCTCCTTGTAAATCTGGACTGTTAAGATCTCCCCCTTGGAGATCTTAACCGTTCAGACCTCCTCCTTATAAATCTGGACCGTTAAGACATTCCCCTTGGAGATCTTAACCGTCCAGACCTCCTCCTTGCAGATCTGGATGTCCGGACCTCCCCCTTTGGAGATCTTGGCCGTCCAGACCTCTCCTCTTGGCAGATCCGATCGTTAGGACCTCCCTTTGGAAATCCTAACCGTTCAGACCTCCCCTGGATTTGATCCTACAGCTCTCGACCTCCCTTGCGGGTGAGGATCTCCTCTTACCTTTGCAGACCTCCCTGTTTGTAATTGATCTCGACCATTGGACCTCCCTCCCGGAGATCCAACCGTCTAGACCTCCCTTGCGGGTGAGGATCTCCTCTTACCCTTGCAGACCTCCCCGTTAGTAATTGATCTCGACCGTTGGACCTCCCTCCCGGAGATCCAACCGTCTAGACCTCCCTTGCGGGTGAGGATCTCCTCTTACCCTTGCAGACCTCCCCGTTTGTAATTGATCTCGACCGTTGGACCTCCCTCCCGGAGATCCAACCGTCAGGACCTCCCTTGCGGGTGAGGACCTCCTCCTAGCCCCTGCGGGCCTCCTCTTTTGCACTTGTTCTTGACCGTTGGACCTCCTTTTTGGAGATCCAACCGTCAGGACCTCCCTCGCGGGTAAGGATCTCCTCTTATCTCCGCAGACCTCCTCCTTCTCGCTTAATCTTGGGCGTTGGACATCCTTTTGGAGACCCAACCGTCAGGACCTCTCCTATGGGTGAGGATCTCCCTTTGTTCACTACAAGACCTCCTCAATGTCCTCCGCAGGACCTCCTCTGCGGGTCTTGGCTGCCCTAATGGGCCACACCCGCTCTTTACCTTTGACTGAGTCTTTGGGCAAGGAAGTCTTCACTGCATTTAATGCATGTTGTATCACATTAAATGCTCTCACCTTTGCAGTACTCATGTCATATCATTGTCATATTCCTTGCCTACTCCCATTGTCCTCTTTACCAACTCCTGAGGACCCATATTCTGGGTCATATGCATTGGCTCCAGCTATATATAGCTTGGGCAGCCCTTCTTTTCTCATTTTTCCTCATTTCCACCCCTGGCTCAACCGAGCACTCTCTGGACCTCCTCCAACAAGCTCATTGGACCTGCTCCCGACCTCCCAATCTCTCTGTTGGTTTACCTTGGAAGTTTTATTAAGATTTCCTTTGGATTTTGTTGGAGCTCTATTTGAGTCATTTGATTTTCACCGTGTAGATTGTCAAGACCGGGTGGAACCAGAGTTCTGTGAAGGAGATGAAGAAGCTCAAGATTTTGAGCAAGGCAAGTTACACTCTTGATCATATTGCACCCAATACTTAAAATTACTTATGTTGATTTCAAGAATGTATGCATGCTTACTTTACTAAGTATTTCAATGCCTATCTTTCAATTCATAGTTATGCCCACTGCTTGGTATGACCACTGTCCATGTTGAATCAACCTCATTGTCACCCTAGATAAAACCTGGTTCTTGCAATAGTGAGGACCCGTGGCTCTTGAAAAATGGAATGCTTAGTATTGCTTAGACCAAAATCTTGATTTGGGAGTTTTGACCAAAAATATCACTTATTCAAATGATTTCGGCCATGGCATTGGTGTGTCATGGAGGTTTCGGCCATGGCATTGGTGTGTCATGGAGGTTTTACAAATGGCCATGGCATTGGTGTGCCATGGAGGTTTGAAAAGCAAAGTAAATGAAAAATGGATTTGGGCTTGGGCGAAGCTGGTTGTTTGGTTGGTGCATGTCTATGCACGGGGGTCGTGTGATCCGATGCCCCATAGTTGAGGTTTGTCACCCAAGCCAGTTAAGGACCGGTCTTTGAGACACTACTTGCTAAGCCTATAATGGGCTATGCCAAAATTGTGCAACCACATGTCTCCAGTATGGGGCATGGGATCTGGCTAATTAATTTGCAACGCTCTATCGTGGTTTATCCTGTTGATGCGGTGGGTTGTCATGTTACGATGTTGTAGTCCCACCGGCATAAGAGGGGCACCCATTAACCCGTGGGTTTCTATCCAAAGGGGATCTGCGAAACCTTAATGTGGGTGGACTGCGGTGGAGCAATGCATTGTAACTTGTCATGTGCTCTAGACCTCTCACCAAAGGAAGTGTGAGGTGGTATCGACGGATGCCAAGCAAACTAGAGAATTCATGTCATGTGGGTAAAGTGTACAACCTCTGCAGAGTGTAAATCTATTCGAATAGCCGTGTCCGCGGTCATGGACGTGCTGGCAATGTCACTCAAAGTTAGCTCTTGGTTTTGGTTTTCAAAAGACATATGAAATTGGTTTTGGTGGTTTAACCAAATTGGGTTTGGGCGGGAAGCCATGTGACAGGAGGGTATCCTTCACCATCTTGATGATAAATGTTATCCAACTGAAAATGGAATTTGCAAAAAAAAAAATGAATTTTAACTATTGTAATCTGCCTTGAAACTTAATTCTTGTGTTTGAAATAAAATTGGCTTTATGCAAATCAACCCTAATAAGCTTTCCCTTGATATATCCCTATGCATGTCATTCTGTTAATTGACGGGTGTAACTTGCGAGCACGGTTGTTGTGCTCACTTTTGCTTGATTTATGAATTGAGCACGTGAAGATTCCTATGATGATGAAGATGACCAAATCAATTAGGCCGCGCCCTCTAGCCAGTCACCTGTGGTGTAATGGGTGGACAATGTCTTTTGTTTTCCGCTGCGTTTGTGTGCTCTTGGTTGCTGGAGCTTGTAAGCAACCCTTGTAATCAAACCTCCTTTTGTTGTTAATAAAGTTTTGTGGATGTTTTGCTATCACTTGCTTGTTGTGAGAACTGGTCGATGATCCTTGGGGACCAGTTTAGATCGTAGTGGACTTTAGGCTCATCCTCAAGCCTCACGACCTTCTCGGGTTGGTTCCTTTCGGACCTCCCTCGAGTCGCGCGTGGAGCTTGGGGAGGTCTGAGGTCCAACGACCTCCTCTGGGTCGGGACCCCAGACCTCCGGGTGGTTCTATCGGACCTCTCGGGAGGTCTGGAGGCCCTACTGGGATGTCCTTTCGGGACGTCCTGGGAAGTCCTTTACGGACCTCCCAGGAGGTCCTGAGGGACCTCTCGGGACGTCCTGGGGGTTCCTTTTTGGACCTCCCAAGAGGTCCTGAGGGACCTCCCGGGAGTGCCCTAGGTCGGGTCGCCACAGGAAGCCCCCTCTTGTGCCAAGTGGGAATACTGTCTATCCGGCACCCGCACATCAACATGGCACAACTCACAGTGGAACGTTTGCAAATTATTTAGCCAGTCTATCCCATACCAGACTTGTGGTAGTGCGGAATGACTTTGTAAGATGCGGCTCGAAGACTAGTCTTTGACTAACTTGGGCGACTTCCAAAATAACTCCTGGGCCTCAACCATTCACTGAATTGAGCCCGTGTATAAACCTACACCCACCAACTATCCATTTCGCCCAAGTCCAAACCAATTTTATTTTTCAAAGTCATTTATAAACTTCTATGGCACACCAATGCTATGGATACAATTTAAGCCACATTTGTTTTTTGGCTGAAAAATTCCCAAATCAAATATTTCAGGTCTAAGCATAGCTAAGCTTAATTTTTCTTCTAAAATGTTCCAGTTCATACTATTGTACTAACTAGTTTTTATCTAGGGTGACAAGGTATGGATATTCAATTGTAAAAGTTTGGCTGTACAAATGTATCGGGATTAACTACAATTTCAAAATAGGAATTTAAATTACATTGAATATAAATAAGCATGTACTAATAATTTAAAATACAATTTAAATGATTTGAAATATTGGAATCAAACATGATCAAAGATGTAACTTTCCTTTCTCAAATAATTGTTGTTTTGAAACGGTGTCGAAATTTGACTCTCCGAAGTTGTCGAAATCTATATGCGAAAATAAGCCAAATTCAAAAACAAATCAAATAAATTATTGGAATTTGTGGGCCCGGTGACACATCCCTATAACCTAAATTATTTTTCTTTAGGATAATAGGGATGTGTCACTAATGAGTGGGCCCGATCTATGGACCAGGTCCACGTGGCTGTGCTGGTCCTTGGTGGACTGGGTGCATGGCACAGTGGATAGCCACGCAAGCGATGACAAGGCCAACACGAGGCGCTAACATGGCGTGTGCATGGTGCACATGTGTGTTGATGTGGCGTTGGCACACGGGGACCGAAGGTCACCGACGAATGGCGGCGAGGGCACCAAATGAGAGAGGAGGAGACAGGGAGCGTGATGCTCACCTCGGCGATGGCTAGACACATACAGATGGCCGGCGACGAGGGCACAAAATGAGAGAGGAGGATACAGGGAGCATGATGTGCACTTCGGCGGTGGCTAGACACGCATGGACGACCGGCGGCGAGGGCGGCAGCGGTGGCGGCAGCGACGCGATGCAGTTGAAGGCGGCGAGGTTGCTCTGACGGTGCTCTGGTGAAGGCAACGTGTGCATGATGTAGAACGTGAAGAGGCGATGCCGGAGGTGGTGAAGATGGCAGCGGAGCTCCTTGTACGGCGACGCAATAGGCGGCGGAAGGGCGTTCGACTAACGAGAGGAAAACAACGATTGCAGCGAGGGGAGTTGAGGAGAGGGGCTAAGATTTCCAGGGATGGGTGAGGGAGATGAGGGGCTCATGGTGCTCGCATTTATAGGTGCAGAGGAGCACTTAGGGAGGAGATCGACGTGGTGAAGATCGCGGCGGTGGTTACGTTTTCCGGCGTAAACGCGCATGAATGAGGGGGCAAAACGGCCGAAATGGGCGCGATGGAGTTAGGGGACTTGAATGCACTTGATGGTGTGAGAAAAGGGGGAAGGAATCGCGGCATTGATGAGCTCGTGGCGTGCGACAATGGCGGCAGCGTGTTGAGGAAGAAGGAAAGAGGAGGAAGAAAGGGGATGTGGCGACTGATGGGTGGGGCCACTTTGTCGGCGAAAGAGAGAGGGAAGAGGTGGGCTGGCGCGGGTGGGCCAGCGAGGTGGGTTGGGCTGAGGGAAAAAAAATGAAAAACAGGACGAGGAAAAGGGTTTCGGTCCAAAAGGAGAAAGGGGATTTTTAATCCATTTTCGAATTTCAGAAAATGCAACAAATTAAATAGGATTTTAGAAAATAGCAAATAGAGTTAAAAAATTCTAGAAAAATTCACAAAAATTCCTTGAATTATTTTTAAGTTAATAAAATTAATATCAACTTAAATTTGTCTTTTATTTTTGCACAGAAATTATTTGTAATTTTTGGAAACAAGGAAAAACCTTTTGAAATTCTAGAAAATTTAAGAAATTAATTAAATGTTATTTTTCACTTTAATTCCAAGAAAAACCCAAAAAACTTAATAAATTTTCTTTTTGACTTAAAAAAAAAGGAAATTCAAGAAAATCAAGAAAACTCTTTTTAATCTCAGAAAATCCAATAAAATAATAACTTTATTAATTTTATTTTTGGTAACAAAACTTTGGGATGTTACAATTGACCAAGCAACTAGATGTGCTTGTTCATTGGCTAGATTAAGCTAGTTAACAATTCCAACTTGTCGCTTGTTTTGGACAAACGGTGGTATGTAATACTTGGTGCCATTACATCTCCCATAGTCCCATGTCCTTCATGATAGAGTGACCGAGTTGTAGTAGACTAGTAGACCCAAAGCAAAGATTTTACCCATGATCTCGTCCTCTCTTCGGCTTTGTTGGGATTTGAAAGCCATACCCGTGTGTAGGTTATTGTCTAGGTTAGTGAAAAATTTATTATTTGCAAGTTTTCTTTTGAGGTTCATCTGCCATTCAATTTATTCATGACAAGTGGGTTTAGCATGTTTTGTGATGCTTACAAGTTGACAAAAATCTCTTTATGGTCTGAAGCATTCACCCAGACTTTGGCACATGAGATTTGATTTCTTTATGATCTCTCAGGATTTCAAAAGATCCAATTATGATAGTTGTATTTATTTGAAGACTGTTAATGACTTAGCTATTTATTTGCTCCTATATGTTGATAATATATTGATTGCTGCAAAAGACAAGGCAGAAATACCAAAATTGAAGTCACAATTGAGTAGTGAATTTGAGATAAAGGATCTTGGTGCAATAAAGAAGATTCTTGGTATGGAAATTACCAGAGTAGATAGTTTGAAAAATGATACCTAAGTTAGAAATGGTATATTGATAAAGTTCTTCATTGTTTCAACATGCATAAGGCCAAACCAGTGAATACTGCATTAGCTGCACATTTCAAACTTTCTTTAGTATCATGTCCACATTCAGATGATGAAGTTGAGTACATTTCTAGAGTTCCATATGCCAGTGAAGTTGGTTCTCTTATGTATGCCATGGTATGTTCTTGCCTTGATTTATCTCAATCATTGAGTGTTGTTAGTAGATACATGGTTAATCCTGACAAAGAGCATTGAAAAGAAGTATAGTGGATTTTCATATACTTGCGGTGCATATCTGATGCTTGTTTACAGTTTAGGAAGACTCGTTGGTTATGTGGATTCTAGATTTTGCTGGAGATTTAGATAAGAGAAGATCTCTTACTAGTTATATGTTCACTATTGGAGAATGTGTCATTAGTTGGAAAGCAAGCCTACAAGCTATTGTTGCCTTGTTCACTACCGAAGCCAAGTATATGGCTAATTTTGAAGCTTCTAAAGAAGCCTTTTGGCTAAGAGATTTTTTTTACCGAGCTTTGTGGAAGTACGTCTTGCACTACAATATTCTGCGATACTAAAAGCACTATTTGTCTTACGAAGCACATTAACATCATATACATTCGAAGTGCCATTGCTCAAGGTGACATTAAAGTCATCAAGATAAGTACTAATGATAATCCAGCTGATATGATGACAAAGCTAGTTCGCTCAAATTTACGTCGGCGCATAAGGTGTTCACGCTTTGTTTTGGCTACAGGAGGAATTTGTCTCAAGGTGAAGTTGTTGAGTTTGAGTGTGATACGAATTGAGTTTGAGTGTAATACAAATTTTTCTTCCTACTCCAACTCATAGTTCTACTCCTACACGGAGCCTTTCATGTACCATTATAAATTTGTCACTGTAGTCGATAGAGAAGAGAAAGAGTTTCATTGTAAACATCTGTCGGGACCTAGATTTACACATCTGAAACCCTTTATGTATTCTGAACTAGTCCTAGATCGTTAGCTAGCTCACATAGGAAACTTCTATGAAATACCATCTATTTATCGATTTAACTAAAAATATCTCAAAATAACAATAGTAATAATAACTAGACCTTATGGTCAACGACCAAAGGGGAAGTTGACCCAAGGTACTTTGGTTTGTTCTAGACAATTGCGGGGATTAGGAAGTTGGCGTATTGCTAGGACCGTCTCGGGTCCATACGCGGAGTACACGACGTCTGGTATTTTTTGGTGTTGAGTGAGTACCTAAGAGGTCTGCAGCTTGGGATTATGTTAGAGCCATTGTCCAACGAGTAAGACCTTACCTTTGAATCATGTGTGTTGAGAGAACCGGTAAAGGTCGAGACGAGTGTTGAGGTGTAGACGTTGGTATCCATCAAATGTGATGTGGTTCCATAAGTCCGAGAAGAAAGCGACTTGGAAGCTAGAGGTCCTGCATGCGCGAGCGTTGTCCAGAGTTGTTCACGTCGGGAACGTGTTATCTGTTGTTAAATTCAGATGGGGTTATTCTTTCGCGTAAAGCAGTGAGTAGAATTCAGGATCGAGTTCTGTTTAAGGGGGGTAGAATGTCATATCTCATTTTAATAAATGAGTATTTCATGAATTAGAAAAGGATTAGTAATTTGAATTTTTGTGGGAAAATAGTTATGGGCCTTTGGCCCATACCCAAGAGGTGGGCCAGCCACCAACAAAAGGAGGGAGAGGGGGGAAACCCTAGGCAAGTACTGTAGCATCCAAACATTGTAGCACCATACTATAGCACACCTCTGGTATTGTAGCAACACGCCCCCCCTGTGTTTCCTCCCTAGGTGCCACCTCTTGCGGTTGGAAATCTGCCGGCCAAGTAAGAAGGGAAAGAGGAAGGGAGGAAGGAGGGAGGGAAAGAGGGCAATTTGTGGGGATTTTTGTTCTTCATCAAGATCTTCAAGGGTAAAAATCTCAAGGCCTTTATCAAGCCCTAGTTTAATTATTGTTCAATTTGTAGAATGTTTGGCCAATAGGAAGTCGGGTTTCTGTTCTATCCAGATTCGTAAGGTTTAGGGTAGTGCGTTGTGAGGGAGATTTGGGCTAGTTAAACTCAAAATTAGAACTCTGTCTAGTTAGATAAAAGATAGGTTATATCGTTATCTTTCTTTAGAGTGCTGGATCACAATTTTTGGATGAGTAGATCTCGAGATATGAATTTTACAATGCTGCTGTCTAGAATCTCTGTCAGGTTATAGCAGTTGTGGTAATTGATAGATTAAAGATAGATAACGGCCGAATAAGATATGTTGACCAACATGATTTGTGTAGATAATTATTTTATCTTTCCAGAATTTTAAATAAAACAATTTTTGGATCATCCAAATGAAAGTTATGGCTATTTTAAGTCTTCTATCCAAAATGTCTGTCAGATTTCGACAGTTGTTTTGATCTATTTGTTAATATTAGTTAAAGGAAAAATTTGAGAATCTGGCGAATTAGACTTTTGTAGGCAATTTCGTAATATTTCCAGAGAGTCTGAAAATGCTTTTTTTTTTAATGATAAGCAGAATGGGAGATATGTATTTTAGAAGGTCGATGTCCAGTATTGAGTTACTGCTAGTTCGTCATTTTGCTTGAGTAGATTAAATATATGAAATATGGGTTTTTCGGAGTGCAGTTTAGAGCGTTGCTATTAGCGTTGTTATATCTTGTCAAATCTTATTTTGAGTAAAGTATTTATTGTAGGCAGAGAGACCTTGGATTTGGTTTCGCCTTCTCTACATTCAATTTGTCGCAACGCAAAAGACAAGTACATTTTGGGTCATTTTGGATGTGTGTTTGTACAAATTGGTTGAATTACTATGATATGGATAATCTTATGAAGTATGATTATTTTTTCCACTGATTGCTTGTTTCCGTTAAATGCTTATAACAATTGGAAGGTATGGAAGTATTCATGTCGTTTCATTACATTCATTCCAAGTTTTCATGTTTAGCCCACGGGAGTAGGTATTGAGATTCATTTCATTTCCTTCATTTCAATTATTCATGCCTCACCCACGGGAGTGGGTATTGAAATTCCCATCAGTCCAATATGGCAAATAAGTCCTATCATTCCAATATGGGCAAATAGATCCCCATATAAAAGATTCTTCATACAGGCCTTGGATCCCCGCATTTTGATAATACGGGCCTGAGTGAACACCGACAGGTGTTACATTGACTATACCGGTATATGCAGAAGAGAAGTGGAGACATATGCATCTTGCATCGCATTCATAGTATATTCATATGTATGAGATAATTTGAGAATGATTTGTATTCGATTCAATGTTTTTGTTTTGTATTCGATTCAATATTTCTTATGTCATTCGTTTGTACTTTTTTAGTCTTGGACTCACTCTTGCCAATTTTGTTTTTAGGTGATCGTTGAGGACGACACGTCCTGGGAAGGAGTAGATCATATGAAGAAATCCACATTATCACATACTTCACCAATTAAATAATAGTTATGTTGCTACCTTACATTTGGAAATTATTGAATGTAATAATTGGATTCATGGTACTTCTATTGTTCATCCTTAAAGTTTATTCATGCTATTTGATGGTTTAAAATTATCCAGATGTATTCATAATATTATTCCTCTTGATTGAATTGTTATAAACTGAAATTTAGTGCTTAAATCCTTGTTGAAATTTATGTTTGTTAAGATATTAGAATTGTTGTGTGATGAAGTTTAGCTATTTCTAGTTGTTGATTTGTTGAGAAAAATTTATAGAGTTAATTGATGTTAGTAGTTTAGGTTGCATCTTGGCTTCCGCATAGCCAGTGTGTTACACACCTGTAGTCAAACCTCCTTCCGACCAGGTAGTCGAACCTCATTCTGACCAGATAGTAGAACCTCCTTCCGACCACCTGTAGTCCAACCTCCTTCCGACCAGTAGTCGAACCTCCTTCTGACCACCTGCAGTCGAACCTCCTTCCGACCAAGTAGTCGAATCTCCTTCCGACCTAGTCGAACCTCCTTCCGACCACATGTAGTCAAATCTCCTTCCGAGAGCTCGTTCTCCTTCGTTCGAACTCTGATATGAGTGATTCAAATTTCTATATTCTCCTAAATTTAGTACCTTTCATTTGGTTCTAGTTTGGTAATTTTTGGATCTTATTTGGAATTATTTTATTTATTTGGCTCTTTTCACACGTATAGATTCCGACGTTTTTGAAGAATTCCTGGACCCGTCGACCGAAGCCACTCAAATCTTCAACGAAGGCATGTCGTAGACGTTTGATCATGTCGTACCCATTTTATAAAATTATATTGTTTTTATATCAGCATGCATTGCTATTTTTTATATTATTTGTTTTCGGGTATAGTTAAATACCTGCTTGACAGTATGACTCCTTGAATAATTATGAATGACATGTTGACATGTACCCTTGGACACCATAGGTTGGGTAATCTTAGTTGGACATCATTGTAATACCAACATGGGTGCGTATTATGCTTAGTAATGCTTTAGTTATGCTATGGTCTCTCGATCACATGATTCAATGATGATAATTTTGACTTAATGATATACGGAATTGTGGTGTGGTCACTATTGTTAAAATTTGTTGTGCCATGGCAAGGGTTGCCATTTGGTTGGATTGAACCAAAAATAATTTCATACTCAGGCGAATGATCATGCAGTAAAGGAAGAGAATTTTGGGATGTGGTTGCCTCGCCTGAGTAGTCACTAAGGACTTAACTTTGTGCGCCATTGATTTGGGCCTTACCGTACAACCACATGTCCATGGTGGGGTGGATCTGGCCAACTAATTAGTAATATTTTGTTTCGGTTCTGTTTAGGTTGATAAGCGGTGCAAGAGGGGGGGGGTCCAGAATGGTGAATCCTTAGTTAGTAGAGCCGAGTCAAAACGGAGCTTTGTAAAAGCCTTATGATAATCTCTTAGTTGCACACCTCGAAAGTTTGTGAGCGGACAGTATAAGATGATTATCTCTTGTGGGTCAAGCTGTACAACCTCTGTAGAGTGTAAAAAACTATTCGAATAGCTATGTCCTCAGTTATGGACAATGCCTGGTGATTTCATATGAGGGGTAGATTTTCTCAAAAATGCTAGGTTGGATGGATACGAGTAGTTGGTTTTGGTTGATGGTCGGGAAGTGAACATGGTGTTCACTAGTTGTTTCAAAGAACTTGATTACTTATATATTAATATTTCAAATTGTGCTTTGCAATCTACTTATTATATTCATCGACAATATTGCTTTCTGCAAAATTGTCATAAAGCTATCCTTGTCAAGCCTTGCATGAATGCTACTTGCATACTGTTCCCTATGACTTGTTGAGTACTTTAAGTACTCACGGCTTTGTGCCATTTATTGATCAGTCGCCGAAGAAGAACCAGAGATCACCGAGTTCTACGAGAAGAAGTTCCTTGAAGCCTATTGGAACTAGGTCGCGTCCTCCACTCGATTGCCTATGGGCATGTCGAATAGCCGCTACGAGTTGTTCATTTCCGCTGCAAGTGTATCTTTTGTCTTTAGCCCTACGTGACAAGCTCTGTAAAACCTTGACCTTAATGTCCTTTTGCTACTAAGTAATGTTAATTTGTCTGCTTCGTTAGCTGTTTCGCTTTATGGATATGATTTCATCTATGGTGCAACTATGTGGACTAGCTACTGATCATGGGACTAGTTCAAAATACACAGAGGGTCCCGGAGTTGCATATCCGGGGTCCCGACAAACCTTCAGCTCCTTCGAACACTTCTGGAACATCAATGTCTAACGAGAGAGAAAGTGACATACAAATAAAATGGGTATAATCGGAGTTCATATGAGGGAGAACGAGATCTCGGAAGTTGATCAGAAAAAGAAAATGCTAAAAAAGGAAAATGGAGAGAGATATGTGAGACTGATAGGAAGGGCCGAAAGAATATTATTGGAATATTTTATTTTCGGGATTTTTGGAAAAAGCCGAGAGAATGGCATGTGGGATCCACGTGATAAAATTGAATTTCTAGAATTATAATAATTCTAGAAAAAGAGGAGTGACTGACATTTGGGGCCACTGGTCCATAGACTAGGTCCACGAAATCGGTGCAAGTCCACGATGGACCAAGATCACAGAGGGAGGTTTGACTACGATTGACCTGGCAAGTAGGGTCCAAGGGTCATAAACTAGGTGGCGATTGAAGTGGCAAGGTGGTTGTGGGATGCTGACATGCAGACGATGCTGACATGGCGTGTACGTGGCGGTGAAGTGGCAGCTCCGACGGACGGAGAGGATGACGTGGCGACGATGTGTCACCGGTGTGGACGGTGGTGCTCAGCCCGATGGCTCACCAGCGCTAGGGCTCACGGAGGCGAAAGTGGAGGGGAGCAACACAGAGAGGAGGCGAAGGCGAAGGTGGTGACGTGGGTGCGAGGACCAATGGTGGTCAGAGCTGGCCGGCGGTGAACTCAAGGCAGTGATGCTACCTCAGCTACGATGGCGATGACGATGGGGTGGAGCTCCGGTGAAGGCGAGGGAAGCACTAGGTAGAACATGCCATGGGGGTGAAGATGGTGAAGACAATGGAGGTAGAGGATCACCGGTGGTGGTGAAAATGGACGGCGAAGGGCAGCAGCCGGAGATGACAGGGAAGGCGATGATCTCGGCACATGGTGAACAAAACTTGGAATCAAGTGGGGGGAAAGGGTAGATCAGGACGTAGAACACAAGGTGACACGTCTAGATATGAGGGGAACTCATCAGGACGATAGGGAACATGGCTAGATGTGAGGGGAACTCACCGGGATGCGCATGTGATATGCTGGGCCTGGTCGAACCGAAGTGACATAGAAGAGTTGTTGAGTAACAAACAATAAGAATATCATGTTTGAAGTGAGCATAAGTTGTGAGTGTTTTACAGAGTCATCACACAACGAAGCTCTGTATTGTTTGAAGGAGTGCTGAAGCCTCTCCTGGTGTGAAACATGCTCCAAACTCTCCGGAGGAGGATGAGTGAGTATTGTGGGCGCCTGTGGTACGTACCACTCCATGTTCTCACGGTAAGTCTGAACATCGTATGACTACTACTCTTGTGGAACCATGATGTGTGCTATCTCTGCCCACACTGTAACCCATTGTTGCTGTACTACCTGCTAGTTTGTCAGCATGTCGGCCCAGCCTCGATTGCCTACATTCGAGAAGGATATATGCAAGAAGAACGGATGTAGGTAGCAACGGTAAAAGTTACTCGGATGGATTTGCACTCACAGGTAGGCATCTCGCTGGAGCATCCTCCATATGGGAAAACCTGGAGCATCCACCATATGGGAAAAAATGAGGTGGCAAGTCGTCGCCCACAACCCCACGTCTTGTGTGCATTGCACGGATTGTCCGTGCGATGCTCCCGTATGCACAAACTACGGGCTCCATGGAGACCATATAATGTTGTCATCGTGCAACATGCCGAACTCGTTGTGGAACACGGGGTAGCACCTCGCCTTGTGAGCGCTAAGCTTGCCAGGACAGCCTTCCATAACACACTTTACTGTGTAATTGGCTAGGTGCAACCAGTACACACGGCTGATGGACACGGCATATCATGTTATAGCTTGTTACACGGCCACCTTGCTTGGGAAGTTCTACCAAACTAACAAGGTGTTAGCATCAAACCCCCACTGGGACTCATCGTCATGTGGCAGTACGAGTGACCGCGTTGCGAGATCATGCAGTCTAGATGACACATAAGGCACCTCCGTTGACATCACCCCCTGCACCCTAGGGCGTGTCATCCTCACTACCATTCGAGCCTGGGTCGGCTTCCTCATCGGCTCTGACTAGGCCGAGTGGTTCAATAGAAACTCATGGCAGTTAATGAGGGTCGACCACCATTCTCTCACCCTGTCATTTTGCATGAAATTCACCGCAAGTCTTCCTTCATAGTCTTCCTCCAAAATAGTACATTCCGTGCTCCCATCTTCACGCACCGCCTATGCTTTCCCGGTCCCACTTGCACCAACATCATCAAGGTTTGCTGGCACTATGTGCATGAAATTCACGTACACCAACTATCTCCCGTATATCGCTACCATGGGCTTCACAACAATCTACATGTACTGGCCCCATGCA
This sequence comes from Phyllostachys edulis, assembly GCA_036346405.1. Taxonomy (NCBI): domain Eukaryota; kingdom Viridiplantae; phylum Streptophyta; class Magnoliopsida; order Poales; family Poaceae; genus Phyllostachys; species Phyllostachys edulis. The sequence continues at coordinate 15,571,334 of CM070566.1, forward strand.
ACGCTACCATTCACCTTGTGTAACTCCCATATGCGCTGCCATCGCCTATTTGTGCAAGTGATCGCCTCAATGGCATGCTTCTTCGTTGTTGTCTCCATGTTGAACTCCCTCCGGATGCAGCTCCCCAGTTTATGAATATTCATTGCATCTAGGCCCTCCGCTCGGACCACCTTGAACTGGCATTTTGACATGTCCAACCCGCCCGGTCCGTCCTGTACAAGACTGTCATCATAAAACACAAGCAAACCTTGCATGTTGGACATTACCTAAAGCCACAACAACCCAATGCATATGTTATAAGCAATTCACCATTCTTTACTGTACACAATAAAATAAACCAGTTGTACTATTTAGTCTATATTTCCCTACCTCCCCAAAATAACTACACTTCGACAATCCTTATGTACAAATTAAACTTGATCAGTGCATAATAAAAAACTACTAAATTTATGTGAAAAAATAGTAATCCCTACGACTAATTAACTACAACTAATTAACTACAAGTAATTAATTACAACTAATTAACTACAAGTAATTAACTACAAGTAATTAACTACAACTAATTAATTTTGACTAACTAACTAACAACTAATTAATTATGACTAAATTAAGTACTACTAATTAATTACGGGTAATTAATTATGACTACATATTTAGTGATGAGGACATCAACCCTAAGGATGCAACCACTACTTCGACATGCTGCACTGTATCCTCTACTGCAACCACATCTTCTCCAATTGGACTAACGGCTACGGCAATTCCATATACTCCAATTGGGCTGAGCTACTACTATATGCCATAGTGCTGCGTCATCTATTGTTGGGCAACGGGCTATGTAATGTATTGGTGGACGACTTGGCCCATCTGGTGGACAACTTCACCCATCTGGTGGACGACTTGGGCTATCTAGTGGCTGGCCACTCTAGGCTCATACTGTTCACGTGGGCACTATTCACACATGAACAGTACCCCCTAGGGTTTCCACCTCCTGGCCACCCTGCTCATATAGGAGCCGCTACCCTTTAGCACAACTCAGATTTCGTTTATGTTTAGTTAGCCTTCGTTGCAACTTGTATCTTCTTTGTGTGTCGACTAGACCACCCGGTCAAGATCCTTATTTGGAATCCTAATTTATCAGTATTTCATCAATATTTGCAATACATCAGATTATGTTTTACCTTGTTCTTGCATGCTTCTTCGGTGTATGCAGGAATTGATCTTCGTGATCAGGTCATCCTGGTATTCATGCACGGTTGATAACGACTTGTCGAGCAGTTTAGCGATTGTGTGGTTTCGGGCCTTGCGAGTTCGTAGCTAGGATAGTGAGAGTTGAGCGACTTCTACCGAATTTACTTTCTCATTGAAAGATCGGACCAGATCAGAACCTCCGTGGTTCATCATTTAGGACTAACTAATTATGACTAATTATTTACGGCTATTTAATTACGACTAATTAATTACTGATACATTAATTCGACTATTTTTGTTACTAATTAGTTATGACTAATTAACTAGGACTAATTAATTACAACTAAATTAAACACAACAATTTAATTACAACTAAATAATTATGACTAATTAATCACGACAATATAATGATGACTACTTAATTACTACTAATTAATTATGACTAAATAATTATAACTAATTAATTACGACTATTTAACACTAATTTCATAGTTAGTAAACATAATTCGTAGGGAAAAGTTGCATTTTACCTTTTCTAGAAGACCTTCGCTTGATGTCGAACTTTCTCTACTAATACGATCGCTAAACATTGCTCTAAACACTTTCAAATTGGTAGCAAAATCAGAACTAATTTTGGCGATCGTGCTACCTCTTGCTTGCTCGATCGCAGCAAAATGAGAGCGACACGCGTCTGGGCCAGGGTTGTGCGGACAAGGGGGAGTGTGGGCTAGGGGCTTGCGGATGAGAGAGGTCCCCTTGACTGGCACGCGGACAAGGCTGTCCCAGCCGCTTAGTGCGTAGACGAGGGGGTCCAGGCGCCCGTGGCGTGGCATGCGACACCTGTCGCCTGCCAGCGAGTCTGCTGTGCTATTTTTGGCTTTGATCTTCGGAGGGGGCTAGATTTACCATTCCGCGTGCAAATAGTGACATTTAAGCCGAAAACGCGAGATATGAGCAACTACTATCTCTTTGGCATTGATCATGAAGATTTGCAGCGTGGCATGTCGAATGCTACATGCTGACCTTGTGCCTGAAGTTGACGGTCTTCACCTCTGTGGATATCATGGGGATATGCCTGAGATCTTAGGATGATGTTACAATTGGCAATGTCGTTGACGGTTTGTCGAATCACGTGTTTTCGGCAAAGTTTCAGTTTTGTCAGGCCTCTAGCGGTCTGACCGGCCATGGTGGCGGTCAGACCGGCCATGCCTTGACTTGATTTTTTCGAAATGGTCCATTGGCGGTCGAGCCAGACCAAAGTGGCGGTCGAGCCGGCGATGGAAGCGGTCGGACGGCGTTGTTTGAGCTGGATCGAGACCGGCCATTGCAATATTTTGGATTCAAGCTGGGCCAAAAATAGAAGGTGTAGGCAAGTGAGGAGATGCTTCTGCACTTGGTCTCATAATTTTTGGAGCCTCCAGGCAAAAGTTCTATTGGTTTGAAATTTCCAGAAGGTTTCAGATTTCCAGGATGGAATTTTGGTTAAGTCATGGTGGCGGTCGAGCCGCCTTTGGTGGTGATCGGCCGGCGACGGAGGCGTCGAGCCGGCCAAGGTGGCGGTCGACCGTTAATAACTGTTAAATCGTTCTTCGTGGCGGCGACTTTTTGAAGTTAGGTCAAGTTCATGAGTTTGATGCATATGTGTTGCATGATGCATGTTTTGACTAACGTGGGTCAAGTTGTGAAGAACTTGTTCCGGATTCGTTTGCTTGTCTATTCTTTGTGCGAGGTTGCTTGGTGGTCAACGACGGTCAACGGCGAGGATGATCGGGACTAGGCTTGGAGAGTGAGGTCCGAAACGATCGGCGATCTTTGGGTGAGTCAATGAACTCAAGTGTGGTGCGAATGGACAAGGGTAACCGAACAGGCGATTCGGTCTGTTGGTTCGATCAAGCGGTGCGGGGTCGATTGCAAGTGCCATGGTGGTTTCGGTGGGGCCGGATGGGAGAGACTTGCCGACATGAAGAGAGCCGTTGATCAACCTACACGTGACGAAGCATGGAGGTGCTTCACGAAGATGGGACTCGGTCTTTGCGAAAAGATCGAGAAGGGGTATTTTGGTAATTTTACCAAATACCGCCTTGGTGACCTTTTGCCAACTCACGGCGCAAAGATGGTGCAAGGTGAAGCGGATTAGGTCAAGAGATGAAGACGGCGCTTTAAAACGCGTGCGTATGTGTCCTGTTTGTTTTGGGCCTTAACGGGAGTGTAACATCCCAAATGTATAATTAGGGTTAATCAAGTATAATTATATGTGTAGAAATTAAAACTTTTTCTCACATCTTGAAAAAACCCTAAAATCTTATGTAATTCTTGTCCAAGAGTTGTGTAATCCAAAAACACAAAGCTCTTGTTGACCAAAAATCAAACTCATTTTCCAATTATCTTAAATCTTGTGTCAAACATTTGGAATATATTTTCCTTGGTCCCAAAAACTGATATGGGACCCCTCTGAAAAATATCATGAGTTATAACACTTGTTGATAATTTTTGGAGGCAAAACAATCCTTTAAACAACCTTCATGAATTTCCTGAGAAAAATGCATTGCATAATAACCTCTGGAAATTTTATGCAAGGTTGATCTCATTATCAACAAGCTCCAGTTAAAATTTCATTAAATTTGGAGTTCATTTGCTATCTCAAATAATTCTGCTAAGTTTCATTTGTTAAAAACTAAATTTAAAAGCCTACACTTGTTCCTTGGGCTAGCCATATTCAAAGTTGGTCCGGCCCAACCATGTCGCACCTCAGCAGACCTCATCTCCACCTTGATCGGTCGCGGTAGTTGGATTTACATCCAATGACCACGACCTCCTCCATGGTCAACACCGCAAAGACCTCCCACCTCATGAGGTCATTGCCGTTGGATCAAAGATCCACGGTCATGACCTCCCCTGTGTTAAACCTCAAAGACCTCCTCATTTGTTAAACCATCGCAGCGAGGTCATCCCACCTTGTTGAGGTCGTAGCCGTTGGATCAAATCCAACAGCCACGACCTCCTCCTCAACATACTCAGTCAGGTCCTCCCACCTGCGTGAGGTCATAGCCCTTGGATCCAAGATCCATGGTCACGACCTCCTCCTCTCAACCTAAACTAAACAAACCTCCCACCTAACCAAGGTCGTAGCCGTTGGATCAGATCCAACAGCTCACGACCTCCCTGCGTTATCAAGCGCTCACAACCTCCCCCATCTTTTGTTGTGCACCGTTAGATTAAAATCTACGGTCACGACCTCCTTTGTCTCATCTTTGAGACCTCCCGGCAAGACGTGAGATCGTAGCCCTTAGATCTAAATCTAAAGGCCATGACCTCCCTTGTGCGTTGCAAGCTCGGGACCTCCACCTCCTTTGATCGGAACCCTTAGATCTAAATCTAACGGTCCTGACCTCCCCTGCCTGTTGCGCATCATATCAGACCTCCCCATCAGGTCAGTGCCCTTGGATTTAAATCCAAAGGCCATGACCTCCCCTCATGTCTTTTGATCGCGTGCAGTTAAGTCCTCATTGGAGGTCCGCGACCGTTGGATGGAGATCAACGCTTTGGACCTCTGTCCCTTTTCCTCACGTGCGTTTTTCGCGATTATGAAATCGGAGGGCCACGACCTCCCCATCCTTGATCGTGTGGTGGGACCTCCTCCCGGCCACTTAAAACATAACGGTTCAAAAATTAGATCCGATGGTTAGGACCTCTCCTGTGTCTTATCCAGCGGTCACCAAGACCTCCTGTTCTTCTCCTTCCTCTGGCGCGCATCGTGCTCGGCGGTGGAGTGTCGCGCCGAGCCTCTGTGCACCTTCTTGACTCTCTGACGACCGCATTTAATCTTTGGTCGACCTTCCATCTCTCATGTCCCTCGGACCGCCGGGTTGTCAACTTTATGTCATGTCCACCCCATGGACCAACCCGTGGGCTAAGCTCACCATGGAGCTTAGCCCGACTCCTAACCTTCACCTCGGGCTATAAGTGTCCACTCGAGCTCCCGTTGGCTTCCTTTACACACTTGGAGCTGTCATACCGATGTTTGGTGAGCTCCTAACTCACTCACCTCCTCTCTAGTGGGCGCCATTGTTGAAGTCCTTGGAGCTCCTCGGTGACTCAAGGGTTCGGTGGCTCCTTCTTCAACCCTTGCTCACTTTGTGCTCCCCAAACCTCTGGAATAACCCTAACTTATTTTGTTTGGGCATTTTTCAGAGGTGGACAAAGCTGAGCTTGAGCCGGTCTTGTGAGTGCTGGCTTCATTGTCTTCCCAACTCCGGTCATCACCTCCACGACCTCCCGGCACCTTAGGACCTCCGGTACCTCCTGTTAGTCCTTTAGTTCTTTGGCACCCGCTGAATGCATGTTGCGGAGCTTAAGTTTTAACTGCAGCTTGAATGTCGCGGAGCTCCTTTTTGCATTTTGTCGTTTGGCGTATCGCCTTCGTTGTCCTCTCGGCTCGCCCGGCGTTCAAAACGTCGCCGCCGTTGAGAGGAGGTCCTTTGAGTGCGCATGGTTATTGCGGACCGCGGTACCGTGGATCTCGCCGGCGAGGTCTACATCGCCGGCGATGACCACATCTTCTTCGGGTTTTGTCGGACACAACGGCGGCGTCGTTGTCGTTTTAGGACGAAATCCTCCATGTTTAATCGCTAATCATGTGTTCCAATCATTGTAATCATTGGATGTCTTAGCGCCTTTAATCCACCCTTTATTGCGTGCATTTAAGACCTCCGGTAGCGGACCTCCTGTTGTCTGCGCGCATTAATCTCTTAATGCAAACACGTGCGTGTGCGCAAGTTGCGTGGTCATGAGCTCGGACCTCCATGACCTCCTCCAAGGAGATCTGGGCGTCCAAGACCTCCCTTGCATAATCGTGGCCGTCCAGACCTCCACGGAGGTGCAGTGACGTTAGACCTCTGCTTAGGACCTCCCGAGGCCATCTCGGCCTTTCATGACCTCCCGGGTAGATCTTGACCGTCAAGGTCCTCCCTCGGACGATCTGGACCATCAAGGACCTCCCTTGGAACATCTGGACCGCCCGGGACCTCCCCGTGAGGTCTGGCGATGTAGATTTTCCTCGGGGAGATCTTGATAGTTTGGACCTTCCTTTGGAAGATCTCAGCAGATTGAGGACCTCCCTTTAAATCTGGTCCGTTAGGACCTCCTTTCCATGTTGTGGTCCGTTGGATTTCGCATCTCGGCCCCGACCTCCCCTCACCTCGCGCATGTGCGTTGCTAGGAGGTCGGGACCTCTGGACCTCTGGCGCGTGTGCGTTGTTCACTGGGAGGTGCGAGCCGTTAGATCTGTGATCTGTGGCTCATGACCTCCCCTGTCCTTATGGGTTTTAGAAATTCCAGTGATGTCTTAGTTAAACTGAAATAAGGTATAGATTTTAGAATTTCATATCTTTCTCGTTTTAAATCCAAATGAGGTCATTCAACTTGTGTTAGCTCTGTCTTGAACTTGACTTTAATCCAAAAATGATTGAAAGTTGAATTCAGCTCTAGAGCACAGTTTGCCATTAGGTTTTAAAACTCACTTTAAATATACACTCAAAAACAATACTTAACTTGTAAAATGTATAACTAATGCTCTGTAGATTATTTTTGAGTGAAACCAACTTTGTTGGTTTCCTCTATTAATGAACTCACTGTGAAAATTAGTTTTGAGCTTGTTGCTGTTATAAAAATGAGAACTTGTGCATTATAATTTTGTTCAAGTTCTTGTTTTTGAAAAATTATAGAAAGTGCAATATAGCTCCAAATGAGGTGAACTCAATTGTGTTATTCATCTCATGAAGTGCTGGTTTTACAGTAAAAATTTCAGCTTCACTTCTATTCTAGAAAATTTTGTGATGAACAGTAGCATATTTCTAATTAATAGGCTGAGCAGAATTGATTTCATCATATCTTTTGCATTAAGAATCCAAATCAATTGGTTCTTGTTGCTAAATTCATGATAAATCATTGTCTTGCTGCTGTAAAATTTTCATAGCTTTCGGAGAAGTTTCTCTGTTGCGTCTTTTTGGTTTTTCGTCGTTCTTATCGGTTCTTTCTCGCTTTTCCGTTAGGTTTCAACATTTGTGGTGATCGAGAGTGACCCTCTGCCACAACTTGGCCAGCAACAACAAGGCAAGCAGTTTGATCATTTCCATCATTGTCCCATTACTTTAAAGCTTAATATATCGTTTTACTTCTATGTATGCATGCTACTTTGTGTTAAATGTAAGCTAGCAAGCCTATAGTTGCATAATCTGTAGGAATTGTTCATCCTCTACTACCATGAGCCTAGGTTATTTGCTGTGGTGGGAGCTCGTTGGATGAGCTCTTATCACTTAGTAGTTTCGATGTAAATTGCTTAGACATGCTTAGTTATCGGTAGTAATGGGCGATCATCGACTTAGTCGATGGTCTTGATCACACAAGGATAATTATTCCTCCTATATGTCCAGCACTTGTGCTTTGATTAATTGTAAAAACAAAACTGAAAATAAAGGATTGATTTAGACTTGGGCATATTGGATGGATGGTGCGGTTTTGGAATGTGGTAGTATGCTCGAGTCATTAGGACCGAGTTACTTGCGCCACCGTTACGAGCAATTTTGCGTGCTAACCACACGAGGGGATATGGGACCTCTCTTGACTAAGTACTTTGGGAGGTGTTAATTATGAGCTGGTCGGTGGGTATGTTTTAATAAAATGTGTGTGTGTGGTGTTGGGAGGGAGCATTGGCGGACCGGCTAGGTTGTCTAATGTGTCCTTATCCCGTGGGTTCTTGACTCGTAATTAGCATCGTCCATTGGAAATGTCTCGTAGGACTTAGCCGTGCGGCATACCAAAGGTAGTGTGCCTAAAGGAAAGGCGATCGGCGTGTGGGTACATTGGTACACCCTGCAGGTTAAAACTATTGAATAGCCTCGTCCTAGGTTATGGACACGCTCGGAAACGCCCCGTAAGAACTAGACTCAACCGTTTAATTAAAACTTGATGGGTTGGCATGAATGGATGTTCATGCTATTGTTGTGGTGACTTGGGTTGGTCACTTCCAGGTTGTTCTTGTTGTTGTTACGTTGTTATTATCTCGTTGTTACTTCAACATTTAAAAATGCTTTGCCAAATTGCCTTCAATCTATTATGTTATTGCAAATAAATGTTGCTTTATGCTAAAATGAGTCCAAAGCCTCATCCACTTAAATAAAGCTTGCATGTAGCTATTTATAGTTCTGTTATCTCACACGTAAGTCTTGCGGAGTACTTTATGTACTCATCGCGTGGTTGTGGCATTTTGTGGCTTTTGTTGCAGAGGAAGAAGGAGAGCTCCAAGAGCCTCTCTTTTGTGCTACGTGTTGCAGTTTCTTGACGACTAGCTTGGCGGTCGGTCGAGATGCCTAGGGGTTAAGGCACACTTGATTGGCTTTGTGTTATAGCCATCTTTATGGCACTTTTGCTTCATTGTTATCTTTGTAGAATTGTTGCTATTTGGCCTAAGGGCCCTCTTTTGTAAATAGCTTTTCCTTATTAATATTAACTTCGGTTTGTTGCTTATGTTCTATGTGTTGTATGGAATTGATACATTCTTTTGGTGTGAGGTATGTATCTGCATCACCGGGAGTATACATCTCTCGAGACCGGTTTATTTGGTTGATAATACTAGGGTCAATTGGATGACTAAGTATTATGAGCCGAATAAGCGTCGAGTCTCACAAAAGTTGGTATCGAGCCGTTATGACCGTAATAACGCAAGCTTAGTAGATCCTTAGGATATTTTGAAAACCTATTTTCAAAGCATCAAATGAGTTTTGAAAGCTTAGGAAATTCTCGGATTTTATTCCTTACCTATCTTAGCTTTCTCTTGATCCCCTCTAATTTGAGTTTTAAAAGTTGTTTTCCTTTCTTCCTTCTACAAAATAGTTGTTGTCGATTAACACTGGGTTTTGGGAGAACCAATGAGATTGGCAAATTGAAGTGTGAGCTGCCCACTACAAGGTTTTGAAGTTAGGAGTCGGTGATTCGACAAGGAGCTTGGATCTGAAACACAGACAGCAAGCATCAAATTTCCGGACAGCAGTCTCAAAGGTGTCTAATTAGGATAGATAATGAGAGGTTAATCAACTAAAACTTGTGGGAATAAAAGGGTAAGATGTGATACTAGTTAGCTAAGTATCTAACACTTATTTCGCTGCATTAACCTTGCTCTCTAATAGTTTTAGATCTCATCTTACAATCTGATTTTTGATCTTCTCGACCAATTACTCGTTCATTCAATACGGGTTAGTTGAGATGAGAAGTTGAGCCTTGCGTTTGGTGTTTCTTGGCTGTTTTTAGAGTCTTTTAGAAGCTTTTTAAAGTTTAAATAACCGCTGATTTTGGCTTTCGGTTGGGGTGATATTCCATTCCCCTAGTCGATCGCTTTTGCTTTATTTAAGGCTTGGTTTTTGGGTCTAGTTGCTAACCAAATTTCATTGTAACAGGATGGCGGGCCTTTTCGTAGCGGCCAAGGCGATCATTGGTCCGGACGAGCTTCCTCCTCCTCCGACCATGGCGAGTGCTTCTTGGATCGGCGCAACGCGCGGATGGCCGGAGAGTTCTCTTGGGCGTCATCGCGCAACACCACTTGCACTTACCGGAGCTTGAGGATCTGGGCAAGGCGCCCATCACCAGCGTGGAGGACTCGCGGAGTTTCTTCGTACTCGGCCCCTACCTTTTCGGTCCGAGGACCCTTTGGATCGCAGACGATTGGCCGTCTTGTGGGCGTAAGCTTCGCATCGCTGCAGCGCGGAGCACGAGAAGGCGCTGATTCGCATCACACCGGCTAGAGGTGCGGCGTTGTCATGGTGGGAGAGCTTTCTCGCCATGCGACCCGCAGACCACACCGTTTCTTGGGAGGAGTTTCGTCTTGCCTTCCGTCGGGCTCACATCCTGCCGGCTTGATGGAGATCAAGAAGGGGAGTTTCTTGCGCTCAAGCAAGGCGTGGCTCGATCATGGAGTATGTCTCGAGTTCAACCATCTAGCTCGTTATGCTCTCGAGGGCGTGGCCACCGATATGGCTAAGGAGCCAAGTTCAGCGCGGCTTATGCGAGGAGTGAAGGACAAGCTATCCATTGTCGACTTCCCGATTTTCAGACCTTGGTCGACAAGGCCATCGTCGGTGAGCATGCGGCTCGAGCTTATGGACTCCATAGCGCAAGTGGGAGGCCCATAAGTCATCGAGGCAGTTCCTCCGTCCCGCTTGAGGCGATCTCGGGGTACCACTCTCACTCTTGGCGCCCGAGGTCACTGCCTTGTTCCTCGTCCGCCATCGCAGCCGTGTCTCGATCCGTGCACTGCGAAGTCGCCACGACCCCATAACCCGGTGCCGGGTCACATGTTTCTCATGCAACGAAGGGGCATTATGCGAACCAATGCCCTAAGAAGCAGAAGCGACCCCTCGTCCTAATGGAGGGCGGGCGGGAGGTGGTGCGGCTCGGGACGAGAAGATCGTCCGGCTACCCAAAGGCGTGGGTAGTGGTCGCGTCAACGCCATCACCACAGAGGAGGCTCGGGAGGCACCCGGCGCCGTGCTAGGTACACTTTACGTTAACTCTCATCCCTCTTTGTTTTGTTTGATTCAGGAGCATCTCATTCCTTTGTTTACGAGTCTTTTCTTTCTTTGTCGGAGAGCTTCTTTTCTCTCCATTGTCGGTCCCGCTTACTCATTCGCTCTCTGGTTCGGAGTTGAGAGCGAATCGAGAGTAGGATGTCCCTATCGAGATCGGCGAGGTTTCTTAGCAAACCTTATCCTTCTCCATTCAGCGAGTCTTGATGTGATTCTTGTCATGGATTGGTTGTCCCGGCACATGGGGCAAATCGATTGCGCCAGAAGCTCATCTCTCTATCTAGTCCCTCCGTGGCAGGTTAAGCTTTTGAAGGCGCTAGATCCGCATCTCTTGGCTTGAAGCGAAGCCGCTCTAGATATTAGCGAAGTCCCAACAGTTTGTGACCGTTGATGTCTTTCCTTGAATCTTCAGGGATGCCACCCGTTCGAGACCTCGAGTTTGTCATTGAGTTGGCTCTGGTACCGCCCCTATCTCAAAGAGGCCTTATCGGATGCCACCGAGCGAGTTGGTAGAATTGAAGAAGCGATTAAGTGAGCTGCAAGAGAAGGGTTTCATCCGCCTAGCTCATCTCCTTGGGGTTGTCCGGCAATCTTCGTAAAGAAGAAGGGCGGTACTTTCGCATGTCGTTGATTACCGCCCACTTAATGAAGTGATGATGAAGAACAAGTATCCTTTGCCCGCATCGGCGATCTCTTGATCAATTAAGCGGAGCTCGAGTTTTCTCCAAGATTGATCTGAGAGTGGGATATCATCGAGTTGGATTCGACTGAGGATATTCCAAAACGGCGTTCTCTACTCGCTTCTGGCTTGTGCGAGTACACCGTCATGTCATTGACAACCAATGCTCTGCCTTGTTCATGAACCTCATGAATTCGGTATTCATGGAGTATTTGGATAAGTTTGTCGTGGTCTTCATCGATGATATTCTTATCTATTCCAAGAACGATGAGGATCATGCCGAGCATCTCAAGCTTGTGTTAGGCAAGCTACGTGAGCACCATTTGTCTGCGAAGTTGACAAGTCGCGATGCAGTTGAAGGAAGTGGCCTTCTTAGGCCATGTTCTTTCAGCGGAGGCGTAGCCGTTGATCCTAACAAGGTCAGCGATGTTCTTTCATGGAGTCAACTGCCGGTCACCGATGTGCGGAGTTTTCTCGGTTTAGCGGGATATTATCGTCGCTTTATCGAGAACTTCTCCAAGATCGCGGGCCGATGTGAGTTGCTCAAGAAGGACAAGAAGTTCGTGTGGTCCGCTGAGTGTGAAAAAGTTTCCAAATACTCAAAAAGCGTTTGACCACCGCTCCGCTCCGTTCTTGTTCTTCCCGATATCCATCGAAGCCGATATCTTTTGCGATGCTTCTCGTCGAGGCCTCGGTTGTGTCCTTATGCAAGAAGGCAAGGTAGTGGCCTATGCATCAAGGCAATTGAGACCTCATGAACTCAACTACCCTACTCATGACTTGGAGTTGGCCACGTGATTCATGCACTTAAGATTTGGCGACATTACCTAATCGTGTCGTTGTGAAGTGTATTCGGATCACAAGAGCCTTAAGTATTTGTTCACCGGCTGACTGAACCTCGGGCAAAGGAGATGGTTGGAGTTGATCAAGGATTATGACATGGGTATACACTACCATCCGGGCAAGGCTAATGTAGATTGCCGATGCATAGTCATAAGCGCATTGCCATGCCTTGTTGTCGAGGAGCTTGACCGCTCTTACGGAAGAGTTTCAGCGTCTCAACTTGGGTTTAGTTGAGCATGGATCTCTCGCGCCATGGTTGTGCAACCAACCTTGGTGGATCGGATCAAGTCCGCCCGGCGATCGGATGTTGGGTGAGCCACATTAAGGCAAATGTCAAGAACGGAGCGACCAAGTGCTTCTCGAGGATGAGCATGGCGTCGTGAGGTTCGGCAATGCCTTGTGGTTCCAAAGGACATGGAGTTGCGGAATTTAATCCTCCATGAAGCCCATGATTCGCCTTTATCCATTCATCCGGGGCCACAAAGATGTATCAAGATCTCCGCGAGAGATTTTGGTGGACCCGAATGAAGAGGAGATTGCGAAGTTCGTTGCGAGTCGCGGCGTATGTAAATCGTGTCAAGGCGAACATCGGCGTCAGCGAGATTGCTTGACCTTTGCTGTCTTGGGAATGGAAGTGGGATTCGTCGGCATGGACTTTATCACGGTGCCCCGAACCCCAAAGGAAAGATTCCATTTGGGTTGTCATTGATCGGTTGACTAAAGTGGCGCATTTCTTGCTGTCGGGCTAAGATCTCTGTTGGTCAATTGGCGACCTCTATGTCTCTCGCATCGTGTGCTTGCGGTGTGCCCAAAACGATCGTCTCGGATCGTGGTTCTCTTTTCACCTCTCGCTTTTGGCATAGTTTGCAAGAGGCCATGGGAACCCGTCTTACCTTTAGCACGGCATATCATCCCCAAAGCGATGGTCGACCGAGAGGGTCAACCAAGTTTTGGAAGACATGCTTCGTGCTTGTGTCCTTTCATATGGGAAGCATTGGGAGAAATGCTTACCATTAGCGAAGTTTTCTTATAACAACGACTTTCGAGGCCGGTCTCGGCATGGCACCATTTGAGGCCTTATCACGGAGAAAGTGTAGGACCCGTTGAGCGGTCGAGAGACCGGTGAGAGACCTCTCTTTGGCCGGACTCAATCAATGAGGCGGCGCCAAGTCCGGCTTATTCGTGGCGTTTGCGCACATCTCAATCGAGCAAAAGAGCTATGCGGACCACCGTCGGCGTGAGTTACGTTTTGAGCCTAATGACTTTGTTTATCTCAAAGTCTCTCCTTTGAAGGGCCATCAACGTTTGGCGTCAAGGGCAAGTTAGCTCCTCGATATGTCGGTCCCTACCGCGTTATCGAGAAGAAGGAGCTGTTGCCTATAAGTTGGAGTTGCCGGCTGCGCTTGAGGGGTACATGATGTTTTCCATGTGTCCCGGCTTAAGAAGTGCCTCGTGTTCCAACCGAGGAAGCTCCGTTGGAAACTCTCGATGTCAACCCGATTTGACCTATCGCGAGCACCTGTTCGCGTGACTCGATGAGTCTGAGCGAAGGACAAGGAATAAGACCATCAAGTTCCTTAAAGTTCGAGTGGTCAAACCATTACGAGGATGAGGCTACTTGGGAAAGAGAAGATGCGTCTGCGTGCGGACTATCCATCTTTCTTTATCGAGTGAGCCAAATCTCGGGGCGAGATTTCTGTAAGGGAGAGATTTTGTAACATCCCAAATGTATAATTAGGGTTAATCAAGTATAATTATATGTGTAGAAATTAAAACTTTTCTCACATCTTGAAAAACCCTAAAATCTTATGTAATTCTTGTCCAAGAGTTGTGTAATCCAAAAACACAAAGCTCTTGTTGACCAAAAATCAAACTCATTTTCCAATTATCTTAAATCTTGTGTCAAACATTTGGAATATATTTTCCTTGGTCCCAAAAACTGATATGGGACCCTCTGAAAAATATCATGAGTTATAACACTTGTTGATAATTTTTGGAGGCAAAACAATCCTTTAAACAACCTTCATGAATTTCCTGAGAAAAATGCATTGCATAATAACCTCTGGAAATTTTATGCAAGTTGATCTCGTATCAACAAGCTCCAGTTAAAATTTCATTAAATTTGGAGTTCATTTGCTATCTCAAATAATTCTGCTAAGTTTCAGCTGTTAAAAACTAAATTTAAAGCCTACCTTGTTCCTTGGGCTAGCCATATTCAAAGTTGGTCCAGCCCAACCATGTCCGCACCTCGTGAGACCTCATCTCCACCTTGATCGGTCGCGTACTGTTGGATTTACATCCAATGCCCACGACCTCCTCCGCGATCAACACCGCAAAGACCTCCCGCCTCATGAGGTCATTGCCGTTGGATCAAAGATCACGGTCATGACCTCCACGTGTTAAACCTCAAAGACCTCCTCATTTGTTAAACCATCGCAATGAGGTCATCCCCCTTGTTGAGGTCGTGGCCGTTGGATCAAATCCAGCGACCACGACCTCCTCCTCAACATACTCGGTCAGGTCCTCCCACCTCGTGAGGTCATAGCCCTTGGATCCAAGATCCATGGCCACGACCTCCTCCTCTCAACCTAAACTAAACAAACCTCCCACCTAACCAAGGTCGTGGCCGTTGGATCGAGATCCAACACTCACGACCTCCTGCGATATCAAGCGCTCACAACCTCCCCATCTTTTGTTGTGCACCGTTAGATTAAAATCTCACGGTCACGACCTCCTTTGTCTCATGCGCACAGACCTCAACAAGACGTGAGATCGTAGCCCTTAGATCTAAATCTAAAGGCCATGACCTCCCTTGTGCGTTGCGCAAGCTCGGGACCTCCACCTCCTTTGATCGGAACCCTTAGATCTAAATCTACGGTCTGACCTCCCTTGCTGTTGCGCATCATATCGAGACCTCCCCATCGGTCGGTGCCCTTGGATTTAAATCCAAAGGCCATGACCTCCCTCATGTCTTTTGATCGCGTGCGTTAAGTCCTCTTGGAGGTCCGACCGTTGGATGGAGATCAACGCTTTGGACCTCTGTCCCTTTTCCTCACGTGCGTTTTCGCGATTAATGAAATCGGAGGGCCACGACCTCCCCATCCTTGATCGTGTGGTGGGACCTCCTCCCGGCCACTTAAAACATAACGGTTCAAAATTAGATCCGATGGTTAGGACCTCTCCCGTGTCTTATCCAGCGGTCACCAAGACCTCCTGTTCTTCTCCTTCCTCTGGCGCGCATGCGTGCTCTGGCGGTGGAGTTGTCGCGCCCGAGCCTCTGTGCACCTTTAATGACTCTCTGTGACCCGCATTTAATCTTTGGTCGACCTTCCGCTCTCATGTCCACTCGGACTGCCGGGTTGTCAACTTTATGTCATGTCCACCCCATGGACCAACCCGTGGGCTAAGCTCACCATGGAGCTTAGCCCCACTCATAACCTTCACCTCGGGCTATAAGTGTCCCTCGAGCTCCCGTTGGCTTCCTTTACACACTTGGAGCTGTCATACCGATGTTTGGTGAGCTCCTAACTCACTCACCTCCTCTCTAGTGGCTGCCATTGTTGAAGTCCTTGGAACTCCTCGGTGACTCAAGGGTTCCAGTGGCTCCTTCTTCAACCCTTGCTCACTTTGTGCTCCCCAAACCTCTGGAATAACCCTAACTTATTTTGTTTGGGCATTTTTCAGAGGTGGACAAAGCTGAGCTTGAGGCTGGTGCCGTGAGTCTGCGAGCTTCATTGTCTTTCCCAACTCGGTCATCACCTCCACGACCTCCCGGCACCTTAGGACCTCCGGTACCTCCTGTTAGTCCTTTAGTTCTTGGCACCGCTGAATGCATGTTGCGGAGCTTAAGTTTTAGCTGCAGCTTGAATGTCGCGGAGCTCCTTTTTGCATTTTGTCGTTTGGCGTATCTGCCTTCGTTGTCCTCTCTCGGCTCATGGCGTTCAAAACCGTCGCCGCCGTTGAGAGGAGGTCCTTTGAGTGCGCATGGTTATTGCGGACCGCGGTATCGTGGATCTCGCGGCGAGGTCTACATCGCCGGCGATGACCACATCTTCTTTCGGGTTTTGTCGGACACAGCGGCAGCGTCGTTGTCGTTTTAGGACAGAAATCCTCCATGTTTAATCGCTAATCATGTGTTCCAATCATTGTAATCATTGGATGTCTTAAGCGCCTTTAATCCACCCTTTATTGCGTGCATTTAAGACCTCCGGTAGCGGACCTCCTGTTGTCCCGCGCGCATTAATCTCTTTGTGCAAACACGTGCGTGTGCGCAAGCTGCGTGGTCATGAGCTCGGACCTCCATGACCTCCTCCAAGGAGATCTGGAGCGCCCAAGACCTCCACTTGCAATCGTGGCCGTCCGGACCTCCACGGAGGTGCAGTGGCGTTAGACCTCTGCTTAGGACCTCCCGAGGCCATCTCGGCCTTTCATGACCTCCCGGGTAGATCTTGACCGTCAAGGTCCTCCTCGGACGATCTGGACCATCAAGGACCTCCTTGGAACATCTGGACCGTCCGGGACCTCCCGTGAGGTCGACGATGTAGATTTTCCTCGGGGAGATCTTGATAGTTTGGACCTTCCTTTGGAAGATCTCAACCGTTGAGGACCTCCCTTTAAATCTGGTCCGTTCAGGACCTCCTTTCCATGTTGTGGTCCGTTGGATTTAGCATCTCGGCCCCGACCTCCCCTCACCTCGCGCATGTGCGTTGCTAGGAGGTCGGGACCTCTGGACCTCTGGCGTGTCGTTGTTCACTGGGAGGTCTCGAGCCGTTAGATCTGTGATCTGTGGCTCATGACCTCCCCTGTCCTTATGGGTTTTAGAAATTCGGTGAGGTCTTAGTTAAAGCTGAAATAAGGTATAGATTTTAGAATTTCATATCTTTCTCGTTTTAAATCCAAATGAGGTCATTCAACTTGTGTTAGCTCTGTCTTGAACTTGACTTTAATCCAAAAATGATTGAAAGTTGAATTCAGCTCTAGAGCACAGTTTGCCATTAGGTTTTAAAACTCACTTTAAATATACACTCAAAAACAATACTTAACTTGTAAAATGTATAACTAATGCTCTGTAGATTATTTTTGAGTGAAACCAACTTTGTTGGTTTCCTCTATTAATGAACTCACTGTGAAAATTAGTTTTGAGCTTGTTGCTGTTATAAAAATGAGAACTTGTGCATTATAATTTTGTTCAAGTTCTTGTTTTTGAAAAATTATAGAAAGTGCAATATAGCTCCAAATGAGGTGAACTCAATTGTGTTATTCATCTCATGAAGTGCTGGTTTTACAGTAAAATTTCAGCTTCACTTCTATTCTAGAAAATTTTGCGATGAACAGTAGCATATTTCTAATTAATAAATTTGGCGAGAATTGATTTCATCATATCTTTTGCATTAAGAATCCAAATCAATTGGTTCTTGTTGCTAAATTCATGATAAATCATTGTCTTGCTGCTGTAAAATTTTCATAGCTTTCGGAGAAGTTTCTCTGTTGCGTCTTTTTGGTTTTTCGTCGTTCTTATCGGTTCTTTCTCGCTTTTCCGTTAGGTTTCGACATTTGTGGTGATCCCGAGAGTGACCCTCTGCCACAACTTGGCCAGCAACAACAAGGCAAGCAGTTTGATCATTTCCATCATTGTCCCATTACTTTAAAGCAATATATCGTTTTACTTCTATGTATGCATGCTACTTTGTGTTAAATGTAAGCTAGCAAGCCTATAGTTGCATAATCTGTAGGAATTGTTCATCCTCTACTACCATGAGCCTAGGTTATTTGCTGTGGTGGGAGCTCGTTGGATGAGCTCTTATCACTTAGTAGTTTCGATGTAAATTGCTTAGACATGCTTAGTTATCGGTAGTAATGGGCGATCATCGACTTAGTCGATGGTCTTGATCACCAAGGATAATTATTCCTCCTATATGTCCAGCACTTGTGCTTTGATTAATTGTAAAAACAAAACTGAAAATAAAGATTGATTTAGACTTGGGCATATTGGATGGATGGTGCGGTTTTTGGAATGTGGTAGTATGCTGAGTCATTAGGACCGAGTTACTTGCGCCACCGTTACGAGCAATTTTGCGTGCTAACCACACGAGGGGATATGGGACCTCTCTTGACTAAGTACTTTGGGAGGTGTTAATTATGAGCTGGTCGGTGGGTATGTTTTAATAAAATGTGTGTGTGTGGTGTTGGGAGGAGCATTGGCACCGGCTAGGTCTGTCTAATGTGTCCTTATCCCGTGGAGTTCTTGACTCGTAATTAGCATCGTCCATTGGAAATGTCTCGTAGGACTTAGCCGTCTTGCATACCAAAGGTAGTGTGCCTAAAGGAAAGGCGATGCGGCGTGTGGGTACATTGGTACACCTGCGAGGTTAAAACTATTGAATAGCCTCGCCCTAGGTTATGGACACGCCGAAACGCCTAGTAAGAACTAGACTCAACCGTTTAATTAAAACTTGATGGGTTGGCATGAATGGATGTTCATGCTATTGTTGTGGTGACTTGGGTTGGTCACTTCGGGTTGTTCTTGTTGTTGTTACGTTGTTATTATCTCGTTGTTACTTCAACATTTAAAAATGCTTTGCCAAATTGCCTTCAATCTATTATGTTATTACAAATAAATGTTGCTTTATGCTAAAATGAGTCCAAAGCCTCATCCACTTAAATAAAGCTTGCATGTAGCTATTTATAGTTACGTTATCTCACACGTAAGTCTTGCGGAGTACTTTATGTACTCATCGCCCATGGTTGTGGCATTTTGTGGCTTTTGTTGCAGAGGAAGAAGGAGAGCTCCAAGAGCCTCTCTTTTGTGCTACGTGTTGCAGTTTCTTGACGACTAGCTTGGCGGTCGGTCGGATGCCTAGGGGTTAAGGCACACCGATTGGCTTTGTGTTATAGCCATCTTTATGGCACTTTTGCTTCATTGTTATCTTTGTAGAATTGTTGCTATTTGGCCTAAGGGCCCTCTTTTGTAAATAGCTTTTCCTTATTAATATTAACTTCGGTTTGTTGCTTATGTTCTATGTGTTGTATGGAATTGATACATTCTTTTGGTGTGAGGTATGTATCTTGCATCACGAGAGTATACATCTCTCGAGACCGGTTTATTTGGTTGATAATACTAGGGTCAATTGGATGACTAAGTATTATGAGCCGAATAAACGTCGAGAATCTCCTGAGGAGCCCATTAGGGTTACTCTTCTAGAAGGTCTAAGCCTCCACTAAAAATAGGGGTGTCTTTGGACACCACCCCATCCCTTTCATTACTTGTAAACCCTAGTTTTGCTTTTGTGCTTAGGGAGTTGATAGTTGGAGGTTAGGGTTCTAGAGAGTTGGATTTGATTTCGTGCTCATGTATTGAGTCTTTGTCCTCCATTGATGGAGTGGCTGTAAACCAATACCATATCAAATCAATCCAAAGAAAGTTATCTCAAAGATGAGTTCGTTTGCTTTCTTTCTCTCTATTTGAGGATTTTGAGTCTTTCTTTGATCCGCGAGTTTTTGCTTGGTTTCTTGCCATGATCTAACTTGCTGGGACATGTGAGAACCCATCTAGGATCATCTTGATCATCAATCACCCACGAGCAAGTCTCTAGATCATATTTTACATTTGGCTCGGTTTTTGAACCTCCTTCGCTCAAACTGAAAAAGATAGGAACTTTGGCATGGATCTTTGAAATCTTTGATTGGAATAGGTTCCTAATATCTTTAGGAAGGTGTGGTTCAAATTTCGTGAAGTTTGGCCTTACGGATCAAAAGTTAGGTCGTTTTTCGTTTCGGATTGTCGGGCTGATTTTGCTGATTTTCCTGTTCACCGTCAGGAGCGGTCAGACCGCCCATTCTAGAGGTCGACCGCTGGGCAAAATATTTGACCCGCCAATATGAGAGGTCGACCGCCCAACACTTTGAGATTTGAGTTTTGGTTATTTTTGGGTGTTTTGCTTTGGGGTTGGATTGGATTCAATACTAGTCTTCATTTGTCTTGGTATATTGATCTTCATAGCTTCCATAGCTATTGGAGTGACATTTGTGTTGAATCCATCTTTTGTGAAAAAGTGGCGTGCTCCTATTCACCCCCCTCTAGTCGCCTTTTCGGTCCAACAAGTGGTATCGAGCCGGTTAGTTCAATCTTGATCTTAACAGGTCATGAACTGGCGATGGATAAGTACTCGACCAAGCCGCATGTCTTCGATGGGCTCGACTATGCCTATTGGAAGAATCGCATGCGAGTCTTCCTTGAGAGCGAAGGACAAGCTATATGGGAGGTTGTTCGATCCTCTCGCTTTTGCCCGGTTGTTACGCCGGCCAATGACCCTCTTGGCTAACAACAACAAGGCAAAGAACCTTCTATATCTTTGGGCTTGGTAGGCAAGAGTGCGATAGGATTTACAATCTTGCGACCGCACATGAGATTTGGCACACCCTCGAAACTTACCATGAGGGATCGTCCCAGATCAAGCAAGTGCGTCAGAATGTCTACAAGCGAGAGTACAACAAATTTGAGATGCGTCCTGGTGAGAGCATCGATGACGTCTTTACTCGCTTTAACAAGGTGATCAATCAGATGAAAGCTGTTGACATTGAATACTCTCAATCTGAGAATGCCACCCACCTCTTGGGTGCAATCAACACCAAGGAGTGGGAGATGAAGGCAACTGCCATAGAGGAGAACGTCGATCTCTCTAATCTCACTTTGGAGCTGCTTTATAGCAAGCTAAAGACTCATGAGATCAAGAGAGGCGGTAATCCTAAGAAGGATAACATGGCTTTGGTGGCTGATCCTTTCAAAGGGACTCCTGATGGTTCTTCTGAGTCTTCTTCTGGTTTTTCTCTTGCGTGTTTATCTGCTATTCAAGAAGAAGAGTTTGAAAGTCTTCCTGAGGCTGATTTAGCTCTTTTAGCCAAGAAAGTCACACGGGCATATAACAATGTCGAAGCAGAAAGAGAGGTGGCCTGTGACATGCTATGAGTGTGGAGAGCTATATCACATCCGCCAACCGCCCCAATTTGAAAGGTAAGGGCAACCACAAGATTGAGAAGCTTCGCTTGGAAGAAGCCTCAAGGGGCAAGTCCAAGTATGATCGCCAAGCTCATGAAGGTCGCCACAGGGTCCTTGCAGCTTTTGGAGATCAATCCATGAGCGATGTGGACTCCGGGAGCGAGGAGGACAAGGAGGAGGAGATCCCTCAAGACAAGAAAGGGAAGGTCAAGGACTTCACCAGCATGTGCTTCATGGCCGACTCCGTCGACGCCGATGACAACGATGAGGTACTTCCATCCTATGATGCCCTTTCTGCTAGATGCGATAACATATATGAGCAATTGCTTAGTCAAGACAAGGCTTTAAAGTTCACCATGGCTAGGAACAAGGATCTAGAATCACAAGTCGAGAATTTGACATTAGAGATTGTGAATGCTAAGAGTCTAGATGTTGATGAATGTTCATCCTGCCATGCTTTGCACTTCGAACTGTCTAAACTGCAATCTGCTCATGATATTGCTTTGCATCAACTTGAAAATGCTAGAACTGAGCTAATTGATGTTAAATCTGCTCCATGTGAAAAATGCTTAGAGTTTAGCAAGTTGGATGCCTCTGGTAATGTGAAATCTAGCTTTTGCTCTTTCTGCTTAGAACGCGAACATGAAGTTAAGGATATTTTAGAAGCAGTTAGAGCTAAATTTGCCAAGCTTAAGGACACAATTGATTCTACATCTTGTGCCTCTTGTGCTGCCTATAAGCTTGAAGTTGCTCATCTTAAGGAGAAACATGCTAGAGCCATTAAGGGCAAGACTTGTGAATCATGTGCTAATATTGAGAAAGAGAATGCATATCTCAAGGATACTTTAGAAAGATTCTCTAATGGTGAAAAACAGTTAAACATGATTCTAGATAAATCTAAAACTCCTTTTAAGAAGCAAGGTTTAGGATACAACTCGCCCAGACATGTCCAAGCCTAATGTCATTCGGGTCTTGGAAAATGGCTTAGTTGAATTTAAAACCCAACTTTGCAAAAAGCTGTTTTTAAATCTGCAGGTTTGTCCAACCTTCTTTTAAGGCAAAATGTGCTTCTCCCAAAGTGGTACAAAATACCATTGCACCTATTGCAAGAAGAGTGGACATTTGGTTGAGTTCTGTTGGCGAGGTTGAAGAACGCTAAGAAAAATATTGCTAGAATGTCATCTAATCAACCTAGAGCTTTTATGAGACATGGTCACGTACAAAAGAAGAACCCCGGTCTAGGATTTGTTGCACATGCTCATCATCATGTTCCTAGACAGGATGCATCTCATGTTCGTTACCATTGCTCATAATAGAAGCGCTAATAAAGTCAAGGATAGCACATCCGCTTTGCATACTACTTTCAGAGCGAGTGTCTCGATCTTGGGTTCCCAAGTCGCTTTTAACTAACTTGATGTTGAGACACATCGCTCTTTGTTCCTTGATTTTCGAGGATTGGGCGGAAGGGGAAGAACACATGGTTAAATCGACGGTGTTCACGCCACATGAGGAGACTCAAGATGGTTCACCTCCTTCACGCGATCAACCGGTGATGACTTCATCACCTTTGGAGATGATACACAAGGGCGCATTGAAGGAACTGGAATGATTAGGGTGAACGACAAGTTCATTCTCAAGGACGTCGCGCTTGTGTCTAAGCTAAGGTACAATCTCCTTTCTGTCTCACAGCTTCTTGATGATGGCTATGAGACTCGTTTTAAAAAGAATGCCTGTCGTGTGCTTGATTCTTTTGGTGAGCTCGTTTTTGGGATTTCTAGAGTTGGTAGAATTTTTGGAGCTGATTTTTCAGAATCTCTTGCTGGATCCCTTAAGTGTTTGATTGCATCTTCTTCTGATATCTGGCTTTGGCACCGACGTTTGGGGCACATTGGTTTTGATCATCTGACACGAGTTAGCGGCCTTGATCTCATGAGAGGTTTGCCTAAACTCAAAGTCATCAAGGATGTTGTATATAAGCGCCTGTAGGCATGGCAAGCAAGTTGCCGCCTCACACCCATCATTGACTATGGTCATGGTGACGGACCGGATAGTTACTTCATATGGATCTTGTTGGTCTGCTAGGGTTCGATCGATCGGTGGCAATTGGTACATTCTTGTCATAGTCGATGATTTTTGAGATACTATTGGGTGTTCTTTCTTGCTTGAAGGATGAGGCTTTTGATCATTTTCATGACCTTGTTCTTCGTTTGGGTTCGAACTTCACGGTGCCTTGAGAGCGATCCATGATGACAATGGCACGGAGTTCAAGAATGCTTCTTTTGCCTCTTTTTGTGCTGAGCGCGGTATTGAGCATCAGTTCTCTTCTCCACACGTCCCTCAACAAAATGGCGTTGTAGAAAGGAAGAACATGACTCTAGTTGAGATGGCTAGAACGATGCTGGATGAGTATAGCACACCGAGGAGGTTTTGGGCCGAAGCTATTGCTACAGCTTGCCATATTTCAAATCGTGTCTTTTTGAGACCGTCTTTGGGCAAGACTTCATATGAGCTTCGTTTTGGTAGAAAACCCTCTGTCTCTCACTTTCGAGTCTTTGGATCGAAGTGTTTTATTCTCAAGACAGGAAACCTAGATAAATTTGAATCAAGGACTTGTGATGGCTTATTTCTAGGTTATCCTGCTCATTCGAGGGGTTTTTGGGTTTTTAATGTTGAAACTAACATTGTCCAGGAGACATGCAATGTCACCTTTGATGAGACTAGCCCTGGAGCTAGATCCGATGTTTCAGGTGACTTACAGGTGACAGAGAGCATTTTTGTTGAAGATGTGGATGAACTTGATTTTGCTCCTTCACCTGTTGTCGATGTTCTGTGCAAATTGCCCAAGCTCGAGAACACCTTTCTCGCTTCACCTCCAATTGAGGCTCTGCTGCGACTTCTTCATCGGCAGATACTGCGGAGGTTGAGGAGATGCTATCTCCCTAGCGCTCCTTTGCACATTGAAGCAACACCCTCCGGATCGATGATTGGCAATCTCCATGAGCGAGTCACTCGCCTGTATCATGATCCGAGTCTTTTCTCTCACTCTGCATTTGTAGCTTCTTTTGAACCCAAAGATATATCACATGCTTTATCGATTCTAGTTGGGTCAATGCCATGCATGAGGAGTTAGAGAATTTTGAAAGAAATAAAGTTTGGAACCTTGTAGAACCTCCTTGTGGACATAATGTTATAGGAACCCGTTGGGTGTTCAAAAATAAACAAAATGAGGATGGTTACGTGGTTAGAAACAAGGCTAGATTGGTAGCTCGGGGCTTTAGCTTGAGTTGAGGAGTTAGATTTTGATGAGACCTTCGCTCTGTTGCTAGATTAGAAGCCATTCAGCATCTTGCTTGCATTTCTTTGCATCTAAAGGTTTTAGGTTGCATCAAATGGATGTTAAGAGTGCCTTTCTGAATGGTTTTATAGAGGAGGAAGTGTATGTTAGGCAACCCCCTGGTTTTGAGAATCCCAAGCACCCTGATCATGTTTTTAAGCTATCCAAAGCCTTGTATGGTCTTAAACAAGCCCCTAGAGCCTCGTATGATAGACTTAAGACCTTCTTGCTTAAGAATGATGTTGAAATGGGAAAAGTTGATAAGACTCTTTTCATTCTTAGGCATGGCAATGACTTCCTGCTTGTTCAGATATATGTTGATGATATTATCTTTGGTGGTTCCTCTAATGCTCTTGTTTCAGCTTTTTACGAGACCATGTCCGAGGAATTTGAGATGAGCATGATGGGAGAACTCAATTACTTTACGGGGCTACAAATCAAGCAATGCAAGGAAGGATATTCATCCATCAAGCGAAGTACACCAAGGATTTGCTCAAGCGTTTTGATATGGGTGATCGCAGTTTATCGCCACTCCCATGGCGACTTCGATCGCTTTGGATCGAGATGAGGAAGGAGAAGCCGTGGATCAACGCGAGTACCGCAGCATGATCGGCTCCCTCTTGTACCTGATGGCCTCAAGACTGGACATCCACTTCGCGGTCTGCCTCTGCGCGAGGTTTCAGGCGTCACCGAGGACTTCACATCGCCAAGCCGTTAAGCACATCTTCAGGTATTTACACTCTACCCTTCAGTATGGCATTTGGTATTCTTGTTCTTCTTCGCTGTCCATTCGGGGGTTTTCAGATTCTGATTTTGCGGGCTGTAGGCTAGATAGAAAGAGCACATCCGCACATGTCATTTCTTAGGCACTTCTCTTGTCTCTTGGTCATCTAGGAAGCGGTCTTACATTGCACAATCCTTCTTTGAAGTTGAATATGTAGGCTGCTTTGCTAGTTGTTGTAGTCGATTTTGTGGATGGTCTCCACTCTTAAGGATTTTGGGTTAACTTTGCTAGTGTTCCTCTTTTTCGTGACAACACTTCTGCTATTAACATTGCTAAAAACCCAGTGCAACATTCTAGGACCAAGCACATAGACATTCGCTATCACTTCCTTAGAGATCACGTTGAGAAGGGTGATATTGTGCTGCATTTTGTGGAGTCCGAGGCTCAGTTAGCCGATATCCTCACCAAGCCTTTAGACCCAACAAGGTTTGCCACCTTGAGGAGTGAGTTAGGGGTAATTTATCCCTATGGGTTGGTTTGAGGGGGAGTTGGATCTTTTTTGATCTTTCCTTGTTCTTTTGATCTTTTATTTGATCTTCTTTTGATCCTGTTGATCTTTTAGGTCTTTTTGAGCTTTCTTGCATCTCATTGTATCATATTGCATTCATATGAAAAATCCAAAAAGATGCATTGTAATATAAGCTTTTCTGCTTATCTTTTAAAATTGATGAAGCTTTGCTTATTACCCTTATGGAGCTTTAGTGTTTCAATTCTTGCTCAATGCCATGTCTAGTTCTTTGACTTGCTAGAATTATCATGCTTTCACATGTGTAGCTAAGTCTTTCTTTGTATGGGCTAGAACTTGAAAAACAACTTGAACTAAGAAATTAGCAATTTGTGAATTGTTTAGCGATTCTTAATTAGTGCTCCTTTTGTGACATTGGCCTGTCAAAATTGCTTTGTTAGCTCTTGAATCTAGCTTTGATCATTACTTGAGCTTCTTGTGTTCTTGAGAATCTAAAACTGCTCGTGTGCAAA
Source organism: Phyllostachys edulis (assembly GCA_036346405.1). Taxonomy (NCBI): domain Eukaryota; kingdom Viridiplantae; phylum Streptophyta; class Magnoliopsida; order Poales; family Poaceae; genus Phyllostachys; species Phyllostachys edulis. The sequence goes on from CM070566.1 coordinate 15,597,713, forward strand.
ATAAAAAATGATATCTTTTGTGCGAAAAAACTGATCTCACCAATCCTTTCTCATGAGACGGCTCGCCATTGTACTAGGCATGAACTCAGGGGGAGTTTTGGATGACCTAGACCACTCTCTTAAGCTTTTGTTGCTTGGGATGGTCGTAGTGAGGCTTGAGATCTAGCACAATGCTAAAAATGCAAATTGTCAAATTGGTTGAAGCTTAGGAAGAGATTGTGGATGGCTCCTAGTCCAGGATCTTCTTTACTAAGATAGACATTTTATCAACTTGAATATTCATTGCAAATAAAAAACAGTTGAAAATGGGCATTTGAGAAAATTGAGCAAAATGATTCAATTCAGGACCTTTTTGTTTCTTAATGTGGTCATGGTTAGCTTTTTGATCTAACTTTGACATTTTGACATGGCCAGTATCATTTTAGGATCACTGTTGATGAACTTGCTAGATTTGAAGCTTTGCTTAAAATGCTAAAATTCATTGCTTTGTATTGAGCCTTCTTGCTTAGCTTTGTTATATATGTCTTATCATGATCTTGCTAGCTATTTGTTAGGCTTGATATGTTGTTTGTGCAACCTTAGAAATGCTAACTTGTTCTTTTGGGTAATCTCCAAAGCTTCTTGTACTCAAAAATTGAAAAATACAAAAAAATTTGAAGCCACTCCATTGCATTTCATACATGCTCCATCTTATGCTTTTTCCTCATTCTGCATTTGTCATCTCTGGACGAGAGGAAGGCGTGATTCCTTGATGACTCCATTGTCAAAGGGGGAGAAGAAATGTTAAAAAATGTGTAAAGGGGAGAAGTTGTTTGAAAAAGGGGGAAGTTGTTTGAAAAAAGAGGGAGCTACTTGGAGAAAAATTGAAATTTTGAGATCATAGTGAGGGGGAGTTTCTTATTTGCATTCTTATGGTTTTATTGTCATTTCTGAAATTGAATTGCAAATCTTGATCCTCACAATGATCAAAGGTCATATCGAACAATTGTTCTTTCATATGGACCTTAAGTGAGTTTTTGACTCCTTTCTGGAATTTGAAGCTTTCGTGCTTTCTTTTGCCGTATCTCACTTGCTAATACTATTCTGGAGCCAGCTTGGTCATTTCTTCTGCTTTTTCTTGCATTTGGACCAAGTTGTGCCTTTGAACGAAAACGACGTGTTTTTACTTTTCAAACCTCTAAAATCGCTTTTGTGGAAAATTACCAATGTATTCATCAAGGGGGAGATTGTGGATATCATGGGGATATGCCTGAGATCTTAGGATGATGTTACAATTGGCAATGTCGTTGACGGTTTGTCGAATCACGTGTTTTCGGCAAAGTTCCAGTTTTGTCAGGTCTCTGGCGGTCTGACTGGCCATGGTGGTGGTCAGACCGGCCATGCCTTGACTTGATTTTTTCGAATGAAATAGTCTTGGCGGTCGACCGCCAAAGTGGCGGTCGAGCCGGCGATGGAGCGGTCGACCGGCGTTGTTTGAGCGGTCAGACCGGCCATTGCAATATTTTGGATTCTGAAGCTGGGCCAAAAATAGAAGGTGTAGGCAAGTGAGGAGATGCTTCTGCACTTGGTCTCATAATTTTTGGAGCCTCCAGGCAAAAGTTCTATTGGTTTGAAATTTCCAGAAGGTTTCAGATTTCCAGGATGGAATTTTGGTTAAGTCATGGACTGGCGGTCAGACCGGCCTTTGGTCGGGCGGATCGGCCGTGAGAGCGGTCGACCGCCAAGGTGGCGGTCTGACCGGTTGTGAACTGGTTCGTCGTCCTTCGTGGCGGCGACTTTTGGAAGTTAGGTCAAGTTCATGAGTTTCAGTGCATATGTGTTGCATGATGCATGTTTTGACTAACGTGGGTCAAGTTGTGAAGAACTTGTTCCCGGATTCGTTTGCTTGTCTATTCTTTGTGCGAGGTTGCTTGGTGGTCAACGATGGTCAACGGCGAGGATGATCGGGACTAGGCTTGGAGAGCCGAGGTCCGAACGATCGGCGATCTTTGGGTGAGGTCAATGAACTCAAGTGTGGTGCAGAATGGACAAGGGTAACCGAACGGGCAGTTCGGTGCGACTGGTTCGATCAAGCGGTGCGGGGGTCGGTGCAAGTGCCATGGTGGTTTCGGTGGGAGCCGGATGGGAGAGACTTGCCGACATGAAGAGAGCCGTTGATCAACCTACACGTGACGAAGCATGGAGGTGCTTCACGAAGATGGGACTCGGTCTTTGCGAAAAGATCGAGAAGGGGTATTTTGGTAATTTTACCAAATACCGCCTTGGTGACCTTTTGCCAACTCACAGCGCAAAGATGGTGCAAGGTGAAGCGGATTAGGTCAAGAGATGAAGACGGCGCTTTAAAACGCGTGCGTATGTGTCCCGTTTATTTTGGGCCTTAACGGGAGCCCATTAGGGTTACTCTTCTAGAAGGTCTAAGCCTCCACTAAAAATAGGGGGTGTGCTGGACAGCCACCCCATCCCTTTCATTACTTGTAAACCCTAGTTTTGCTTTTGTGCTTAGGGAGTTGATAGTTGGAGGTTAGGGTTCTAGAGAGTTGGATTTGATTTCGTGCTCATGTATTGAGTCTTTGTCCTCCATTGATGGAGTGGCTGTAAACCAATACCATATCAAATCAATCCAAAGAAAGTTATCTCAAAGATGAGTTCGTTTGCTTTCTTTCTCTCTATTTGAGGATTTTGAGTCTTTCTTTGATCCGCGAGTTTTTGCTTGGTTTCTTGCCATGATCTAACTTGCTGGGACATGTGGGAACCCATCTAGGATCATCTTGATCATCAATCACCCACGAGCAAGTCTCTAGATCATATTTTGCATTTGGCTCGGTTTTTGAACCTCCTTCGCTCAAACTGAAAAAGATAGGAACTTTGGCATGGATCTTTGAAATCTTTGATTGGAATAGGTTCCTAATATCTTTAGGAAGGTGTGGTTCAAATTTCGTGAAGTTTGGCCTTACGGATCAAAAGTTAGGTCGTTTTCGTTTCGGATTGTCGGGCTGATTTTGCTGATTTTCCTGTTCACCGTCAGGAGCGGTCAGACCGCCCATTCTAGAGGTCGGACCGCTAGGCAAAATATTTGACCCGCCAATATGAGAGGTCGACCGCCCAACACTTTGAGATTTGAGTTTTGGTTATTTTTGGGTGTTTTGCTTTGGGGTTGGATTGGATTCAATACTAGTCTTCCATTTGCATCTTGGTATATTGATCTTCATAGCTTCCATAGCTATTGGAGTGACATTTGTGTTGAATCCATCTTTTGTGAAAAAGTGAGCGTGCTCCTATTCACCCCCCCTCTAGTCGCTTTTCGGTCCAACAACCTCGGCCTTGTATGTCCCCATGACGGTGTCACGGTAAGCGGACCTCAAGGCCGTGCAATGTCGCACCAGGCGCTTGCGGAGGACCTCATTCAGGGTGCAACCGCGAGCACCAATGGCCATGAGGGACAGCGGCGAGAAGATGAGGTTGCTACTAGCGTTCATGCTGGCCAACTGCTGATTGAGGCGCACGGCTACAGGGGCAGATCTAGCTAGGTTCATGGGTGTTCAGCTGAACACCCAAAATTTTTGTGCAAAATTTCAGTATATATAAGATATAAAACATGTATATATTAGAAGTAGAATTCAATCAGCGTCTACGCCTCACAGTCTCGCCAGGGCACCACGCTCACACTCGCCGCTCGCACAGTCGCGCCTCACATCGCAGTCGAGCCCAGCCCACAGTGGCTCGGGCGCTCGGCGCATTCGCAGCACTCGGCAGTTGCCAACTTGCCATGCCCGAATGAATGCCCATTCATTCATTCAATATCCCAGCTCCCAAGGCCCAAGCAGCAGCCCATTTCGGCATTTCATCTTCCTCGTTCGTCATTGAAAACTGCTCAGACCCTAAAATCTCAATCCCCAATCTGAATCTCTCTGACTCTCTCTATCTCTCACACTGCAAGTCTGCAACCAGCAGGCGCCATGGGGAGAACCGGAGTTCGGAGAAGGGGAGGACCGAGCCACCGAGGGGCGAGGAGGCGACTGGCGAGAAGGCGAGGCGAGGACCGGAGGCGGAGGGGCATAGCGACGGCGGCGGTGCGGCCACGGCTTGCTCGTCGGCACTGCTGCTCCGAGCGACTTGGCGAGGGTGAGGCGCTGCTGGTCTGCTGCTTGAGCGACGGGCGAGTCGTCTGTATTTGTTGCTCGAGGCCCGAGCGGCCGGGCGAGGCGAGTCTTGCCGCCGCCTGGCTCTTTGCTCCGACCTCCGAGCGATCGGGCGATCGCTGAAGCCGAGTCGTGAGGCCGTGAGGCCGTGCCACCGTGGGCGAGGAGGCGATCGGGCGAAGGCGAGGCGAGGACCGGAGGCGGAGGGCATAGCGACGGCGCGGTGGGTTACGGCTTGCTCGCCAAGCGCTTCTGCTCCGAGCGACGGGCGAGGGTGAGGCGCGCTGTCGCCGCTTCGAGCGACCGGGCGAAAGTCGTCGTATTTGTTGCTCGAGGCCCGAGCGACGGGCGAGGGCGAGTCTTGCCGCCGCCCGGCCTGCTGCTCCGACCTCCGGCGACGGGCGATCACGAGTCGTCCCGTGAGGCCGTGAGGCCGTGCCACCGTGACCCCGTCGGCAGGGGCGAACCGGCCGTCGGCCCGTCTCGGCATCTTCTCCAGAGCCTGAGAGTCAGGTAACGAGGTAATCCCAAATCCCAATTCCTAAATGGCTAAATTGACAAATCCCTAATTCCCAATCTTGTATGTATGTGAATTAAAGTGATGAATTGTGGTCCTGAATGGCTGAATCTTCAATGATTCAATCTTGTATGTATGCGAATTGTAGATATTAGAGCTTTGAAAAATGGAGAAGAAGTCTGTCAATTTGAAATCTTTGTGGGAGAGAGCCGGATCATGCTGCATCATGCTGTTTTATTTTCTAGAGATTTATATCTACTGATGTTAATGTGATGTTCACCTGTTCCTTTCGTATCTCCTTTATGCCACATATCCCTAAGCTAGCGAAGGGAAGATTTGGTGCCGTATTAAGTTGAAATTTTTTGCTTGCCAGTGTTTTGCATATGTTCCTGAACTTGGCAAGAACAATAGGGACCTGACAGGTCTGAGTGATAGCTTTGTGTAAACCTCATATGCATTGCAAGAAATTTACATTGCAACAAATCTAGGGGAAACCGAGTAATTTAGTAAACCAACATGCTAAAATACCTTGTCATGATTTGATGATAAAAGAGAGCCGCTAGACATTGAAATAATCAGTCATACTTGACTATGCCTCGTAACATTGACATAATCAGTCATGCTTGACTATGCCTCATAATTCTTGATGGAGTGTGTGTCTTACTGTTGAAAAGTCAAGGATCTCCATTGCTTTCATGCTGAAATGTTTTTTTGTAACTTCGAACACCCATCCTGAAAATCCTGGGTCCGCCACTGCACGACGAGCGTCTTCAGGCCGGAGGTGGACTGTCTAGGCGCCATCAGTGTTTTGGTCACAAGTAGAGAAAAAATAAACGGAAATCTTGGCGAAGATTTTTAAACAATTTTTAAATTCAAATTTAGTTACTGGCCAAGATCTCAGTAAAATCTCGGTAATGTTGGCCAAATTTTTTTGATTTAAAAAATTCCAAAACATTTTGGCTGGTTAAAAAATATACCTGGTCCCGCTAAGATTGTAACATCCCAAAAATCTCAATTTTAGGAAAGTATAATGAAAATAAGTGGGAGAATAATTTTGGGCACGTTTACATGTGGGAAAGATTATTTGGGCGTGTTTTGGAAATTTTCATCAAAAGAAACAATGCATTTATATGAAACGACAACTTGTAAGAATATTCGAGAAAATCACAGAGTAGATAAAATCCTAAACAATTTACACGAGTAACCATACTTTGTCTAGATTCTCCACAAAAAAATTCAAAAATTTGGGAGCATGTTGATAGGTTTAAAATTTTGGCGAAAGCCTCAGCCCTTTTATGGAAATTCCAAATTCCATTTGAAATTCCCGCTTGCATTTCGGGCCGAATCCCAGCCAGCCCATTTATATGTGCCCGCTCTAGCCCAAGCTAGTTCCCCTCGCTCTCGCACTCGTTGACACGCTGGGCCTGCTTGTTAGGTGGTGTCTTCCACCTCACGCTTGCTTGCACGCCACATCACCAGAGTGCCCTTGCCTACTCCGCCGCTTGCCCACTGATTTCCGTTGCCGTACACCATTTCGCGCCTAGCTACCCTGTCACCTCCGGCAGCTTTTGCCCATGCTAGCTACCCATTCATGGCGATTATATCCAGCGCTGGCGAAGACACCAGGGCAGACCGCAAGTATCTCACACTGCCGCCGGCGTCTCACCATTTTTCTCACGCGATTGTCCTAGCTATTTAAGCTCTAGAGCATGCACTGTAATCCTCATCTCGCCCATGTTCCATTTCACGCAAGCCTGAGCTTCATAGCTCCTTGGTTTTGTAGGAACGTTTGCGTTGTTCTCGACACCAGTGAGCGCGCCTCTACACCATTCCCGCTGTGGTGAGCTTCCTCACCCACGACGCCCACATCATCTTGATCCTCATGCATCACTCATTCCTCTTCTATGCTTAATGCAGCCCCGAAAGTCTTGTAGCTCGATCGCATTCGCCTTGATCCTCAGCTCCGGCGCACACTTGAGCTCGCCAACGTTCGAGCCCAAGTTGATTGTGTCATAAGGTGTTATACACTCCACTGATGCTAATTCCTCACTCAATGTAGGCAATCTCGTCCTAAATATGAGCTTCACTCTCATTTTCCCCATTCACGGCCGCCGCCGCCATTTATGTTATTCTTTGAAACCCGGTGAACCTCAGGCCGATTCCCTGCATCTACACCATCCTTAACACCTCAGTAACCTAATGCGACACTTCTTGTAGCACCTCCGTTGCTGTGGTGAACTGCCGTCGTGGACCTCCTCTGCGCCACCGTTGCTCATCATTGACAGGTTGTTCCAGAGCCTCCCCGACCTCATCTTCCGCACCCTCGTGGTTGTGGTAATTGATTCTCATGCGTGCATCAATTTACCGAGGGAGAGTCCCTAGTGCGATTCCCCCTTAACCACTCATGGCACTGCTGTGGTTGCATGCTGCCGGCACGCCTCCAGTGACCCTAGGTCCCCGTGCCTAGCCCAGTAGCATCGCTTGGAGTCATTGATTCCAGTCTGACACTCCTTTAGCTCAGGAAATGCCTCCTACGCGAAGTGCATGACAGACCCGAGAGGCTCCGCTCCTCATCTCCATCGCGCCGCTGATTTCGTCCACCTCTCCAGCCACTTTTACCTCCCCTGGCATCGCATGGGCTCCCTTTACCCATTTCTGAGCTCCCTCAAGCTTTTCCGCGCATGCCTCACCGCCGACGAGCTCCTTCCCCTCTCGGCCTTGTGCGTGCCCAGCTCCTTCCTTCCTCTCTCTCTGCCTCTGGGGCCAACGTGTTTAAAAGTTAATTATCACTTAATGATAGTAGTTAAACATACTAAGTCAATGACAAGTGGGACCGGCCGAGAAAATAAACAAAAATATGATTTTAAGTATGTTTAGTAATTGAGTCTATGACATGTGCGACCACCTCTATTTTATAAATAAAATCCAAAGTATAAAACTTTAAGTCACTGACGAGTAGGCCCCACATGTAAGTTAACAAGAATTCAGAAAAATGTGAAAGCCGCTTTCAGTTCAGAGGAAAATACGCTTTCTTAGTTGGAAAATGTAAACCTCAGTAGAACTCAGAGGAAAATACACTTTCACTGTTGGAAAGCATAAATATCAGAAAATATGCTTTTGACGTCACCTCTTTTTAATTTCTAGAATTTTCAAACCGAACCAAATTAAAACATTAATAACTTTTGCATATGAACACCAAATTAAATTAATATTTTTTTATAAATTCATCTAAAATCATACTCTACCTGAATATGCAAAAATATTTAGATTTTGTTGTTGTTGAAATTATTGTTCTATATTTAATTTGCTTCTGGCTCTTTTGATTAGACGTCAATTGTTAAAGCGAAATTTACAACGATCATCTGTCCTCTTATCTACTATTTTAATTATTGTACTTCTTTTTGCAAAATCTATTATGCATGCGTGTATGTTTGCTTAAAATTGTTATATTTGGGGATAACGGTAGTTATAGTCCCACTCGATACGTAATCCTATATGAAATATTGATATCCTTATTGTTGTAGCCATTAGGATATGATTTAGACAATGAATGATGTCAAATTGGGCTTTTCGAATGCAATATCACATAAATGCTTAGCTTGGCTTTAGTCTTCACAAAAATTAGAAAAATAGATGACATGTTGAATACGAGTTTGAGAGATTTTGAAATGATGGTCCAGAGGGGTTTACCTTTATTATTTTGTATACAAAAACTTAGTTTGTGTTGCGGCGAGTTATATTATAATATGAGAAGTGTGAGAGGTGTATCTTACAAATAGATAGGGGGAGATGCTCACCCAGGTCAAGTAAGGACCGAACACCAGTATATACGACCGAAGCATAAATGTACAACCACATGTGCCGGTATGGGACGGCCTTAGCCAATTAAGTCATCAAAAACTAGCCTTGCACGTTGGTAGGCTATGGTAGTACGAGCATGACCGGTGTAACCATGTTCAAAGGGGCTCCCATCACCGAGGTGTTGGGAAGAAAGCCTTCCGACACAACGATGAATGCCTCACTGAGACGGGGGTGTACCCGGGTGAAGTGAGGGTGTTCATTCGCCGGGCTTGTGTAGGGTTAGGACTAGGTGATGTAAAGACTTCGGTGCGTGCTCTAGACTGCTTACCAAAGGTTAGTGAGCGGTGGTATCGACGGATGCCGAACAAACTAGAGAATTCGTCTGATGTGGGTAAAGTTGTATATCTCTACAGAGTGTAAATCTATTTAAATAGACGTGCTCATGGTCATGTGCGTGCTTAGTGCATTATTGCGGGGTATAGTCTTGGTTTTTACAAAATTGGTTCTTGTTGGAAAATGAGGGATTGGTTTTTGTTGTGTTATTTGAGTTGAGTGTCATGTCTATAGCTGAGAACAAGATGTTGATCACAACCGAGGAGGGTTGTGATTTATTATTTATCAAGCACTTACTTATTGTCCTTTATCTATTTAACTGCTCTTTAAATTTCCGTTACAAAGTACTACGTATTGATAATGCAAATAAAACTTGCTTAATGCTGAAAATAACTTATAGCATAGAGCCTCATCCTTTGTTAGCCATACATATATATAAACTTTATGATACACTACAAGTCTTGCTGAGTACTCAATATACTCAATATTACTTAAATTGTTGTTCAGACTTAGATGATGAGTATATGCCGGACAATACTTTCTTTGTACCCAGTACCGTAAGGTTCGGTGATGGGTCTTTCTAGGCCTTGTTTTTTATCGGTTGCCTGAGGGTTTGGATGGGCGTACCGCTGGACCATTTTGGTTTATTCACTATGCTTTCCGCTACACTCTGTTGTTTACTTGAACTTTATTTGGCTAGTCGGCCCTTGTAATATAAAGTTTATAATCGCTTAAGTTCTGTACCGTATTGGTTTCATTTTGTATGTATGTATGGATGTGTATGTCATTGTTGTGGATGTGTGTACTAACCATTGATCGTGGGATAGTACGGTACACACATAAGAGCTTCGGGTATTCAAAGCCCGGTGTCCAAATAGAGATTTCCGGCGGGTACCGGCCAGTAACCAAAACCCTGGGCGCCATTGGAAGCTTTCGTGTGCAGACAAAAAACCACCTCTAACATTGCTGTTTATTTATTGGGTGAAAACCTATTCCGCAAAGGTGAAAACCTATACGAGCTCTAAATCATCACATGTATCATGTATGGTAAGAATGCATAAATGAAGAAAATAACATCGATTTTTCTTCTTCTTCCGAGACAACCCTAATAGTCATTTGGAACAGAGGAGGGTTTGTGGAAAGTTTTGGGATTCGATTGGTGTGATCATGAAGACATTTTGTATCGCGAAAAGAAATTCTATGGCCATAATGCCATATTAAATGGTAGAATATATATTCCCTGCGAATGTCTCGGCTTTCAGGTGTATGTTCTCAGTGCCTTGTTTAATTAGGAAGGTATATATTTGTTCAGAATCCTGTTTAAGGAAGGTATAAATCAATCTATGCCGAAGGCTTTCATGGTCCACAACGTGCGCCATCAATGCACTTCATGACCCATTCAGCCATGCAAACAACAAACCGAAACATCAATGCGAACAGCCATGCAAAAACGGAAAACAATAAACACAAAAATCAGCTCATTAAGGATTATTCAACTATTTCGTGTGAGAACTATGGAAATCCAAATCCTTTTAACGTGAGCGAATATGAGCGGATAGGTAGGGTGATGAATATACGTTTCACCGTGTGTACGATCTTCGAGCTCTATATATAGCCGGCCTAGCTACACCAATCTTCTTCACACCAAGAGCTAGAGAAATCACATCAATAGAATCTACAGCTATCTACCGAGCTAAAGAGGCATTAGGGACAACATCAATGGCGGCGTCCATGTCAACTAAGGCTACCATTCTCCTGCTCTTCGTTGGCGCTCTTCTCTGTCATATCCATGGAGGTATTGATACAATGTTGATATTTATAGTTTAATTTCGTGGATGCCCATCGTACTTGATCTTACTTACTATACATGAATGAATCAATATAATGAAGGTGACGCGGGTGCTGAGGAGGAGCAGTGCCAGCTGTCCGACATACACATCTCTACGGTGTCGACGGGGACGGAGCACAAGGTGACGGTCGACAACCAGTGCTCGTGCCCGCAGTCGGGCGTCGTGGTCTCGTGCCCGGACGGAGTGCCGAGCGGCGTGGACAGGACGAAGATCCGCCTGGTGGACAGCAACGGGCACCTGTGCCTCGTCGACAATGGCTGGCAGATCGCCAAGGGCTCGCCGGTGACCTTCACGTACGCGTCCAGCACGGCGCTCGAGTTCACCATCTACAACGCCACGCCGCGGTGTTGATCCATCTCGATCCTTATCTAGCTAGTTGGGTAAGGTTAGGCACGTAAGGATCGATATCGGAGTGCTGGATGAAATAATAATAATAATAATTGTTGGGACCCGAATGTAACATCTCGATTTTCAGAATCGGAATGTTGATGATTAATTTGGCGATCTAATAAATATTTGACTGTGTTTTAAAATTATCTCATGTTTAATTAAAAGATTGTTTTTAAAATCAAATCGAATAGGTTGAAAGGTTGCATAAAATAAAATTAATTTATTAAATCGAATTGTTTGAAGATGTTGACTAAAATTAAATTATTTTGATTTCTTGTTTTCGCATGCATTTCAAAAGTCATGTTATCATACATTCATTCGTATCGTCGCTTTCTCTTCCAGTTCGACTGGCAGAAGACGAAATGCCTATGTGCCCCTTTTCTCCATTTTCCCTTCACTACAAATCCCATCCAACAGTCAAAAACCCCATGCCACCTTCCCCTTCTTCTCCCAGCCTAACCCATCCTCCCCACTGCCATTTCCTCCCACCTTCAACTGTCATTTCATTTCCACAACAGAATGTGCTCTGTTCTTCTAAAACATGCACTCATTTCAACCACCTTCTCTCCTCTCAATCCCAGCCAAAAACTAAAAACCATCCCATGCATGTTATACCGCTGCGATCGTCGTCTCGAGAGTGTTCCATTTTACTGACTAATTCGTGTATGCGATGTCATTTGAGCGAGTTGAAGAAAAGGAGGAAGAATCGCAACTGTCTGTCGCGGCTCGTTGCGGCCAGGAAGAAGAAGAGGAGCGCAATGGCGGTGGCCATGGCTTGCTGCGGCCATGGCGAGGTTGAGCTGGCCCACTGCGATGGTGGTGCATGCATGCGGTGCACGGCCGGCGCGACACGTGCTTGCATGCGTGCGGGCTCGACCACATCGGCATGTGCGATGTCGTGACGGTCCGGAGCAAAGCCAGCACATGCATGCGGTTGAACGAGGGTAGTGGCTCAGCACACGGCCATGGCCGGAGCTGTGCATGCAGGTGGAGCCGTGCATGCAGTGGCAACTTGGCATGGCACATGCACGCATGCGGCGCAGCCGAGAGCAAGTCAACGGTGGCATGGCCCGGGCCCGGGCGTGCATGAGGCCGAGCCAAGCTCCAAAGCTGGCGGCGGTGCATGCATGCATACGCAAGGCGCGCGATGTAGTGGAGTGCAAGGTCGAGTCTGACCATGCATGCGGGTGGGGCAGGCATGCACGCGGAGTGGTAGCTTCGTGCGGCCAGAGACGCGGATGCTAAGGCCCGGCCAAGCCGTGGGCACAGCAGCGGGACCCGGTGCGGCGGACGCGGCGTCAAGGTGGCCTGCGGTAGCCTAGCTGAGGCTACACTGTAGTGGCAGCCTAGCCCAGCGCGGTGCGGCGCGGCCAGCACACGTGGTGCGGTGGCTGGTGCAAGCGGCATGCTAGAGCCAAGGCGGCATCTAAGAGGGGGAGAGAGAGGGGTGCCTGGCGCGCGGCAGCCTGCAGCTGGCTGGTGCGGTGTGGCCTAGTAGCACGCCAGAGCCAGCAGACAAATACAAGGCTGTGGTGGCGGTGGCCCATCTTGCAATGACCGAGAAGGCGGCGTCGACGCAGAGAGGCGGTGTCGGCGCGGCAGCAGCCAGATCCGGGCCAACTCGATTGGGGAGGAAGAGCAGAGTAAGGGAAGAGGGAATTCAGGAGGGAGAAGGAAGAAAGAGAGAAAGAGAGATGAAAGAAAAAGAAAGAGGAAGGAAGAAGAAAAGAGGTTGTTGGCTGGGAGAAAATAAAAGAAAAGCAGCCGACTGGAAGAAAAAAAAAAGAGAAAAAGAAAAGAAAAGAGAAAAGAAATAAAACAAAAGAAAAGATAAAAGAAAAGGAAAATGGGAGAATAGAATAAAAGACATGGGCACAAGTTCGACGTCGAAATCGACTAACACGGAACCAACGATGACGACGGCGGATGCGGACGAGAGGCCGAGCGGGACACAGAATCGGCGACGACGATGACGGACGTAGACGAGAGGTCGAGTGGGACGCAGATCCAACGATGACTAGGGGTGAAAATGGATCGGATAGTTTTCGACCGATCCGGACGAAAACGGATTCAGATTATCTTGGATCGGATTTTTCTTAGATAATTTTCGGATAAAAAACGAATTCGGTTTTTTTTGTTGGAAACGAAAACGAATACGGTAGGCATGCTATTCAGCGGATACGGATACGAATACGAATATAGATTATCCGGATAAGACGAAGTCCGGATATCCGGATTTCGACCCAAAAGAGGATTTCGGCCCAAGAGAGAAAAGGAGATTTTAATTGATTTCCGAATTTCAGAAAATGCAACAAATCAAATAGCCTTTTAGAAAATAGCAAATAGAGTTAAAAAAATTCTAGAAAAAATCATAGAAATTCCTTGAATTATTTCGAACTTAATAAAATTAATTCCAACTTAAAGTTGGTTTTTATTTTTGTACATAAATTATTTTTTATCTCTGAAAAATAGGAAAAACATTTTTAAAATCCAGAAAATTCAAGAAAATAATTAAAATTCATTTTTCACTTTAAATTCAATAAAATCCTAGAAAACTCAATAAATTTTATTTTTGACATTAAAAACTAGGAAATTAAATAATTGACTTTATTTTATTTTTTAACCAAGAAAGCTCATTTAAATCTCGAAAATCCAATAAAATAATAAATTTATTAATTTTATTTTTAGTAACATGCTTTGGGATGTTACAGTCATTTGCGTATAGATTAGCAGTCTGATCAATGTTAGTGTGAACTAAGTTTTATATATGTATGTGATGAATTAAGTGTGAATGCGTGATGACTTGTGACTTTGTGAGTTATGACTTATGAGCTAAATATGGTAAACTAAGTGTTATGTTTATGATAAACTAGTTAATTGAGCTTGCTAGTGCCAATATTATGTATGGTTACTGAAAATATGAATAATTCATAAATGTTTGTATCAAATAAACTAGTTATATGTTTTCGTTCATTTCTGGTATACAATTTAAGGGGTTTTCATGTTATGAAAAATATCCACGACCGTATTTGTTTTGATTCGTATTCGCTCCATATTCATATTTGATATTATTCGTATCCGGGGTTTTCGTATTCGTATCCGGATCTGGGAAAAAAATGAAAACAAATATGGTAGAGCCATTATCCGTCCATATCTGATCCGTTTTCACCCCTAGCGATGACTACAGCAGACAAGTGGCCGAGACAATGACATTCGATGGTGATTCGCATGCCTAGTGTTACGGTAAAATCCTTATTGTTAATTGTGTTACCACGTTTATGTTATTAGTTTATGCAGGTTTAGTGTAAATTGTCTAGTAGCTTAGACCGGTGTAACTCTCTGGTTAGGTCTTAATTGTGCATATGTGTGATATGTGATGTTGTGTCGGTGGATATGAATACTTAGATCGTTGTAGCGAAATTTGTGTATTGTCGATCGGTGGATACGAATAATTAGATCGTTTTAGCGGAATATGTGTATTGTTGATGTAACATCTCACAAATTTCATTTTTGGGAAGGTATAATAAAAATAAATGGGAAAATAATTTTGAGCATAATCTATATGGGAAACTATTTATGCATGATTTTTGAACTTCTTGTATAAAGCAAATAATGAGATTTCATACAAGTAACAACTTATAAGCATTTTTTAGAAAATCACAGAGTAGATAAAATACTAAAAAATTTACAAAAGAAACTATACAATGTCACAAGCCATCAAAAAAAAATTCATAAATTTTTGAGCCTGTTTGTTAGGTTCAAAAATTTGGCAAAGACTCAGCTAATTTGAAAATTCAAAAGCTATTTTTGAATTCCCGCTGGACTTTTGGGCCGCATCTAAGCCGGCCCAAAATCCTTCGCCCACTTGTCAGGCCTTGTCTGCCCCCTCGCCTGCTCACCACTGCGCCAACGTACCTCGCCAGCTTCACCGCTCGCCCGCTGTTTTCTCTCACCGCCCACTGTTGTGCACCTAGCTAACCTGTCACCTCTGCCAGCTCCCGCCCATGCTAGCTACCCCATTCACGGTGATAATATCCCACGCCGGTGAAGAGACCAGAGCAGACCATGAGTTTCTCGTGCTACCGCCGGTGTCTTGCTGTTTTTCTCGCACGAACATCCTAGCCATTTAAGCCCTAGGGAGCGCACTGTAATCCTCAGCTCACCCACATTCCATTTTGTGCAAACTCGAGCTTCATAGCTCCTTGGTTTTGCGGGAACGTTTGAGTTGTTCTCGACGCTGGTGAGTGCGCCTCCGCACCATTCTTGTTGTGGTGAGCTTCCTTACCCACGACGCCCATGTCATCTTGATCCTCATGCATCACCCATTCCTCTTCTATGCTTAATGTAGCCCCGGAAGTCTTGTAGCTCGATCACATTTGCTTTCATCCTCAACTCCGGCGTGCACTCGAGCTCGCCAACGTGTTCCTGTCGCTCCGGTGAGTACGAGCCCAAACGAATCTTGTCATAAGGTGTCCTATACTCCATTGATGTTAACTCATCACTCAATGTAGGCAATCTCGCCCTAAATCTGAGCTTCACTCTCATTTTCCCCATTCATAGCCACCGCCACCATTTCTGTTCTTCTTCGAAACCCGGTGAGCCTCGGGCCGATTCCCTACTATACACCATCGTGAGCACCTCAGTCCTCAATAACCTAACATGACACATCTTGTAGCACCTTCGTTGTTGTGGTGAGCTACCATCGTGGACCTCATCTGCGTCGCCGCTGCTCGTCGTTGACAAACTATTCCATAGCCTCCCTGACCTCATCTTCTGCACCCTTGTGGTCATGGTGAGCCACTGATTGTCATGCATGCATCAATATGCAAAGGGCGAGTCCCTAGTGCGATTCCCCCTTAGTCACTCATGGCGCCATCGCGGTCGCATGCTGCCAGCATGCCTCTGGTGACCCTAGGTCCCCATGCTCGACCTAGTAGCATTGCCTAGACTCACTGATTCCAACGCGACACTCCTTTAGCCCAGGGAATGCCTACTACGCGAAGTGCGTGACGGACCCAAGAGGCTTTGCCGCTCATCTCCGTCGCGCCACCGATTTCGTCCACCTCTCCGACCAATATTACCTCCCCTGGCATCGCATGGACTTCCTCTACCAATTTTTGGACTCCTCCGAGCTTTTCCTCATGTGCCTTGCCGCCAATGAGCTTCTCCCCTTCTCGGCCATGCACGTGCCCTTCTCCTTCCTTCTCCTCTCTCTCTCTGCTAGTGGGACCCATGTGTTTAAACATTAATAGCACTTAATGACAGTAATTAAATGTACTAAGTCAATCACAGGTGGGATCAGTTGGAAAGGTAATCAAAAATCTAATTTTAAACATGTTTAGTAAATAAGTCACTAACACGTGGGACCACTCACTATTCTCGGTTTAAAAACACGTTTTAAAACCGAGAGACTAACATGTGGGCACCAGCCATTAGTTAGTTAAAATCTGAATTTGGTTTAATCATTAGTTAATAAATAATGAGTCTATGACATGTGGGACCACCTCTGGTTTATAAATAAAATCAAGAAAACAAAAAAATATGAGCCACTAACAAGTAGGCCCAACATGTAAGTTAACAAAAATTTGGGAAAAATGAGAAAAACCACTTTCAGTTAGAGGAGAATATGCTTTCTCTGTTAGAAAGCGTAAACCTCAATAGAACTCAGAGAAGAATACGCTTTCTCTGCTGGAAAGCATAAACTTTGCAAAATATGCTTTCGATGTCACCCTTTTTCTAATTTCTGAAATTTTCGAATAGAAGCAAATTAAAACATTAATAACTTTTGCATACAAACTACAAATTGAATGAATTATTTTTATAAATTCATCTAAAATCATGCTCTACTTGGATATGAAAAAATATTTTGATTTTTGTTGCCGTTGAAATTATTTTGCTATATTTAATTTGCTTCCGGCTCTTTTGAATAGACGTCGATCGTTCGAGCGAATTTTACAACGATCCTCCATCCTCACATGCAGAGAAACCAGAGCAAGGCAAGCACCTCCTTTGACCATGTTGATCCTACTATTTTAATTAGTGTACTTTTTGCAAAATCTATAATGCAAGCGTGTATGTTTGATTAAAATTGCTATATTCGGGGATAACAGTAGTCATAATCCTATTCGATGCATGAACCTCCCTGAAATATTGATATCCTCACTATTGTAGCCATTAGGTTATGGTATAGACAATAGATGACGTTATGGGACAACCTTAGCTAATTAAGTCATCGAAAACTAGCCTTGCGCGTTGGTAGGCCGTGGTAGTGTGAGCATGATCGGTGTAGATATGTTCGAAGGGGCTTCCTTCACCACGGTGTTGGGCACAAAGCTTGCCGATACAATGGTGAATTTCTCACTAAGATGAGGGTGTACCCGGGTGAAGTGAGGGTGTTCATTCACTGGGCTAGTGCAAGGTTAGGACTAGGTGATGTAAAAGCTTCAACACGTGCTCTAGACTGCTTACCAAATGTTAGTGAGTGGTGGTATCGACAGATGTCGAACAAACTAGAGAATTCGTGTGCTGTGGGTAAAGTTGTACTGTAATACTCCGAAACGCGTTAGAGAGAAAACAAAAATAATTAAAGGAGTTTTTTTTTTCTAAAATTTCTTCAAAACCTGGGCCATGGGCCCTTGGCCCACAACACCAAGGCCCAAAAAGGGGGGAAACCCTAAATATGCTACAGTACCCAACCCGTGCTACAGTAGCATCCACCCCCCTGCAGCTCCTTTCCTAGGCGCCATCCTCCCTACTGCTGCGGCCGGCCGTTGGGAAGAAGGAGGGGGAGGAAGAGAGGAGAAGGAAGAGGAGCACCACGTAAGGATTTTAGCGGGCACACGCGTCTTCTAGGGTAACGATCATCTCCTCGCTGTATGTATCATATTAGTTTCTTAATTGCTGTTGATTAGAGAATCATTGAAATGCTGTGATTGGGATCAATAATCTGTACCCTATTTGCTCGTCAGTTTTCATGTAGTTCAATACAAAATTGGAAGATAGGGTCTCCTAGATATTTGTGGGGATTGTCTTCATCTTTCTATAGGTTCTGAGATCACGTAATTCGGAGTTATAGTTTAGGAGATATGTTAGTTTCTTTACTGCTGTCTAGAAATCCTAACGAAATATAGAAGTCGTTTTGTTTATTAAATAATGTTTTGTTAATGGCTGATTTAGGGAGGTCTCCCAACACGACTTTCGTAGGAAATGTCTTTAGCTTTTTAGATTATTAAAGATCATGAATTTTGGTTTAGCCATTTGAAAGATATGGATTTTCTTGTACTGCTGTTCATTATGTCTGTCAGATTATAACCTTAGATTTTCAACTGAATATTAGACTCAGATGTTGGCAGAATTAGAGGATCTCGCCAACTAGGTTATTGTATATAATTTTGTTATATTTTCAGAGAATCTGAGAATGCATTTTTATGATTTACAGAGCGAAAGTTATGTAATTTATAAGGCTGCTGTCCAGTGTAGTTTCCTGATAGTTTGTCGTCTGATTTGAGTAGATCAAATAGTTAAACCTTCGGGTTTTAGGAAGGCATTGTAGAGCGTTGCGAGTAGCATCATGTTACCATGTCATTCTTATTTTGAGTAACTTAATTGTGTAGGAGGAGAGGCTTTGGGATTAGTGGCACCTTCTTTGCCTACTAACGCGTCGCAAAGCAAAAGGCAAGTACAATTTGAATTATCTTAACTGTTTATTTGTTCATAGTGATTGATGTTTATGCTATGGTTAAACTCTATGAATTGTGAGTAATTCCAGAAATACTTGTTTCCTTCCATGGTTGTTATTTTATGCCTCTTGAGGGTATGTTTTTCATTACAATGTATTCATTCATTCATTCGTTCATTCATGATTCACCCACGGGAGTGGGTAATGAAGTCTCATCATTTCAATATGGGCAAATAAGACCCATCATTCCAATATAGGCAAATTGGATCCTCGTTTGAAAGATTCTTCATACGGGCCTTGGATCCCTGTATTGTGGATAATGCAGGCCTAAGTGAACACCGACGGGTGTTCACTGGTTTTATCGGTATAAGCAGAAGAGAAGAGCATGTATTTCTATACATGCATAAGATTTCTGTCTTTCTATTCATGTATTCGAATATTGTGAATAACATATATTTGATCTAGTACTTTCCATATTATTTAGTTGTATTTGCTGAGTCGTGGACTCACGCTTGTTGTTAATTGTTTCTTTTAGGTACTTCTCGATGCAACAACATGCATGGGAAGGGGTAGTTTTGATGCACTTCACACATGATCACCCATGGCAAATTAAATAGCTTGTTTACCTAAATTCACATGTTCATGCTATTTCTTTTATTCTCAGGCTGGGTTCATCCTTTGTGATGATTGATTTACTTGTAATCATCATCGCCAAGTTTTATCATGGATGTTTCGATTTATGATTTTAAATCTTAGATCTGGATTTAATTCTACTTGATAGAATAAATTGAATGAGTTGATTAGTCTTACACCCTCGTAATGCTGATGAATCATGATGATTTGGATTTATTTGATAAAGAGCTGCTCTCATTGTGTGCCATTAATCGTTTGGTTCGGTTATTGATCGAGAAAGAGCAAGATCCATGCCTATGCTATTAATATATGATAGATGATATTCTTTAAATTGACTATTTTTGTAGCTTGTGCTAGTTCTTGTTGATTAGAACTAAATCTTTTGATTTGTATGATTTGCCGAAATTGTGTTAGTAAGTTGAAGTAAAGTGATTCTGTAAGGTGGTTTAGTAGCATCCTAGGCTTTATGTTGGGCTGGGGTGTTACATATATCCTATGATAGAAATTATAAAGCAAGTGTAATGGAATATGTGAGCAATATGGTAATTTAACTTAGGATTAGTAGTGTTCCTGAGAATGTGATCAAAATTAGAGTTAAAACATGATTTATATTGTGCGAGTGGATTAATAGTTGTTTGTGCTCACTTATGGATTGTTAAAATTTGGAAGTAAGTTAGTGTCCTTATTAGAAATCAAATCAAAATTTATAGTGGTTTGGAAGATTACACCAAAGGAAGTGATTTCGGTGGTTAATGTATAAATTGTGGAACAATAGATTGCAGTATGCTTGCTATAGAAAAAATATGATCAGTGGATTTTAATAGGATGAACAACAATTAGAGTTTACCAGACCAAAGGAATTGAGATAGTGGTAGTATTGGTTCAAGATCGAGTTGTTCGGTCTTTGGAAAGAAGATTGGATTTTAACAAAACGACCACATCCTTCTGCCCCTATTCTTTTCCGTCCGAATCTCGGGGACAGGATTCTTTCTAAGGGGGGTAGATCGGTAACACCCCGATTTTCAGAATTAGGATGTTAATGTTTAATTTGGTGATCTAATAAATATTTGACTATGTTTTAAAATTTTCTCGTGTTTAATTTAAAATTGCTTTCAAAATCAAATCGAATAGCTTGAACGGTTCCATAAAAAAAATTAATTAATTATATCGAATTGTTTGAAGATGTTGACTAAAATTAAATTATTTTGATTTCTTATTTTCGCACGCATTTCAAAAGTCATGTCATCATGCATTCATTCATATCGTCACTTTCTCTTCCAGTTCGACCAACAGAAGACGAAATGCTTGCGTGCCCCTTTTCTCCATTTTCCCTTCATTGCAAATCCCACTCAACAGTCAAAAACCCCATGCCACCTTCCCCTTCTTCTCCCAGCCTTACCCATCCTCCCCACTACCATTTCCTCCCACCTTCCACTGCCATTTCTTTTCCCCAACAGAACGAGCTTTGTTCTTCTAAAACATGAACTCATTCCATCCACCTTCTCTCCTCTCAATCCCAACCAAAAACCATCACATGCATGTTATACCGCTGCGATCATGGTCTCGAGAGCGTTCCATTTGTTAGCATGCTAAGTGTAGTATTGCCGGGTATAGTCTTGGTTTTTTACAAAACTGGTTCTTGTTAGAAAGTGAGGGATTAATTTTTGTTGTGTTATTTGAGTTGAGTGCCATGTCTATGGCTGAGAACAAGATGTTGATGGCAACCGAGGAGGGTTGCGATTTATTATTTATCAAGTACTTACTTGTTGTCCTTTATCTATTTAACTGCTCTTTAAATTTCCGTTGCAAAGTACTACATATTGATGTTGCAAATAAAATTTGCTTGATGCTGAAAATAACTTGTAGCATAGAGTCTCATCCTTTGTTAGCCATGCATATATATAAACTTTGCGATACACTACAAGTTTTGCTGAGTACGCAATATACTCAATCTTACTTAAATTGTTGTTCACATTTATAAGATGAGTCTACGTCGGACGACACTTTCTTTGCACCCGGTACCGTAGGGTTCGGTGACGGGTCTTTCTAGTACTTGTCGCTTATCGGTTGCCTAAGGGATCGGATGGGCATACCACTGGACCATTTTGGTTTATTAACTATACTTTCCGCTGCACTCCGTTGATACTTGAGTTTTTATTTGGCTGATCGGCCCTTGTGATGTAAACTCTGTAATCGCTTAAGTTATGTACCATATTTGTTTCATTTTGTATGTATGTATGGATGTGTATGTCATCGTTGTGGATATGTATAGTAGCCACTGATCGTGGGACTAGTACGATACACACACGAGGACTTCGGGTATTGAAAGCCTAGGTCCGATAGAGATTTCCGGCGGTTACTGGGCAGTAACCAAAACACTGAGCGCCATTGGAAGCTTTGTTTGCAGAGAAAAACCACCTCTAAAATTGCTGTTTATTTATTGGGTGAAAACCTATTCCGCGAAGGTGAAAACCTATACGAGCTCTAAATCATCACATGTATCATGTATGGTAAGAATGCATAAATGAAGAAAATAACTTCGATTTTTCTTCTTCTTCCGAGACAACCCTAATAGTCATTGGAAACAGAGGGGGGTTTGTGGAAAGTTTTGGGATTCTATTGGTGTGGTCATGGAAGGCATTTTGTATTGCAAAAAGAAATTCTATGGCCATATTAAATGGTAGAATATACATTCCCCGCAAATGTCTCGGCTTTCAGGTATATATTCTCAGTACCTGGTTTAATTAGGAAGGTATATATTTGTTCAGAATCCTGTTTAAGGAAGGTATAAATCATTCTATGTCAATCAAAGATCGGTACTATTTCGGGTAAGTACTATGGAAATCCATATCCTTTTAACGTGAGCGAATATTGAGCGGATCGGGAGGGTAAGAGATCAATTCAAATCACTACTTAATTTCGTGATATCTGAATATCTGATACGTTTCACCGTGTGTACGATCTTCGAGCTCTATATATAGCCGGCCTAGCTACACCAATCTTCTTCACACCAAGAGCTATAGAAATCGCATCAATAGAATCTACAGCTAGCTACCGAGCTAAAGAGGCATTGGGGACAACAACGATTTTTTTTAAATAATCTATTTTTATTAGAAATTACAAATATATTTATGCGATCTTTTTTTTTTACAGAAATATACGTCTGTCGCCTAACGGTTGGGCGACTGCAGTGCTGTCGCCCAACCATTCGGCATTTGTACTGGAGGCGCTGAACCATTGGGCGGCATTATTGCAGTTGCCCAACGGTTAGGCGATAGCTTCCAGTCGCCCAACCGTAAGGCGATAGGAGGGTACCAGTCGCCGAACCGTCGGGCGATTGGATTGCTTATATAATGATGGTCCCCCCCGAGCGAGTGAGAGAGAGAGAAGCAGAGAGCTAGCGTGAGGAGGAGAAGAAAGAGAGGGAGAGGAGAGGAAAAAAGAGATGGAGAAAAAGAAGAAGAGGAAAGATTCGACCGCGAGGTAAGTTTTTTTTTTATTTTGTAGTGTATTTTTTTAGTAAGTAATTAGTTTAGTTTATGTAGTTAAAATAGTAGTATAAGTAGCACTTGTAGGAAATTTTAGTTAGAGAAAAAAAACTAGAAAATCGAAATGTTGTTAATTTGTATGTAAGTAGCAGCGATAGAAAACTTTAGTTTGAGAAAAAATAGTCTGTGAGGTAGTATTAGTGTTGTTTGTGAGGAGTATTGTAGTTGTGTCGGTGCATGTGTGACTGACTTAGGTAATTATTTGTATGAACTAATTAGTAGAGGTTAATTAGTATGAACTTATTGACTTAGGTAATTGGTATAGCTCTGTAAAAGACTGGAACGCCACCTGTAGCATTTCGGATTGCAAGTTAGCGTTAGAATCGGGTAATGGCTGGTATGGAAAACTCGGTTTTGAGGTTGAATCTGAATATTGTACTGCACGTTCATTGTGGCCTATGACTCAGGGAATGAATGACGTCTTGATCATGATGTAGTGTAGTTGTCGACGATAGGCGAAGGGCCTTACAAATGTAAATTATAATGTAGGAGTACTTGCATGTCGTGCGTTGCGATCTGACTAGTTGCAATGTTGGAAATATTTGCAGCCATACAATAAGTCATGCCTGTACCCACTACATTGAAAGTGCATTACGGTGTTGGCACCGTTCATGAAGGTCCGTGTAGTGTTGACTTGAGCAGTTTTCAGCAAGCCACTCTAGTACACCTGGACGGCGAGAATGCACGAATCGAAGATGTCATGCATTGGCTCACTCGCAGCTTTTCTTTGAACCCTGAGGTGTGCAGCGTTGTCATATACAAGGGCTTTGGAGCTGGTCTTCCACGGACATCAGATGGGAGTTGAGAAGACTGATGCGCACGGCTGTGTGGAAGGGCTTTATAGAAGGATGTCGGCGCCGTGGATATGAGTGTGTGCTAATTGTGCAACCATGCCCAAAAGAAGCTGTGCAGGGCCCCGCCGCCGGATATCATCTGGGTGGTGGGAGCAACTCGGGTGCCCAGCATGTTGGTGAAGAAGAGAACCCGGAGGGCTGTGTTATGAAGGGTTCGGAGGATGTTGCTTGTGATGAGTTCGATCACAAAATATACGATGATATACGACGATCACAAAATGTTATTGCGAGTCTGACAAATTTCGTACCCTTGATATTCTACGAAAATAACAAACAGACCAACCAACATCGTCACAACACTATTATTTTCAAAATAAATAACATCATACAATCATATTTGCTAAATGTAATTAACCTACAAAATGTAATATTCATTACAACACAATTAAACAATAATTAAATAATACAAAACAGATGGGAGCCTCCTGTAGCCTTACGGTTGGGCGACTTGAACCTGTCGCCCAACTGTTAGGTGACTGCAGTGGTGCAACTCAACAGTTCGGCGCCTCCAGCACAAATGCCCAACGGTTGGACGACAGCACTTCAATCGCCCAACTGTTGGGCGACAGACGTATATTTATGTAAAAAAAAAGATCGATGAATATATTTGTAATTTCTAATAAAAAATAGGTTATTTAAAAAAAAAATCTGGACAACATCAATGGTGGCGTCCATGTCAACTAAGGCTACCATTCTCCTCTTCGTTGGCGCTCTTCTATGTCATATCCATGGAGGTATTGATACAATGTTGATATTTATAGTTTAATTTCGTGGATGCCCAACGTACTTGATCTTACTTACTATACATGAATGAATCAATATAATGAAGGTGATGCGGGTGATGAGAAGGAGCTGTGCTAGCTATCCGACATACACATCTCGACGGTGGCGACAGGGAGGGTCGTCGGCGGTCTGCCGGCGCACGAGGTGACAGTCGACAACCAGTGCTCGTGCCCGCAGTCGGACGTCGTGGTCTCGTGCCCTGACGGACTGCCGAGCGGCGCCAACGCCGTGGACAGGACGAAGATTCGCTTGGTGGACAGCAACGGGCAGCTGTGCCTCATCGACAATGGCTTGCAGATCGCCAAGGGCTTGCCGGTGACCTTCACGTACGCGTCCAGCACGGCACTCGAGTTCACCATCTACAGCGCCATGCCACGGTGTTGATCCATCTCGATCCTTATCTAGCTAG
Organism: Phyllostachys edulis; assembly: GCA_036346405.1. Classification (NCBI taxonomy): domain Eukaryota; kingdom Viridiplantae; phylum Streptophyta; class Magnoliopsida; order Poales; family Poaceae; genus Phyllostachys; species Phyllostachys edulis. The sequence continues at coordinate 15,622,648 of CM070566.1, forward strand.
TTAGGTAAGGTTAGGCATGTAAGGATCGATATCGGAGTGCTGGATGAAAAAAATAAATTAATAATTGTTGGGACCCGAATGTAACATCCCGATTTTCAGAATTAGAATGTTAATGTTTAATTTGGCGATCTAATAAATATTTGACTGTGTTATAAAATTTTCTCGCGTTTAATAAAAAAATTGCTTTTAAAATCAAATTGAATAGTTTGAAAGGTTGCATAAAAAATTTAATTAATTAAATCGAATTGTTTGAAGATGTTGACTAAAATTAAATTATTTTGATTTCTTGTTTTTACATGCATTTTAAAAGTCATGTTGTCATGCATTCATTCGTATCGTCACTTTCTCTTCCAGTTCGACCAGAAGAAGACGAAATGTTTGTGTACCCCTTTTCTCCATTTTCCATTCGCTGCAAATCCCAGTCAACAGTCAAAAACCCCATGCCACCTTGCCCTTCTTCTCCCAGCCTAACCCATCCTCCCCACTGCCACTTCCTCCCACCTTCCATTGCGATTTCATTTCCCCAACAGAATGTGCTCTGTTCTTCTAAAACATGAACCAATTTCATCCACCTTCTCTCCTCTCAATCTCAACCAAAAACAAAAAACCATCCAACACAGGTTATACCACTGCGATCAACGTCTCGAGAGCGTTGCATTTTAACGACTAGTTCGTGCATGCGAGGTCGTTTGAGCGAGTTGAAGAAAAGGAAGAAAAACCACAGTGTACTGTCTGTCGTGGCTCGTTGCGGCCAAGAAGAAAAGAGGACCGTAGTGACGGTGGCCATGGATAGTTGCGGCCATGGCGGGGTTGAGCTGGCGTGCTGCAACAGCGGTGCATGCATGCGGTGCACATTGGCGCGGCATGTGCATGCATGTGGCTGGGCTCGACGACGTCGGTCTGTGTAATATCGTGACGGTCGGGAGCAAAGCCGACTCATGCATGCGGTTGAGCTAGGGCAGCGGCTCGGCACATGGCCACAGCCGGAGCCGTGCAAGCAGCAGCAACCCAACACGGCTCATGCACGCACACGGCGCAGCCGAGAGCAAGCCAACGGCGTTATGGCCCGGGTGTGCATGAGGCTGAGCCAAGCTCCGAAGCCGGCGGAGGTGCATGCATGCATACGCAAGGCGCACGTCACAGTGGAGCGCAAGGCCGAGCCCGACCATGCATGCAGGCGGGGCAAGCATGCACGCAGAGCGGCAGCTCCGTGCAGCCGGAGATGCGGATGCCAAGGCCCAACCAAGCCGAGGGCACAGCGGCGGGACCCGGTGTGGTGACGCGGCGTTAAGGTGGCCTACGACAGCCCAGTTGAGGCAGCACTACAGTGGTGGCCCAGCCTGGTGTGGTGCGGCGCAGCCAGCGCATATGGCGCGATGGCAGGCACAGGTAGAGCGCTAGAGGTTGGGCGACATTGGAGAGGGAGAGAGAGGGAGGTGCGCTTGGCGCACGGCAGCCAGCAGCTGGCGTAGTGCAGCCCAGTGGCACGCCAGAGCCTAGCGCACCTCGTGGAGCCGAGGCGGCGGCGGCCCATCCTGGAGCGATGGCCTGACAGAGGCGGCGTCTGTCACATCCTCAAGTTTATTAATGATAATTAGTATACATCTCATCAGCAGGTATCATGATTTTTAAACATTTGCATAAATTATTGCACTAGGAAAATCTCAAACAAGTGTTAAACCTACACTTCAAAATTTTAACTCCAAAAGAAAACTGAAATAAAACTTATGATCATCTTCTGGAAATAATTTATTCAAATACTATATTAATTATCAAGAATTAATATAATTTTTTCCAAATTTATGGGACTAGTTTTAACCCTCACAAAATTCAAACTCAATCCAATAACCTATCTCGGGTTTGGATTTAAACTGAGCAAAATATATCATGAACAGTGAGGTTTAATAATTTTTATGGATACTAAACCTTCCCAGGAACACCTCTGATTTATTTCAGATTTTTAGGATTTTTATTTCTATTTTTAATAGGCCGGTCAAAGTTGAATGGTTTGAAGTTAAATCAGTCAAACTTCAAACCTAAGCTTGCACTGTTCCTCGGGCTCGAGTCCGACTCAACGAACTGACTCGATCGAACCACCTAAATGCACCGCGCGTGAACCGTCCGATTAGAAATCAACGGACCAGATCTCGTAACTGTTCGGTCCAGTCCGAACGATCGCGCGCAATGTCAACCTTCTGATCAAGATCGAACGGCCCACATCGACCCACTTAACCCTCGCTCGCACGCGCGTTGAGTCTCTGACGCAGTGGCCCCCGCTTGTCAGCTTCGCCTTCAACCTCTCGTCAGCTCTCTCAGAGCTTCGACGCCATGCGGCCGCAAGCTCCTGCGAATGCTCCATCATGCCGTCAATCCACCGCACGAATGAGCCACTCCTGGAGCTCCCTCACTTCATGCCGCCTCCACTCCGTCATCTTCCCGGGGATAATACCCCCTATTCCACCTCATTTTGCCTCATTCCTTCTCTCGGGGCTGAGAAGGAGGAAGCTCGTTCTAGCTCTACTCTCGGGTAAGCTCCTTCTGGATGATTCCATTCTCCTTCTTGTTCAATGCCATTTCCATTTTTGCTAAGCTCAGCTCATGTGGTTGTTTGTATCTTTCAATCCACCTCGGTGCCATTCGGGTTGCCCATAGCGCGCCCCAAAGGATATCCTTGTGCCAGCAGTGTGTCTGGTGAGTATTATCCTGTCTTAAGTGCATCACCATGCATGCTTTAGCTTGCTAATCGTTTCTCCTTGGTCGATTTGGCCAACCATACACAGGAGCTCCTGAAATTGAAGTTTCCCTTTTGTTGACCGAAGAACCCTAGTTTCTTCTCCAACTCCGGTGTGGTGAGTCTTTACCCGATTCCTTGCTCATACATCATCTTTGGGCCTCATTGGAGCTATCACGACCACTCACTCCCTGTCTCTCTCACCAGGACAGCCCCTTCACGTTGAAGCTCACCGCCGCTGTAGACCTCAACGACGACCAGCCACCTCTAGCCATCTCCTCTTCTACCCAGCGTCCAGGTAGCTCTCTTATAGCCCTTAGGAGCTTGGGCACCCGCTTGTATGCGCTGCGGAGCTTTACTTTGTTGCATGCATGTTTGCCGATAAGAGCACCGCCGTCCAACTCCGAATCGCCGCCGACACAGTCCACCTTAGTTGCTGAAACCATCTCCATTAGATGCGTATGGCTATTGCGCACCTATCGATCCTTAGTCATGGCCCATTGCGTGCCGTAAGCGCCGAATTTAGCCGCCGAACAGCCGTGAACAGAACTTCCCGTTGTCGTACGCGACCAACACTGTAGATAGGTAGTTAACGGTTAATGGTGATGATTAGCATTAAGTGTTGTCTTAGTCGCACAAATGTGCCACTTACATGCGGGCCCCACGCACAGAAAACGGGCGTATTAGTTTAAACACTACAGCGGCTGACATGTGGGCCCAAGGCCTTAAACGTCGTGCACCGTGCGCGCGCGTGCGTGGACCAGGTGTAGTGAACCCAGTCATTGACATCGGGTCCCACCTGTCAGTACGCATTTTAAATCTGAGTTAAAAAGGAAAATGCACTATTCACCGGACCCGCTGGTTAGCGTCGGTGGCTAGCGCAGCACCCGGTAAGAAAAGTAATAAAAGCTTTAGAAAATTCGAAATCCATTAATTTACCTACTGAAAATAGTCGTTGTTCTAAAACAGTCTCCAAAATAGACACCTTCGATCATTACATTTTTAATTATATGTTACCAAAATTATAAAAAAAATAATAGTTTAGAAGATTTTTTTGTCAAATCTAAATACTTTTTGGTGTACATTTTTTATGCGTTTGACCGAGTATTTTTGGCTGCACTCTCGCGATGTGATCAAGTTCGTTACGTACACGCACGGCCCCGTGCTCGTCACGTCGCCAGCGCATGCGCATCACGTCTCCATCCTTCCGCGGAAATCCTGCATTTGAACCAAGCTTCTATCTCCTCCACCCGTACGCATCGTGATAGTGTTGAGATGAATTAGGAGCGCACGAACAGTGTACCACAATCACTTAAGTGCAAATGCGAAAACCTCTCGCTCAACCCCCCAATCGGCTTTGCTATTTTTTGAAAACCCCTCCTCGCCTCCCCTGCTGCCTCTCCTCCTCGCCCCTAGAGGAGACGCCTCCTTTCCCTTGCGCCGCTGCCTCCTGCCGCCTCTAATCGGCTTTGCTATTGTCTGAAAACCCTCCCGGTTGCTGCCCTCTCCCTCGCTCGCCCCTAGAGGAGCCGCCTCCTTTCCCTTGCGCCACCGACTGCTCCCCTTGCACCGCCGCCTCCCCCCGCTCCCTCGCCCTCCCCGCTGCGGCCCTCACTCGCCCTCCTTCCCTTGCATCGCCGCCGCTCGGCACCTGCGTCTCCCCACGCTGCCCCGACTCGGCTCCTGCATCCGCGCCGATCGCTCCCTTGCGCCGCCACCACTTGCCACCCCGGCCACGGTCTCTGCTGGCGGCTGCCTCTCGAGCCGCCGGTGGTCGCCCCTACCCTGCCATGACGGTGCCGATCGCTTCCCTTGCGCCACCGCCCCGCCTCGACTAGGTTCCTGGTCTAGCTCGGCCAGCGCCATGCGCCCGTTATTTTGGTTTTCATGCTGTGAGCATGATTCAATATGAGTGTTTTCTTGTGATTAATTTTGGCCGCAGGTGTGATATTTGTGGAACTGATGTTGTTTATGCAGGTTAGTTGCGATAGATTGGATTGCTGGACCGGGAGAAAAATGATGAAATTGGTATGATGCACGAGAGGGAAAGGAGTGTATGCAGTCTTGAAGCAGCAGAGACGGCAAATGAACATGTCTGTAGTCTTGTAAAGAAAATTGAGTTTGATGCCTGATCTTGTAATATTGCTTGTACTATGAGTTTGAGTTTGATGCCTGACCTTGTAAACAAGGCTTTCGGTTACTGCTGCGGAGAATTTGTTGGAAGTGCATGATATATCTTTTTCTCTTAGGTAGTTTTGATCTAAGCTATTTGTACCAGAAAGGATTTGTATGATCATGCTACCCTGTACACTGGACTCACTTTTGTATCTCATTGATCTAATAGAGTAACTTTTGCATCTCATTTGTATGACCATTGGAGGTAGGAGCATGTAGAGTGTTTAACGAAGGCGCATTAATGAAGGTGCATTAGAGGTGGGAGCATGCAAGGTGATTAAATGGTTTGGAGGAAGGAGCCCGTATTAATCTTGGTTGTTCAATCCAGATCCTAAACGTGCAAGTGAACCATAGCCTACTTCATCGAACCTGACACACTGGAGTGTGTGATTTGCTTCATGCCAATCCTCCAAATAATTGTAGAATCCTCCTAAACCACGGCCACAAAAGTAATAGCAGTAGAACTGAACTTGAAGTTATTAATTACAAGCATGTAATTGTCTTTAAACCCAACAAGAAAACCAAAAAACTTTCTGAACATAGCGACGTCCAATTACCTATCGACGACATCCAGGTAATGTACAACGTCGCTATGTTCAGAAAGTTGCTTAGTGTTCTTGTTGGGTTTAAAGACAATTACATACTTGTCGGTGTTTTAGAACCGATCTTACGTAATGATTGTTTGATTCGGAGGTCTCTAAGACTCAAATCATGCAGAGAGAAAGACACATGAATTTTTATACAGGTTCAGGCCTTCTCCGAAGAGAATAACAACCCTACTCCGATGTGTATGTATTGAGTATGCTGGTTACAAATCAAGAAAAAGACTCGAGTGTATTGTCTTGTGCTCCTGATCGTGCCTCCTCTCTTCTCCTGATGATTCTGCATTTTTATACCGTACTCGAAGTGGGCTCCTGATCGACTAGACCCACATGTCTATAAGCCCCATCGACTAGGGGCTGGTCGCAGAAGAGCTTACAACCAGGTGGTAGTCGTAGTAAAGCTTACGACCGCAGTCTGATCGTAGAATAACTTACGATCATGAACTAGTCGTAGAAAGACTTACAACTATGGGTGGTCATAGAATACGACCATGAAGTAGTTGTAGAAGAACTTACAACCTCCAACTTCTCCCTTATGAGTATTAAGGGGTATACTCAAGAACCGTATGACGGTATTATTACCCATTACAGATAAATAATTAAATGAGGATTATTAGATTCTCGTTATCTAGCCCCCCAGCTTCAAGTGAAAATAACTTACTTGGAAAAGGAGCCGTAGATGATCTTACGACCAGTAGGTGGTAGTAGAAAGGTGGTCGAAGGAAAAGCTCTTCCACCGGTATTTCATTTGACCAGAAATAGACTTGGTCAAGAAAGGTATTGAAAATCTTACGACTTACAAGGTAGTCATAGAAGATCTTACGACCACAAGGTGGTCGCAGTACTGCAATCGGAAGCAAAACCTTTCCGACTGCTGTTTCATTTGAACAGAAATAGACTTGGTCAAGAAGGTAATTTCGCTTGAGGTGTAAAGACAGACTCAGTTTTCTCGAGTAGACAAATTAAAGAATCTCAATCGACTCTCATAGACCTGTCTGTTGGAGCAATTCCTGAAGAGGTGGCAATTGTTGGGTCACCACGTCTTTATCTCAGGCTTACGATTATAAAAACTCACCGTGGGTGAGACTTACGGTTTTTTACCTTTCCCCAAATCGCTTCCACTGTTCATCGAGCTCTCACGTTCTCCACCACCGACCTAATCGTGCGCCTCCTTGAGACCTTTCCAAATCCAAATCTCCCTTTCCTGAGAAAGATGGCTGGAGCTGCTTCCAAGTGGACCGAATCGGAGATGGATGCGACCAAGAAGGGAGTTTGTCAAGTGGATTGAGGCTACTGGGCAGCATTGGCCGTTTGGAGAGATTGGGCATATTCCCATCTTCCAGGCGTTCCCAATTCCATCACGATGTTGGGCATATTCGTTTACTTGTGCGAGGCCTACCTGTGGATTCCGGTTGACTTGGCTGGCGGGAATTGCTGTAGCTGTAGTCTGAAGCTCCACGATGAAAAGTCGAAGGAGTACATTCAGATGTTCACCCGATCGTCATGGCCGACTTGGAAGAAGAGGTGGTTCTACTGTGAGATGGCCAGTGAAGACAGTCTCTCCTTCACCGGAAATTATGCCGAGAAGATTCCTTCCTGGGATTTGACTCCCAAGAATCTCGGCCGGATCACCCCTTACATTCAAGCCATCAAAGGCTTCAAGGAAGAGGGGCTCACCGGATGGCATGTGGTGAAGAATTTCATCACGTGCCGCATTAGCCCTCTAAAGAAGAGGGCTCATCCCATGTGGAGGTACTCGGGGCCGTAAGACCCGACCGGAGATTATGAGAAGGGTAAGTAAACTTCTAATCTTATCCTTCTTTCTGTTGATTTAGAACTTGGCTATTGAAAGTTTACTTACTCCTGCGGATCTCTCACAAGCAGAAATTGACGCTTGAGTCAAGCTCATTTGTGATAAATCCCCGCCTCCCAATGTGGTGGCTCCTCAAATCCTGGAAGTCCTATCCGCAGAGAACAAGATGGAGTGCCTAAAGGTAATCAAGAATTGATTTCATCTTTAGGATCTTGTAGTCGTGGAAAAAACTTACAACTACTGGGAACTGGTCGTAGAAGAACTTACGACCATGGGACATCGTAGAAAAACTTACGACTAGGTACTGGTCGTATGTTGAGGATATCCCGATTGGACCGATTATACGAGCAAGGGCTACATTAATTAACCCACAGGTGAACTCGCTCCTTGTTAATTTTAATTTTGATTCTAATGAATATATGTTACTGTCTAATAGTCTCATATTATGTGTGTGCAGTTTTATACGTATAGAAGCATGGGAGACTGTATCAGGCCGAAGGAACGAAGATGCTACTGCTAATGCAAACCGGTGTTTGATGACGTATACAAATGTTAAATATTGCTCATGCATCCGAAGCTACATGCATGCTCATGCATGCAACCGAAGAGCATGCAGCACCATGCAATGCTCATGGTGCAATTACACATATGATTTATGGGGTGCACGGTTGGTTTATTGATTGCCATGGAGAGAAGAGCAATATGATTCTTTTATTAAGGATGCATGCAACGTGGGCACATGGTGCAATTACATTGTCCAGCCAAGCATGAAGCATAGTATTGCCCATCATAAAGCAATGAGGATTTGGTTGTCCTTTATTCAAGAAAGCATGATCAGCAGATCCTGGAGAAAGCAAAAATCAGATTGACTTCTATCCAGCACGTCACGGGTGGGCCTATTGCATGCATACTAATCCCTTGGCCAAACCGTGTAATGGTCGAGCTGTAATTTATTTTCCTTGATTAGCTCCTTGCCGAACCAACTTAGGCTGGTGTGCATTTGATTTGGGTGGAACCGAGTAAGAATCGGTCCTTTAGCCAGCTAGCCTTAGAGGCTATATCTATTTTTTGTACTCGTGACTTTGGGTGAGGGGGGGGGGGGGGGGACATATGAATCTATTATTTTAAGAGAGAGCTATACGCTTGTTCTTCCTAGGGTTTGACATACAGTGCAACCTAGAGGGGAATTGGCCCTTCTCAATCCCGTCGTTCTTGTGATTCCGTGTGTTTTGTAGGAGCAGTGACACGTCTACTTTGTGTGGTCAGGTAGACGGGATCACGAGCGTGTGTTTGGGCGAGTTCTTTTGTCGCAGGTTGCTGTTTTGACAGTGGTTGGCGCCATCGGTTCGTCAGGTTGCACGGATCCAAAGTTATCAACGATCCTATGTCGTGAATATCGGGCATCCCCCCGTATCATCGTAGAAGAACTTGGGACCATGGGATCGTCATAGAAAACTTATGACTAGGTACTGGTCATAGAAAAACTTACAACTACTTAGTAATATTTCTTCTGCAGAAAGTAGGCATGAAAAACCGTCGGGATGGCGAAGAGGCCGAACTGATGGTTGTCGATGCAGTGGCGGAGCACGTTGAGACTCCTCCAGCCAAAAAGCGTCGGCTCGTGAAAGTTCCGACAAGGGAGGCGCAAGTTCGAGCTCTACTGCTTCGACCAAGCCCTTCGCAAAATTCGCTGCAGATATGGCTGCTACAGAGAAGGCAAGAGTAGCCAAATCAGCGGAAGCACTCAAACACAAAGCCCCCAAGATCAATGTACCATTCTACTACGACAATAAGACTTTCGCAGTTTCTACCTCCCATGGCTTTGTCAAGCAACTAGAAAAGGAGAACTGGAAGAGTTTTATGTCTTTTGTGAAGAAAACCACTACACCAGCAGTGCCTATGGTCGAGGGCAGTGCTGCCCTTGAGGTGGTCGAGACAGCTCTTAGCCATCTAGAGAGCCAGGAGGCTCAAGGAGCGGTAGTGCTCGCTCAAGACCCACGACCAGACGTGGTCGTGGCTAACCCTATTCCTCAACTCAAGTTTCAACCAAACGTGGTCGAAGAGAAGAAGTCGAAGAAATCTTCTTTAGGGAAGGTTTCTTCCAAATTCAATATCAAATCCGGCACACGAAGGTATGTAAAAAGACGAAAGTGTAAGAACAACATTTACCTTTTGGTTTTTACCATTTGACGTGTTTTCCTTATTGTGATCTTAGCCCGACTCCTCCAGCCCTCAAGGACATTCCCGTTAAGGAACCCACTGCTATTTCTTCAGCAGTCGGAGAAATGATAGTGGCAGTGGTCGAAGGATCGTCTGTCGTCCGAGTGGTGGAAGAAGTCGTTGCTGTCGAAGTAACTGCGACCACCAGAGTGGTCGTAGAGGCCGAGGTGAAAACGGCACATGATGCAGCGGAGGCATCAGGCCAAGGCGATAGATCGCTGGACCACCGCGCTGGGAAGGAAGTCGTCGTAGACGTTCCTCTCGGTCCCCAAGAGGGAGCTGTCGTTTCCGAAGAAGAAGAGGAGTACATCAACTTCTTTTCTGAGTTCTTCGGCACAGCCTCCATTGTTGGGTCTTCTGCCTTCATGTCTCGTAACTGGGTTCCCCATCCCAAGGATATCCCAAACAGAGGGAATATTTTTTGATAACGAGCGCCTCGAAGAAGTGTGGTGGAACAGGGTTGAAGAGATCGACGGGCTGAAGAACCCCACCAACGTATTCTCCATGTTTGCTCGAATGAGCATTAAAGTAAATACATGTTGCTCAACATTTATGTATGTGGCTTTTTCGCTTCTCATTGTCTTTCTTTATGCAGAGATCTCTAGAGCAAATTATCACTGTTGCAGAGTACAATCGACAACTTGTGCAATTGCGACAAGAGAAAGCGAAACTCTGTGAGCAGGCGGAGAGATGGTAAGTCACTATTACTCGTAGTCGTCTATGTTTCGTCCACTTGCACAGTGCTTATAGGGGTTGTCGTAGAAGAACTTACGACTAAGTACTGGTCGTAGAAGAACTTACAACCAGGGGTTGTCGTAGAAAAACTTACGACTAGGTACTGGTCATAGAAGAACTTACGACCAGAGAGTTATCGTAGAAAAGCTTACGATCACCTATTCTGTGTTCATGTCTACTCTTATCCTTTGTAGGTTTAAGAGCGACGAAAAAACCTTGGCTGGTTTGCTCGACTACGAGAAGGTTGAGATGAAAAAGCTAAGGGAAGAGAAAGATGGCCTTCTAAAGAAGCTTCAGGAGGCCGACACTGCAATTCAAACGTTACAGGGGCGAATAAACTGTAAGTGCTAAACTTAAAACCGCTTATAATAATGACTTCCTTTTTTTTTCTAACTCTTATTCTTTTGCAGAAAAAGATGTCGAAATGGGGAAGCTCGAAATTAAGGATCAAGAAAAAACCTTGATTCTACGCGAGATTACCCATATCGCCAAAGAAAATGAAAAGGATATCAAAATGTGGGAAGAGCGGTATGCAAAGAGCACTACTTCCGATGATGATGAAGTCAAGAAATTAGATTCTCGACTAGTAGGTAAGAAAATCTTTACCTACGACCAGCTTTGTTTTCCTTTTGGGGTCATTTCATCTAACTAGTCTTACTTTTTACAGAGCAAGCAGTCGAGATAAAATGACTCCGTGAGGCTTCGACTCTTGATCAAGAGGAGATGAAGGCAATGAAGGTCAACCTTCAAGACAATATTCCCCTCTTGAACAATGTACTCAGTGGGCTACGTGCTGAAGAGGTCACACCTCATGAAGACACGATAGTCGCTCACATGAGTGCCATTAGAGAACAAGTCGGAACTTTGCAAGGGTTGGTGACTACTCTGAAGGCCAACCAAGCTAATTTGATAAAAGAAGCGGTCGAAGAGGGAATAAGTTTTGTTATGGAAAAACTTAAAACTCATGACCCCAGTCTTAATCTGCAACCAATCAAAGCCGACATCGACTGCTCTGAAGTAGAAGCAGAGCGGTTGATGAAAGATATGCAATCGATCGGCAAGGAAGTCACCCAGGAGATGCAAATAGGATCTCCCTCGTCAGAGTAGTCTATACTTGAAACCTGTAAAGACAAGTTTTTGTTGTTGATATATATAATCCTTTCTTCTTCCTGCAAATCATCTTGTCGAGTAGTTAGTAACTCATAAGATAATGAACGGAAAAGGAAATTTACGACTAAGAATTGAAGTCATATAAATAACTTTATCCTAGCCCCCGACTATTTGCTTAATTTATTTAGATAAACTAAGTAAATAGTGTGAAATAGGTTTTCCTTAAAAAGAGAGGTTTAGCTAACTTATAGTTTTTGATCACGATTATCATGCACTGGTCGAAAGAATAGGAACGAGTCGACACTAGAAAGTTCCTTCTAGTGGGCAAAACCACATGCAGAAAGGAAAGGCTTTGACTAGGTGATGTTACCTTCTCCGACCAGGTTAATCAAATCAAGAACGACAACTTGAGTTGGACAAACGTCTGGAGTACCTTAAAAATTCGTTTGACCTATTCCAGTGCACTCGGTAGGTTCACTCTAGTAGCAAGAGTTAGAAACTGGACGACACTAGGAAGTTCCTTCTAGTGGGCAAGATCACGTACAGAGAGGAAAGACTTCGACTAGGTGTTGTATCTTCCTCCGACCAGTTGAAACGAAACGAGTTTACCGAAAGTAGTCAAGCAAATTACAAAAGTGTACTCTACTTAGAATATTTTTTTCAAAATGAATGAAGAAATAAACTAAGGTACTAAGAGTTGGCTTAAAAATATTTCGACCATGTGAATTGAACCCGAGCTCTTTGTGTTGGTAGCAAAAGGGAGGAACGAGTCGACGCTAGGAAGTTCCTTCTAGTGGGCAGGACCACGTGCATAAAGGAAAGGCTTCGACTAGGTAATGTCACCATCCTTTCGGCCAGTGTAAAGAAAAACTGGGTACTGGTCATTGTAAAACTTACGACCAGAAAATAGTCGAAAAAATTATCAAAGCGCTACTCAAAGTAAGACAATAAAGATAGAAAGAACCTGATGCTTTATTGTAGGGTTGGTCGGTTACACATAGAATTTGCGTAACTGGTCGATGTTCCAAGAATTAGAGAGAATTCGGCCATCTTCCATTGCTAGTCGTACCGAACCTGGTCACATAACTTCGACCACTGTGTAAGAACCTTCCCACTTGGGGGAAAGTTTATTCCGATTAGACTGGAATTGAATCTTCCTCAATACCAAGTCACCTACAGCAAGACTATGAGGTTGGACCTTACGATCGTAGTATTTGCGCAGGGCTTGCTGGTAGACTGCTGAATGGATTAAGGCTTGATTTCTATTCTCTTCGAGCAGGTTGATGTCATCCGCTCGAAGTTTTTCCTGGACTAACTTGTTGAATGTTTCGACCCTTGCTGATCCGATCTTTAGTTCTGGTGGAAGCATGGCTTCGGCACCGAAAACTAGAAAAAAAGTGTTTCGCCTATAGCCCGACTAGCAGTCATACGAGCTATCCATAATACTGAGGGTAATTCTTGTACCCAAGCCCCCAAGTGCTTGACAAGCTGGTCGAAGACTCGAGTTTTGATTCCCTATATTATTTGGCCATTCGCTCCTTCGACTGCCCCATTGCTTTGAGGATGGGCAACATAGGCGTAACACAGTTTGGTACCCAACTTGTCATAAAATTCTTGGAATTTTGCACTCAAAATTACTTACCATTATCTGTGATTATTCGACTTGGAACCCCAAACCAAGTAATCACGCTTCTCATCATGAATCGTTTTGCTGCTTTCGTTGTTATTCCAGTCACAGGTTCGACTTCGATCTATTTTGTGAACATATCAATAGCTACAAAAAGGAACTCGAAGCCTTCTGGAGCTCTTGGGAACAGTCCTAGGATATCGAGACCCCAGGTCGCAAAAGGCCAAGATAGAGGAATTGTTTGTAATGCCTGAGCCGGTTGGCGTATTTGCTTGCTATGAAACTGGCATTGTACACATTTCTTAACCAGCTATTTGGCATCGTAGAGGGCTGTTGGCCAGTAGAAACCTTGTCAAAAGGCCTTTCCGACCAACGTTTTGTAGGAAACATGAGTTCCACAGATGCCTCCGTGTATGTCATGAAAAAGGTTTAATTTTTCTCTATGCGGTATACATCGCATGAGTACCCCTTGAGTGCCTCATTTATAGAGGACTCCTTCGACCAAAGTATATATTTTGGCCTTTCAGGATAACCGATCTGCCTCGAGATCGTCATCGGGTATGATACCTATCTAAAGATACTAGTAGATGGGACTCATCCAGGTATCCTTGTATTTTAGAGAGATTGTCTTAATAGGAGTTGTCTCCGGTGTTTCGACTAGAGATGGCTTTTGGAGCTGCTCCAAGAAAACTCCTTTTGGTACTTGCGATCGGGAAGAAGCCATACAAGCAAGCTGGTCTCTGAGAAAATTATCCTTTCAAGGGATAAATTGAACCTCGAAACCAAAAAAATACTTTTCGAGCTTTCGAACCTCCGATAAGTACCAAGACATGGTCGGATTAGAGCACTTGTACTCTTTTCTGACCTGATCCTCGACTAGTTGAGAGCCTCCTCTCACGAGTAGTCATCGAATCGCAAGCGCTTTTGCAACTCGTATGCCAGCCAACAAACCTTCGTATTCTGCTATATTGTTAGTGGCCTGAAAGTTTAATTGAATAGCATACCTTAAGGTCTCTCCATTAGGTGATTCCAGGACCACCCTAGCCCCCGAGCCACCTAAAATAAGTGACCCGTCAAAGAACATCGTCCACTAGTCGTGGGAATCGTACTAGGGATCCTGAACAGGTTCAGGATTTGTCCATTCGGCAACAAAGTCAACCAAGATCTGGGATTTAATGGCCGTACGGGACACGAAATAGAGGTCGAACTTCCCAAGTTCTACTAACCATTTTGCTGTGCGTTCCGCTGCTTCCCTATTCTAGAGGACCGCTCCTAAGGGAAACTTAGACGACACAATTATCTTGTGCACCTGAAAATAATGCCGCAGTTTTCTCGAAGACATGAGGAGGGCATATAAAAGTTTTTGGACCTGAGGGTAACGCTCCTTAGACCCGTGTATGTGAGAACTCGGGGAATTTAACTTGTAATACTTAACCATCCAATTGGTCCTAGCATTACAAATCAAATATCCCGACTCTCAGAGTAGTATGTACCTCCCAGGAGCGGCACACATACTCCTTCACAAAATATAGCATCCATTCCATACACAAGTCATTACAATACCGAGTCTTCCATTTTACATCACAAGGACATACAAGTTTATATTACAAACATAGGGCCGACCAGCCAAATGTCAGAAGTAAGAACTAAGGTAGCAGTGGAAACAAAAGCCATAAGATGGCGATAAACAAAAGCCAACCGATTTTCCCTTACCCACAAGGCAACCGACTGGGCCGCCAAGCTAGTCGTCCTGCACGAAGTCGATCTCATAATAGTTAACCCCTTGGGGGGTCAACCTCCTCTGCAACAATTAAGCAATGCAGTTGAGTACAAAAACGTACTCGCAAGACTTATAGATAACAAACCTATACATAGCTACATGCAAGCTGGATCAAAGGAGAAAGCCATAGGGTTCATTTTCAGCACAAAGCAATATTTCATTTGCAATATTGTAATAGATTGAAGGCAATTTTAACAAATATGTTTTTATTTGTTTAAATAATAGCGAGACAACAATTATAAGCATAAATAACATCCTCGAGGTGACTTTCCAACAGCCACCACAACATAGCACGAATTACCCATTCGTACCACCCGAATTCAAGTTTTATCGAAAATGTTGTAGTCTAATTCTTGCACGACCTAACCAAGCATGTCCATAACCTAGGACGAGGCTATTCAAATAGACTATACCCTGTAGGGGTGTACAACTGTACCCACATGTCAGACTGCCTTTTCGCCAAGCTATAGAGCAAACTTCCTTAGGTATGCCGGCAAAGCTAAGTCCTACGAGACGTTTTCCAATGGACTGAATTAATTAAGAGTTGCACGTATGGGGGTTAACCCTTCTGTGAACCGCCTATCTCGGGCTCCCACGGAGGACCCATACGTTGTGTCGGACACATCGGCCCAGCCTCATCAACTGCCGATGCTCCTCGGGCGAGGGAACCTAAATCCGGAAGCCACCCCGCACATGCCCAACAATAACAGAATAATAGAACATTTCTCTCCTACACCTACCACCAACGACTCATTAATTAACGCCTCCCAAAGTATTGAGTCAAGAGGGGTTCCCATATAGCCCTCATGTGGAATGCACACAAAAACGCTTGGATCAGTGACATAAGTAATTCGGTCTTTGTTGACTCGGGCACCATCCATACACACCCGACAATCACACCATCCAACCAATGTGCCCAAGTCTAAAATATTTTATTTTCAGTTTTAGTTTCTCAATTACAATACATACATGAGTACCCTGACTCAAGTAATTATAGTGATGATATAATGACCATCGCCGAAGCGATGATCCCCATTCTACCTTTCTAAGCATGGCTAAGCGACACCAACTCGTAAACTACATGTAAAGTGACTAGAGCCCATCTATCGAGCACTACATCACAGCGGATATAAACCTAAGCTCAGTGGTAAAGGATGAACATTTACCTACAATTTATGCAACTATAGGATCAACTACTCGAACGATAATTTAACATCAAAATAAAGCATGCATACATACACTTTGCAAACAAGATAATAGAATTTGAAAGTAATGGGATCAACATGATCAAAAGAAAAACTACTTGCCTTGCTAGAGATAACTTTCTTGCTACAGAGGATCAATTTTGTACTCAACGAATTCGTCAGAACCTATCGAAAGATTTGAGAAGAAGCAATAAGAACGAATAACACCGAGAATACTCAAAAATTCAAAGTCATCTAAAAATCATGAAATTTACACATAAGGTAGAGCGTGATTTTAAATGAATTTAGCAACAAAAATCAATCGATTTGGATGTTCTATGCAAAAGTTATAGCCTCAACAATTTTATCGGAAAATAAAATCAAGAAAATCACTTTCGGTTACTGTTCATACGAAAAATTTCCAGAGAGTTTGGGAACATGAAAATTTAATGGTAGACAGGGAACCACATTCTAATAAAAACAAAAATTTGTTCACTTCATTTGGAGCTAGAATGAATTTCTTATGATTTTTCAAAGTCATAAAAGTAGTGCACAAATTATTTTTTAGAGATAGTAACATACTCAAAACCTATTCTACAATAAAGTACACTAACAGAAAAACCCAACAAATTTGATTTCACTCCATTTGGAGTTACAGACAAATACTTATGCATTTTTGCAGTTTAAAAGAATTTCTAGTGCAAAATAAATCTAACCCGAAAGTAAATCTACTAACAAGAATTCCTGGAACAGTAACAAGCCCTAAAAACCATACCAAAATAAAGTAGGTGAAATTAGTTCAGTGACATCGCGTTCAGACGTATTTAGAGGAATGACATTGCGTTCGTGAGGCACTGCAAAATAACATCGCGAAGATAAGAAATACTGGCGAAAGACATCGCCGTCACATTCCGCCCGTTAGTTTACTGTTCCGTTAGTTACTTCCGTTTGGCCAATTTTCAAATATAGAAAATGAGCTCAAAAAATTATGAATTTTTTTGTGGAGCATCCCGATATAATTTACTTGCTTGTGTATTTTTTTTCAAAATTTTACAATTCTGATTTGTTCTCTAAACGAAAATGAGGTCCAAACATTATGATTTTTTTCTAGGCTCCTTACAAGGTGAAATTGATTGTGTAAATTTTCCAGAATTTTTCAAAAATTAATTAATGCAATTAGACCTCATTTTCTATATTGGACAACTTACACAGTGGACATTATGAAATGATGTCTAAATATTATAGAAGTGGATGAATTAATTTTAAAAAAAATTCTAAAAAATTATACAATTAAGTCCACTGTGTAAGGAGCTTGAAAAAAAATTCATAATGTTTAGACCTCATTTTATATATCAGAAAAGACCTACAAATAGTATACTTTGATGAATTTTAGAGAAAAAAATCAGAATGGATACATTGTTGAAAAACAATATACAAGCAAGTAAACTATATCAGGATGCTCCACAAAAAAGTTTATAATTTTTTAGTTCATTTTTTATATTTAAAAATTGGCCAAACGGAAGTAACTAACGAAAAAGAACTAACTGATTTTAATGTGACTACGATGTCATTCAAAAAAGATTTTTGTCTTCGCGATGTTATTTTGCAGTGCCTCACGAACGCAATGTCATTTCTCTAAATATGTCTGAACGCAATGTCACTGAGCTAATTTCTCCAATAAAGTACACTAAAAATGTAACCCAACAAAATTTGAATCATCCAAAAAGAAGTTAAAATTAATTACTTATGAAATTTTCAAGTTTAAAGCAATAAACGGTGCAAAGACAATTTAATTCGGAAATTCCTAAAAGAAATAATTACTTTTAACATGCGCAATCATCTAGCCCACGAGACTGACCAGTGGGACCTGGTGCATGGCTGACTAGGTCAACATTGACCTAGCCACAACCAATTGCGATGTCGAAGGTGCATTCACGAGAATACGTTTTCGGTTTTCAAAAGCGAACTTTGATCTAAGCAGTCTATCAAATGCGCTTCCCTTACTTAGAAAACGTACTTCAAGACTTGCGCAAAAACATAACCGACCGTGAGGGCCCACGCGTCAGTGTCCCTGTGTGAAAATCAGAGAATTAAAGCTCATGGATTTCTGTTCGGGACCCCACAAGTCAGTGAAACACTAGAGCATTAAAACCGAATTAATACAGATAAACGTGCTTAGGACAACATTTAACTACTAATGATCGTGCTACAGGGAATGCCCAAATCCGACAATGGGGAGGTGCTCTCGACCGTGAGCTCGCCCGGCGTAACGCCAGCGAGGGAGGCCACGGCAGTGCTGGCAAACTACCAAAATGGGACAGCCTCGCAATTGCGCACCCAAAGATGGCCAGAGCTCCGCTGGAGGTGGATGGGAGCGATGACGCGATGAGGTGGAGCGGAGTGGGAGCTACAGCCAAAATGGTAAATGCGTTTTGACCACGCTCTCGCCCAATTAACGCACACACTAGCTACTGGAGAGGTCAGGGAACCTACCGCGGTGGAGAGAAGAGGACCAGATAGCCGGAGGATGCCTTGCGACGAGGCTCGGCAGCGGTGACGATGGCTTCACCGAGGGGAGCTCGACCCAAACAAAATGAGTGAACAAGAAAGGTAGGGAGAGATTAAGTGAGTGCAGGAGATGGTGCTTGCATGAGCAATTGCTCAAAAGACCACCTCACCGGAGTTGGGAACGAAGGCGAGCGTTTTCGGCCGAAGGTGAAGAACTTTAAATCGCAACGGTGCCTGAGGATAAATGGTAAAATTAAGTTAGGGGAAACTCTTCTAGGATCCTGAGGCATGAAATGACGTGAAAAGAATGGAGAGAGCTCCATGGGAACAGCGGCGGTGAAGAGATGTCGCCTCGGCTGACAATGGTGGCTCGCTCTCCTTGGGTGTTTAGCTCCGTAAGAGAGAACAAGAACGGAGAGGATGGCTCTGGGTGTCAAAAAGAAGGAAATGAGGGAGCTCTAGAGTTCTTATAGGGTCCCGGGTGGAGAAACGCGAGGAAGAACCAATGGAGGTGAGCTCGGTTCATGGCTTTGCCATGGACGAGCTGAATGACATGGGAGCGATAGGAGTGGGTGTGGTGATGCGGTCGTGACCGAGGAACCATGGGCGTGTGGTCAAGAACTATGGGCGGAGACGTTGGGGGACGTCGCACGCGTGGGAGAGGCCATGGCATGCGCTCGGCGCTGATGAGGGCACGAAGGTCGCGTGGAGATGACGATCTGTAGAGGGGGCCCACCAGTCAGCGAACGAGTGAGAACGACGCAGTGAAAGGGTTGAGCTGAACCTCTGATCTTAAATTGGACGGTCCTCGCGATGGGGACAATCAAACAGTCCGATCGGCCCATTCGATCCGGATCGTCGATATCCAATCAGACGGTCCACCGTGATGTGGACGATCAAGCAGTCCGATCGGCCCATTTGATCCGGATCATCGATACCCAATCGGACGGTCCATGTGGTGTGGTGCGGTGGTTGTTGCCTAAGGTGGCTTGGTTGGACCGAGTCAGCTCGGGTCTGAACGAGTCCAACAGTAGCTAGGTCTGATTTTTGAAAAACAGACTGATAAGGTTTGGGAATTTTTAGAGGTAGTTTTTCAACTCCAAAAATTTCAAAATTTTTATGGAAGGTTACTGGATCTAAGTGCGACCGTTTGTAATTTTTCCAGAATTTTTGATGCAATACATTTCTCTCTAGAAAAATCACAATGTGTTGCCCTAGGAGTTTGACCAGGGGTCTAACTGGTTTGACTAGCCCCTAAAAAATAGCAAATAAAATTTAAAAATTAAGAAATTTTTCAGAGGAGTCACTAAGATGAATTAGAACATAGAAAAAAATAATTCTCGAGGTTGATCACAAGATTTGTTTGGAAAGTTTTCTAGGATTATGTTTCTAGTCAATTGAAGCATTAAGTTTTTGAAATCAACAAAACCTTTGAAAGAAATTCCAGAAATTTCAAATAACCACATGATGCATCAAAAGTTTTAATTTATCCTCATTTTTATACATTTGAAACACAAACCCGAGTTTGGGATATTACAGTGTAAAACTTCACTTACGTAGTAAACTGGTCGTTGAACGTTTTCACGCTCTACGACTAGTACTGCGCTCACTGCCTGTGGCGTGGCAGCTAGATAAATTAAGAGTGTCTCTTCTAGCTTCGGAGAAACTAGAACAGGAGCACTCGTAAGATACCTCTTGACATCCTCAAAGGCAGCATTTGCCTCTTCTGATCACTCGAAACCCTCGTGCTTCCTTAGAAGTTTGAAGAAATGTAGTCCTTTTTCTTCCAGTCGTGCGATGAAACGACTTAAAGTCACCATGCACCCTGTGAGTTTCTGGACTTCTTTCTTCGTGGTTAGAGGCTGCATTTGCACGATGGCCTTTATCTTTTTGAGATTTGCTTCAATTCCTCGTACGGAGACTAGGAACCCAAGCAACTTTCCCGAAGAGACTTCGAACACATACTTCTCAGGATTGAGTTTTAGGCGGTGTTTTCTGAGGTTGTTAAATGTTTCTTGCAAGTCAAAAACATGATTAAGCCGCTTGATGCTTTTTACGACTAGATCATCAACATATGCTTCCAAATTTTGGCGAAGTTGAGGTGAAAAAGTCGATTACATCAAGCGTTGAAAAGAAGCGCCAGTATTTTTTAGACCAAATGGCATTTTGACATATCAAAATATTCCAAATGGAGTAATAAATGCGGTCTTTTCTTCATCTGCTATACACATATTGATCTGATGGTAGCCAGAATATGCATCTAGAAAACTTAACGTTTCACAACCGGAAGTAGCATCAACCAACTGATCGATACGAGGTAAAGGAAAATCATCTTTTGGACAAGCTTTATTAATATCAGTGAAGTCAACACACATTCGCCACTTGCCGTTAGACTTCCTAACCATTACAGGGTTGGCCAACCACTCTGGGTGGTCGACTTCTCTTATATAGTCTGCTTCAAGTAGCTTATCCAATTCTGATTTGATAGCATCTCGTCGATCAGGGGAAAATCTCCGAAACTTTTGTTTTATGGGTACTTTGTCAGGCCGTAAAGTTAGCCTGTGCTCGATCACATCCCTGTGGACTCCGGGCACGTCGGATGCTTGCCACGCAAAGACATCTACGTTTGCTCGGAGGAAAGTGATGAGGGCATCTTCCTATTTGGGGTTGGAAGTATCCCCGATGCAAACATTCTTTGAGGGCTCCTCTGGATCCAGAGGATCCTCTGTGACCTGGTCATTCGGCTTTGGCGCAGCTTTAGGCTTCGACTGCTTGGTCGAAGGCTACCCTTTGTTTTCTTCTTGAGTTAGTATTTGGCCAACCATCTCGAGGGATCGACGGTCACACGTATGTGCCATCTTTTTATCACAATGAATTGTGATTACTTCTTTGGGACCTGGCATCTTAAGACATTGATACCCATAATGAGTAGCCATTTAGAATTTTGCCAAAGTTGGTCATCCGAGTATGGCGTTATATGCCGTATCGAAATCGACCACATCAAAGGAGATCTTCTCTGTCCTGAAATTATTTGGTGAACCAAATATTAAAGGAAGAGATACTTGGCCAATAGGTTTGGCCGAAGACCCCAATACAATACCATGAAAAGAGTATCGTACCAGTCTTACCTTGGTCCTGGATACTTGCATCTCATCCAGGGTACTCGTAAATAAGATGTTTAATGAGCTGCCACCATCAACCAATACTCGATTTACTCGACAGTTGTTGGTGGTGGGCTCGACCACAATCGAAAAATGACCTGGTCGAGTCGAAGGGATCAGACAGTCACTCTTCTCGAAAGAGATGGTGACTTCCGACCACTTCGGTAACTTATTGACAAGAGGAGGGTTAATGAAGTTTACCTCACACTCGACAGCCTTAAGCTGTCGTTTTGACTCGTAGGCCGATGATCCCCCATAGATATGCTCGATGGTATGCTCAAGATCTTGGAATGACATCTCCTCGTTGTCGTCTGACTGCGTACGACCACTTGCTTGCCCTACCTCCTCGAGAGTGGGAAGTGGTCATTTGCCGTTGTAGTAGTCCTCGAGTTTTCGTTGAAAAACTCGGCAGTTGCGAAGGTCATGTCCTTCCTTTTTTTATGGAAAGGGCACCACCAAGGTTTGCTATTTTTCCGCTCGGGGCGATTGTCCTTACCTCGATCGGAGTATGGCTTGGAGCTTGGAGGATTTTTATCGCTTACGGCCATGACTTCCTTGGAACTGTTGGCTTGAGGCTTTTGATTCTTTGCCTTGTTCTTAGATTTCTTGGCTTTCTTATCCTTCTTCTTGCCATTTTCGCCCGTCTCTTGAGGAATTTTATCATTTCGATCAATAGTGTTATTCCACTCGACTACTTCAGCATTTGTCACATATCGATCTGCCATCTCAAAGAGCTCGGCGACGGTGGAAGGAGGATTTAAAGCGATATCCTCTTTGATCCTTCTACTATGTACTCCTTGCTTAAAAGCTCCGATGACAGAAGAATCAGAACTTCAGGAATGGAATTTCGAACTTGACTGAAGCGTCGAATGAATTGGCGCAGAGTCTCATGGTCATTTTGTCTCATCCTGTGCAGGTCGTCTTCCTTCCCAGGGCGATGGTAAGTGCCCTAGAAGTTGGCCAGTAGGAGGTCGTAGAGGTGCTTCCATGAATAGATCGACTCGAATGGTTGATTTAACAACTACGATCGAGCAGATCTCTCGAGCATAGTAAGAAGGTAATTCGCCATTACATGCTCTCCTCCTCCTGTTGCTCGGAAAGCAGTTGTATAGATCTGGAGGAATTCAATGGGGTTTTGAGAACCATCAAACTTCTCCTTGTTCACTGGTCGAAACTGAGGCGGCCAGCGAATTGCTCGGAGGTTAGGCGAGAAAGCCCAACATCCGGTAACAACTTCTTGACGCCTTCTTTGTAGAAAAGAAGGGTTAACATCACTAGGTGATCGTACACGATGATACCTGGTCGTAGGTGGACCTGACCGGTGGTAGGTCTCAACCTTACGAGGGAAATACTCCTTGTATTCTATCTGCTGTTGTAGATTTCTATGTTGGAGTGGTGAGCGATCACCTCTCCTAGGAGCTTATTGATCGTCAGGCGCTTGAGGAACTCTTCTTCGACTGGGGTGAAGACCAGGAGAGTGTCGTGACCTGTTGTCACAGCGATCTCCACGTGGTGAGTTATTCGAACGACTGGAAGCTGATGGAATCGTACCGCCATGACTTCTGGGTTGATGTCGGCGAGGGTGCTTGAGTCTGGCCATCGTGCTTCTTAGCCTTTATGCAATCTCTTCAGTGAAGAGGTCGTAGTTGGGCATTCGAGCAAGTTCTCGAGATGGGTTCTCGAGAAGATCATTGATGCGATTGAGTTCTTGAGCTTCCTCTGACTGATAATGAACGCGCTCAGGCAGATTTCTCTGAGTTGCGATTCTTCTCTGTCGGGTTGTATCAAGAATATCCATACCTGGTCCTCGAGCTTGCCTCAATGAAGTGCGACTATTTCGAGAATTTCCTGCACGCTCATCAGAGTGTTGACCCTGTTCATCGCCGGAGGTGTCCTCGTCATTGCCACAAGGGGTCGCAGTGTGTGATTGTTGGGGAGCATCCTCAGTCTTGCCTCTAGGAGAGTGATCATTATCTGAGGGAAGGACAAATACCTCCCGTTGATGATATCCACTTGCGCTTGAGGCCTCCTCGCTTGAGGAGTAGTCAAAAGACACCGTTTGGCAACTTGGTGCAAACCCCTCTAGGAAGAGGAATTCCGGGTTATAACCATCTCCGTTCGCAGGTGAGCCCTGTGATGGGATGGTCGAACTCGTAGGAAAAGCGTGCTCGATCCCATCCTTTGCGGAGCTAACTGGAGAGATAGTACTACCAGGTGCTGATGAAGCTCTAGAATGATGGCTTCCAGGACTTGCTGTGCTAGGTCAGACTATCTTAGACGGACTTGAGCATTTGGAAGGGGAACCCTCGCTATGCTCTGAGTCTGCCTTGGAGCAATCCTGGTTGTGGTCGGATTGACCCTTGCCCTCTGAGGAAGCTGGTTCCTCGTTTGGACGTAATGTTGTGGGGGGATAAGGATCCCTCCTCAAATCCATCGATGATATGGTCTCCTGCAGAATGATCTCCAAAGGCGATATCACCATCGGATGATACAATACTCGGTTCGTAGTCAAAACCAGCATCTATGTCGATATCTGTGTAATCGGCCAAGTCGAACCAGTTCTCTCAGTTCCACTCTTCTTCCATGGAAGCATTAGAATAGGGACAAAACAAAGGAAACCTGATGATCAGAAGTACCCCACGGACGGCGCCAATTGTCGGTATTTTAGAACCGATTTTACGTAATGAATGTTTGATTCGGGGAGTCTCCAAGACTCAAATCACGCAGAGAGAAAGACACATGGATTTTTATACAGGTTCATGCCTTCTCCAGAGAGAATAACAACCCTACTCCTGTGTGTATGTATTGCGTATGCTGGTTACAAATCAAGAGAAAGACTCAAGTGTATTGTCTTGTGCTCCTGATCGTGCCTCCTCTCTTCTCCTAATGATTCTGCCTTTTTATATCGTACTCGAAGTGGGTTGTCGTTTCTCCAGTCTAAGGGGCGCCTTGATGCTTCAGATGATGGAGCCGTTATTGGAGACTATTATGGGAGTACTAACGTTCCCACGTCGCCAGCCAATTATCACCAGGATAGAGAGATAAATCGTGCCATTATTCTAGAGAATAACAGCGTAGTTAACTGCACATATCTTCAGATAAGGTGCGGAATATTCCCTAATCGACTAGGCCCGCATGTCTGTAAGCCCCATCGACTAGGGGTTGGTCGCAGAAGAGCTTATGACCAGGTGACGGTCGTAGTAAAGCTTACAACCACAGGCTGATCGTAGAATAACTTACGATCATAAACTAGTTGTAGAAAGACTTGCGACTATGGAGTGGTCTTAGAAAGACCTATGACCATGAAGTGGTCTTAGAAAAACTTACGACCTCCAGTTTCCCCCTTATGAGTATTAAGGGGTATACTCAAGAACCGTATGACGGTATTATTACCCATTACAGATAAATAATTAAATGAGGATTATTAGATCCTCATCAATGCTTGTAATTAATAACTCCAAGTTCAATTCTACTCCTATTACTTTTGAGGTTGTGGTTTAGGAGGATTCTACAAAGCACTTGGAGGATTGGCATGAAGCAAATCACACACTCTAGTGTGTTAGGTTCGATGACCCAAGGAGCGAGCTAGCTAGCTGAATTCAGGCCTAGAGTTAGCTAACAAGAGACTACGAACTATATATATATAAAGCAGGTTTTAAAGGCACAAGCAACCATTGCTTGGAGATTTTATAGAGAAGAGATCAGGAATGGAATGGTAGGACGTACCTGGGACGCAAGAGAGGAGAACTTGACCGGCATGAACACGATTACACAGACAAAGGTGAAATAAATGGCGAGAGGCAGATGAAGAGGTGTTGTAGTAGTTTTTGACTCGTTAATTTGGTCTTGTTTTGGAATGGAATAGCAAATTTTGCCTTATGTGATATTCTTTTGTATTGCAAAATTAATTATGAATAAAGCATATTTCCAGCTCCAATTATATGACATAATTGACATATAAGTGTTGGACCGGAAAGGCGACTAGAGGGGGGGAGGGTGAATAGGAGCACGCTCACTTTTTCACTTTGAATTGGATTCAACACCAATGTCACTCCGATAGCTATGAAAGCTATGAAGATCAATCTACAAGTATAACGGAAGCCTTGTATTGAATCCTAATAAAAAACCCCAAGCATAGCAATCAACAGACACAAAGATAGGCTGAAGAAACCAAAATCAGTACAACCACAGTTATATGGACGGTTGTACCAATGATCGGTACAACCGCAGGCAAACGAGCGGTTCAACCAATGATCGGTTCAACCACAGTTATAAGGGCGGTTGAACCGATTTCCCTGGAACAGCCCGACGACGAAAACTAAAATTGGCACAACTTTTGAACCACTTGGCCAAACTCTATGAGATTTGAAACACACCTTCCTAAGGATGTCAGGAACCTATTCCATGCAACGATCATGAAGATCCTTGCCAAAGTTCTGACCTTTTTCCATTCGAACGAAGGTTGCTCCAAAAACCGAGTCCAAACCAAAATATGATCCAAACACTTGCTCGTGGGTGATTGATGATCAAGATGATCCTAGATGTATTCCCACATGTCATCGCAAGCTAGATCATGGCAAGAAACCAAAGACAAACTCGCGGATCAAAGAAGGATTCAAAATCATCAAATAGAGAGAAGGAAAGCAAAGAGACACATCTTTAAGCAATCTTTCCTTGGATTGATTTGATATGGTATTGGTTTACAGCCACTCCATCAATAGAGGACAAAGACTCAATACATGAGCATGAAATCAAATCTAACTCTCTAGAACCCTAACCTCCACTAATCCTCTCCCTAAGTACAAAAGCAAAACTAGGGTTTACAAGTAATGAAAGGGTTAAGAGGTGCTGGCCAGCACCCTCTCCTATTTATAGTGGAGGCTAAACCTTCTAAAAGATTGAACCCTAATGGGCTCCCATTAAGGCCCAACACAAACGGGTCACACACACACGCATTTTAAAGCGTCGTCTTCATCTCCTCTTGACCTAATCCACTTCTCCACGCACCGTCTTGCGTCGTGGGTTGGCAAAAGGTCACCAAGGAGATATTTGTTAAAATTACCAAAATACCCCTTCTCGATCTTTTTCGAAGACCGAGTCCAAACTGCGTGAAGCACTTCCATGCTTTGCCACGTGTAGGTTGATCCAGCGGCTCTCATCATGTCGGCAAGTCCCTCCTATCCGGCTCCCACCAAAACCACCATGGCACTTGCACCGACCCCCGCGCCGCTTGATCTAACCCATCGCACCGAACTGCCCGTTCGGTCACCTTTGTCCCTCTTGCGCCATGCTTGACTCCATTGACCTCACCTGGCATCCTCGATCGTTTTAGACCACAGCTCTCCAAGCTTAGTCCCGATCATCCTCGCCGTTGGCCGTCATTGACCTCCAAGCAACCTGCACAACAATAGACAAAGAAATCGATTCCGGGAACAAGTTCTTCACAACTTGACCCACGTTAGTCAAAACATGCATCATGCAACACATATGCCATGAAACCCATGAACTTGACCTAAACCAAACACTCATCGCCACTTTTGGCCGATGATCAGCAAGAGCATCCAAACTTCGATGAAAACTCGTGATTCGACAAACCTTTAACGATATTGCCAATTGTAACATCATCCTAAGATCGTGCACATATCCCCATGATATCGACAATAAGCATGTGAATCCTTTAAGTCATTTAAAAAGAATAATATGCTCAACTCACACAATATGTGCACAATAAAAATCAGCATAAAGCTAATCTATTCAGACTAGTTCAAGCAAATCATCCAAAATTAACTTTGCTGTACACAGGAAAAAAATCTATCAAGATACTATCAACTGTGATGTAGATCAGTGATTGTAAATAATCATAGAAAAATAGAATGGAAGACTGAAACTTCTACAGGACAGCAGGTATATCAGAATGTATAAATTGCACACTCGAAACATTAGATAACAGCGGATAATCTAACAGCTCAAGGCACAATCTATACACAATATCACATACAATTGCATTTGTGACATCAATTCATCATAGAGCAATTCACCGAGCCCACAAAAAATCACTTTGCAATATCTCTGAGTGCTAGGCACATACAAATCACACAGATTGAATATATCTAATAGCACAGCACATAAGCAAGGTGATATGAAAAAATAGGATGGCCGGGGGGTTGCCGGCTTACCTTGGTGGTACTTGGGAGGCGCTCGGTGGAGGAGGCGCGCTAGGCTCGAGGAGGAGACGGTGTCGAGGATGGCGGTGATCAGCTTGGGGAGGGGAGGAGGTGGGCTTGAGGAGCAGGCGGGCTCGGGGAGGAGGCGCGCCGGGCTCGGGGGAGGAGGGGCGCCGGGTTCGAGGAGGCAGCGGCTCGTGCTCAGGGAGGAGGAGGCGGGCTCGGGGGAGGAGGCGCGCCGGGCTCGAGGAGGAGGAGGCGTCGAGGACGGCGGTGACAGGCTCTAGGGAGGAGAAACTTAATCGTTTGAGTGGGGGGCGCAGGCAAACCCTAGAGTCCGAATATAAATACAGTTGGAAATCACAAACAGTTCTAAAGTAGAACCGTCTGTAATAAATACACATCATAGACGGTTCTAAAGTAGAACCGTCTGTGATAAAAAAACACATCACAGATGGTTCAAATAAATAACCGTTTGTGATAATATACATACATAAGTACAAATTTAGAACATATGACACATTCACATATTAGTAAAGAATTATATCTGAATATTTACTAAGACTATACTAAAACTGCTAATTTTACGACAAGTAGTTCAACACCTGTGCAAAGAACATGGCATACTCATGCCTAATCCTACAGTTGTCGCTGTAGAAGACGATGTAGTCGTCCTACCCTTTAGCCACGACACAACCGGTGCTCGTGCACCTGTGGCCGTCCTCCGATAGCGCCCACACCCGGCCCAGTAGCCTGACCATCTTCTTCCACGTCACCTCCTAGACTGCGTCTGCAGCAAGCCTCCAGCACCGCCTGCACTCCCGGTTGGTCCTCATGGCCGTCTGGCACCTGCCGCCGGCGGGCTCGCCCTCGACCTGGCTGATGTAGTGCTTCCCAACGTCGCGTGCCTCGCCGGATGTGTAGAGGAGGAGGCCGAGCATGTAGGCTGTAGCCTTGTGGCCGGCGACGGCATCTGGTCGAGGCACACGAGGGCGCGCTGCATGTCCTGGTGTGTGAAGACAAGCGCAAGGCCGATATTATTTTGCACTGTATCAACTGATATGACTTTTTGGTTTTTCTCCTTTTTATAGATTTTCAGAGGAATTACAATCAGGTTCTCTATCGGTCTCTGAAACCGAAACGAACACCTGAAGCATTCCGACAACTAGGATGATACGCTATAGTCATCTTCAGAAACTGACTTTGAACAAAAATAGAATAGAATATTGTCTCCTTTCAAACCTACCAAAACACAAAAGAATAGAATACGTATGTGGCTTGTAGGCTGCAGAGGTCAACCATGGGCTGAGGAGAGCTCACAACCACGAGGCTGATGATGTGGACAATGACATCGTGAGGAAGAGCGACGGCGATCGCCAACCTCCTCGCCTTGGTTCTCGCCATCATGCTCCGCGTGCTCACCATAGCGTACGTATTCAATACCGTGCGTTCTCACCATGACGCGCGATGATTATTCTTATAAAACAAGGAGTAACGTCGGCGTGCGAGACGCATCGTAACATTGGCGCACGAGGCGAAGAGACGCATCACGCGGGAGCCGAAGTATTGAACATATCACAGACGGTTTTTAATATAAATCGTCTATGATGAGTTAATTATTACAGACGGTTTGTATTAAACACCGTCTGTGAAGTAGCACAGACGATTTTTAGAGAGAAAAAATCATCTGTGATACTTCACAGACGGTGTTTAATACAAACCGTCTGTGATAATTAACTCATCACAGATGGTTTTTAGCACAAACAGTAATACAGACGATTGCTAAATTAAAACCGTCTACGATTATATTTAATACTAATGGTTTTGGTCAACCGTCTATGATAAGACTTCTAGTATTAGCTTTTTTATAGTAGTGAATCCTTCAATTCATCGATCATTGGAGCATTAAAAGTTTTGACTGGCAGCTTTGGAAAAACGATTCGATCGATCCCACTGGTGTGTGTAGAAATAGAAAGGGAGATCGAGCTATCGATGCAAGGAAGAAAGGAATTTCTGTTGTACTGAAGCTCGATATGTGTGTTAGTGTTACTGCTGGCTATGGTAGAAAGGAAATTCTGTTGTACTGAAGCTCGATATGTGTGTTAGTGCTACTGCTGGCTATGGTAGAAAGGAATTTATGTTGTACTGAAGCTCTATACATTAGAGAAACGTGCTGCCATGTGTTAAAGTTGATAATATATATACCTGTCGATCCATCTACAGAGTGAAGATGGTGATATCATTGACTGTGTTGATATCTACGAACAGCCTGCTTTTGATCACCCCCTTCTTAAAAATCAGGTAATTCAGGTAGTGCTTTCTCATCAGATGTTAAGTATATATCTGATATCTCCCTCAATAATTTTCGGAAAACAAAACGTGTTTTCACAGTGTGTAATTTTCTTGCATCTTGTTTCTGACCTCTTTCAAAGAGATCATTAATAATCTGTTTCTACTTTTGTACCAAATGCAACCGGGCAATTTTCGTTTGACCAGGAGAGCCAACGTGACCACTAGCACTGAGGTTCATCAAGTGTGGCACAAGTGTGGGAAATGTCCCATTGGAACCATACCTATCAGAAGGTCTAACGCAGTCAAGCTGAGCACAACAAAACATGAACAGTCACCTGGATGCCCAAGCGTGCAGGGGAGATATACTTGATAATTACTATCCCATTCCATTTTGATTGAAATTACCGTCTAATTATCGATGCTCTATGACTTTTGATATGATTTTGTACTTCGTTTAATTAGTACGCAGGAATTCAGGCGTATGAATTAGTACTCGGAGCTAGAGCGGATATTATTAACACGTGGGGAATACATGTTGAGGAGAAGATTTTTTTTATATAAATTAACCTACTTTTTTTTATTAATATAACAAAAATAAACACCCCTGAAAAAATAATAGAAATAATACTCTATGGCCAATTCAATTTGCGAAGAAGAACTGCCGCGAATTCACTTTGTCGCCGAATGAATGGGCTACAAAGCATCTATCGTCAAATGAGGATGTCGGCCAGATTCAGGCCAGATGAATCGGCGACAGAGCTTGTCAGCCAAATAATACGTTGTCATCATTTCATTTGACGACAGGACTTATGTCGACAAATGAAATGGTGACACACTGATGGGAAGCTTTCTGCCGCTAATTCAATTGTCAACAGGTCCTATTGCCAAATAAATTGGCGACATAATTCTCGGACCCCGGGCTTTGAATACCCGAAACCTTCGTGTGTGTACAGTACTAGTCGCATGATCAGTGACTAGTACACACATCCACAACTTTGGCGTACACATCCATACACAATAGACACACACACACACAATGTGAAATGGATATGGTACATAACTTAAGCAATTACAAAGTTTATATCACAAAGGTCGATCGGCCAAATAAAAGCTCAAGTATCAGAAGTAGCAGCGGAAATATAATAATTTAGAAGCAAAAGTCCAATGGCATGCCTATCTAAACCCTCAGGCAACCGACAAGGAGTAAGACCTAGAAAGACCCGTCACCGAACCCTCTGGTACCGGGTGCAAAGAACATGTCGTCCAGCATAGACTCATCCTCTATCTCTGAGTAATAATTTAAGCAAGTTTGAGTGTATTGCGTACTCAGTAAGACTTGTAGTGTATCACAAACTTTATACACACACACACACACTAAAAAGGGACGCGGCTCTATGCTACAAGTTATTTTCAGCATTAAGCAAGTTTTATTTGTAATGTCAATATGTAGTAATTTGTAACGGAATTAAAAGAGCAGTTAAGTAATTAAAGAATCAAAAAGTAAGTACTTGATAAATAATAAATCACAACCCTCCTCGGCTGTGATCAACATCTTACTTTCAGCCATAGACATGACACTCAACTCAAATATCAAGAACAAAACCCTCCCCTTGTTTTCCAACAAGAATATTTTTTGCGAAAAACCAAGACTATACCCGATTTGACTGCACTAAGCATTCTCACGACCGAGAGCACGGCTATTTAAATATATTTACACTCTGCAGAGGTGTACAACTTTACCCACAACATACGAATTCTGTAGTTTATTTGGTATCTATTGATACCACTACTCACTATCCTTTGGTGAGAAGTCTAGAGCACGTATCGAAGCATTTCAATCACCTAGTCCTAATCTTGCACTAGCCCAGCCAACAAACACCCTCACTTCACCAGGGTACACCCCTGTCTCAGTGAGGCATTCACCGTCGTGTCGACAAGCTTTGTTCCTGACACCATGGTTAAGGGAGCCCCTTCGAACATACCTACACCGGTCATGGTTGCACTACTACGGCCTACCAACACGTAAGGCTAGTTTTCGATGATTTAATTAGCTAAGGCTGTCCCATACCGGCACATGTGGTTGTACGCTTAGGCTTAGATTGGTGGTACTAGCATTCGTTCCTTAATTGACCCGGGCGAGGATCTCTCTCTATCTACCTGTGAGATACACCTCTCACACTTATTAGAATATAATATAACTCGTCCACGCACAAACTAAGTTTTTCATTTTTATTTGTTTATACAAAACAACATGGGTAAACCCCTCTGGACCATCATTTGAAAATCTCCCAAACTCATATTCAACATGTCATCCATTTTTCCAATTTTAGTAAAGATTAAAGCCCGGCTAAGCATTAATGTGATATTCGCATTCGAAAAACCCAATTCAACATCATTTATTGTCCAAACCATACCCTAATAGCTACAATAGTAAAGATATCAATATTTTAAGGAGGATTATGCATCAAATAGGACTATAACTACCGTTATCCCCAAATATATCAATTTTAAGCAAACATACAGGCATGCATAATAGATTTTGCAAAAAGAAGTACAATAATTAAAGTAGTAGGATCAACATGATCAAAGGAGGTGCTTGTCTTACTCTGGTTGCTCTGAATAAGAGGATGAAAGATCGTCGTAAATTTCGTTCGAGGTACGGACGTCTATTAAAAAAGAGCTGATAGAAAATTAAATATAGAAAAATAATTTTAACAGCAACAAAATCTAAATTTTTTTTCTTATTCGATAGAGCTTGATTTTAGATGAATTTAGAAAAAAAAATCATTCAATTTGGAGTTCGTATGTAAAAGTTATTAACGTTTTAATTTGCTTCGGTTTTGGAATTACAGAAATTAATAAAAGTGTGACGTCGAAAGCGTATTCTCTGCGGTTTACGTTTTCCAACAGCGAAAGCGTATTTTTTTTCTCTGAGTTCTACTCAGGTTTATGCTTTTTAATAGAGAAAGCGTATTTTCCTCTGAATTGAAAGCAGCTTTTCTCATATATATTTTTTGGATTTTTTTATTAACTTACATGTAGAGCCTACTTGTCAGTGACTCATAGTTTTATTCTGTGGATTTTTATTTATAAAACAGAGGCGGTCCCACATATTATAGGCTCATTATTTATTAAGTAAATGATTAAACCTATTTTGATTTCAAGCAGCTAACAACTTGGGTCCACATGTCAGTCTCTCAGGTTTTAATCATGTTTTTAAAACCGAGAATAGTGCGTGGTCCCACATATTAGTGATACATTTACCATAACGTTTGAAATTAGATTTCTGTTAATCTTTTTCGGCCAATCCCACATGTCATAGACTTATTATCTTTAACCTCTGTAACTTAACGCTAACTAACACTTAATCCTGCATCCGAACCAAGGTTCCATCTCCTCCACCCGTACGCACCGTGTTAGTGTTGAGATGAGTTAGGAGCGCACGAGCAGTGTCATTAATCTTCCGCATTCCCCCCCGGCCGCCCGCGACAGAGAAAGTGTTCACTCAAAGAACTTCTGCCGTCTTAATTGGTTTGATCTCAGGGCGTCGTGTGCATATATAATACACCTCCTTCAATTCATCGATCATCGGAGCATTAAAAGTTTTGAGTGGCAGCTTTGGAAAAACAATTCGATCGACCCCACTTGTGTGTGTAGCCATAGAAGGGGACATCGAGATGTAAGGAAGAAAGGAATTTCTGTTGTACTGAAGCTCGATATGTGTGTTAGTGTTCTGCTGGCTATGGTTGCAGAAATGGCGCCTGTTAAGAAATATATAAAGGTAATTAATCCTCCAATGTCCTTTGTCCATTTTGTTCTCTTTACATTAGAGAAAGCGTGCTGTCATGTGTTAAAGTTGATAATATATATATACCCTTCGATCCATCTACAGAGTGAAGATGGTGGTATCATTGATTGTGTAGATATCTAGAACTTTTTTATTAATTAATTCATTTATTAATTTATTTTTATTGCTAACCACTCGCAAACTTTATTTCTAATTCTGATCTTTTTGGTCATACGACCACCTGTAGCGTGACAAAACAATATTGTCACGTCACCACCGTATACTGTCACGCCACCACCAGTAGTGTAACAGTGTTATTTGGTCACGCCACCACTGGTGGCGTGACAAAAAATATTATTTAGCTGGACTTATCCTATGATGTGGCAATGTTGTTTTGTCACACCACAGGTATTGGCGTGACCAAAAGAGTCAGAATTAGAAATAAAGTTTACGTGTGGTTAACAATAAAAAAAATTAAAAATAGGTTAGTTAATTAAAAAAGTTATGATATCTACGACCAACCTGCTTTTGATCACCCCCTTCTAAAAAATCACGTAATTCAGGTAGTGCTTTCTCATCAGATGTTAAGTTTTTTTTAGATAATAGAAGAGAAAAATCTCCCCCGGCCCCTGTATCAAGGATGCACACAACCTAATTTATTAAAGAAGCAAGAGTACCAAAATAACCAAAGCTGTTAAAAGTGGCTTGAAGCCTTACAACCAAAAGACGAATGAAAATTAAACCTAATCATTGTAAATCCTGTGACTAAGCCACCACTCATAAAGATTAAGGATTTGTTTCACCACAAAGTCCAACCTTAGGCTTCTAGCCAACATGTACTCCTTCTAGTCCGATTTCTGTAAATTTGCCCAAGCACTCAGCCAGTACCCACTCAAAAAGATAACATACAAGGGATTAGTGACAATCTTTTTTTCAAAGAAAACATCATTCCGACATAACCAACTAGACCAACATAAGACACTAGTTCCCACCAGGAGTTGTGACTTCAATTTTTTTAGAATACTGGCTAACCAATTCCCAAACATGTTTGCTATGCTCACAGGGGGAGATAAATTAAACGCACATTAAACAACCCGCCATGCAAGATGTGCAAAGGGTCAGTGTGGATATCATGGGGATATGCCCATGATCTTAGGATGATGAAACAATTGGCAATGTGGCTTTTGGTTTGAAATTTCAAGTGTTTTCGACAAAGTTTCAGATCTGTCAGGTCAGCGGCAGTCTAACCAGCTTTTGTGCTGAATGTTGATATAAGTGGTGAATTGATTTTGGGATAGGTCATATCCATATTTGTTAATGCATATGTGTTGCATATTGCATGTTTTGGCTAACGTGGGTCAAGTTTTGAAGAACTTGTTCCCGGATTCGTGTTTGCTTGTCTATTGCTGTGTAGGTGGCTTGCAGGTCTATGACGGTCAGCGGCGAGGAGGATCAGGACTAAGCTTGGAGAGCTGAGGTCCAGAACGATCAAGGATGCCGGGTGAGGTTAGAGGACTCAAGCGGGGCACAAAATGGACAAGGATGACCGAACGGACGGTTCGGTGCGACTGGTTGGATCCAGCGGCGCGGGAGTCGTTGCAAGTGCTCAGTGGTGCTGGTGGGATCCGGACGGGAGAGACTTGGCGATATGGAGCCATTGATCAACCTACACGTGGCGAAGCAGGCGAGTGCTTCGCGCAGATGGACTCGGTCTTTTGGAGAAAGATCGAGAAGGGGTATTTTGGTAATTTTACCAAATACCATCTTAGTGACCTTTTGGCTAAACCACGGTGCGGGACGGCGCAAAGGAAGTGGTTTAAGTCAAGAGAATTGAAGACGACGCTTTAATATGCATGCGTATGTGTTCCGTTGATGTTGGGCCTTAACGGAAGCCCATTAGGTTTAGCTCCAATTCTAAAAGGGTTTTAGGGTTAAGAGCTGTCATATAAAAGGAATAGAAAATGGGACATTAGGGCTTGGCTGTTGGAAGAGCCCTGTGGCGGCTGTAGAGGGGCTGCCCAAAAAGAGAGTTGTGTGGCGGCCTGTGCTGCTCTGGATAGAGAGGGCCGCTAGAAAATGTGCCGCTGAGAAAAAAAAAACAGAGGCGGCGGCGCTCCAATCTCCCAGAAAAGAAGAACCTTGTAGTTGAGCGCCTATATGAGCTTCCGAAGAAACTAGAGCGTGGCGGCGCCTTTGTGCCCGAGAGAAAAGATGAGTTGGGCGGCGCTGGCTTAGAAAGAAGATAGTGAAGAGTTTGTTTTTAATTCCCAGCAGTACTTGGTGTTTATTTTATTGCCTTGATAGATGTTTCGGTTGTGGTTTTGGTTGCTGCTGCTGGAGAAAAATTTCTTTTTTGGTTTTGATTGATTCACTGTTTTTTAAATCACTGAGCGCCCGAGAAAGCACAAGTGCTGACAGCAGCCTGCGCTCCCTGTGGAAAAAGTTGAGTGCTAGCAGCGCCTGTAGGAGTCCACCCGCAAAATCTGGAGAGGCGACGGCGGACTGTGCTGCCCACAAACATAGGAGCTTTGTCGGCGCCTTGTTCCCCCTGCAAAATCGCTGCTTAATCAAGAGTGTGCAGTCTCTGTAAGGGTTTTCCGGCCTTTTGCTTCTTGCGTGTTGAGACCGATTCCTTGGTTTAATGGTAAGGGGATTTGAGATTATTTATTGCTGCGCTGCTATCATTTGGTCGGATCTGCTGTTTGGTTTTGTTTTGCTGGGCTGCTTTCAATGTTGCACCTGTTCTACCACAAAAACGGGACGCATGGCGGCCCGCGCTTTTGTCCTTGGTGAGATTTTTGGTTCTTGTCAGGGGATTTGAGCCTTGCTGTGCGTGAGATCTGCCCACTGTTTGATCTGAAGTGCTTTGCTTGGGCTCTTTGTGTCTCTGTCTTGTCAGAGGTCTTGTGTGCCCAAGAAGATGAGGCGCCTCACGGCGGCTGGTTGTGAGATCGGCAAACACAAGTAGAGCCATCTTTACTATGACCGATCTGCTGGCTGGAAAGGATAGGCGGCAGCAGCTTGTAGTGCTCTCGGAAAAACCGAAGAAATGGGGCGGTTGTAATGATCTACATCTTTTTCTTTTGCATGTGTTTGTAGATCTGAGCAGCAGCTGCTGTATCACTGTGTACATGCCGAGCGGCAGCACTTGTTGATTATTTTATTGCTGGGCTGTTTCCTGGTGCGAGTGTGTGTTTATGTGAAAATCTAGTGCGTACCATCTATGATGAGTCTAATGGACCTGTTGCTACTGTGATCATATTTATTTATTGCTAGTGGCAGCAACCAGTTTATTTTGTACTTGCTTGATTGGCTCTGTGTGGTAGGGTGTTTTTAGTCTTGTGCTTCGGGGTTTGATCGGATTCAACACAGGTCATCCGCTGTGCCTGTATACAGATCTTCATAGCTTTTATAGCTATTGGAGTGAAAGTAGTGTTGAGTTCGATCGAGGTGAAAAATAGAGAAAGCGTCTATTCACCCCCCTCTAGTCGCATTTCCGGTCCTACAATTGGTATCAGAGCCAAGTTTGCTCTTTTGTGATCTTTATTGATCTTTGAGCATGGCGACAAATATGGGGACTTGTAAGCGCTTCCTTGTATCTTGTCATGGTTCTTTTACCAATGGTGTTGGTCGTAACAAGATATTTGAATGTATGATAAGTCTAATGGCGATGAAGGAGGAAGTCTCCTGTGATATCTGTGGCAAATCCTTTTGTTTTGATTGTCCTAGTTTCAGGGATGAGTCACTTTTAGAGGCTGAGGAGAAGGAGCCCGGTGGCATATGTGCATCAGCTTTTGAGGATGAACATGATGGAGAGGATTTTGATGATGGGCCTTTTGATGATAGTGATGACTCTTATGAGGACGATCCCCTACTTGAGCTAAGCAAGGTGAGCAAAGAAAAACTTGTAAATGTCTTATATTCATATGATCTTAAACTGATTGCTCTTAGGAAGAAAGTAAAATTGTTAGAAAAAGAGAAGGGTGACTTGTCTCATGAGCTCTCCGAATTGAAAACCTCCATGAATGCTTATGATTCATTGCTTGTAGACATGGAGAACCTGAATAACTCTTTTGCATGCCTAAAATCTGAAAATGAAATATTGAAATCAAATGCTTCTATGCCATGTGATTCTTGTATTGCCTTACATCATGAGCTTGACAATGCTAAGTTAGAAATATGCAATCTTAGTTCTATGGCTAGAAATAATTGTGATTCTTGTGTAGGCATGCTTGCTGATTTTGAGAAGCTTAAATTGACTAATTCCTTTCATCTTGAGCAATTAGAAAATGCTAGGGCTGAGATTATTGAAATTGAAGCTAGGCCTTGTAGCATGTGCTTAGAACATGAAAAATTGCTTAAGGATGGTTTAGTCTCTTGCAAGAATTGTGCTTGTCTAGAAACTGAAATTGATGCTTTGAACTGCATGCTTCATTAGAAAGCATCATTAATTTCTTGCATATCTTGCATTTCATTGAAGAGCGAGGCTGAGTCTTTGCGCGATGATATGAGCGCCAAATCTTGTGACTCTTGTATTTGCCTTCACTCCGAAATTGATGTTCTTAAGATTTCTCTTATTTCTTTGCATTCAGAGTTGAAGTCTTCTTATACTAAATGTGAGTCACTTGATGTTGGTTTTTGTGGCATCACTTTGGATAGCTCTTCTTTGGTGAATTCGACTCTCACGGACTCTTCTTGTGTTGTCCAACGTATTTCAAAAGACAAATGTGCTTCTTTCTCAAATGGTACTAAATCTTCAAAAGAGAAGTACCATTACACATTTTGTAAGAAGAATGGACACACTCTTGGGTTTTGCTTTCGCCATTTGAAACATGAGTGTTGAGTGCGTCGTCGTACCTCTAGGAACACACATAGCCTTTCTCATGGCATGTGTGGGTCTAGTGTCAATACGAGCACGAGTCATGATGCTAGTTCTTCCAGGACTTCTTCTTTGAGCCATAATGGTGCTTCGTCCTCTCGGACCGTGTCTACTAGTAGACCTTTACACCATTGCTCATTTTGTGGGAAGAATGGACATCATGTAGATTTCTATTTTCGACGTGCAAAACTAATGCGTCGAGCTCATGCTTCTAAGTCTCCTAGTGGACATAGTCTTTCTCATGACATGCACACTAAAGAGCCGAGCATGAGGACTCGCTTTGTTGATAGCTTCTTTGACACCTTTTCTAGTGGTGTCGGACAGCACCATGGACATGGTTTGCGCACTTTTATTTTTGGTCCACGAGCTTCCCCGAGGCAGGATTTCCGCCGTTTTCCAAGAGATGGACCCCGTTTTGTTCATCGAGGTACACACCCACGGCGAGGTTGTGTGAGTTTCTTTGATGCTTCTGTTGGTTCTCATCATGGTGCTTTCAAGCAAGGCCATCGCCGCTTTCCTAGAGATGGACCTCGTTTTCCTCTTCGAGTTGTCCACTCGCGGCGTGCCTCCAAGGATGAGATTGGATCTTCTTGCATGGACCATCATTTGCATCATGCTAACTCACATAATGTTTCAACTGCCTCTGTTGGTGGTGTGTCCAAGGTTTGGGTTCCCAAGCATTCGCTCTCTAACCCTTCGGGACCCAAGACTCGGACACCTTGCCTTTCTCATGTGTAGGTACCGAGAACGCGGATTGGAGAACATGGACTTAAAGATTCTGATCTTTTGCTTCATCACATAATCGGGACACTTGATGGTTCTCCACCTCAACGATGGCCTCCAAGAGGCATGTGCTTTCATGATTGGTGCTTTCACATGTTTGGTGAGCTATCTTATACCTTCATGCATTTATTTTCGTGATTATTCAATCTTGGCATGTTGTGCTTATCTTTGTGCTCACTTGTACCTTTTTGGCATGTGTTACTTCTTTTGATATCCTTTATCATGCCTTTACCTTGCTTTTGTATCCATGTATTATATTATTGTTCATTATTTTCATGGTTATGTGAGCTGTTTTGTCATCATGTGCTTGTGTTGTCTTGTACCCTTATTATCTTGCTCATGATTGATTCTTGCTCATATATCCTTGTATCATTTTGTAGTTCTTAATTTCCATGGATGTATAAGCTTGGTTTTGTCTTCAAGAGCCTGTACTGATTTCATACATTTATCATATTGCTCTTGTTGATTTTTGTCTTATGTATCCACTTGTTTACTTGATATCCATGTTAGCATATTTTATCCATGATTTGTTCTATAACTTGCCTTATGCTTACATGGTTATTGTGCTTTAATGTTAATTGTGGATGCATGAGTCTTGCCATAGCTTTCACTAGCTTGCTTTTGACTGTATATATGATGGGTGATCTGCTATGTGCTTGTTTGCTTGCTCCTATGCCTTGTTGTGGATTAAGGATAGTTTGAGCTTTATCATATCTTGGATAGCATGTGCTGAAATTGTCTTGTCTATCTCTATGCTCATGTCTTAAATTGTTGATTATATGTTTTCATGAGCTTTGGATCATTTGCTGCTATTCTTGCTAGTCATGTGTCTTGGTACTGTTTCTCTAGATATTGTCTCACTAACCTAGTACCAAGGCATAGACTTTTTCTGTTTCTTTGGTGTAGTCTTTCAGCTGAGAAGAAGAACATGTGGTCCAACAAGTGTTATCACCTTAAGCTGTTGGTTCTTCTTCATTTGTGCCTTCAATGATGACTATCACTTCTCGGGGACGAAGGAATTTGAGATGAAGATGATGGGTGAGCGCAACTACCTTCTGAAGCTTCAAGGATTGGATCTTCATCCATCATGACTACATCTCACTGCCAAGCAGTGGGACTCAGGTTCGAGCTTCTATACCTTACTTTTATGTATGGTATCCCTAGTCTACCTTGCATTGCATCTGGTTCGTGTCGGTGTTTGGGTTCAGGGTAGATAGGAGGCTCTGTTCTAGCACGTGTCTTTTCTAGGCACTCTTCTTATCCCATGATTTGCTAGGATGCATTCTTCTCACAGCCTAGGTTGAGCTTGTCTCCCAATCACTAGTGTTAGCAGGTTTTTGAGTTGCCTGTAAACTTTTTAGTGTTGGTGTTTCGCTCTCTAGCTTTTCGAGTTGCTTTTCCTAGAGATCGTGTGGCGTTTGAGGTCTTTGTGCTAGTTTTTGTGGAGTCCAAGGCCTTTTGGCAGATCTTCCCTTAAAGTCTTTTTAGACCCAACAAGGTTTGCCACCTTGAGAAGCAAGTTAGGGATAATTTATCCCTATAGGTTGGTTTGAGGGGGAGTTGGTTCTTTTTTGAACCTTTTCTGGATCTTTTCTGATACCTTCTTCAAGTGGTGTCTTCTTTGAATCTTTTTGATCCTTGTGATCTTTTTAGGCTTTTAAGTTTTTTGTGCATCTCATTGTATCATATTGCATACATATGGAAAATCCAAAAAAAAAATGCATTGTAATATAAGCTTTACCACTTCTTTCTTTTAATTAATGAAGCTTTGCTTATTACCCTCTTGAGCTTTAGTATTTCAAATTCTTGCTCAAGATCGTGTCTAGTTCTTTGACTTGCTAGAATTATCATGCTTTTACATGTCCAGCAATGTCTTTGCTAAATGAGCTAGCATTTTAATATAACTTGAACTGAAAATTGTAATTTGTGGATCTTTTAGCTAGTTGCACAATTAGTGATCCTTTTGTGACATTGGCCTAGTCAAAATTGCTTTGTTAGCTCTGAAATCTAGTATTGAACATCTTTGAGCTTTCAGTTCATTAAAGAATCTAAAACAGCCCTTGTGCAAAATGAAAAATGATCTCTTTTGTGCGAAAAAAACTGATCTCACCAATTCTTTCTCATGAGACGGCTTGCTATTGTACTAGGCATGAACTCAGGGGGAGTTTTGGATGACCTAGACCTCTCTTTTAAGCTTTTTGTGCTTGAGTTGGTCGCGGCCAGGCTTGAGATCTAGCACATGGCCAAGAAAATAAGTTGTCAAAATTGGTTGAAGCTTAGGAAGAGATTGTGGATGGCTCCTAGTCCAGGATCTTCTTTACTAAGATAGACCTTTTATCAACTTGAATATTCATTACAAATGAAGAACAGTTGAAATTTGGGCTTTTTGACAAAAACTTGAGTAAAATGATTCATTTCAGGCCTTTTGTCTCCTAGATGGCCTTTGCTAGCTTCTGGATCTCACAATGACATTCTGACATGGCCATTATCACTTTAGGATACCTGTTGTTGAACTTGCTAATTTTGAAGTATTGCTTAATTTTACCCAATAACTTGTGATATATTGAGCTCATTAGCCTAGCTTTGCTATATATGTCTTATCATGATCTTGCTAGTTTTGTCAGGCTTGTTGTATCTTGAGTAATGGTAGAAATGCTAGCCTATTCAATTGAGTAATCTCCAAAGTTTCTTTTACCTAAAAACTAAAAAATCAAAACAAAATTGAAGCCACCCCATTGCATTTCATGCATGCTCTTTCTTTTGCTTCTTCCTTGCTTGTGCATTTGTCATCTTTGGATGAGAGGAAGGGATGATTCCTTGATGAATCCATTGTCAAAGGGGGAGAAGATATAGCGAAAATGTAATATTGATAAAGAGCTTGTTGGTTATGGGGGAGAAGTTTTGTAAGGGGGAGAAGTTAGGAGCTTTTTGGAGAGAATTGGAGAAATTGAAAATTAAAAATTCTCTCTTGAAAAATGTTGATCATAGTGAGGGGGAGCATTCATATTGCATTCTTTTGGTCTTATTGCCTTTTCTGAACTTGAATGGCAAATCTTGAAGCCTCACAATGATCTAAGGTCAAATAGAACAATTGTTCTTTCTTATGGACCTTAAGTGAGATTTTTGTTGATTCTCTGGAATAGGAAGCTTTCTTGCTTTCTTTTGCCTTATCTCACTTGTTTATGCTATTCTGAAGCCAGGTTGGTCAATTCCATTGCTTTCTCTTGCTAATGGACCAAGTTGTGCCTTTGTGCGAAAACTGCGAGTTCTTTTACTTTTCAAACCCCAAACTTACATTTTCTGAGAGATTGCCAATGTGTTCATCAAGGGGGAGATTGTGGATATCATGGGGATATGCCCATGATCTTAGGATGATGAAACAATTGGCAATGTGGCTTTTGGTTTGAAGTTTCAAGTGTTTTCGACAAAGTTTCAGATCTGTCG
Organism: Phyllostachys edulis; assembly: GCA_036346405.1. Classification (NCBI taxonomy): domain Eukaryota; kingdom Viridiplantae; phylum Streptophyta; class Magnoliopsida; order Poales; family Poaceae; genus Phyllostachys; species Phyllostachys edulis. The sequence continues at coordinate 15,665,643 of CM070566.1, forward strand.
GTCGTGGCGATCTAACGGCTTTTGTGCTGAATGTTGATATAAGTGGTGAATTGATTTTGGGATAGGTCATATCCATATTTGTTAATGCATATGTGTTGCATATTGCATGTTTTGGCTAACGTGGGTCAAGTTGTGAAGAACTTGTTCCCGGATTCGTGTTTGCTTGTCTATTGCTGTGTAGGTGGTTTGTAGGTCTATGACGGTCAGCGGCGAGGAGGATCGGGACTAAGCTTGGAGAGCTGAGGTCCAGAACGATCAAGGATGCCGGGTGAGGTTAGAGGACTCAAGCGGGGCACAGAATGGACAAGGATGACCGAACGGGCGGTTCGGTGCGACTGGTTGGATCAAGCGGCGCGGGAGTCGTTGCAAGTGCTCAGTGGTGCCGGTGGGATCCGGACGGGAGAGACTTGGTGATATGGAGCCGTTGATCAACCTACACGTGGCGAAGCAGGCGAGTGCTTCGCGCAGATGGACTCGGTCTTTTGGAGAAGGATCGAGAAGGGGTATTTTGGTAATTTTACCAAATACCATCTTGGTGACCTTTTGGCTAAACCACGGTGCGGGACGGCGCAAAGGAAGTGGTTTAAGTCAAGAGAATTGAAGATGGCGCTTTAATATGCGTGCGTATGTGTTCCGTTGATGTTGGGTCTTAACGGAAGCCCATTAGGTTTAGCTCCAATTCTAAAAGGGTTTTAGGGTTAAGAGCTGTCATATAAAAGGAATAGAAAATGGGACATTAGGGCTTGGCTGCTGGAAGAGCCCTGTGGCGGCTGTAGAGGGGCTGCCCAAAAAGAGAGTTGTGTGGCGGCCTGTGCTGCTCTGGATAGAGAGGGCCGCTAGAAAATGTGCCACTGAGAAAAAAAAACAGAGGCGGCGGTGCTCCAATCTCCCAGAAAAGAAGAACCTTGTAGTTGAGCGCCTGTATGAGCTTCCGAAGAAACTAGAGCGTGGCGGCGCCTTTGTGCCCGAGAGAAAAGATGAGTTGGGCGGTGTTGCCTTAGAAAGAAGACAGTGAAGAGTTTGTTTTTAATTCCCAGCAGTACTTGGTGTTTATTTTATTGCCTTGATTGATGTTTCGGTTGTGGTTTTGGTTGCTGCTGCTGGAGAATTTTTTTTTTGGTTTTGATTGATTCACTGTTTTTTAAATCACTGAGCGCCCGAGAAACCACAAGTGCTGACAGCGGCCTGCGCTCCCCGCGGAAAAAGTTGAGTGCTAGCAGCGCCTGTAGGAGTCCACCCGCAAAATCTGGAGAGGCGACGGCGGACTGTGCTGCCCACAAACATAGGAGCTTTGTCGGCGCCTTGTTCCCCCTGCAAAATCGCTGCTTAATCAAGAGTGTGCAGTCTCTGTAAGGGTTTTCCGGCCTTTTGCTTCTTGCGTGTTGAGACCGATTCCTTGGTTTAATGGTAAGGGGATTTGAGATATTTATTGCTGCGTTGCTATCATTTGGTCCGATCTGCTTTGTTTGGTTTTGTTTTCTTTGGTCGCTTTCAATGTTGCACTGTTCTACCACAAAAGCGGAGGCATGGCGGCCCGCGCTTTTGTCCTTGGTGAGATTTTTGGTTCTTGTCAGGGGATTTGAGCCTTGCTGTGCGTGAGATCTGCCCACTGTTTGATCTGAAGTGCTTTGCTTGGGTCTTTGTGTCTCTATCTTGTCAGAGGTCTTTGTGTGCCCATAAAAGCAGGGGCGCCTCCTGGTGGTTGTGAGATCGGCGGACACAAGTAGAGCCATCTTTACTGTGACCGATCTGCTTGCTGGAAAGGATAGGCGGCAGCAGCTTGTAGTGCTCTCGGAAAAACTAAAGAAATGGGGCGGCTGTAATGATCTACATCTTTTTCTTTTGCGTGTGTTTGTAGATCTGAGCGGTAATTCTTTGTATCCTTGTGTACATGCCTTAGCGGCAAGACTTGTTGATTATTTTATTCTTTGAAATTTTGTTTCTGGTGCGAGTGTGTGTTTATGTGAAAATCTAGTGCGTACCATCTATGATGAGTCTGATGGACTGATTGCTACTGTGATCATATTTATTTATTGCTAGTGGCAGCAACCAGTTTATTTTGTACTTGCTTGATTGGCTCTATGTGGTAGGGTGTTTTTAGTCTTGTGCTTCGGGGTTTGATCGGATTCAACACAGGTCATCCGCTGTGACTGTATACAGATCTTCATAGCTTTTATAGCTATTGGAGTGAAAGTAGTGTTGAGTTCGATCGAGGTGAAAAATAGAGAAAACGTCTATTCACCCCCTCTAGTCGCCTTTCGGTCCTCTGATCGGTCAATAAAAGATGTTGAATTGTTTCCTCTTTAATCTGTAAACAACACTTTGTTTGATTTCCTCCAATTTCTTTTAAGCAGGTTATCTTTAGTTAATACTAACCCTCTTTTGAAGTACCATAGTAATATTTTCACTTTTAATAGAATTTTTATTAGCCAAAAGAAATTCCTAACGGGGGCTTGAAAATTGCTAATTAGTGCCCCATAAAAAGACTGGACCGAAAAAAAGTCCAGACTTATTCAAAATCCACCTGAAGACATCCTTTTAAGAGCTTAATTGTAAGTTAGAAATTCTCAAAATTAACTCATTCCAAGCATTTAACTTAGGCCTAATAATAGGTCTTCGAAAATAAATATTTAAAGGAGTCGATCTCAGAATATTTACCACTGTATCATCCTTTCTCCTCACCACATTATAAGGAAGTGGATATTGTCCCTCAATATCAGATGTTAAGTATATATCTGATATCTCCCTCAATAATTTTCGGAAAACAAAACATATTTTCAGTGTGTAATTTTCTTGCATCTTGTTTCGGAGCTCTTTCAAAGAGATCATTAATAATCTGTTTCTACTTTTGTACCAGATGCAACCGGGCAATTTTCGTTTGACCAGGAGAGCCAATGTGATCACTAGCACTGAGGTTCATTGTGGCACAAGAGTGGGAAATGTCCCATTGGAACCATACCTATCAGAAGGTCTAACGCAGTCAAGCTGAGCACAACAAAACATGAACAGTCACCTGGATGCCCAAGCGTGCAGGGGAGATATACTTGATAATTACTATCCCATTCCATTTTGATTGAAATTACCATCTAATTATCGATGCTCTATGACTTTTGATATGATTTTGCACTTCGTTTAATTAGTATGCAGGAATTCAGGCGTATGAATTAGTACTCGGAGCTAGAGCGGATATTAACACGTGGGGAATACATGTTGAGGAGAAGATTTTTTGAAAAAATATACTACTTTTTTATTAATATAACAAAAATAATCACCACTGAAAAAATAATAGAAATAATACTTGACGAGGATATAATAATCCTTATTTTACCTTTTATCTATAATTTTATTATAGGTAAATATGACGTCATGTGGACCCTGAGTGTACCCCTTAATGTTATGAGGGAAGAGCCTAATAGATGGTCGTATGTTCTTCTACGACCACCCCCATAGTCGTAAGTTATGCTACGACTATCCCATAGTCGTAAGTCTTGCTACGACTACCTCATAGTCGTAGATTCCTCCACGACTAGGTCAGCTACGACCACCTTATGATCAAATGAATCTGTAGACAAGTGGGTCTTATTGATTAAGGGATTCAAACAGTCATCATACGCTGTTATTCTGCGGAATAATGGCACATAATACCCCATTATCTCTGGTATATAGCTGTTGAGCGACGTGGAGGAATTAATACACCGATAATTACTACCAACATGCGCCCGTTACAGGAGGTGATGAGGCGCCGCTTTACCTGGAGTAACTGCCGCTCCTTCATGTACTATAAAAGGCGGCAACTAGAGAAAGGAGGGGAGGATCGGGCCATCAGGAATACAAGCACTATCTGTAATAGTCTTAGTTTTTCCCCTGATTGTTCAGTATACACTCAATACCATACACACACAGGAGTAGGGTTGTTAGTCTCTCCGGAGAAGGCCCGAACCTGTATAAAAATTTCCGTGTCAATCTCTCTGCGTGATTCTATTCTTGGAGACCCCCCGAATCAAACAATCTTTACGTAAGTTCGGTTCTAAAACACCGACAGTTGGCGCCGTCCGTGGGGATCTTCCGGTAATTTCTTGTCAACATTCTCTCTGTTTTCCAAATCTCATGCACTCATGGCAGGAGAATGGAACGAGGAGAACTGGTTCGACTTGGCGGTCTGTGAGACGTCGACATGGATGCGGATTCGATTCTGAACCGAGTGATGACTCATCCTATGGCATTCTTGCCTCGGGATCTTCCACGATCCGAGGAGATAATGTCGCCGATGGAGTTGAGGAGGATCCTTATCCCCACAACAGTACGTCCAAGAGAGGAATCTACCCTCTCAAGGGACAATGGTCAATCTGACCAGGACCACACCCAGGTGGACTCACGACACGACGAGAGTTTTTCCTCGAAGTGTCCAAGTCCCCCTAAGGCGGTCCGACTTGGTGAGGCAAGCTCTAGAAGCCACAATTCTGGGACTTCACCGGCATCTGGTGATTCTCTCTCTCTGGATAACGCCAGAGAGAGCGGGATCAAGCATGCTTTTCCTACAAATTCGACCATCTCTCCGCAGATCACACCTGCCGACGGAGACGGTTATAACCCAGACTTCCCTACGAGAGGATTACTCCAAGTCGCCAGATGGTGTCTCTCGACGACTCCTCAAGCGGAGAGGCCTCGAGCGCAAGTGAGAATCATCAACGGGAGGTCTTCGTCCTTCCCTCAGATCAAGATCACTCTTCTAGAGACCGAGATGGAGACCCTTCCCGAAGGTCACACACTGCGCCCCCTCGTGGCAATGGCCAGGACACCACCACTGGCGGACACGACCAACGCCTTCATGAACGCCAGGGAAATCCTCGACATTCTCGCGCTTCATTGAGGCAATCTCAAGAGTCTAACATGGAAAATCCTGAGGCAATTCGAAGGAAGAAGATTGAAGCTCAGAAGAATTTGCCTGGGCGCATTCAATACCAATCAGAGGAAGCTCGAGAGCTCCAGCACATCAATGATTTGCTCGAGAATCCAACTCAAGAGCTAGCCGGAGCGCCAGGCTACGACCTCTTCGTTGAAGAGATCGCACAAAGGCTTCGGAGTACAATGAAAAAGCTGGAAGCTCCTCGCCGACATCATTCAAGTAGTCGTAGCCATACGACTTCTTCAGCTACTAGTCAATCCAACATATCACAGCGTAGAAATCGGTATAATAAACAAGTCGCGTCGATCTCCTACTCAAGAAACGTCTTCCAAATGGTGATGATCAACAAGCTCCTCGGAGAGGTGATCGTTCACCACTCCGACATGGAAATCTGCAGCAGCAGGTAAATTACGAGGAGTATTCCCCTCGTAGGACCGATACCTATTACAGGTCGGGTCAACCTGTTACTGGGTATCGTCGAGTACGACCACCTGATGATATCAACCCTTCTTTCCTGCAAAGGAGGCGTCAATAAGTCATTACTGGATGTCGGGCATTCTCGCCTGATCTCCGAGCTGTTACATTGCCACCTCGTTTTCGACCGGTGAACATGGAGAAGTTTGATGGTTCCTAAAATCCCATCGAATTCCTTCAAATTTTTACAATGACTATTCGAGCGGCGGGAGGAGGAGAGCATGTGATGGCAAATTACCTTCCAACTGTGCTCGAAGGATCCGCTCGATCGTGGTTACTAAACCAACCACTCGAGTCGATCTATTCTTGGCAACATCTCTGCGACCTTCTACTGGCAAATTTCCAAGGCACATACAATGCATACGAAAGGAGGGCGACTTGCACCGGATGAGACAGAACGACAACGAGACATTGCGCCAGTTCATCAAGCGCTTCAGTCAGGTTCGTAACTCAATTCCGGAAGTTTCTGATTCATCTGTCATCAGGGCTTTCAAGCAGGGAGTCCGTAGTAGAAGGATAACGAGAGGATATTGCTTTAAATCCTCCTACTACGTCGCGAACTCTTGAAATGGCGATCGATATGCTCTCGCCTCGAGGCGGTCGAGTGGAACAACACAATCGATCGTGAAGACAATCCATCTCGAGAGCCAGGCGAAGTTGGTAAGAAGAAGGATAAGAAAGCAAAAAAGTCCAAGAATAAGACGAAGGGTCAAAAACCCAGCGGTTCCAAGGAGGTATTGGCTGTGAATGATAAAGAGCCACGCACATCCAAGCCGCACTCCGGCGAGAGGTAAAGGTAAGCATACGATCGGAAAAATGATAAGCCTAGGTGGTGTCCTTTCCATAAAAAGGAAGGGCATGACCTTCCAGAATCGCCGGGTCTTCCAACGAAAGCTTGAAGACTACTACAACGGCAAAGGACCACTTCCCACCCTCGAGCAGGTAGGTCAAACAAGTGGTCATAAATCTTCAGATGACGAAGAGGAGATGCCGTTCCAGGATCCGCAACACACCATTGAACACATCTACGGGGGATCATCGGCATATGAATCAAAGCGACAACTCAAGGCTGCTGAACGCGAGGTAAACTCCATAGATCCTCCTCTCGTCAATAAATTACCGAAGTGGTGGAAGTCACCATCTCTTTCGAGAAGAGTGATTGCCGATCCTTCGACTTCGACAGTCGATACCCAATCATGGTCGAACCCACCATCAATAATTGTCGGGTCAATCGAGTTTTGGTTGATGGTGGAAGCTCGTTAAATATTTTATTCTGAGTGCCTGGATGACATGCAAGTACCGGGACCAAAGTAAGACCGGTATAATACTCTTTCCATGGGATTGTCTGCAGGGATCTTGACAAACCAATTGTTTAAGTTTCTCTTCCTTTAACATTTGGTTCACCAAGTAATTCGAACGAGAAAATCTCCTTTGATGTGGTTGATTTCGTCTGCATATAACGCCATACTCGGACGACCAACTTTGGCAAAATTCTAATGGCTACTCATTATGGATATCAATGTATTAAGATGCGAGTCCCAAAGGAGTAATCACAATCCATTGTGACAAGAAGATGGCGCATACCTGCGACCGTCGATCCCTTGAGATGGTAGGACAAATACCAACTCGAGAAGAAAGTCAGCCTTCGACTAGCAAGTCGAAGCCTAAAGCTGCACCAAAGCCGAACGACAAAGTCAAAGAGGTTCCTCGACGCAGGGAGAGGAGCCCTCGCTCATTACGCATCGAGGATACTTCCGACCCCAAATAGGAAGGCGCCCTCATCACCTTCCTCCGAGCTAACGCAGATGTATTAGCGTGGCAAGCATCCGACATGCCCGGAGTCCCGGGGAGGTGATCAAGCGCGAACTAGCCTTACGCCCGACAAAGTACCGTAAAACAAAAATTGCGGAGATTTGCCCCTGATCGACGAGATGCTATTAAATCAGAATTGGATAAGCTACTTAAAGCGGGCTTTATAAGAGGTCAACCATCGAGAATGGTTGGCTAACCCTGTAATAGTTAGAAAGTCAAGCGGCAAATGGCGTATGCGTGAACTTTCTTGATCTTAATAAAGCTTGTCCAAAAGACAATTTTCCTTTACCTCGTATCGATCAGTTGGTTGACTCTACTGCAGGTTGTGAAATGTTAAGTTTTTTAGATGCATATTCTGGATACCACCAGATTAATATGTGTCTAGACGATGAAGAAAAGACCGTATTTATTACACCATTTGGTATATTTTGCTATGTCAAAATGCCATTTGGTCTAAAAAATACCGGCGCTTCTTTTCAACGCTTGATGCAGGCAACTTTTTCATCTCAATTAGGCCGAAATCTAGGAGCCTATGTTGATGATTTAATTGTCAAAAGCATCAAGAAACTTAATCATATTACTGACCTACAAGAAACATTCGACAATCTCGTAAAACATCGCTTAAAACTTAATCACGAGAAGTGTGTATTTGGAATCTCTTGAAATTGCTTGGATTCCTAGTATCTATACGAGGAATTGAAGCGAATCAAAAGATAAAAGCCATTTTACAAATGCACCCTCAACTACGGAAAGAAGTCCGAAACTCACTTTGGGTGCATGGCGGCTTTAAGTCGTTTCATCGCCACGATTGGGAGAAAAGCGGACTACCTTTCTTTAAACTTCTAAGGAGACATGAAAGTTTTGAGTGGTCGAAAGAGGCAAACGCTGCCTTTGAGGATGTCAAGAGGTACCTTCGAGTGCTCCTATTCGGTCTCTCCGAGGCCGGAAGAAAGCGCTCTTGGTTTACCTAGTGCCACGCCAGGCGATAAGCGCGATCTAAAGTCGTCGAGAACGTGAAAATGTACAACGACCGGTTTACTACGTAAGTGAAGTTTTACACGGACCTAAGGGCGTTACCCTCGGGTCCAAAAGCTTCAGTATGCCCTCCTCATGTCTTGAGAAGCTGCGGCATTATTTTCAGCGCACAAACTAGGCATGCGTCGAGTTTCCCTTGGGAGCGATCCTCCGAATAGGGAAGCAGCGGGACGATGGCAAAATGGCGGTCGAACTTGGGGAGTTCGACATCCATTTCGTGTCGAACGGCCGTTAAATCCCAGATCTTGGCGAGACTTTGTCGCGAATGGACAAATCTGAACTGTTGGGATCCCGATCTGATTCCCACGACCGATGGGCGATGTACTTTGACGGTCGCTTACTTTAAGTGGCTCGGGGTGAGGTGGTCTGGTATCTCCTACCGGAGAGGCCTTAAAGTATGCCATACAATTAAACTTTCGGGCCACTAATAATGTGGCGAGAATCTGAAGGTTTGCTAGTGGTATCTGAGCGACAAAAGCGCTCTCGATTCGCCGACTACTCGTGAGAGGAGACTCTCAACTAGTCGTGAATCAAGTCGGTAAAAAGTACCGATGCTCTAACCCGACAATGTCTCGTATTTATCGAATACGTAAGCTAGAAAAGCATTTTTAGGTTTGAGGCACAATTCATCCTTCGAAGGATAATTTCCTCATGAGACCGGCTTGCTCGAATAGCTTCTTCTAGATCTGAAGTACCAAAAGGAGTCTTCTTGGAACAACTCGAAGCCTTCTCTCAGTCGAAGAGCCGAGACACCTCCTATTGAGGCGGCCTCTCTAGAGTGCGAGGATACATGGATGGCGCCCATCTATGATTATCTTGAAGGGTTACATGCGAAAGGCGATCTCGAGGCGGATCGCTTATCGAAAAGCCAAAATGTATACTTTGGTGAAGGAGTTCTCTATAAACGAGGTACTCAAGGGGTGCTCATGCGATGCATTCCGCAGAGCGAAGGATTAACACTCCTTCACGACATACATGGTGGCATCTGTGGAAATCATGCTTCCTATAGAACGTTGGTCGACAAGGCTTTTCGACAAGGTTTTTACTGGCCAACAGCCCTATACGATGCTAAAGAGTTGGTTAAAAAGTGTGTCCAGTGCTAGTTTCATAGTAGGCAAATACACCAACCAGCTCAGGCATTACAAACAATACCTCTATCTTGGCCTTTTGCAACCTGGGGCCTTGATATCCTGGGACCGTTTCCTAAAGCTCCGGGAGGTTTGAGTTCCTTTGTGCCTATTGATCGTTCACAAAATGGATTGAAGTCGAACTGTGGTGGGATAACAACGAAGCGAAAAAAGCGGTTTATGATGAGATCGTAATTACTCGATTTGGAGTACCAAGTCGAATAATTACGAGATAATAGTAAGCAATTTTGGCGCAAAATTTCAGGAATTTTATGACGAGTTGGGTACCAAGTTATGTTATGCTTCATGGCCCATCCCGAGTAATGGGGCAATCGAGCGTGCAAGCGGCCAAATAATGAGAGGAATTAAGACTCGAGTCTTGACCAGCTCATCAAGCGCTCGGGGCTTGGGTACAAGAGTTACCCTCGTATTATGGGCGATTCGTACAACTACCGTCAGACTCTGGAGAAACACCTTTCTTTCTAGTCTTTCTTTGAAGCTATCCTTCCTCCGGAACTAAAGATACGGTCAACACGAGTGAAACATTCACAGAGACTCTAACGAGGAACAAATTGAGCAGATGATATTAATCTACTTGAAGAAAGGAGAAACCAGCCCTAATTAGTTCGGCAATCTACCAACAAGCCTGCAAAGATACTACGATCGTAAGGTTCAACCTCATGACTTTCTTTGTCAGAGGTGACTTAGTATTGAGGCTTTGCCAATCCAAGTCTAATCGGAACAAACTTTCTCCCAAGTGGGAAGGTCCTTACAGTGGTCGAAGTTACTCGTCTGTGGTCGAGACGATTGGCAATGGAAGACGGCGAGTTCTCTCAATTCTTGGAACATCGACCGATTCACGCAAGTTCTATGTGTAACCACCATTAGGACAATAAAGAATCGTGTTTTTTCTATCTCTATTGTCTTACTTTTGAGTAGTGCTTTCATTATTTTTCGACTATGTTTTAAACACCCGTTTTCTTTACCTTGGTGGGAAGGCGATAACATCACCTAGTGAAGCCTCTCCTCTCGCATGTGGTCACCGCCCACTAGAAGGAGTTTCCTAGTGTCGACTCGTTACTCGCTTTTGTGGCCAACACAAAGAACTCAGGTTTTATTTAGTCGAAATATCTTTGAAGGCCAACTCTTTTCACCTTAGTTTATTTCTTGATTAATTTGAAAAATACTCTAAGAAGAGCGCACTTTCTCGATTTGCTTAACCGCCTTGGGTGTACTCGTTTAAATCTCAAGCTGGTGGGAGGAAGAGACACATCTAGTCGAAGTTTCTCCTCTCTGCACGTGGTCCTGCCCACTGGAAGGAGCTTCCTAGCTTTGTTCAGTTTCCTACTCTTGCTACCAGGACAAACTTATCGAGTGCACCGGAGAAGGACAAGTAAATATTTTAACGTCCTCTAGATGTTTGCTTAACTCAAGTTGCCGTTCTTGATTTGATTAAACTGGTCGGAGATGTTAACATTACCTAGTCGAAGCCTCTCCTCTCAAGACGTGGTCACCTTGCTAATGGAAGGAACTTCCTAGTGTCAATTCGTTACCACTCTTTCGACTAGTGCATGACAATTGAGACCAAAAACTACAAGTTAAACAAACCTCTCTTTTTTCAGAAACCCTTTCTACAGACTATTTACTTAGTTTGTCTAAACAAACTCAAAGCAAATAGTCGAGGGCTAGAATAATTTGATTTCAATTCTTAGTCTTTATTTCGTTAATTATCTTTTGAGTTACTAACTACTCGACAAGATGATTTGCAGGAGACAAAACTATTTACTTAGTTTTCATAAACTAAGCAAATAGTCAGGGGCTAGGATAAAGTCATTACATTTGACTTCAATTCTTAGTCTTTAAATTCATTAATTATCTTTTGAGTTACTAACTACTCGACAAGATGATTTGCAGGGAACAAGATGGATTATATATTACATCAACAAAAGATTGTTTTTCACAAGTTCATTACAGACTACTCTGAAGAGGGAGAGCCCAACTGCATCTCCTCTGAAACTTTCCGGCCAACTGTTTGCATCTCCTCCATTAGACGTCTTCCTTCTGCTTCAGAGCAGTTGAAGTCGGCTTCGAGTGGTTGCACATTAAGGTTGGGGTCATGAGCTTTAAGTTTTGCTAATGCATAGCTTACTGCAGTTTCGACCGCCTCCTTTATCGATTCAAACTTGGTTGGCCTTGAGTGGTCACCAGATCTTGCAAAATCGACTTGATCCCCAATGGTACTTGTGTGAGCAGCTATTGTATCATCTTGAGAGTCTTTCCCTCACTATGTAGCTCACCAAGCACATTGTTCAGGAGCGTGATGTTTCCTTGAAGTTTAATCTTCATTGCTTCCATCTCCTGTTGGGTACAAGTCGAAGCCTCGCAGAGCTTTTTGTTTTCGACCACTTGTTCTGAAGAAAATAAGATTGGTCAAACAAAAATAAACTCCTAGAGGAAGAAAAAAAACAAAAATAATCACGGGTAAAAGAATTTCTTACCCACTAGTCGAGAATCCAACTTCTTGACCTCTTCATTATGGGAAGCAACGGTCTCAGCATACTTTTTCTCCCATGATATAATATCCTCTACATTCTTCTTTGCAATAAGGACGGTCTGGTTATAAATCACGGCTTTATCTGCGATTTCAGTCTCAAGTTCTCTCAATTTAACGTCCATTGCTAGAAAAGAAGTGGAAGTGAGAAAAGGAAATAGCTCAGTAAGGAATTGCGGTAAAGAATTACTTACGATATTCGAGTTCTCGGCGTCTCAAGGTCTTGATCTTTATTTTTGGACATACGAGTAAGCTCGTGAATGAGTGAAGTTTCTCTCTAACTTCATTCGGAGCTTTTTCATCTCATCTTCTTTTTACGAAAAGAAGCAAGAGTTAGGTAAAGATCAAAGATATAAGCAGTCTTAAGTTTAGCACTTCATCGTTTATTTTTCCTGCGACTTCATGGTTGCGAGTTAGCTTCTTTAAGCTTTTTAGGAGGTCTATTACTTCTTCCTAAACTTTTTCGACTCCTCTTTTTCATAATCGGCGAGTCGGCTAAGATCTTTCGTCCTTTGTTTAACACCGCAAAGGATAACGGTGGACATGAGCATGGGTCAATCGGTTGTAAGTTCTTCTACAACCATTGACCTAGTCGTAAGTTCTTCTCGACAAAGCCCATCGGTCGTAAATCTTTTACGACCATTACCTAGTCGTGAGTTTTTCCATGACAAATCCGTAAGCACTATATAAGTAGTCAAATCCAAAGTGACTATGAATAGTAGTGACTTACCACCTCTCTACTGTTTGCGAGTTCCTCTTTTCTGTCGCGACTCTAGAAGTTGTCGATGATATTCACCAAACAACGAGATTTGCTCTATGGCTTTACGCAAGATGAAAAGACAAATGAGAAACAAGAGAAGATTATACTGTATATATAAATACGATTAAGTACTTACATTCATGGTTGATCGAGCAAACATCGAGTAAACTAGCTCCGGGATCTTCAGCTTGTCTACCCTCGTGACTTGGTCCCACCAAACCTTCTCAAGACGTTCATTATCAAAGGTATCTCCTCTATTGGGAATATCTTTGGGATGGGGGACTTGGTCGCGAGATCTGAAAGCAGAAGACCCTACGATGGAAGCAGGCCCAAAGAAGTCAGCACAGAAGTTGAAATATTCTTCGTCTTCTGATTCTGTAACTTCAACTTCTCTTTGGGTACCGGGAGGAACGTCTACAACGATCTCCTTTCCGGCACGGTGGACAGGATCGCCACCATCTTGACCAGAGGCTTCTTCAGCTGCCTCTGTTCTATCTACGACCATCTCAGTGGTCGTATCGACCGTCTCAGTGGTCATAGCTACCATCTCAGTGGTCCCAGTTCTGCTGCCGAGTCACTCGACCATCTCAATGGTGAATGAATCGCTACTCGAAGTTGTAGCCGCTACTTCACTAGGTACAACAGGTACCTCAGTGGTTGTCGTAACCACTTCGGACGCCACGACTTCCTCTACCACCTGAGCCGAGGATGATCCATCGACCACTTTCCTTGTTTTCTCTCCAGTAGTTGGAGAGGTAACAATAGGCTTCTCAATTGAAGCATTTTAGAAATTTGAAGAGTCGAGCTAAAAACAAAGAAAAGAAAAGCAAGTCAGGTTGTGAAAAGGAAAAAGGTAAATCTTTGTTCTTACACTTTAGTATATTTCACATACCTCGCACCTTGGACCTAAGCAGAATTTGGGAGTCACTTTCCCAGCGGAAGATTTCTTCTTCTCTCGACCACTTCGGTGGGAGTTCGAGTTGAAGAATGGGCTTAGCCACGACCACGTCCCAGTCGTGGATTTTGAACGAGGACCATCTCTCTGGTCTCGACTTTCTGGATGGCGAGATCGGTCTCGACCACTCCAAGAGCGGCGTTGCCATCGACCATAGGCTCACGAGCGGTATTATCCTTCACAAAAGACATAAAATCCTTCCAGATCTCCTTTTCCAAGTGCTTGACAAAACCAGGAGTGGCAGAAACTGCGAAAGATTTTTTGTCATAATAGAAGGGTACCTTGGCCTTGCGAGGTTTGTGCTTAAGAGGTTCAGCTACTTCGACCTCCTCAGCTTTGGCTATTTTAGCCTCGGCTTCAATTGCGGCTATGTCTGCCACAAGCTTTGCAGAGGATCTGGTCGAAGGGCTAGAACTCGAGCTCGCCCCTCCTTTGTCGTCACCTCTTAAAAGTCGACGTCTCTTGGACGGAGGAGCTAAGCCTTTGTCCTTTGTCAACCCTGCACCGATGGTTATCGATGATGCTTCTTCATCATCCCGCGATTTTCTATGCCTACTTTACGTAGAAACAAAAAGCGAAGAGAAGAATTACTAGCGGTCGTAAGATCTTCTACGACCCGATATCAAATCGTAAGTTTTTCTCGACCTTTCCTCGACCGTAAGATTTCCTACGGTCACGACTAAGTTGTAAGTTTTTCTACAACATCTCTCTAGTCGTAAGTTACATCTCACGACTATAAAGTCTTAAAGATAAAATCAACTCTTGATTACCTTTAGGCGAACCATCCTTTCCTCTGCGGATCGACCGCAAGGATTTTAGGAACCGCCACACTAAGTGGCGGAGACTTCTCACAAGCGAAGTTTGACTCTAACGTCAATCTCCATTTGGTGAAAGATCTCATTCAAACAGATAAAGGCATCCTTTAAACAACTTTGCAGAAAGACCAAACTGAGAGCTAAGTCGAAAATTCACTTACCCTTGTTGTAGTCCCTGGTTGGGTCTGTTAGCCCGAGTATCTCCACATAGGGGATGCTCGTTTCTTCAAAGGACTAATTCGGCGTGTGATGAAATCTTTCACCACATGCCATCCGGTCAGCCCTTCCTTCTTCAAGTCCTTGATAGCTTGAATATAAGGGGCAATCCGGCTGATATCTTCAGGAGTCGAATCCCATGAAGATTTCTTTTCAACAGCCTTTCCCACGAAAGAGAGGCTGTCTTCTGAGGTGACTTTCCAGTAAAACCACCTCTTCCTCCATCCCGACCACGAGGACCGGGTGAAACTCTGAATATACTCCCTCGACTTCCCGTCGTGGAGTTTTAGACCACAACTTCCAGCAATCCCGGCTTGCCGAGATATTCCATAGTAATATTAGAAAAGCTCGAGGTCGCCGAATTCCTGTGCGCCTCGCACAAATATCTAAAAAGCTCGGCATGGTGATGGAGTTAGGACCAAGGTTCACTAATCGCACCCAAAATGCTCGAGCACAACGGTGAAAGGGGTGGTGAGCGTTGAAGGCCACACTCACAATAAGCACGGAAGGCGGAATTTGCCCATTCTCTCTGACGGCCAATCTTTGCCCAATTGCCGGAAGCCATTTCATAAGAGTCTTCTCTGGAATCTTCCCGGCGACAACTAGGGCTTGAATCTTCGCCGCATCCATCTCCGACTTTTCCCACTCAGAAACTTTCCTGGCCATCTCTCTCGGAAACAGGAAATTTTGGGTTGAAAAAGAGGGCACAATTGGAGTGGCAGCGGAGAAGGCAAGAACGACTCGGCGGCGGAGAAGGCGAGAGCTTGAAGAACAGCAGGAGCAATTTGGGGGAAAAGTAAGATCTTAGGTTTTACCCTCCAGTGAGTATTTATAACCGCGTACCTTGAGCCGGAGGCGTAACATTCCAAGGGTCGCCACCGTCTCGGGAACCGCTTCAACAGACAGGCTAACGGGCGTCGTTTGAGATTCCCCAGTGTGTCCGTTCGAGAAATTCAGGTTTGCGTTTACATCTCAAGCGAAATTACTTCCTTGGTTAGATCTTTTCAACCAAAGGAAATGATAATCGGAAAGTTCTTTCTTCCGATCACTATACTACGACCACCTTGTGATCGTAGAAATGCTTTTACGACCACTTGATAGTCGTAAGTAATTTTCTTGACCAAGCACATTTCTGGTCAAAGTAGTATACAATCGAAGAGTTTTTCCTTCGATTATTTTCTACGATCCTCTCGTGATCGTAAGACTATCTATAACCCCTTTACCAAGTAAGTTGCTTTCACTTGAAGCTGGGGGGCTAGATGACGAGGATATAATAATCCTCATTTTACCTTTTATCTATAATTTTATTATAGGTAAATATGACGTCATGTGGACCCTGAGTGTACCCCTTAATGTTATGAGGGAAGAGCCTAATGGATGGTCGTATGTTCTTCTCGACCACCCCCATAGTCGTAAGTTATGCTACGACTATCCCATAGTCGTAAGTCTTGCTACGACTACCTCATAATCGTGAGATTCCTCTCGACTAGGTCCTTCGACCACCTTATGATCAAATGAACCTGCAGACAAGTGGGTCTTATTGATTAAGGATTCAAACGATCATCATCTGTTGTTATTCTGCGGAATAATGGCACATAATACCCCATTATCTCGGTATATAGTCATGTTGAGCGGCGTGGAGGAATTAATACACGGTAATTACTACCAACATGTGCCCGTTACAGGAGGTGATGAGGCGCCGCTTTACCTGGAGTAACTGCCGCTCCTTCACGTACTATAAAAGGCGGCAACTAGAGAAAGGAGGGGAGGATCGGGCCATCAGGAATACAAGCACTATCTGTAATAGTCTTAGTTTTTCCCCTGATTGTTCAGTATACACTCAATACCATACACACACAGGAGTAGGGTTGTTATTCTCTCCGGAGAAGGCCCGAACCTGTATAAAAATTCCCGTGTCAATCTCTCTGCGTGATTCTATTCTTGGAGACCTCCCGAATCAAACAATCTTTACGTAAGTTCGGTTCTAAAACACCGACAATACTCTATCACCAATTCAATTCGCCACAGAAGAACTGCCGCCAATTCACTCTGTCGCCGAATTAATGGGCTACAAAGCATTTGTTGTCAAATGAGGCTATCGGCCAGATGAACCGGGGACAGAGCTTGTCAGCCAAATAATACGTTGTCATCATTTCATTTGACGACAGGGCTTATGTCGCCAAATGAAATGGTGACAGGCTGATGGGAAGCTTTCTGCTGCCAATTTAATTGTCAACTGGTCCTATTGCCAAATGAATTGGCGACATAATATTTGTCGCCAATTAATTCGACGATAGGAGTGTTGTCGCCAAATAAATTGCCAGCAGTTCTTCTATTATTTCTTTAAAAAATAATTCAATGGTATTTATTTCTGTAATTCAACTTTTATCAATATTGCTTCGCATCGACGTGTTGATCAATCTTTGAGTTATGCCTATCCCCTGTTGCGAGAGTTGCTCCTATTTGTTATTGCTTCACATCCACGTTTCGTCCGATACCAATTTTCATTCAGGTTTACCTATCATCGACTTTGCTGGAAAATCGGTGGCACGTCGCATACGTTGCCAGGTAGCATCCTCCCTAGGGACTGTCACGAAATTTTCCGGTGGCAACGCAAGGGAGCAAATCAAAGCATGGTCGCGGCGGCCACAAACGATCTGATCACCTCAAGCCTTCCTCCTCGATCAGTTCACTCGAACACCATCCTCATGCTCGCCAACGCCATCTACTTCAAGGGCAAGTGGGAACCCGTTCGCCGCCGAGAACACCAGGAGACGCGAGTTCCACAGCCTCGACGGCCACTCCATCCACGCACGTTCATGCAGGCCTACCGCCGGCAGCTCTTCGCCTGCCACGACGGGTTGAAGGTGCTCAAGCTCCGATACAGGAAGCACGACGCCACCGCCCCGGCGTTGTTAGCCATAATCTTAACACGGTCAGTTGTTAAGTTTGTTAGCTGTTAGCAAACAACGTTGAGTTTGATTAGTTAGCATGTAGGTTAGTTTGTTCGGATGATGTGCGTGTGGCACAAAGCCTGTTAGTTTGTTTGGATCATGTGCGTGTGGCACAGGATCAGGAGTCAGTGGTTTGCTAAGCTAGCCTATTTATTTTCGTGTACGGGGCAGCAAGTTTTAAAGCAACAGAAATAAAAGAGCGCAGCAAGAGGGCAGCAGCAAAATAAATCTTTCTTCCGATCTCTCCTGCCTTGTCTCTCCTGAATTGTTTTACCTTACTATTGTTTCGTGATAGCGTGTGTACGCGTGTGTGCTGGCTTATACCACGGTAAGATCATGAGCGTGTGCTTCTTCTCGTGTGATCTCGTACATGTGTGTTGATTCGCTGCGTGTGCGTGTGTTTTTCTAGTATGTTTATGTGTTCTTGCTTCTAGCGAGTTTTTTGCCTCTGGCGCATGTGAGCGTGATCGCTTTCTCTTCGGCTTGGTTCCAACACGCGTGGCACAGCTGGATCGGCCTGAGGAACCCACTGCAGTACTCCATGTGCATCTTTCTCCCTGACAGACACGACGGCCTGAGCGGCCTGGTCGATTGCATGACGTTCGGCCCGCCGGACTTCCTGTGCTCGCACCTGCAGACAGAGTTGGTCGACATCGGCAATGTCCACATACCCAAGTTCAAGCTGTCCTTGTCCGGCAGCATCATCTGTGTGCTCCATGCACTTGAGGTCGAGGTGTCGTTCACGCCAGAGGCTGACCTGTCCGACATGGTGGAGCACCAGGTCTCTGGCGTACCAGTGTTCGTGGAGGACGTGCTCCACAACGCGGTGGTTTAGGTAGACGAGGAAGGTACGAAAACTGCCGCTGTGATGTGTCGGACCCGGATTCTGAGAATCCAAATCCTCTGTGAAACACTGTGCTATTCTCTGGATCAGTAGATAGCACTCACAGGTACATTGCTGAATCAACCATACAAGTCGTGAAACAACACAAATATATTACAACATATGGTAACATAGACCTCATCGGGTCGAGTTTTACAAAAGGACCGCACAAGGCCAACTAGATTACATTACAAAAGACGACGATATCTACAGCGGAAGTAAAAGGGGAGGTAGGGCTCATATCACACAGGCAAGCGACTGGGGTGACCTGTGTACGACGGATATTAACCAAGGACTGGATAATATCGGTTTTACGCGGGTACCAGCGAGTCTACTTAGACTGGGCGAGATCTAAACTACAGAACTATTCTACTCCTCGTCATATCCTTGTCCATCATCTTCTGGTCCATCGTAGTAGGCGTAGTCTCCTTTATCTTCATGATCTGAAGGGTTGGGGAGAGAAGCGAGAATGAGCACTACTACCGTGCTCGCGAGCCAATACACAATGCAATAATATACATGCAAGGTTTAACAAGGATGGCTTAGTTCTTTTATTTGCGAAAGCAAGTTTTGCAATATTATAATTATAAATCCTATGACTTAGCATTTTTAACAAATTTGCAATTTTGATAAAGAGAGTAATGTGCAATAATTATTTTAGTAGAGGTTCCATCCAGCGGAAACTCTACCAATGCATCCTTTAATTGGAGCTACCTCCAATGACCACACCCACTGAGTTCGACGACTCAGGAAAAATCCAAAACAGGGCTAGGTGAGCCCTTCCACCATTTTTCCATTTCCACCCACAAATTTTTTGAAATAGAACTAACTCAAGTTATGATCCCCATGTCCGCCTTTGACTGTAGGCGCGGCTGTTTAAACAGTTTAGACTCTGCAGAGGTTTGTACACTTTACCCACAAGAGATAGTCATACCCGTTACCCCACATGATTCCGTAGTCATGTAGTTGGGCGACCGTCACAGTAACCTTTCAAACTATCTTGCCCTTTCCGTCGTCTCACCCATATGGGGTTACGCCCATACGTTCATGCGGGATGTTTACCCCCACTGCCAGGTAGTTAGTTTACCCCCAGTGGCAGGCAACTTCACCCTTGCCTCGGTGTCCCGTTCAAGCCGTATTTACCGCAAGCTTGCATGTTTTTCCCTTTCTCCACCGTGTGAGACACATTCAGGGTTCAATAATTTTACTAAGCCAAGTTGCACTTTGCAGACTTGTGGTTGCACATGTTTAACATGAGAGGTCGTGACAAGATTAAGTCCTTAGGGTTATCTGGGCGGTTCAGTCCACAACCCAACCAACCGTGTGCTCCCCGAGCACCCACCGCCTCACCATCCGCCCAGATAGAACTAGCAATAGGGTTTTAGAGAAGTAAACCAAATTATTTTCACACCTTAGTCAATGGACCACCAATGACTACCCAAAGCATTTTTTTTAATGTTTGAAGACATGATGATTTGGGGTATTTAATACCCCGGTACTTGAGCAAGGCTAGCATGTTGCTCAAGTACACCCTATAGCTAGTATTACCATATAATTACTAGGGTGATAAGGGTTAATGGATTCAAGTTATCAAGGATGGCATATTAATTAATTAAACAACAAGTGGGCATTTAACTACCTTAAGCTTTAACATACATTTGATTAAGAATTAAAGCATGCAATTTTTTCTAATTTAAAAGAATATAATTTGCATAAAAT
The DNA here is from genome assembly GCA_036346405.1 of Phyllostachys edulis. Classification (NCBI taxonomy): domain Eukaryota; kingdom Viridiplantae; phylum Streptophyta; class Magnoliopsida; order Poales; family Poaceae; genus Phyllostachys; species Phyllostachys edulis. The sequence continues at coordinate 15,685,850 of CM070566.1, forward strand.
TGTAGGAGCAACATGATCAAAGTATTGACTCGCCTTGGTTGGAGGCAAGGTGTTCGTGATACTCTTGGTCTTGATCAACTTGAGGATCTCCGGCGTCTTCAAATCCTAAACGGGCGAATTACCGGAAAAAGGCACAACGCCAAAGAGAGCAAGTAAATACACAAGAAAACTCAAATGAACTCCAAATTAATCAAGTCCTATGCCATTAGCAAGATCTTGATTTAACGAATTTTTAGAAATTTATTTCATAATTTTTGGAGTTATAACGGAGGAGATATGAATTAACGAAGATTAATTGAATTGAAATAAGAGAGAGAGAGAGCTGCGGTCCACAGCACAGTATGGACCGGGTCCACGCGCACAGGGGCGGCTAGTTCACGGGAACGATGGCGCCATGGCCCACTTGGCGAGAGGGAGGGGAGCTGGGCGGTTTCTTTGCATAAGCAGGCCCACCGATCAGCCACAGAGAAGGGAGGGCTTAGGACATCATTAAGACTCTAATGGCTGCCATTATGCTTAAGACATCATTATGGCTTTAATGATGGCATTGTGCTTTGTCCGAAGCGCACACACAAGCCTTCATGGGCGTGTGTGCGTGACTCCGCGAGCTAGGGCACGGCGGGGCAACGCAAGGGCAGAGATGGGAAGCTAGCGAGGAGGCGGAGTTGGTGACGGGGTGGCGGCGCCGGGAGGGTGGACGACGGCGGAGGCGGGTGCTGGTGAGCGGCGGAGGCGGCACGGTGATGGCGGCGGGGTGGTTCCGGTGGCAGTTTGGGCCGGGGGAGGTGAGCACGGGATAGCTCTCGTCGAGGCAAAGCCGACGAGCTAGGTGGGGAGGCCGGGGGATGGCTGTGGGCAGTGGCGGGTGCGGGTGAAGGTGGCGGCCGGAGGTGGGGAAGAACGGCAAATACGGTGGCGACAGGGGCTAATCCCCGGGGGAGGTTGAGGGGAAAGACTCCTGGGGGGCCGAGGCTCACGGTGACGGGGGGTAGCGGTGCCGGAGGATGGCCGGAGCGGCTAGACGGCAGTGGAGGTGGTGGCGGCCGAAATGTATTTGCGGGGTGGCTTGCTGTGGACTTACCAGAACGAGGAGGGGGCGACGTGAGGAACTCCAGGGGGAAGGAGGGGAAGCTTTATAGGGGGTCAAGACCAACAGGAGGGAGCAGGAGTCGCTGGCGAGGACGGGCGGGTGCGCGGCATCCCAAGGCGACATGGGCGTCTGCGCGCGGAGCTGTTGAGGCGCGGCGAGGACGAGCGGGACGCTGCGGACTTGCACGGTCCGAGGAGACGGGGCGGGAGCTGGCGTCCTTGGGCGCGACTTCGGGGCTGCTGACGAGGGCGCACGCTGGTCCGCGAACTGCAGGACAACGAGGACGTCAGCGCAGCTTGACCGGGTGCTCTTGGCGCGACGAGGACGACGTGGACGACGCCGCCGCACGGGCTCGAAGTCGTTCGAGAAGGGCGGAGTGCGGCGCAGAGGACTGGCGTGGCGAGAGAGCAAAGGGAGCAAAGCGGCCAGCGAGAAAGCGAGGAGGCAGGGGAGTTGGCGGCTGCTGCTGCTGCGGGAGCAGGTGGCCGACGCTGCTGCGGGCGTCCGAGAGGGAAGCGCAGCAGAGCAGAAGCGGCGATCTTGACTCGGGGAGAAGATGACCCAATGCCGCTCGGTGGCAAGGAGAGATGGGCCAAAAGAGGGAAAACGGGCCGGGCTGGAGACGGGCTTGGCCCAAAGGGAGAGATGGGCTGAGCCCGGCAAAGAATAGGGTCCAACTTCAAAATTGGCCCGGGGATTCAAAGGAGTGGAGAAGAACTCCAAACCGTGAATTTGAATTTCAAATGTTACGGACATTACATTTGAAACACAAACCGAGGAGGAAGGAAAGTTTTCGCAAATACTTGATAATTGAATTACGGCGAAGAACGAAACCGAATTAGTAATCACTATTCACTCATCCGAAAACGGACGTTACATGATGGGTGGTGGAATCTCATGGCCGACCATCCATTCGCGTTCTTCGTAGTGAAAGAGGGGTGCGGTGCAATCGTGTTCGCAGGGCTTGTGATTGACCCTTCATTATGAGATCACCAGATATGCAAATCGGTGTCACAAAAAAAAGATATTTAAATAGAATCTTATATGCAGGATTTCATATTTATTAATACTACAAACAAGTTTGTCGCCATGTTTCTGATGTATCAGCATCTTCATGATATATGTTGCAATGTATCTTGAGACATTTTATGGTAAACCCAATACCCTAACCTGGTGAAAACCGAGCTCTAAATCTGGTGCCGGTAGAAGATGAAGATCTCGCGCGTCGGTCAGATCACGAATCTTCAAATCCATCCAACGGTAACAAATTCGACTGAAATCACAAGTTATTTTAGTTTAG